>CM057349.1:142042417-143242417 GCA_030015575.1 Agapanthus africanus
TAACCGACGATCCAAGTCCTCCGGTCTTCATCTCCACTCCGATCTCCTCGCGGGATCTCCGTCCTTCTCCTCCTCGTCGCCTCCTCGCCGGAAAGGGCACCACATCGCCTTCGTCTTTTACGGGCTCCCGCCTCAATACCGAGGCAACTCGAGCATGAAGCCGGCAACTCGACATGCTCAAGATATGCTGTAGAATGTAGTGTAGAAGATGCTTGTCTCTTTGGGGTTATGTTGTTGCCAATGAGGATGATGGAGGAAACAAGGATTAGAAAAATGGTGCTTGCATTTTTCTAGCATGAAAACTAGATCAAGAAAGAAAACTCTCATGAATGAAGCTCTCTCTTCTTCTTCTCACAACCATGAAAGACTTATCATCAAGTGAGAATAAAGGGTGGAGAAAAAACCATATGAAGCTAGAAGGGAGGTGAGTGTAGGAGAAGTGAAGAGGTGACCACAAACAAACATGAACCATGCTTGTTCTACTATTCAACCCATACCCTTTCAATCACAATAAAAAGCAAGTCAATGGTGCAAGATATGAAAGCCATCATAATCAATACAATTGCAAGAAACCCCCCCACAAAGTGTTATTTGCAAAACTGCAAATAACCCCCTCCATCGAAAAAGTCCGGCCGGGAAAGAACAAAGGAAAACCGGCCGGAACGGAATGCAAACTGGCAACTCCAGAAAACTGGTCCCGTAATAAATTACAGGAAAACCCCGATACTGTGCATACACACCCGCATCTGTATTCCGTCCGGATACAAATGCAAAGAGACAAAATCTACACTGTACTAAACTAGGACCGGCTTAAACCAAAGCCGGCTAGTAATATCCATCCGATCCTGATCCGTGCAATACCGCACGTATCTGATCGAACCCTGCCATATAACCATACGGCTACCAGTACAAACCGTCCGATCCTGATCCGTGCAATACCGCACGTATCTGATCGGACCCTGCCATATCTCCATACGGCCTCTACAGCGTTTCGCCCGAAAGCTGAGTAACAGAAAGTGTGGTGGACTCTAAAGACTCGTCAATACTATGGCTGTGGATTTAACCACTAGCACGTCAGAGGTATAAGCCAATACGTAACGGGCCACCAGTTATTGACTAAAAGGGACGTCGATGAGCGAACTCATCCTGACACCCTACTGAGCCTGTCAGTGACAATATCCGTGCAGTCCGGTCCGTTCGTCTATGAGCATCGCATGGCGGGCCTAGGGGGTTGGTAAAAGTCAGACCCCCAAAAGCGGTACAAGTCGTGTCGGAGTGTAGCCCAGAACACCCTGAGATACTACTGGAATACCTACCAGTAAATCTCCTTGCCTTGGCCAAGGACTTTGTGTAATGGCTCTCCTAGACACAGCACGACCTCACCCCCAATACCGGGAGAGACGAACCCCTGAAGATACGCTCACTGCCTCCATGTGGCTCGGGACTGTACCCAACTAAAACCTGTTTGCACGACTCCTTTGAGCCGTGGTAGGGTAGTAATCAAAGTACAGTGGGAACTCACACGAGACAAATGACGATCCCCAGGTCGATGAACTAACCTGCACACATGTCACCAGGAACTGCCATCTGACGTCTGGTATATGACCAACTAGCATGTTCCCGGCGAGTCCTGTCCGGTGTACTCATAACCCAATGAGCACCTGTATACATCTTAGGTGATCCAACTGACACCAGTGGCTTGTGAGACCGGCCACCGCCCCTCGTCGGGGTCTCGACTGTATACACTAGTCTACTAATGGAGTATCGATGCCCGGTCTCGAAACTCCCACGACTAGGGACCTTTTAAGGATATGCTTGTAGACCCCAGCTCCCACTTATATGATCGCCCTCATACTGCTGGTGGTCAAGCAAGAATCCTAGGGGCTCTATCAACGTGTAATAGCGACGTGTCAGGTCACCTAAAGCAGTACACGATGATAAAGGTAAACCAGATAGCATACTATCATCTCGAGTAAGACTGTCCTATCGGGATAGGTCCTCCCTCAATCATTACAATCACGTACCTGTGACCTAATAATTGACTCTGAGGGCACTATCTCCAACAATCTCCCACTTGCACTCAAGGCTAATTATTGCGATGTCGCATACTCACAGCCCGTGTGATACCGAACACCCAACTCCTCTACTAGTCAGTCTCACAAAGCCTGTTTGCGAAACTATTGCGTTCGAGGAATAGCCTCAGCGAGTGGATCCGCTTTGTTGTTTCTTTCCATGTCTCTCTATATCTCAAGTTCGCGGAGAAACCCATCTCCCGAAATGAGCAATACCTGTCTTAGAATGTGCCTGGATGTCTGATGGGACATAGCTCATAAATGAACTCCAAATCCAAACTTCTTAGACTGTATCGTCAACTGAACTTAATCAGTATCCTGCGCCAAGCCACCCTCAGTATTGCCTTGGATCACCTGTCCAAAATACTGCCCCTCAACAGAAGGAAAACTGTAACTCTGACAACCTCCTTGTCGTCCATGTCACCTTGGAAGCCTGGAATGATAACTGTCTCCCACATGAGGCTGTCGTTATCATCTCCCTAGAACATCCACTTATGTTCTAATAACTGCTTCCGACTGTTTCTCCAGGATTGGATTAATGTCAATTTATTGCATCTAGTGCAAGAACAACATCTGGTGTGGTACTTGACATCTCACGATTGACTCAATTGCCTGAGCAAGTGATCTGCCAATCATGCCCGTCCCTCTCCCCTTTAGTCTGTAAGACACCTTTGGAGAGGGTGACTCCATTACCTGCAGGTACACTACCGTGCCAGGAGTCGTCCATCCTAAATACTCTTAGAATGCTGTCAAGTACCCTGATTGGGAAACCACCCAAATCTAGATCTAAGACCATAGATCTAGTAACCAGTATGTCTGATATAAAATCCATTTCCTTTGTGGAAAAACAACTGTGTGACGACCAAAGTATAACCGATCGTAGTGTAGGAGTTTCTTTTCCTATTCTGTGTATGTCATCCAAATACCAGGATATCACACCCTACTACCTTCTCAACAGATCCATCCCCTACTCTGATGAAGTCAAACCTATGACTGTCACATCAGAAATAGATGATCTATCTCCGCTATATCTGCTTTAGTCTATAAATAGACATAAGCAACCTGTCCACCAAAGCTTCCGCTGCTCCCACTGACTACGACAACCCTCTGGCAGAGTCATATAGACGTGCACTTCTAAAGCAAGTTTAGAACGACGCTATACTCATCCTCCTGCTGGGTCTCGCAGCCTAGAACAACAACAATGGCAAGTGTGGGTAAACAAGAACTTCCCTGTCACCGTCCTTGAGGCTACCGGAGTACCTCTCGGGTGCCTGAAGTTACCCACCTTATCTGCGGAGTGGCCAATGGAATGTCAAATCAGATTGAATCTTTAGGTTCCTTATCAAATCTTCAGTAATCGTTTGTGGTTCTGGAATCACTTCCAGTTCTACCATACTCCCACTACTGTTTTCTGAAAAAATCCATTTTTAATAAAACTGTGGCGAGTCTAGAACAATATCGCTATTGTTCATCCAGATGGTAGAAAGTCAACCCTCGTCATAGCCTGGGTCAACCCACAAACAGTCATTACAGAAACGTGCCTTGAGTTGTCCAGTGTCTGGTTTTAATCATGAACCGGACAACTCCCCGTACCTTAACATCGTTAAGATATGAACTGTTCTATATCCAATATAGAAACAGAGGCACTGATATAATTGAACCAGATTCAAATCATGCAGCTGTCCCTAGCGCATGTCAACTAAATGGAAGGAGGCCGATCAGCGTTACTCAACTTAGGAAGCATTTCCAATTATGAGTAACCTGAAAGAGAAGCAATTTCTCTTTATCATTACTATCAACTGAATACCATACACAAGTATCTACATCTTCGATCACCTTGAAGAATCCCGATACTTGCTACACCTGGTTCTCTACTCTATTCAAATACCTATAACTCCTCAAAACTTAGACCCTGTGTTTCTACGAAACACATGTCTAAGAACTAGAGAAGTTAAAAGTAAACAGAATATAGTATGAGGACCAACCCCTCTGTCCTAATGGACACTGGACAACATACAATACTCTGTATAAGTCCGCTGAGTCTAACAACTCTTTCACTGTGTGTCGTAGGTTGAAAACTGTACTTATGGTTAAGAAGAATTACACTGCTGTTTAATGCTCCTTACCTAACCATCCGCTGATTTAGGTAAATGTCATAGACATAATTTCAAAAAGGTATATCTCACTCTATGAAAATAGACGTACAGATACATCGATTTGAAATTGGTGCATAACGGCGGATATTCAAAACCAAATACTTGCCGTCCGGCAAATAACCCAGGTGACTTCCTCGAATATCACCGATTACAACGAATCCCGATATAATGAGGACAATCACCTAATTCCCAATAACTTACTCCCACTCATCATCTGTAAAACCATACAGATGTGAGAATCGTATCTGGTAAATACATACCCTGGAGTAAGTATCTAATCGGGAAATCAGTTTTCTATTAACAGTACACAGTGAAACTGAAACATTGAAATGTTTCGATGGGGTATCCTGGTATTCCTAGTAATGCCTCTTCCAGATTCACGACTGTAACCGTACAGTTCTTTGCCACCTCTCCAAATCCCTTCATATGTCTTTAGTCTTTACCTTCTGCACACCCCTTTAGGCCAAATGGTTTTCTTCCTTCCCTACCGTTCGGCACCAGCCTATGGTTTGGAAGAAGACTATCCAATAAGCATAATGGGTGTACTGTCCCAATCCTAGGAACACTCGCAACACGAGAGAAGGTGAAGATAAAAGACACCTGAATGTACTTTATTCCTATTTCTCCTGAACCAGGATCCATCCCCGAACTGGAACAAGTTCCTTTCGAGTTCGTATATAACCATACGATGGAATATCTAAATAAACTGTGGATCTTCGTAGTGATACGGAGTGTCCTGGAGAAATACAAAGGTGATGTGGGAGTGGTAACGAAATATTTGGTTTGGTCGTGAATATCTGTTGCAATTTACTTTGCCCTCCTACTAATCCCTTGCTTTGTCTGAACTTAATACCTTCTGCACACCATCGTTATGCTAATTGGTTTTCTTCATTCCCTACCGGTCGGCACCAGCCTAAGGTTTGGAAGAAGACAATCCAATTTGCGTAATAGGTGTACTACCCCTAAACCAAGGAGTACTCGTAACCTGAGAGAGGGTAAAAGGAAAAGACAACTGAATAATCCTATCCGTTTTCTCCAGAACCGGAAACCATCCTCGAATAAATTCTTTCGAGTTCGTATCTAACCATACGATGGTTTTGTCCAATGGAAGTGGACGTTCGTAGTAAAACGGGGTGTCCTGGAGAAAAGGGTAAAAGTAGGAGTGGCAATGAGGTTTGCAACTCTGACAATCCAAAAGCCGGTGTTTAAGAAGGTTCGGTCAACTTGGTCACTGAGTCAAAGTCTTAGGGTCGGGTCAAAAGGTCGCTGCCAGAGAGAGAGAGAAAAGAAACACTCAGCGTGCACTCTAACCTAGATCAGAATGGTTACCAATTTATCTAATCTGGAATCCTCCCACTGTACCTCAAATTCTCCTCCAAACCTGAAAGAAGAATTAGTCGGGGTCACCCGAGGAGTAAACTAACTCATCAGTGGGAATCGGGATCCAACTCTCATCGCATGATAACGTGACGGAATCCGCTCACGGTATCACACTCCAGAAGGTATGCGCATATCTGGCAAGTTTCAGTACTTTTGAAACTCCCGATGTGATTTCTGCCCCATGCTCTTATGACCTTGGCGTGAGGTCAAAATATCATAAGTCACATGTCAAGTTCTGCCCGTCATTATCCAGGTTAATTTGAACCCACCCGTACATACCCTTGACGTAGGCCAAAATAGTAGTACGACTGTCCCAAACCAACGCATCTATCTATGCAACAGATAAATAACCGGCAGCTACCAAACACTATGCCTTGGCGTGAGGTCAAAATACATAGCTTGAATACTACCGAATATTTAACTGAAATGACGGAGGGCTACGAATGGTTTCTGGCGAAAACCTTTAACGTAATGAACTTGATATCGTTGAAGGAACGGATAGCTTTTTAGAAAATATAGTGACGAAAACCTTTACTAAAGAGGTCACTCCCGGTGAAGGGATCTCGGCTCTTTCCCCGTAGAATGGGGTGCAGGATATTCCAAATGAATACCGCGATGCAAAGCAAAAGTAATCGGCTATAGTGAAGTTAATGCCCTGACGCAAACTTCTGTCCAAGGGGTCACTCCCGGTGAAGGGATCTCGGCCCTTGCCTCGTCGACTGAGGAGCAGGATATTCTAATGAATACCACGATGCAAAACAAAAGTAAACGTCCTTGCAATAACAGCTTTTTGAAAAGTGTTCCAACAACATCAGATTAGGTTTGTTTTTAACTTTGCATTGATCCGAATCAATGCAGTCCCATCAATTGATCACACCAAAAAGAACGAAAATATACTGATGTACGTATATGCCATCCGCATTCGCCACTGGGTCCCGTCATTACCCGTTAGGTTAGCTAACTAACGACAGAGCGGGGACTGGACTAGCGCGGATGCAAAACATATACAACATCTACTAATATATATACCAATATATTATATTCGCTCAAGGCGTGAATAAAATGCAACATCACAGAGAATGAACAACATCACAGAAACAATACAGATATCTGGGATCCCCGGGTTTCACAGAGCCACTACTGAAACCCGACGTTCCCCTGGTCGTGTGGATAGCCTGTGCAATGAGAATCCTAGACCCCTACGGGCGCGGCAAGTCACCCGCCAAAACCTGAAGCGAGCCAGCCCCCTTCAGCACCGTGAATGGACCACCCAGCACTTCACGGAATCCGGTAACTTGGGCACCCCTCCTGGGTCAACCTGTACCCCCTACGAGTGCGGCGGATAGCCAGCCAATCCTGGAGTGAAGCCCCCTCCGTCCCAATGCCATGAGATGCGGGCTTGTTGTCTTTTAGAACCCGGCTATCCGTGCACCCCACCGCGGGGCAATCCTAGTACAGAAAGTAAAATATACATACAACGGGTACATCGACCGCAACCAGGTCGTGCCCCAAAAGAATAATACAAACAGGCAGTGACGGCAGTCCACATGTCGGACGCTCGCCCCGCAATATCAAATGTACATAATACAACAAAACTGTACTAGCATTGCATCCAGGCTATCCCCCACGACCAATCCGCAACATCACAGCAAATACATAGAACATCAACGTGAAAGTCACGTTCGCAAATCCGTCTAACCGGGCTATAGCAGTTAGACCGGATTTACCGATCGAGTGACATTCACGGTCGCAGATATAATGTAAATACTGTGAAAAATGTGTTTAAAAAATTTCCGATTGATCAAACAATTAACAAGTGGGCCCCAAAGAAAACTGTAGCACACACAGAAACAATTGGCCCAACTTTAATATTCCAAAGCCCATATTTTAAGCCCAGAAGGCCTCTGTAAAAAAATGGTGAAGTGATGTGAATAGTGCGCGGCGGAAGGGCCGCACTAAGGGGTTTTCGCGGCGGTTCCGCGCTCCAACTGTGGAGTTACTTCGTCAAATTTTTACAGAACTCTTAGATTTTCCAGTACATCAATATTTTACAACCTGAAAAATTTTTCGAGACCAAAAATTTTCAACAGAAACTGATGCGAACTAAAATGCAGTTTTGGAACTTTTTGATCGATCGGAAATGCAAACACATTACACAAAGCTAGACTAAGTTAATGGCGAGGCTCTGATACCACTGTAAGTGCACGGCGGCGCCCCGGCCGTCAATCCGACGCCGGAATGCGGAAACGGTGATAAACTTAAATTTTGCGGACTTTGCAAACCGGCACCACCGCGCACTAAACTCCGGATCGAACCATTAACTAGTCTACGCTACTAAAAAGAAAGGGAAGAGATGTATACCGACGATCCAAGTCCTCCGGTCTTCATCTCCACTCCGATCTCCTCGCGGGATCTCCTTCCTTCTCCTCCTCGTCGCCTCCTCGCCGGAAAGGGCACCACATCGCCTTCGTCTTTTACGGGCTCCCGCCTCAATACCGAGGCAACTCGAGCATGAAGCCGGCAACTCGACATGCTCAAGATATGCTGTAGAATGTAGTGTAGAAGATGCTTGTCTCTTTGGGGTTATGTTGTTGCCAATGAGGATGATGGAGGAAACAAGGATTAGAAAAATGGTGCTTGCATTTTTCTAGCATGAAAACTAGATCAAGAAAGAAAACTCTCATGAATGAAGCTCTCACTTCTTCTTCTCACAACCATGAAAGACTTATCATCAAGTGAGAATAAAGGGTGGAGAAAAAACCATATGAAGCTAGAAGGGAGGTGAGTGTAGGAGAAGTGAAGAGGTGACCACAAACAAACATGAACCATGCTTGTTCTACTATTCAACCCATACCCTTTCAATCACAATAAAAAGCAAGTCAATGGTGCAAGATATGAAAGCCATCATAATCAATACAATTGCAAGAAACCCCCCCACAAAGTGTTATTTGCAAAACTGCAAATAACCCCCTCCATCGAAAAAGTCCGGCCGGGAAAGAACAAAGGAAAACCGGCCGGAACGGAATGCAAACTGGCAACTCCAGAAAACTGGTCCCGTAATAAATTACAGGAAAACCCCGATACTGTGCATACACACCCGCATCTGTATTCCGTCCGGATACAAATGCAAAGAGACAAAATCTACACTGTACTAAACTAGGACCGGCTTAAACCAAAGCCGGCTAGTAATATCCGTCCGATCCTGATCCGTGCAATACCGCACGTATCTGATCGAACCCTGCCATATAACCATACGGCTACCAGTACAAACCGTCCGATCCTGATCCGTGCAATACCGCACGTATCTGATCGGACCCTGCCATATCTCCATACGGCCTCTACAGCGTTTCGCCCGAAAGCTGAGTAACAGAAAGTGTGGTGGACTCTAAAGACTCGTCAATACTATGGCTGTGGATTTAACCACTAGCACGTCAGAGGTATAAGCCAATACGTAACGGGCCACCAGTTATTGACTAAAAGGGACGTCGATGAGCGAACTCATCCTGACACCCTACTGAGCCTGTCAGTGACAATATCCGTGCAGTCCGGTCCGTTCGTCTATGAGCATCGCATGGCGGGCCTAGGGGGTTGGTAAAAGTCAGACCCCCAAAAGCGGTACAAGTCGTGTCGGAGTGTAGCCCAGAACACCCTGAGATACTACTGGAATACCTACCAGTAAATCTCCTTGCCTTGGCCAAGGACTTTGTGTAATGGCTCTCCTAGACACAGCACGACCTCACCCCCAATACCGGGAGAGACGAACCCCTGAAGATACGCTCACTGCCTCCATGTGGCTCGGGACTGTACCCAACTAAAACCTGTTTGCACGACTCCTTTGAGCCGTGGTAGGGTAGTAATCAAAGTACAGTGGGAACTCACACGAGACAAATGACGATCCCCAGGTCGATGAACTAACCTGCACACATGTCACCAGGGAACTGCCATCTGACGTCTGGTATATGACCAACTAGCATGTTCCCGGCGAGTCCTGTCCGGTGTACTCATAACCCAATGAGCACCTGTATACATCTTAGGT
This sequence comes from Agapanthus africanus, assembly GCA_030015575.1. NCBI lineage: Eukaryota > Viridiplantae > Streptophyta > Magnoliopsida > Asparagales > Amaryllidaceae > Agapanthus > Agapanthus africanus. The sequence continues at coordinate 142,052,062 of CM057349.1, forward strand.
GATCCAACTGACACCAGTGGCTTGTGAGACCGGCCACCGCCCCTCGTCGGGGTCTCGACTGTATACACTAGTCTACTAATGGAGTATCGATGCCCGGTCTCGAAACTCCCACGACTAGGGACCTTTTAAGGATATGCTTGTAGACCCCAGCTCCCACTTATATGATCGCCCTCATACTGCTGGTGGTCAAGCAAGAATCCTAGGGGCTCTATCAACGTGTAATAGCGACGTGTCAGGTCACCTAAAGCAGTACACGATGATAAAGGTAAACCAGATAGCATACTATCATCTCGAGTAAGACTGTCCTATCGGGATAGGTCCTCCCTCAATCATTACAATCACGTACCTGTGACCTAATAATTGACTCTGAGGGCACTATCTCCAACAGCACCCCCGCAGTTTCATATTAGAACGCGAATGCGTTATATATATATATATATATATATATATATATATATATATATACATATACGGATGTGATATGGAATGACTTTGGATTAGTATAGTGTACTTGTAAGTTAGTGTTTAGTCGCGAACCCTGGGGTAGTGATTTGCATACACGCACACACACACATACATTCATTTTATTTATCTGTGTGTATATGGGGATATGCATGTATGTATGTGTGTGTGTGTATATATATATATATTTATAATGTATGTGTATACACACACACACATGGGTATGGGACTATGTGTGTGTGTGTATATATATATATACGTATAAATATACATGGATTATGAGGATAGTACTTAGGATTGGAGATGAGTCGATTGAGATTGGGCTGGATGCCATGAGATTGATGATATGATGTGGTTCGTATTATGAGATGCGACACGATGTTTAGTGGGTCCTTTAGGCGTGGTGTTTTCATACACACGCATGCATATATATAGATGGTATCAGTATGTACTAGACGTAGATCAGTACCCCTAGATCATGAGGTAATGATAAGGATACCAAGAGAATAAAGAGATAAATGTGATTTTGACCCGTACCCAGGTTTGGGATGCCATACGATGGATTTACCGTGCGAGCTATATTGATGATAGATCCGCACTCTTGATTTGAGAATGTCATATTATATAGGGTATCGTATGGGATCCTATTGAGGCAGGATCACCGACTGTTATATATATATATATATATATATATATATCGACTCAGATTTTAGGCGGTTTCCTTACCTTTTTATTTGCCTGTTAGTTCAGACCTGTAGTTACCTGTATGACTCGTTTACATTATTGCATATTCTTTATTATTGTGTTTATTATTCAGCTCCCGCATATTTCTGCTACTCGCATCGCATTGCATCCTTATATCGTGTTTTCATATGCTAGTATTGAAATCATGCTGTCAGGACACCAGCACCATTACTGATGATGCATATGTTCCACCTACACCTACTTGCCGGCTCACACACATCATCATCAGTAATTTCCATGTCACGTACACTTTAGAGAATATTACTTCATTGACATAACTTGTTAGCTGATAGTTCGACATGGTATTAGCATACATGTTTTTATATGCTAGTTTAGACATTACATTTATTACTTGCTATTTCATGCATATTAGTATTCACTGTCATGCATTTTTATTTAGGGCTAGTCCGGATTGCCGGAGCCCAATACTTTAATTTCATTGTTTATTTATTCTCGAGATTTAGGTTTTCCATAAGATTTATGGATTTGGAGAAACCGCAAGATTTATTAAACTTATGATTATCATTTTAAAATGAAAAGTGCAGTTTTTTCATGATATGATTTGAGATTGTCCACCATGAGTTTTCTCGGCTCTTGAGCGATATCATACACCAAATTCGAGAAGGAGTAGAAACCGTCTGTGGGTGCATGGTGGACCCGGTGCGTTACCCCGGGGCAAGAAGATCGCAGTTGATCGGCGTTGAGCTTGTGACAGGGGAGCATTGCTGACCGGTGATTGTATTGTGACTCGTCGGATATCGGGAGGATACCGATCGGAGTTGGGCCAGTCCAGATAGCCGGAGCCCAGGGGCTAGTCCGGATAGCCGGAGCCCCAGATATTGATATTGAGGTATTGAGATATTATGATATGGGCCATTCCGGATAGCCAGAGCCCGAGATATTGAGATATTGGGATTTATATTTTGTGTCGATGCTAGACACTGATTTATGTTGATTTCATTGATGATACCTCGTTTTATATAAACAGAAATTTCACTAAAATAAGAAAACAGTTCTTCATTTACATGTATTCTGTTTTCATTACATTACATTCATACCTCATACACATGATATATTGCTACCTGAGGCACTGACACGAGCACATGGGATTACACTTATGTATAGCTGTTTACCCTTGCCACCTTTTCATGCTTCAGACCTTATCATATTGAGGATATTTATTATTGATCGTATTGACCTAGGATTGAGTCATGCATACGATTTCTACTCGGTGATATTTTCTACTGACGAGTTGGCAACTCACCCCCGTTGTGCCACAGTTTCTTGCAGGTTTTGTCGTACAGGTTTCGTTACGGCTTTGCTGGCACACTGCTTCCATTTCGGGTGATTTTCTTTGGTAGGTGGGTTCACTTGCATCATGACCACCATGTACTTATTTTATTCAGTTGCATCTAGTAACTCCATCAACCAGACTGTATTATTTATTTGACTTAGAGACTTGTTGTATATTATTTCGACCTTAGAGTCGCGCGTTGTATTATTATGGGTTTTCATGTTGTTTTGAGTTTTCTTTCAGTTTTGATCCTCACCCTTCGGCGTTGTATATTATATTGCTTGCATGGTTGTGAGCGTCGATTGACGAAGAGCTAGCTCCCGCTTGGGGATGCCTTTTATCATTATATATGCTTTTATCATGTTGTGCCCCATTCGGGGCCAGTATTTACAAAGGAAACTCTGCCGAAATTTTCAGAAAAGACTTGATGTTTTAAAAATGCGAAATTTGGCTTATTTTAATAAAACACTTTCTTTAAAATGGTTTTAGATTTCTGGGCTTTGGCTTACTTGAATTAGATGTGGTCCTATAGACTTCATATGATTCGAGTGCCAGTTACGTGCCATTTCGGGTCGTGACAAAATTGGTATCAGAGCGCTAGGTTAACCTTGGTTCGAGTCTATGTTTGACTATGCGGAGCCTAGGGCGTTTAGATATATACGGAATCTAGGCTTGACCTTACGGAATGTAGACTTTGTCGAGGGGGTATTAGACCCGAACTTTCATTGCGTAGGTTGACCTTGGTTGATGGAGTAGGTGACTTAAGGAGAGTGACGTACCGTGTGTATGTTCCGCGGCATACTTACGATACGCTACTCCGCTTAAGAGGCCTTAGGATATACATTTCCTTACACAACATTATATTCATTCATGATCTATCCTCATCGATATCGGTTTATGGTTTTGCTACCACGATTATACGGGCAGAGAGAGAGAGCTATGGCTAGAGTTGCGGTCAGCACGAGCTCGTCACGGACGAGGACTGACTAGGGCGTGATTCCAGGGATATACGATTGCATAGAGAGGCATCATCTTATTGTGTTTTCGCGCCATGAGCGTTTGATGGATCGCTTTTATGAGATTGCTCGGACGTACAGATCAGCACCAGAGGATTGAGCCACTGATAGAGGCCAGCCAGAATGTGATGACCATTGATGTATCGCTTATTATTGATGATTGAGGTACTATTCAGCATGCAGATTAATGAGCCAGTTGTTGCCGCGAACGACGAGATATTGCCCCAGATGTTGGAGCTATTGCAGTATGAGTTGTACATAGATCCCTAGTCACCCGAGGATGAATGACTAGGACATGTTGTTCGTTCGCTTACACCGATGCGAGGTCATCAGATTGATTGATTCCAGCTAGAGACGACTTCACACAGATACGTTGGGAGTCGATAGAGACGATCGAATGTAAGAAACCCATTTTTCAAGTTTAAGGTATTTGGAGAAAACATGCAAGTGATTCTACGGACCCTCTAGAAGAATGAAACCCTAACTCGACATAATGACCACGAGAACGCCTTTAAACCTTAGGGTTTGTGGCAGTTTAGCGGTGCCATTAATGAGGCTTGGGTTTGCCCTTCTATGATTGGTCCATAGGTGCTGTGGCATGTACTCGATATTATTAAACTGTACCCAAGATGTTGAGCTCTTGTGGGATTATGAGATTTTGATGAATCGATCGAATGGTTCGACATCTTTCGGATATCATGTGATGGGATGCATTGCTTGGGAGACTGCAGATACGAGTATAGCCGTTGGAGCGCAGTCCATGCAGCCACGAAGAGACGAGTCCGAAGCAGTCGACATTAGAGGAAAGTGGAGTAAGAGATTCGTACGAGATTTCGACGAGATGACGTTCCACTCCGCTGATATCAGAGATATGACACGCATACAGAGGCGTTATATATAGATATATCTTCCAGAAGGAGTCGAGATGAGTATGCAGCTGTTCCGGAACCAGAGATTGATATAGTAAAGGGTGATAACCTCCGGACAGTGCGGCAGAAACGAGATTTGGGAGAGACTTCGATAGGACCTTTCTGGAATGTTATACGAGGAGACTTGGACCCAGGAGTGGTCATATTACGCACACCCAGCAGGCTAGAGTTCGGCATCGTCGACAAGACATGTTATGAGTGACCACGACAGTTGGCCAGAGATCTGTAAAGGATGTGTTTGAGCGGAACTATTCCGCCATACCCGATTTCGGTATTTTGGGCGATCTATTCGCATGATTGAGTTTTGATGACCGAGTTTCATGATAATTATTTTCGTGCACCATGGTTCCACCTACTGGATATTTATGATTTGTACACAGTTATTGCACTTGATATCGTTTTGTGCCTTGGCTGCACATGTTTATGATTTCATGGATTTCATACAGTTGGGTTGATTTTGTGCATATGGTACGCACTTGATTTGGTTTTCGCACTAGGTATAGTTCACATATGCTTGCAGTGCATTGATACGTATTTTGTGCACCACAGTTGCACCTGACTTCGTGTTGATGTCATCTGAGATATTGATTGTGATTTCATACTTAGGGCATGCATATGATTTGACTTATGCTTTCAGCATAGTTTTCATACACTTTTAGTATTTTGAATTGCTTTTGTGCACGCTGATGCACATGGTTGTGAGATTATATACCACGGTATACATGATTTGGATTTGGATTGAAATGTGTTGTACACCGTCGATTTCGATTGTGATACTCGATATTGTTTTGTGCACCTGATTGGATTCTTGCACATATTTGGCGCAATTGGATTGGATTTTGCGCATGTTCGGCGCTTGATATTGAATTTCATGATTTCGTGCATGTTGGATGCACATGATTTAGATTTTATTCGCGCATGATGGATGCACCTGATTTGGATTTTCGTGCATGTTGGGCGCATGATATGAGATGCGATTTTGGTGCACACCAGATGCACTAAATCGGGGTTCTTTATGTATATCAGATGCACCTGATATTACTGTCAGGCACACCGTTGCCTATGACAGGTGTTTCGTGCACACCCGTTGCACTTAGAGGTTATTTCTGTGCACATGTATGTCACATTCATGGATTTTGATTTCCGTGCGCACCAGACGCACGCGGCATTCTTATGCACATTTTGGAATTGATTTCTTAAGGAGCAGTGCGTTTTTATTATATTTACTATTTGTTTTCGTACTGAGCAGGACTAGTCAGAGAACAGTACCTGGATATATTTTGCATGTATTGATAGTTATTGAAAGGATTTCCAAAAAGGGAGTTATAGTCTCAGTATTTACCTACGTGTCTGATATGACACGAAACACTTAAAACAAGGAAACCCTTCTAAATTGTTTTCAAAACGGCGAGACGGGTATATTAAGCAAAAGATATATACATATATGGTTATTTTCTTACAATAGACGTCCACCACTATGCAGTGTTATGCGCATCGCACATCGACTTATAGAGGTTTAGCATGCATTTCCTTCAGAGGTTTACATGTACAGCTCGATATATATATCATGTTGATTTTCGTATTGGATTTAGACATTGATGTCTTCCCAATGACTCCGATGATTGCGGGATGCTTGACGGAGTTTTGCTTTTGATTGATATACTCGTTTTTCATGCGCTACGATGTGTTATATGTATTTATGATTTCGGAACCCCGACGACATGATCTTTTTACTGAAATGTTTTAGTATTTGAGGGGTTTAAATTTAAATTCGGGGACCGAATTTCTTTAAGGGGGGAAGACTGTAACATTTCAGAAAAATAAAATATTATTTTTGGGGATTTTTTTATAATTAAATAATATTATATTGAATATTTTGATAATGCGGTATAATTAAATACCGATAAATTGGGAAAAATTTGGAAAATTATAGAAATTACTAAAAAGAGGGTGATTTATGTGATTTATGCAAATTATGAAATTTTATGATTTATTATACATTATTTTAATGCTAATCGTGATTAAATATCGCTAATCGTACATTAAACGTGTTTTGTGCACATGACATGCACATATCATTTTTAGCACTTGTTGCATTTTTATCATGGTCTTTTCTTCATTTTATCATACATGGTTGTTGATTTTAAAAGATAAAAAAAAGAAAAGAAAAGGGAAAATAATAAAGAAAGGGGTATGGGCATGAAAGAGAGGGTGAGGGGTCAACCATAGTCAAGGCTCATTGCTTCTCTCTTCATTTTCCTTCATCTTTCTCACTCTCTCATCACCATGGCAGCCCCATCTCCCTCCTCCACTTCAAGCCTCACAACACCCTCAGAACATCATCAAAACTCCATCCCTACTTCTTTAAAAATGTGCACAAGCTTACAAGCTTCACTTTGGACCAAGAAAGCAAGGATTTTGGACACTTGGGGCAACTCAAGAAAATTCTTGAGTTGCCAAATGAGGTATTCTCTTAACTATTAGCATAGTATTTCCATTTCTTTAGCTTCCATGTTTGATTAGAAGTTTTTTAGTGATGTTTAGTGAGGTTAGGAAATTTCTAGTTAGGGTTTGAGGAATTCTTGAGTTGTGATGTGTAATTGAGATTAGTAGTGACCTTAAACCCCCTTTAGTGATATCATATTGGACTAAAACCAGAGAATAGAACCCCAAATCGAAACTTTGAAACCCCGACATCGGCAGATTTTATGGAAATTGTGATGTATTTTGGTATCTGCTATCACCCGAGACACATGAAAAATATTTAGCAAAGACAGTGATACATGCAGGCAACCTAGGACCCCCCACTGAAACCCTAGCCCCTATATCCTCAACATAGCCGCAAATATAACCTTTCTGGCCGCAATTTGCGGCTAGACCTGGAGCAATGGGGTTCGTGTTTGTTTCATGGCTCCAGTATCTGTAATTTAGACCCTCCACATATGCAATATTGGCTGATTTGACCTAGGGTAAAATCTGGGACTAATTTCATGAGTTGTTGTTTTGATTCGGGGTTATATTTTTCGTATTTTGGATTCTGGATTTTAATATTGGTGTTTGACCTCGATCACTTGACGTTTGTACGACGATATCGAGGGTTGTTTGGTGGTTTGAAAGGCATAGTCCGTAGGTTCTAACCTATAGACTTTTAGCGTGTCGTTTTGGTTTTGAATTGAGTTTTAATGCGGCACGATACATTATGATGTGTAGATACCCCCATGAGAACTTCGAGACGACAAGCAAGAGCGTGGCGACGTCGGCAAACGAAGGTCAAGGTGAGTAGATATATATCTACGGGAGAAGTCGGGTGGATGGCGTATAGCACCCCCGCAGTTTCGTATTAGAACGCGAATGCGTTATATTTATATATATATATATATATATATATATATATATATATATATATATATATATATATATAGACACACACACACGCATGTGATATGGAATGACTTTGGATTAGTATAGTGTACTTATAAGTTAGTGTTTAGTCGCGAACCCTAGGGTAGTGATTTGCATACACGCACACACACACATATACATTCATTTTATTTATCTGTGCATATATGGGGATATGTATATATATACACACACACATGGGTATGGGACTATGTGTGTGTATATATATATATACATATACATATACATGTATTATAAGGATAATACTTGGGATTGGAGATGAGTCGATTGAGATTGGGCTGGATGGCATGAGATTGGTGATATGACGTGGTTCGTATTATGAGATACGACACGATGTTTAGCGGGTCCTTTAGGCGTGGTGTTTTCATACACACGCATGTATATATATAGATGGTATCAGTATGTACTAGACGTAGATCAGTACCCCCAGATTATGAGGTAATGATAAGGATACCAAGAGAATAAAGAGATAAATGTGATTTTGACCCGTACCCAGGTTTGGGATGCCGTACGATGGATTTACCGTACGAGCTATATTGATGGTAGATCCGCACTCTTGACTCAAGGATGCCATATTATATAGGGTATCGTATAGAATACTATTGAGGCGGGATCACCGATATATATATATATATATATATATATATATATATATATATATATATATATATATATATATATCGACTAAGATTTTGGGAGGTTTCCTTACCTTTTTATTTGCCTGTTAGTTCAGACCTGTAGTTACCTATATGACTCGTTTACATTATTACATATTCTTTATTGTTGTGTTTATTATTCAGCTCCCGCATATTTCTGCTGCTCGCATCGCATCGCATGCTTATATCGCGTTTTCATATGCTAGTATTGAAATCATGCTGTCAGGACACCGGCACCATTACTGATGATGCATATCTTCCACGTACACCTACTTGCCAGCTCACACACATCATCATCAGTAATTGCCATGTCATGTACACTTTAGAGAATATTATTTCATTGTCATAACTTGTTAGCTGATAGTTCGATATGGTATTAGCGTACTTGTTTTATATGCTAGTTTAGACATTCCATTTATTACTTGCTATTTCATGCATATTATTATTCACTGTCATGCATTTTTATTTAGGGCCAGTCCGGATTGCCAGAGCCCAATACTTTAAATTCATTGTTTATTTATTCTCGAGATTTGGATTTTCCATGAGATTTATAGATTTGGAGAAACCGCAAGATTTATTAAACTTATGATTATCATTTTAAAATGAAAAGTGCGGTTTTCTCATGATATGATTTGAGACTGTCCACCATGAGTTTTCTCGGCAGTTGAGCGATATCATACACCCAATTCGAGGAGGAGTAGAAATCATCTGTGGGTGCATGGTGGATCCGGTGCGGTACCCCGGGACAAGAAGATCGCAGTTGATCGGCGTTGAGCCTGTGACAGGGAAGCATTGCTGACCGGTGATTGTATTGTGACTCGTCGGATATCCGGAGGATACCGATCGGAGTTGGGCTAGTTCGGATAGCCGGAGCCCAGGGGCTAGTCCGGATAGCCGGAGCCCCAGATATTGATATTGAGGTATTGAGATATTATGATATGGGCCAGTCCGGATAGCCGGAGCCCGAGATATTGAGATATTGGGATTTATATTTTGTGTCGATGCTAGACACTGATTTATGTTGATTTCATTGATGATACCTCGTTTTATATAAACAGAAATTTCACTAAAATAAGAAAACAGTTCTTCATTTACATGTATTCTGTTTTCATTACATTACATTCATACCTCATACACATGATATATTGCTACCCGAGGCACTGACACGAGCACATGGGATTACACTTATGTATAGCTGTTTACCCTTGCCACCTTTTCATGCTTCAGACCTTATCATATTGAGGATATTTATTATTGATCGTATTGACCTAGGATTGAGTCATACATACGATTTCTACTCGGTGATGTTTTCTACTCATGAGTTGGCAACTCATCCCCGTTGTGCCACAGTTTCTTGTAAGTTTTGCTGTAGAGGTTTCGTTACGGCTTTGCTGGCACACTGCTTCCATTTTAGGTGATTTGCTTTGGTAGGTGGGTTCACTTGCATCGTGACCACTATTGTACTTATTTTATTCAGTTGTATCTAGTAACTCCATCAACCAGACTGTATTATTTATTTGACTTAGAGACTTGTTGTTTATTATTTCAACCTTAGAGTCGCGCGTCGTATTATTATGGGTTTCATGTTGTTTTGAGTTTCCTTTCAGTTTTGATCCTCGCCCTTCGGCGTTGTATATTATATTGCTTGCGTGGTTGTGACCGTCGATTGATGAAGAGCTAGCTCCCGCTTGAGGATGCCTTTTATCATTATATATAATTTTATCATGTTGTACCCCGTTCGGGGCCAGTGTTTACAAAGGAAACTCTGCCGAAATTTTTAGAAAAGACTTAATGTTTTAAAAATGCGAAATTTGGCCTATTTTAATAAAACACTTTCTTTAAAATGGTTTTATATTTCTGGTCTTTGGCTTACATGAATTAGATGTGGTCCTATAGACTTCATATGATTCAAGTGCCAGTCACGTGCCATTTCGGGTCGTGACAAACACTAGCTGTACATAACGGCTACCCAGATATTGAGCGAAAGGAAGACCGACAAGCAAACTTGTCTGTATCCCTACAGAGCCTGAATGCGACAGTCTCCGTACAGTCTTGTCTGTTCGTCTAAGAGTATTGCATATTGGATCTAGGGGTGGATAAAGTCAGACCCCCTAATAACGCGATAAGTCGTGTCGGTGTGAAGTACATCATCTATTGAGAAACTACTGATCCAAATCAGTAATTCTCATCCACCTTAGCCAAGGATTTCTTATGATGGCTACCCGTGCATTACGCGACATCTACCTCCAATACCGGGAGAGACGAATCCCCGACGATCCGCTCACTGCATCCATGTAGCTCAGGACTGTACCCAACTAAAACCTGTTTGCACGACTCAGTAGAGCCATGGTAGGGTATTAATCAAAGCACGGTGGGAACTCACATGAGACAAATGATGATCTCAGGTCGACAGACTAATCTTTACTCATATCACCATAGAATTGCTACCTGATATTAGGTATAATACCTTCTAGCATGTTCTCGGCGAGTCCGTCCAGTGTAACTCATAACCCAATGAGCACATGTATACTATCTTTGGTGACTAACTGACACCAATGACCGTAAGACTGGCCATCGCCCCTCGCCGGGGTCAAGAAATGTATACACTAGTCTACTCTGGAATATCGATGCCCAGTTTCGATATTCTCACGACTAGGGACATTTAAGGATTTGGTTATAGACTACCCAGTTCTCACAGGTGTGATCGCCATAATAACCCTGATAGTCAAGCAGGAATCCTAAGGGCTCATCAACATGTAATAGTGATCTGTAATATCACATAATACATGTACATAATGATAGAGATGAACCAGATAGCATACTATTATTTCGAGTAAGACTGTTCTACCCGTATAGGTCCTCCCTCAAATCATCAGAATCGCCAGTCTGCGATTACAATAATTGCCTTAAGGGCACTATATCCAACAATCTTCCACTTGCACTTAAGGCTAATTATTGCGGTGCCGTATACTCACAGCCCGTGTGATACCGAACACCCAGCTTCTCTACTAATCAGTTTCGCATATCATATTTGTGAGACATTCGTGTTCGAGAAATAGCCTCAGTGAGTGGATCCACTTCAATGTTTCTATTTTTATCTCTCTATATCTCAATTTTGCGGAGAATGACTATCTCCTGAAATGAGCGATATCTGTCTTAGAACTTGTCTAGATATTTGATGGGACCAAGTCCATAAATGAAATCCAAATCCAACATACTTCTTAGACCGTATCTTCCACTGAATTTAATCAATATCTTGCGCCATTCCTACCTTAGTATCCGCTTGGATCCATGTCCAACATACTGCCCCTCAAAAGAGGGTAAACTTTAACTCTGACAGTCACTTTGTCATCCAGGTCACCTTGGAAGCCTGAAATGATAACCGTCTCCTGAAGGAGACTGCCGTTAGCATATACCAAGAACATTCTCTCATATTTATAACTGCTTCCCTATGTTTCTCCAAGATTGGATTAATATATGTTTATTGCAACTAGTGCAAAAGCAATATCTGATGTGGTACTTGACATCTTGTCACGACCTGGAAATGGCATATAACCGGCACTTGAATTACGTAAAGTCTATAAGACCCATCGTAACTCAAGTAAGCCGAAAACCAGGAATCTAAACCTTTTTAGGAAAATAGTGGATGTGAAGTTTTGAAAGAAATGTATAAATGAAATCAGATTCTCTTTTCAAAGTATAAACAAGTTTATAGAAAATACAAGTATGTAGTATACTAAAGTTTTGAAAACTTTTTTGTCATTTGAAATTTGGGCAGCACCTCCTTTGTAAATTTTGATCCAAAACCAGTATATATCAAGAATAATATAGGCATCTCCAAGTGGGAGCTAGCTCTTCGCCAACCGGCGGAAACACAACCACGCAAGTAAAATATACGACGCCTAAGGCGAAGATCAATCACAGAAAAGAATAAAGAAAACCAAAAAAAAAAAAAACATCATCCAATCCAATATAAAGAATATAAACAAGTCTCGACTCTAAATCTAAAGAATATACAACTGGTCTCTAATTCTACCAAATATATATAGTTTGGTTGATGGAGCTTTTAACTAGATACAAAGAATATAAAAGTTTACAACGGTGGTTACGCTCTATATTGTAACCCACCTACCAATGCAAATCACCTGTAACACCCTAGGTCATTTATACCAGTTCTAGTCAAGTATTTCTTTATTTATGGTAGTTTCTTGATTTACTGTGTTTTGGGTGCGAATAGTATTTTGACATCTGTATTTGCATCCGACTCGACCTACATGCTTGAAACCTGTCTTGATTCATGTTTATGATTTATCCTGACTTGATACGTGGACTCGTGCACTTTCATTTGCATACTAGTATTTTACCTGGCATCTGCATTTAATATAACATTTAAGTCATATAAAATATTATAAAAATACATTGCATGGCCTGCATGATACCCCTGACCCTGTGGTAGCATCCCCGCATCTTGTTCTCGTCCCTTTCAGTGAAACAGACTTGTTTGGATGGGTACGTGCACGTACGTGCATCCGTTCTTGGGGGTATGTATTTTCGTTACCCGGATATCCAATTTTAGTGTTGGTCGACACATATATTTTTCGTATTTTAAAACTGAATTTTTAGACCTGACCCGGGCATATTTTGGAGTAAGTTTGTATTTACCAGAATATCGAATTTTATATTTTAAATATAAATCAACAGTTTAAAATTTAAAATAACGAAAAGATTTTTTAAATTAAAATCCCAACTTAACAGCCTCTCTCTTTCTTTCTCACTCTCTATCTCTCTCTCTCTCCCGCAGCATTCTCTCTATCTCCTGCCCCACTCACTCTCTTTCTTCCTTTCTTTCTCTCTCTCTCTTCTTTTTCTCTCTCCTCTCGATCCCTCTCTCTCTTATTGCGATCACTGTGCATTCCTCGATTCGGGTCACCACTTTCCCCGCTACGGTCACCTTCCTCCTCTTCTTTTCTTCTTCCTCTATTTAAAGCCCCTGCCTCGCCACGAGAAACCCATGCAAACTCCGCCGCCTCCTCAAACCCTAACCCTAACTCCTTTGCCTTCGACCTCGCTCCTCAACCCTCGTCATCATCTCCTTCTCATCTCCATCATCTCCCTCATTCTCTCCTCTTCTTCCAAAACCTCTAGAACCCTAGCTCCTCAACCCTCCACCGCCGCCGACCCTCATCTCCTCGTTGTCGCCAGCACCTTCTTCTCTCCTCCATCTCCATCTTCTCCAACCCTGAGCGCTACCCAATAAACCCTGCACACCCAACACCTCCTCTTCTTCCTGCACCCGAGACCCTAGCCAAGCCCGAACACCTTACACACCTTACCTCGCCAGAGTTCCGTTAACCCCGACACCATCACCTCGTCTTCCTTGACCCCAGTGCACCATATCCAGTGAGCACTAATCCCCCCTCTCTCTTCTTCTTCTTTTTCTTTTCTTGATTCTTGATTTCATAATTTCCAGCTATCGCTGGAGTCGCATCGACGCTGCCAATCCAGGCGATCCTGTGAACCTCCTTTGCTCGTGTGATTACCCTCTTGCCTTGCCTGGACCCGTCCCGCGTGCCGTGTGTGCGTTGTGACGTTTACCCGACGTCGGACGTGACGTACGTACCCATCATGTGATCCGATCGTGGCAAGTTTATTTTTCTACATGCTATGATATATTTTACATCCATATTAATAATAATATTTAATGTCTAGTGTATTGTACACTCTCTGTTATCATTTTACTGTTTTACGACGTCCGTTTGCATCGTGTGATCCGATCGAGGCAAGTTTATCTTGCTACATGCTATACTACTATATTTTACATCCATTTGAATAATAACATCACATAATGTTCATTATGCATCCATATGAATAAAAATATCACATGTTGAATGCATTGTACATCCATATTAAAGTTTACCGTTTTCGGATACCCGTTTGCATCCATATCATTTAATATACATGTAGCTGCATCTACAGATCACATTAATTCATATTATTATTGTAGAAACACCCCATGCTTAATAATGCATCCCATGTAGTCTTGGAACTGTAAGTGTAACCCTAATCGATATTTGTGCATCCATACCATTAATTATATATCAATTTGCATGCTATGTCACATTGTTTCATATTATTAGTACTCCATGCTTGATATGTTGGAGATAGTGCCCTCAGAGTCAATTATTAGGTCACAGGTACGTGATTGTAATGATTGAGGGAGGACCTATCCCAGTAGGACAGTCTTGCTCGAGATGATAGTATGCTATCTGGTTTACCTTTATCATCGTGTACTGCTTTAGGTGACATGACACGTCGCTATTACACGTTGATAGAGCCCCTAGGATTCTTGCTTGACCACCAGCAGTATGAGGGCGATCATATAAGTGGGAGCTGGGGGTCTACAAGCATATCCTTAAAAGGTCCCTAGTCGTGGGAGTTTCGAGACCGGGCATCGATACTCCATTAGTAGACTAGTGTATACAGTCGAGACCCCGACGAGGGGCGGTGGCCGGTCTCACAAGCCACTGGTGTCAGTTGGATCACCTAAGATGTATACAGGTGCTCATTGGGTTATGAGTACACCGGACAGGACTCGCCGGGAACATGCTAGTTGGTCATATACCAGACGTCAGATGGCAGTTCCCTGGTGACATGTGTGCAGGTTAGTTCATCGACCTGGGGATCGTCATTTGTCTCGTGTGAGTTCCCACTGTACTTTGATTACTACACTACCACGGCTCAAAGGAGTCGTGCAAACAGGTTTTAGTTGGGTACAGTCCCGAGCCACATGGAGGCAGTGAGCGTATCTTCAGGGGTTCGTCTCTCCCGGTATTGGGGGTGAGGTCGTGCTGTGTCTAGGAGAGCCATTACACAAAGTCCTTGGCCAAGGCAAGGAGATTTACTGGTAGGTATTCCAGTAGTATCTCAGGGTGTTCTGGGCTACACTCCGACACGACTTGTACCGCTTTTGGGGGTCTGACTTTTACCAACCCCCTAGGCCCGCCATGCGATACTCATAGACGAACGGACCGGACTGCACGGATATTGTCACTGACAGGCTCAGTAGGGTGTCAGGATGAGTTCGCTCATCGACGTCCTTTTTAGTCAATACCTGGTAGCCCGTTACGTATTGGCTTATACCTCTGACGTGCTAGTGGTTAAATCCTCAACCGAGGTGTTGATGAGTCTTTAGAGTCCCCCACATTTCAGTTACTCAGCTTTCGGGCGAAAGGTTGTAGAGGCCGTATGGAGATATGGCAGGGTCCGATCAGGTACGTGCGGTATTGCACGGATCAGGATCGGACAGTCTGTACTATAGGCCGTATGGATATATGGCAGGGTTCGATCAGATACGTGCGGTATTGCACGGATCAGGATCGAACAGATATAACTAGCCGGCTTTGGTTTAAGCCGGTCCTAGTTTAGTACAGTGTAGATTTTGTCTCATTGCATTTGTATCCGGACGGAATACAGATGCGGGTGTGTATGCACAGTATGGGGGTTTTCCTGTAATTTATTACGGGACCAGTTTTCTGGAGTTGCCAGTTTGCATTCTGTTCCGGCCGGTTTTCTCTTTTTCCTTCATGGTCGGATTTTTCATTGGAGGGTGTTAATTGCAAGTTTGCAATTAACATTTTGTGAGGGGTTTCTTTGCATGAGTGTGGCTTCATAATCATGATATTCCTTTCTTTGTCCATTCCTTGCATTTATGGTGATGGAGAGGTGAAAGGATTTGAGTAGGAAATGGAAGTGATTTTTTGATCATTATTTTTTCCACTTGGTTTTATTGTGGGCCGGCCACTGTGTGAGGATGAGTGTGCAGGAAGTTTTATGTGGTTTTGGATTAATTAATAAGTTTTGTTTGTATGGAATAAATTTCCTTCATGATCATTTTTGGTGGGCCATCCCATATTTGTGTGTGCTGGAATGGTGCTGTGAGGAAATTGATTTTCCTTTGGTTTTCATACATTCATGTCATTAAGGGGCAGGCTTGATTTTTCTCTTTCCAGTGAGCTTCTTCTTGAGTATTGGCCGAGCCCTTTAGAAATGGATGCTCCATCTTTCTCAAGCATCCATGAAAAATTCTTGTCCACAAACTCCTCCACAAATGGCAACTCCAAAACCCCAAATGAGACTTCTTCTTCTCTAGATATTCTACAGCATTTCTTGAGCACGTCGAGTAGCCGGCTTCGTGCCCGAGTTGCCTCGGCATTGAGGTGGGAGCCCGTAAAAGAAGAAGGCGATGTGGTGCACTTCCGGCGACGAGGAGGAGACGGGACCATTCCGCAGGAGATCGGGACCATGACGAGAAGACCGGAGGACTTGGATCGTCGGTATATCTCTTCCCCTTCTCTTTGTAGTTAGCTAGATTTAGTTTAATGGCTCGATCCGGTTTTAGTGCGCGGTGGTGCCGTTTTGCCAAGTCCGCAAAATTTTAAGTTTACCACCGTTTCCGCGTTTGGCCGTCGGATTGACGGCCGGGGCGCCGCCGTGCACTTACAGTGGTATCAGAGCCTCGCCATTAACTTCGTCTAGCTTTCGTTTGATGTGTTTGCATTTCGGATCGATCAAAAATCCCAAAACCCACTTTTCCTTCAGCATCAGTTTCTGTTCAAAATTTTTGGTCTCGAAAATTTTTCCAGGTTGTATAAAAGTACTGTACAGGATGTTCTAAGCTCTCTGGAAAAATTCGACAAAATGATCTCTTATGTAGAGCGCGGAACCGCGGCCAAACCCTACCTTGGGCCGCGGTTCCGCGGCAGTTCAGAGAGATGAATTTGCCAAAGTTCTCCAGTGGACTTCTGGGGTTAAATTGGGGTTTTTGGAATATTAATATTGGGCCCAGAAATTCTTGATGTGCTGCAGTAACACTTGGGGCCCACTTGTTAAAAATTTGATTGATCGGAAAATTTTAAACACATTTTTCACAGTATTTACATTATATCTGCGACCGTGAATGTCACTTGATCGGTAAATCAGGTCTAACTGCTATAGCCCGGTTAGACGGATTTGCGAACGTGAATTTCACGTTGATGTTCTATGTTTATGCTGTGTTGTTGCGGATCGGTCGTGGGGGATAGCCTGGATGCAATACTAGTACTGTGCTGTTGTATTATGTACATTTGATATTGCGGGGCGAGCGTCCGACATGTGGACTGCCGTCACTGCCTGTTTGTATTATTCTTTTGGGGCACGACCTGGTTGCGGTCGATGTACCCGGTGTATGTATATTTTACATTCTGTACTAGGATTACCCCGCGGAGGGGTGCACGGATGGCCGGGTTCTAGAGGGCAACAAGCCCGCATCTCATGGCATTGAGACGGAGGGGGGCTTCACTCTGGGATTGGCGGGCTATTCGCCGCACTCGTAGGGGGGTACAGGTTGACCCAGGAGGGGTGCCCAAGTTGCCGGATTCCGTGGAGTGCTGGGTGGTCCATTCACGGAGCTGAAGGGGGCTGCCTCGCTTCAGGTTTTGGCGGGTGACTTGCTGCGCCCGTAGGGGTCTAGGTTTTCATTGCACAGGCTATCCACACGACCAGGGGAACGTCGGGTTTCAGTAGTGGCTCTGTGAAACCCGGGGATCCCAGATATCTGTATTGTTCTGTGATGCTGTACATTTCTGTGATGTTGCATTTCTTTTTCACGCCTTGAGCGAAATATAATATATTGGTATATATATTAGTAGATGTTGTATATGTTTTTCATCCGCGCTAGTCCAGTCCCCGCTCTGCCGTTAGTTAGCTAACCTAACGGGTGATGACGGGACCCAGTGGCGAATGCGGATGGCATATACGTACGTCAGTATATTTTCGTTCTTTGTGGTGTGATTAATTGATGGGACTGCGTTGATTCGGATCAATGCAAGTTAAACAAACCTAATCTGATGTTGTTGGAACACTTTTCAAAAAGCTGTTATTGCAAGGACGTTCACTTTTGTTTTGCATCGTGGTATTCATTGGAATATCCTGCTCCTCAGTCGACGAGGCAAGGGCCGAGATCCCTTTACCGGGAGTGACCCCTTGGACAGAAGTTTTGCGTCAGGGCATTAACTTCATTATAGCCGATTACTTTCGCTTTGCACCGTGGTATTCATTTGGAATATCCTGCACCCCATTCTACGGGGAAAGAGCCGAGATCCCTTCACCGGGAGTGACCTCTTTAGCAACGGTTTTCGTCACTATATTTTCAAAAAGCTATCCGTTCCTTCAACGATATCAAGTTCTTTACGTTAAAGGTTTTCGCCAGAAACCATTCGTAGCCCTCCATCATTTCAGTTAAGTATTCGGTAGTATTCAAGCTATGTATTTTGACCTCACGCCAAGGCATAGTGATTGGTAGCTGCCGGGTATTTATCTGTTGCATAGATAGATGCGTTGGTTTGGGACAGTCGTACTACTATTTTGGCCTACGTCAAGGGTATGTACGGGTGGATTCAAATTAACCTGGATAATGATGGGTAGAACTTGACATGTGACTTATGATATTTTGACCTCACGCCAAGGTCATAAGAGCATGGGGCAGAAATCACATCGGGAGTTTCAAAAGAACTGAAACTTGCCAGATATGCGCATACCATCTGGAGTGTGATGACATGAGCAGATTCCGTCACGTTATCATGCGATGATAGTTGGATCCCGATTCCCACTGATGAGTTAGTATACTCCTCGGGTGACCCTGACTAATTCTTCTTTCAGGTTTGGAGGAGAATTTGAGGTACAGTGGGAGGATTCCAGATTAGATAAAGTGATAACCATTCTGATCTAGGTTAGAGTGCACGCTGAGTGTTTCTTTTCTCTCTCTCTTTGGCAGCGACCATTGACCCGACCCTAAGACTTTGACTCAGTGACCAAGTTGACCGAACCTTCTTAAACACCGGCTTTTGGATTGTCAGAGTTGCAGACCTCATTGCCACTCCTACTTTTACCCTTTTCTCCAGGACACCCCGTATTGCTACGAACGTCCACTTCCATTGGACAAAACCATCGTATGGTTAGATACGAACTCGAAGGAATTTATTCGAGGATGGTTTCAGGTTCTGGAGAAAACGGATAGGATTATTCAGTTGTCTTTTCCTTTTACCCTCTCTCAGGTTACGAGTACTCCTTGGTTTAGGGGTAGTACACCTATTACGCAAATTGGATTGTCTTCTTCCAAACCTTAGGCTGGTGCCGACCGGTAGGGAATGAAGAAAACCAATTAGCCTAACGATGGTATACAGAAGGTATTAAGTTCAGACAAAGCAAGGGATTAGTAAGAGGGCAAAGTAAATTGCAACAGATATTCACGACCAAACCAAATATTTCGTTACCACTCCCACATCACCTTTGTATTTCTCCAGGACACTCCGTATCACTACGAAGATCCACAGTTTATTTGGATAATCCATCGTATGGTTATATACGAACTCGAAAGGAACTTGTTCCAGTTCGGGGATGGATCCTGGTTCAGGAGAAATAGGAATAAAGTACATTCAGGTGTCTTTTATCTTCACCTTCTCTCGCATTGCGAGTGTTCCTAGGATTGGGACAGTACACCCATTATGCTTATTGGATAGTCTTCTTCCAAACCATAGGCTGGTGCCGAACGGTAGGGAAGGAAGAAAACCATTTGGCCTAAAAGGGTGTGCAGAAGGTAAAGACTAAAGACATATGAAGGGATTTGGAGAGGTGGCAAAGAACTATACGGTTACAGTCGTGAATCTGGAAAAGGCATTACTAGGAATACCAGAATACCCCATCGGAACATTTCAATGTTTCAGTTTCACTGTGTAATGTTAAAGGAAAACTGATTTCCCGATTAGATACTTACTCCAGGGTATGTATTTACCAGGTACGATTCTCACATCTGTATGGTTTTACAGATGATGAGTGGGAGTAAGTTGTTGGGAATTGGGTGATTATCCTCATTATATCGGGATTCGTTGTAATCGGTGATATTTGAGGAAATCACCTGGGCTGTTTGCCGGTCGGCAAATATTTGGTTTTGAATATCCACTGTTATGCACCAATTTCAAATTGATATATCTGTACGTCTATTTTCATAGAGTGAGATATACCTTTCTGAAATTATGTCTACGACATTTACCTATATCAGTGGATGGTTAGGTAAGGAGCATTAAACAGCGGTGTAATTCTTCTTAACCATAAGTACAGTTTTCAACCTACGACACACAGTGAATGAGTTATCAGACTCAAGGGACTTATACAGAGTATTGTATGTTGTCCAGTGTCCATTAGGACAGAGGGGTTGGTCCTCGTACTATATTCGGTTTACTTATGACTTCTCTAGTTTTTAGACAAGTGTTTCGTGGAAACACAGGGTCCGAATTTGGAGAAGTTATAGGTATTTGAATAGAGTAAAGAACCAGGTGTAGCAAGTATCGGGATTCTTCAAAGTGATCGAAGATGTAGATACTTGTATATGGTATTCAGTTGATAGTAGTGATTAAGAGAAATTGCTTCTCTTTCAGGTTACTCATAAATGGAAGCATTCCTAAGTTGAGTAACGCTGATCGGCCTCCTTCCATTTAGTTGACATGCACTGGAGACAGTTGCATGATTTGAATCTAGTTCAATTAAATCAGTGCCTCTGGTTCTATATATGATATAGAACAGTTCATATCTTAACGATGTTAAGGTACGGGGAGTTGTCCGGTTTATGATTAAAACCAGACACTGGACAACTCAAGGCACGTTTCTGTAATGGCTGTTTGTGGGTTGACCCAGGCTATGACGGGGGTTGATTTTCTATCATCTGGATGAACAATAGCGATATTGTTCTAGACTCGCCACAGTTTTATTAAAAATGGATTTTTTCAGAAAACAGTAGTGGGAGTATGGTAGAACTGGAAGTGATTCCAGAACCACAAACGATTACTGAAGATTTGATAAGGAACCTAAAGATTCAATCTGAATTGACATTCCATTGGCCACTCCGCAGATAAGGTGGGTAACTTCAGGCACCCGAGAGGTACTCCGGTAGCCTCAAGGACGGTGACAGGGAAGTTCTTGTTTACCCACAATTACCATTGCTGTTGTTCCAGGCTGCGAGACCCGGCGGGAGGATGAGTATAGCGTCGTTCTAAACTAGTTTTAGAAGTGCACGTCTATATGACTCTGCCAGAGGGTTGTCGTAGTCAGTGGGAGCAGCGGAAGCATTGGTGGACAGGTAGCTTATGTCTATTTATAGACTAGAGCAGATGTAGTGGAGAAAGATCATCTATTTCTGACGTGACAGTCATGGGTTTGACTTCATCAGAATAGGGATGGATCTGTTGAGAAGGTAGTAGGGTGTGATATCCTGGTATTTGGATGATATACACAAAGTAGGAAAAGAAACTCCTATACTACAATCGGTTATACTTTGGTCGTCACACAGTAGTTTCTCCACAAAGGACTTGGACTTTATGTCTGACATACTGGTTACTAGATCTATGGTTTTAGATCTAGATTTGGGTAGTTTCCCAATCTGGGTACTTAGACAGCATTCTAAGGGTATTTAGAATGGACGACTCCTGGCACGGTAATGTACCTGCAGGTAATGGAGTCACCCTCTCTAAAGGTGTCTTACAGACTAAAAGGGAGAGGGATGTGCATGATTGGCAGATCACTTGCTTAGGCAATTGAGTCAATCATGAGATGTCAAGTACCACACCAGATGTTGTTCTTGCAGTAGGTGCAATAAGTTGATATTAATCCAATCCTGGAAAAACAGTCGGAAGCGGTTTTAGAACATAAGTGGATGTTCTAGGGATATGATAACGACAGCCTTATTCAGGAGACAGTTATCATTCCAGGCTTCCAAGGTGACATGGACGACAAGGAGGTTGTCAGAGTTATAGTTTTCCTTCTGATGAGGGGCAGTATTTTGGACAGGTGGTCCAAGGCAATACTGAGGGAGGCATGGCGTGCAGGATACTGATTAAGTTCAGTTGACGATACAGTCTAAGAAGTTTGGATTTGGAGTTCATTTATGAGCTAGGTCCCATCAGACATCCAGACACTCTAAGACAGGTATTGCTCATTTCGGGAGATGGCTTTCTCCGCGAACTTGAGATATAGAGAGACATAGAAAGAAACAACCAGGCGGATCCACTCACTGAGGCTATTCCTCGAACGCAATAGTTCCGCAAACGAGCTTTGTGAGACTGACTAGTAGAGGAGTTGGGTGTTCGGTATCACACGGGCTGTGAGTATGCGACATCGCAATAATTAGCCTTGAGTGCAAGTGGGAGATTGTTGGAGATAGTGCCCTCAGAGTCAATTATTAGGTCACAGGTACGTGATTGTAATGATTGAGGGAGGACCTATCCCAGTAGGACAGTCTTGCTCGAGATGATAGTATGCTATCTGGTTTACCTTTATCATCGTGTACTGCTTTAGGTGACCTGACACGTCGCTATTACACGTTGATAGAGCCCCTAGGATTCTTGCTTGACCACCAGCAGTATGAGGGCGATCATATAAGTGGGAGCTGGGGGTCTACAAGCATATCCTTAAAAGGTCCCTAGTCGTGGGAGTTTCGAGACCGGGCATCGATACTCCATTAGTAGACTAGTGTATACAGTCGAGACCCCGACGAGGGGCGGTGGCCGGTCTCACAAGCCACTGGTGTCAGTTGGATCACCTAAGATGTATACAGGTGCTCATTGGGTTATGAGTACACCGGACAGGACTCGCCGGGAACATGCTAGTTGGTCATATACCAGACGTCAGATGGCAGTTCCCTGGTGACATGTGTGCAGGTTAGTTCATCGACCTGGGGATCGTCATTTGTCTCGTGTGAGTTCCCACTGTACTTTGATTACTACACTACCACGGCTCAAAGGAGTCGTGCAAACAGGTTTTAGTTGGGTACAGTCCCGAGCCACATGGAGGCAGTGAGCGTATCTTCAGGGGTTCGTCTCTCCCGGTATTGGGGGTGAGGTCGTGCTGTGTCTAGGAGAGCCATTACACAAAGTCCTTGGCCAAGGCAAGGAGATTTACTGGTAGGTATTCCAGTAGTATCTCAGGGTGTTCTGGGCTACACTCCGACACGACTTGTACCGCTTTTGGGGGTCTGACTTTTACCAACCCCCTAGGCCCGCCATGCGATACTCATAGACGAACGGACCGGACTGCACGGATATTGTCACTGACAGGCTCAGTAGGGTGTCAGGATGAGTTCGCTCATCGACGTCCTTTTTAGTCAATACCTGGTAGCCCGTTACGTATTGGCTTATACCTCTGACGTGCTAGTGGTTAAATCCTCAACCGAGGTGTTGATGAGTCTTTAGAGTCCCCCACATTTCAGTTACTCAGCTTTCGGGCGAAAGGTTGTAGAGGCCGTATGGAGATATGGCAGGGTCCGATCAGGTACGTGCGGTATTGCACGGATCAGGATCGGACAGTCTGTACTATAGGCCGTATGGATATATGGCAGGGTTCGATCAGATACGTGCGGTATTGCACGGATCAGGATCGAACAGATATAACTAGCCGGCTTTGGTTTAAGCCGGTCCTAGTTTAGTACAGTGTAGATTTTGTCTCATTGCATTTGTATCCGGACGGAATACAGATGCGGGTGTGTATGCACAGTATGGGGGTTTTCCTGTAATTTATTACGGGACCAGTTTTCTGGAGTTGCCAGTTTGCATTCTGTTCCGGCCGGTTTTCTCTTTTTCCTTCATGGTCGGATTTTTCATTGGAGGGTGTTAATTGCAAGTTTGCAATTAACATTTTGTGAGGGGTTTCTTTGCATGAGTGTGGCTTCATAATCATGATATTCCTTTCTTTGTCCATTCCTTGCATTTATGGTGATGGAGAGGTGAAAGGATTTGAGTAGGAAATGGAAGTGATTTTTTGATCATTATTTTTTCCACTTGGTTTTATTGTGGGCCGGCCACTGTGTGAGGATGAGTGTGCAGGAAGTTTTATGTGGTTTTGGATTAATTAATAAGTTTTGTTTGTATGGAATAAATTTCCTTCATGATCATTTTTGGTGGGCCATCCCATATTTGTGTGTGCTGGAATGGTGCTGTGAGGAAATTGATTTTCCTTTGGTTTTCATACATTCATGTCATTAAGGGGCAGGCTTGATTTTTCTCTTTCCAGTGAGCTTCTTCTTGAGTATTGGCCGAGCCCTTTAGAAATGGATGCTCCATCTTTCTCAAGCATCCATGAAAAATTCTTGTCCACAAACTCCTCCACAAATGGCAACTCCAAAACCCCAAATGAGACTTCTTCTTCTCTAGATATTCTACAGCATTTCTTGAGCACGTCGAGTAGCCGGCTTCGTGCCCGAGTTGCCTCGGCATTGAGGTGGGAGCCCGTAAAAGAAGAAGGCGATGTGGTGCACTTCCGGCGACGAGGAGGAGACGGGACCATTCCGCAGGAGATCGGGACCATGACGAGAAGACCGGAGGACTTGGATCGTCGGTATATCTCTTCCCCTTCTCTTTGTAGTTAGCTAGATTTAGTTTAATGGCCCGATCCGGTTTTAGTGCGCGGTGGTGCCGTTTTGCCAAGTCCGCAAAATTTTAAGTTTACCACCGTTTCCGCGTTTGGCCGTCGGATTGACGGCCGGGGCGCCGCCGTGCACTTACATGATAATGTGCATCCTACATAGTCATGATATAACCCTTGATAAATATTTGTGCATCCATGCTTTTATCGTGCATCCGCACTTGCTACAGTTTTATTATGAGCATCCGCTTGATACCTGTGCACTACCTGACATGACCTGATATACCACTACTTGACTTGATACCTGATCCTGTTACTAATGCCGATAATCCTGACCTGTTGTCCCGACGGACATATCCTGTTGTCTGTATAGACAAACCTGTACCTGCTTGATCCTGTATTGGCATTAGCTCCAGATTATCAATACCTGACTGGAACACATAACCTTGGGGGTATGGGGAAATCAAAAGTGTAACTGAAGTGTAGCTTAAAAGGGTATTACTTGATCTGTGGTCTCGGAGGATAACGGGACATAATCATTCATAATTCTTACTTGATCCGTGGTCCCGGGGGATAACAGGACAGAGTCATTCATGACTCCCACTACCTGATCCGTGGTCCCGGGGGATAATGAGACATATTCTTTGAGTTACATGGAGGATTACTCTAATTGATTTCAAACAAACTTTAGAATAGATAACCCAATAGCACAGTTTAGACTACTCACTGCACGTCACTTATACTGATACACTTCACTGTTATATATTTCTGTTGACTTATTACTATTTATAATTCATTCCTGCATGCCTTGTTACCTCTTGATTTTATTATTGGTTGATATCATGATGGACTAACGTCTGGGTTTTGCATGGCCCACATCCTCTATCTCTGTCGCAGGCAGTTCAAGAGTATTTTGACCAACAAGCCGAGTGTGAAGGTCATGTTAGTTGCTAGTTAGTTTAGTTTTATTTTCGTACTTTCATTCCTGATGTGAGCCTGTATTTTTGGGACGTACTTTCCAGATTGTTATTGTTACTTGAATTTATTGCTTCCGCATATTATTTCTTGACTCGTTATTTCTGGCTCATGGACATGTACTAGATAGTTTCTTTTATTTTCCTGTTCTTGATATCTAAAGACAGCCGTAATGTGACTGTGGAGGGATGTTTCCTAGCCACAGGTACTATGGTTGGCTTTGTCACGTGCCGATCTTAGCGCACTCTAGGAAGCGGGGCGTGGCATCACCCAAAAGAAGCAATGTGCCAGCAAGCCACTACTGATCCGAGCGGTCTATCCTGCAAGAAAACTACGGCACAATAGGGGCGAGTTTCCAACTAGTGAGTAGATGATATCATCAGGTAGAAATCGAATGTATAATGATCTCCTAGGTCGTACTGTAATAGTAATATCATATCGTGTGGTATCGAAGGTGATCATGTATACATATGTATATAAATATATAATATCGTGCCTGTGTCAATATGTGATACTATGTCATCCATATCATGTATATATATATACACACATATCATCCACTGAGAGTCCATCAACGACATTCGAAATCATCATAAAATCCTGAGTGTCCAGCATCGACACTCGAAATTATCATAAATCCCATGTCCAGCATCGACACGTAAATCCTCACATTTCAGGCGCTGTCTCATCGGATCGGCCCTCATATCTCAGGCACCGTTGTAGGGTATTTTTTGTCACCCTATTGAGATGGGAATGCACACGCTTGTCAGGCATGTACAGATACTCCCTGCTTGGGGAAGGCTGGGGTTTATTGATTGTGGGGATCCGAATCTTCGGCAGCCGCGGACTAAGCAGCCATTAATTACCCCTCACTTTTAAAGCGAGGGAACCTCCGATTGACGGATCAAACTGGTCATGCGAACTCAATATGTTGTGCGCATGTATTATGTTTTGAAGGGTATTTGGACGTATCGGGGGCCTTGTAGAGTTTATGGGGGTCTCGCTACCTGGATAGCGGGCTGAGGGTCAAGGGGGCTAGCATCCCCAGCAAGCCCCCGTACGGGGTGCGGGGAATCGTCCCGTTAGAATTTTTTTTGCTAACGAGAGAGGTATTTTTTGTGGGAAGTGTATGGAAAAAAGAGGGGTGAGTAGTGATTGATCTGTTTTAAAGAAGTGTTTAGTAAAGTAACCGCAATCAAGACGGTGTTGCTAGTAGTTGTTAGTTATATGTATTCCCTAGAGGCCATTACTGTACATGGATGTATATTGTAGTGGATGCTTGGACATATATAGGGATGACTTTCTTGCTCGATATGATAGTATGCTATCTGGTTGCACTTTATCTTAACATGTACACTTATTGTCTCTCTATTACATGTTGATAAAGTCCTTAGGATGAGTACTTGACTACCAGGATTATGATGCAGATGATACTAGTGGGGACATGGTAGTCGGTAAGTACATCCTTCAAATGTTTCTAGTCGTGGGAGTATCGAGACAAGGCATCGATACTCTAGAGTAGACTAGCGTATGCGCTTCTCGACCCATGTGATGGGCATGGATGATCCCATATCCATTGGTGTTTGACATCAAAGAAGGTATACGGGTGCTCAATGGAGACTGGGTACACTGGACGGACTCGCCGAGAACTCTTAGATGGTATTATACCTATCGTCAGATAGCAGTTCTATGGTGACACTGATACAGGTTAGTCTGTCGACCCGAGATCATCATAGAGTCTTGTGTGGTTCCCACTGTGCATTGATTTCCACTATACCACGGTCAATAGATTGTGCAAAAAGGTGGTTTTTGGGTACAGTTCCGAGTCACATGGAGGCAATGAGCGATAAGAGGGGATTCGTCTCTCCCGGTATTGGGAGTTGATGTTGCGCTATGCTTGATTGGCCATAACAGGAAATCCCTATTCAGGGTTGTTGAGATTTACTGGTAAGTGTTATCAGTTGTTTCTCAAGCCGTTATGGACCTTGCATTGGTATGACTTATCAGGCTATTGGGGTCTGACGTTATACCACCCCCAGGCTGTGATATGCGATATATCTGACGAAGAGACCGGACTGTACGGTAGTGTTACTGATTGGATTCGCAGGAGTATGAGCAGTCTTACTTGTTGATCTTTTGATCGCTTAATACCCGTGTGGCCGTTACATTTAGCAGACCACTTGCGGCTTATGGGTGTTTGATATGATCATCACCTACTGCCGGCGTATTGACGAGTCTTTAGAGTCCTACACAGAGGTTTCCCGGTTCATGAGAAACGAATTAGAAGCACATAGGTGATATGTGCGGGACCGAGATTAATACGATATGTGATACCGTATTCTATTCTGGCAATATGTGATATCGGTCGGTTATATGTGATATAACCGGGTTATTGGATCAAGTGTTGATTCGATAAGTTAATTCAGATGATATTAGTCGGTTGTATATGATATAGCCGGATTATTAAATCAAGTGTTGATTTAATAATTTAATGTATAATTATTTATTTGATATATTAATTTACATTAACTAATATTTGCTCACTAAACATTTCTTATTCTCACTTGTGTGCATTAGTGTATATGTGATATATATTAATGTACATGTTAATGTGTCATGTTTGATGATACATGCTTCATGGGTGTGTGTATGACTTACACCATACTTGATGTAATGTAGGGTTTATATTTATCCAAGTAATTCAAAAATTGGATGGAAATTGTCATGGCTACAAGCTTGTAGAAGCTTGTAGAAACATTGACCAAGTCCACCATTTTTATTTCACTTGTAGATATTTGTTAACCCAACCATTATACTTTAGCCATAGTTAACTCTCTACATGGGTTAGTGTATGATACTAACTCACCCATAGTTGCTATTCTCACCTCATGAGTTTCATTTGTCATCTTCACTTCATCTTCTTCTTCATGAGAGAAAAAGCTTGCCAGCTTTTTCTAAGGTGAGAAAATATTGTGAGAAAAAGAAAACTAATGAGAGCTTATTTCCTACTTCATCATCCTCTACTATTAGCCATTTAGTTTAGGGTGTTTGCTTCACTAAACCCTAATTTAGTGAAGAGGTATCATGAGCTTGAGTCATCTCGACGTAGATCATTTTCGGCCTCGAAGACTTTGAGCAAGTTTGCATCTTTCACCTTGTGGAGCCTCTCAAGAGTTCGGGAGATTCTTACTCGAAGTGAAGGGACTTCTACACGGAGCATTTGAAGTGAAGGACCGGTCTATAAAGGTTGTATTCCGCATTCACTTAGTTGTAAAGTTGTTTACATTATATGTTCGTTTAAAACTCTAGTTAAGATTCTAGGGTTAGGGTTCTTTAGAACGGCAAAAATTTGAAAAACGGCATGGATGATGCCTCCCGAAACCTTGCTGCCGCGCTACACAACTCTACAGTGGTATCAGAGCCAAGATAGAGATTTAAACGATATTTGTTAGATTACGAAACCGAAACTACTCCGAAACTTGAAACCCAATACCTAGTTTCTGTCGAATTTTTAAAGGGCTCTAAAATTTTTTTAAACAAGTACAGAATGTTGTATGTGATATAACATGAACACTGTGAAAAATTTAAGTAATTTGGAGAAAAAGTGGCCGGCCACATAGGGCTTAAAACCGGTGTGCTCGGGTCTTTTTTGGAGTTTTGGCTTCAGATTTTCAGGGTGTTCCAGTCTCTGGGTCTTGATGTTTCAGGTGTTGTTTGTTTTTGCTAAATTTTCAAGTGATGTTAACTTTCTGCAAAGGCAACTCAGAGTGTTTCGTAATCATATTCTAACATGTATTCGGGTTATTTAGACGATATTAAAAAGTTTGAACGGATATCAATACCCCAATTTTACCCCGCTGGAAATTTTCCAAGTGTTGGATTTTTTCCGAGTTTAAAATCTTCAGAAAATCATTCAAGCGATTCTGTGGACCCTGTAGAAGAACGATACCCAAACTCAACTTTTTGGATCGTGGAACCGCGGTGATACCCTAGGGTTTGCGGCAGTTCCGTGGAGACATGAGTGAGGGATGGGTCGACCCTTCTACGGATGGTTCATAGGAGCTGTGGCAGTTTCTGGGTACTTTTTGAACTCCGCTCAAGTGTTGAGCTTGTTGGGAAATTTTTGGTGCTTGTTTATTCGATCGAAAAGTTTAACTTCGTTTAGCTATTTGTGATTGTGATACAATATTTGGAATCTACATAATTAGTTATGAGATAACTAGTTTGAATTTTATAAATCTAGCAGTTTAGTCTCATTTGATCGGTTGCCACAGAATTTTGATGTGGATCATGTTAGTGTGATATGCCCTAGAGGCCATTATTGTATAGTACTAGTTTGTATATTATATTTTGGAAGCTTGGGATATATACACGGATTGACATTCTTGCTCAATATGGTAGTATGCTACTTGGTTTATATCTATCTTAATATGTGTATGTGTTTCTTTTGATATGCCGCTAATACATATTGATAGAGCCTTTAGGATCTTTTGCTTGACTACCAGCGTTGTGATGGCAGTCACACTAGTGGGGGCTGGGTAGTCTATAAGCACATCCTTATACAGGTCCCTGGTCGTAGGATTATCGAGACATGGCATCGATACTCCAGAGTAGACTAGTGTATACGCTTCTCATCCCAGGAGGGGAGATGGTTTGTCCCACAGCCATCAGTACGTCGTACTGGAGATAGTATGCAGGTGCTCGTTAGGTTACGAGTACACTGAACAAGACTCGCTGGGAACTGTTGGTTGGTATTATACTTGTCAGTTATCAGTTCCCAGATGACATGAGTACAGCTTAGTCCGTTGACTTGACACTGTCACTTCGCCTCGAGTGTGTTCCCACTGTTCTTAGATTACTACCCTACCACGGCTCAAATGAGTCATGCAAACAGGTAGTAGTTGGGTGCAGTCCCGAAGCACTTGGAGGCAGTGACGGTTAGACAGGATTCGTCTCTCCCGGTAATAGGAGTTGATATCGCGCTGTGTCTAGGAGAGCTATTACACAAAGTCCCTGGCCAGGGCAAGCGAGATTTGCTGGTAGTGTTTCCAGTAGTTTCTCAGGGTGTTCTAGGCTACAGTCTGACATGACTTGTACCGCTATCAGGGGACTGACGTTTACCGCCCCCCTAGGCCCGACATGCGATACTCTCAGACGAACAGACCGGACTGTACGGAGATTGTCACATTCAGGCTCAGTAGGTGTTCCGATGGGTTCACCTCATCGGTCTTCTTATCGGCATCTACCTGGGGACCGTTACGTACAGTTAGTACCGCTTGCGGCCTGTGGTTAAATTCACTGCCAGTGTAGTGTCGAGTCTTTAGAGTCCCACACAGAGGGTTGTTCGCCTTTGGGCAAAACAGAGTAGAGGTCGTATGGTTTTACGACAGGGTTCGTTCACATACGCGCACTTGTGCACGTTTGGTGTCCGGGCAGTTATTACTAGCGGGCTTTGGTTTAAGCCAGATCCTAGTATTTGTTTTGGGATTGGTTTTGTCTCATTGTATTCATGTTCCTCGGAACACGGATGCGGGTGTGTATGCACAGTTGACAGAGGCAGAGGAACCTCATTAGGGTTTTTGACCGTTGACTTTTTCTAAACCCTAATGAGAATGAGAAATATGATTAATAATGTTAATTAAGGATAATTGTGCCATGGTTAGGGTTGGATTGACCATTTGACTTGTTGACTTTGTTGACCTTGATATTTTCCTTTGCAAAAGATACTTCTTGAAGCTTGCATTAGCATTAAATGTGAAATGATAATGGTCAAATCAACTAACCATCACAATTTTCTTAATTATTATTACTATTCTCATAATCTCTCATATGAGAGAAAGGTTGTGGTGAGTCTCTCATTCTCTCATAACCTTTCTCTCTCATGGTTTGCTCTCCCTCTTCCTCTCTCTCAAATGCTTAAGTGTTTCATGTGTTGAAATTCTAAGCTTTGAGACAAAACCATCAAAACACCTCTCTATTCATTCTAGGGTTCTTAGTCTAGCAAGCCAAGCACTCTAGTTACTTCTTGGTTGAGGTAGGAGCTCAAGGTAGAGGCCTTCGGGTGGATCTTTCTTCGGCAAAGAGAAGACGAAGAGGAAGAGCCATCTACACCACTCCAAGGAGCTAGCAACAAGGAGGACCACAACAAGAAGAGAAGGAGTTCAAGAACTAGGTATAACCATCTAACTTAGTAGCTAGAACTTGTAGTTAGTTTGTTAGTTTTTGTTTAGCAAGGATCCTTCATGGTTAGTCTATGTTTCCTTGTGATAAAAACCTGATTTTTAGTCTTTCCGCCTCCCCGTAAGTACCGGGGTGGGTTACATAGACTTACAGTGGTATCAGAGACTAGCTAAACAACAACTAACATGTTAGCAAAGTGTTTAGAATTTCGATCTGAAAAAAATCGCAAAATACATCAAAATTTAGTGTTTTCTGCCGATTTAAAAACAGGACTAAAAATATTTCCACAGACCTGAAAAATACGTGCAGGGTTTTTTAGGAACACCCAAGAAAAACGAGCTCATGACTCAGTCAAACTGCCGCGGAAGCGTGGCGAAACCAAGCGTTTCGCCGCAGATCCGCGGCCGAGTCGACTCGGAGTCAACTCGTTTTTCCTGTAGTGTGTCCAGATTGATGTTTTGTGATTTTTAAGATGCTTTGTTTCTGCCCAGATTCTTCCGAAAACAATGTTGTGTTTGGGGTAGTTTCAAATTGGAATATTGATCGAAATTCTATAAATTTTGGCTAATTGATTATATCGGTAATGTGATATATGTACTGAACGTCGACTGATCGCTATATGTCGATTAGTGGGGGTTGTACATATCTGTGATCTGTGATGTTGGATTGTGTATATGAACTTGTTGGATTGTCGCGGATGAATAGCCGGGGTTGTGAGACGAGTGTTCATTTATCTTTCATTTGATGTAAATTGTAAATTGATGTAATATTATTTTTATGGCCGCACATCCGGGTTGAGGTTGTAGCCGCCATTGTATATTATTTCTTTTACTGTTTTTGCTCCTAGGATATACCCAAGGAGAGGTGCACAAACTACCGGGTACTTTGAAGTGCCGAGTGGCCTACTCACGTTGTTGAGGGAGGTTGCTTCACTTCGGGTACTTGGCGGGTAGTTTGCCGCACCCGTAGGGGTCTAGGGTGGGGTTTGGCTATTCATCGCGACCGTGTAATCCGTCTTTCGTTGCAGGCTCGAACGAAACGGGGATTCCTAATATATCCAATGTGTTCATCTGTGATCTGGAATGGCTATCATTGCGTCTGACGAATGTATATATCTATATATGATATCTAGTAGGCGTTGCTTATGTTTTACATCCGCGCTAGTCCAGCCCTCGCTTTGTCGTTAGTTAAGTAACCTAACGGGTGATGACGGGGCCCCGTGGAGAATGCGGATGGCATAAGCGTACGTCATATTTTCGTTGTTTTCTGCAATGGTAGGATTAATTGATGGGACGCATTATATTAATGCAAAGAAAATAAACCAACGTTAAATTGTTGGAACAATTTCAAAACTACTCGGTTTTTTTTCAAAATAGAAAACTTTTAAAAACGCGGAGCTTAAACCACTCCTTTTAAAAGCTATCAGGTTCCTTCGATTATATCAAGTTCACTACGTTCACGGTTTCGCCAAAACCATTCGTAGCCCTCCGTCATTTCATATAAATATTCAGTAGTATTCAAGCTATGTATTTTGACCTTTGCCAAGGCATAGTTATTGGTAGCTACCGAATATTATCTGTTGCATAGATAGATGCTTTGGTTTGAGATAGTCTTACTACCATTTTGGCCTTTGTTAAGGGTA
Source organism: Agapanthus africanus (assembly GCA_030015575.1). Classification (NCBI taxonomy): domain Eukaryota; kingdom Viridiplantae; phylum Streptophyta; class Magnoliopsida; order Asparagales; family Amaryllidaceae; genus Agapanthus; species Agapanthus africanus. Next base: position 142,085,823 of record CM057349.1, read on the forward strand.
TGTACGGGTGGGTTCAAATTAACCTGGTTAATGACGGGTAGAACTTGACATGTGACTTATAATATGTTGGCCTTCGTCAAGGTCATAAGAGCATGGGGCAAAAATCCACATCGAGAGTTTCTAAAGAAACTGAAACTTGCTAGTGTTGCATACCATATGGAGTGTGATGATTTTGGTAGGATTCCTTCAGCTTTATCACACGATGATATTTGGATCCTGATCCTACTGTGAGTATATGCTACTCTTCGGGAAACTTTCTCACTTAACGATCAATGCTATAAACCAAGTAGGTGTCTAGAAAGGTGTTAGAGGGGCTACGCACACAGGGAAAAGAGGTTATTTAATTAAGGAACTTCGCGAAAGCGTCGTAAAACCTCACTCGAAGTACTGACACTGGCCTGGCTGAACGGTTAAGCAAGTATTGTACGGTGAGATTGATCCCGACTAATTCTTCTTTTATGGTTTGAAGAAGGATTCGAGAAACAGTGGGAGCCATCCTGTTTAGACAAACTAAAAACCACTCTAAACTTGCAAGAGTATCATGCTAAAGTGTTTCTTCTCTCTCTCCTAATTGCAGTGACCAAACATCATGACCGGCCTTAAGTTACTACTAGATAAAAATATACCGACAGGGCCAAACTATAAAGATTGGCTCAGGAATGTCAAAATGGAAATCACTTATGACAAGTTGGGGTATTTCCTTACCACCAAAGCCCCCGCCGTCCAAGGTCCACAATCTAGCATCGCGGATAAGGAAATCCGTAAGACCTGGGAGATTGACTGTGCGAAGGCCAAGTGCCTCGTGCTTGCCTCTATGGACAATGAACATCAGAGGAGGCACGAGAATATGGAACTTGAATCCATATTTCTCTATACTAAGGAACTATATGGAAAGCAATCAAGTATCGCCAGATACGAAAGCTCAAAAAAGTTATTTTCAGCGAGGTTGGCCATCGGATCATCTGTAGCGGAATACGTGCTTAAGATGATTGGCTACATTGAGGAGCTCGCGGACCTCGGGACCACGTTAGAGAATGAGCTCTACACTGACTTGATTCTCTAGTCCCTTCCTTCCACTTACGCCCAGTTTATCCTGAACTTCAACATGCAAGGAAAAGAAGTTGAACTTCCGGAACTCCTCAACATGTTGAGGAGTGCAGAGGGCACCCTACAGAAAGTTAGGGAAACACCCTCTTTGTCTGTTGGAGGAGCTTCTTCTTCTAGGTCCAAAGCGAAAGGCAAGGGAAAGAAGAAGAAGGCCCCCACCAAACCAAGGGGCGGTGTTAGTAAAGTGGAAGCCAAGGGAAAGGCAAAGGTAGCAAAGGTTGCGGGACAGCTTGTGGGGAAGGAAGAGTGCTTTTATTGTCACAAGAAAGGAAACTGGAAGAAAGATTGCAGGGCTTGGAAGGCCAAGAACCAGGACCCGAAGCAAGTTGTGGCTTCGGCTTCAGGTGTGTATGTTATTGAAAACTGTCTATCAATCAACTCTACTTCCTGGGTATTGGATACCGGATCGGGATCTTATATCTGTAATTCTTTGCAGGAACTGAGAAGGTGTAGAGTTTTGAAGGCAGGTGATATGACCCTCAGAGTTGCAAACGGAGCAGGCATGGATGCTGAGTCCGTGGGGGACTCACTTGGGATTGACAGATGGACATGTTTTGGTTTTGCGCGACTGTTATTTTGTACCCAGTTCGACTTATAATATCATATCTGTATCTTTATTGTCTAAAGAAGGCTATGATTTTGTATTTGTAAGCAATGTTGTAAACATTCACCTTAATCATGTTCTGATTGGGTCGGGTACGTTAAGCAAAGGTATATACGTATTAAACCAACCGCAGATTTTCAATATCCAGAATACACACAAAAGGAAGTCTCCAGAAATAAATCATGCTTTCTTATGGTATTGTAGACTGGGTCACGTCAATGAGACAAGGTTAACTAAGTTGCATAAAGAAGGATATTTGGATCCGTTCGAATATCAATCATATGCAACCTGTCAATCATGTCTCAAAGGAAAGATGACAAAGACTCCGTTCACTGGACATGGAGTAAGAGCGAGCGAGCTCTTGGGACTCGTACACAGCGATGTATGTGGTCCAATGTCTACACATGCGCGAAGTGGTTATTCTTATTTCATTACTTTTACGGATGATTTTTCAAGGTATGGACATGTCTTCTTAATGAAGCATAAATCTGAAGCCTTTGAAAAATTCCAGGAATACAAGAATGAAGTAGAAAAACAAACAGGCAAAAGTATCAAGACACTGAGATCTGATCGAGGTGGTGAATACTTGATGCCGAGTTCCTGGGTTACCTAAAAGAGAATGGAATTCTCTCTTAACTTACTCCTCCATACACACCACAACACAATGGTGTATCGGAGAGAAGGAACCGAACCCTATTGGATATGGTATGTTCCATGATGAGTAACGCCGTGTTGCCGCGATCTTTCTAGGGATATGCACTAGAGTCAGCTGCATATCTTTTGAACAGAGTTCCAACTAAGTCAGTGCTTACCACACTATATCAGATGTGGAGTGGGAAGAAACCCTATCTTCAATATCTGAAGATTTGGGGATGTCCAGCCTTTGTCAAAAAGCAGCATACGGACAAACTCGAGGCACACTCAGTACTGTGCAAGTTTGTGGGATACCCAAAGAATTCCAGGAGATATCTTTTCTATTACGCAGAAGAACAAAAGGTTTTTGTCTCTCGTCATGCCCACTTTCTGGAACATCAGTTCCTAGAAAAAGAAGCAAGTGGGAGCGCAATAGAACTGGAAGAAATTCCAGAACCATGAGCTATTACTGAAAGCTTAGTAGAACCAGAAGGTTCGAAAGGACAGGACATTCCTGCGCCACTCCGCAAGGAGTAGTAGGCAGTCTCATCCGCTCGAGAGATACTACGGTTTTCTCATAGACAGGGATAGAGAGGATTGCATCAATAATAATGATGAGCCGACTAGCTTCCAGCAGGCCATTCAGAGCACTGACTCGGTAAAATGGCTGGATGCAATGCGGACCGAGATGGAGTCCATATACACTAACAAAGTATGGACTTTGGACGTTGCTCCAGAAGGGGTAAAACCCGTAGGCTGCAAATGGATCTTCAAAAGGAAGATTGGTGTAGATGGACAGGTTGAGACCTATAAGGCTAGACTTGTTGCAAAGGGTTTTCGTCAAAGACCTGGTTTGGACTATGACGAAACCTTTTCTCCAGTGGCTATGCTCAAATCCATTCGGATCCTTCTTGCTATTGCTGCCTTCCACGATTATGAGATTTGGCAGATGGACGTAAAAATCGCTTTTCTAAATGGAAATTTAGAGGAGTGTGTCTATATGGACCAGCCAGAGAGTTTCATTCAGAGTGGGAGCAGCGGGAAGGTGTGCAAGTTGCTTAAGTCCATTTATGGACTGAAGTAGGTATCACGGAGTTGGAACATCTGTTTTGAAGAGACGGTCAAAGAATTTGGCTTTATCAAAAATCCAGATGAACCTTGTATTTATAGTAAGATTGTAGCACGAACTGTCGTATTCCTCGTTTTATATGACATTCCTATGCTACAATCTGTCAAAGGGTTCTTGTCACACAGGTTCTCCATGAAAGACCTGGGTGATGCCACTTACATTCTGGGGATCCGGATCTATCGTGATAGTTCCAAGAGGATATTAGGACTTTCACAGTCCAGGTACATCGACACCATACTGAAAATATTCAGTATGGAAGATTCTAAGCGCGGTAATTTACCGGCTTGTCACGGGATCACCCTCTCCAAAGAGATGTCTCCCAAGACTGATTTGGAAATGGATCGCATGTCTATTATACCCTACGCCTCTGCGGTAGGCTCTATAATATATGCGATGTTGTGTACCAGACCGGATGTAGTTTATGCACTGAATGTAGTAAGCCGGTATCAGTCAAACCCTGGAGAGAAGCACTGGATAGCGGTAAAGAACATTCTGAAGTACCTGAGAAGGACTAAGGATATGTTTTTGGTTTACGGCAGAAAAGACCTCCAGATCGAGGCCTTTGCTGACTCCAGCCTCCAGAGTGACAAGGATGACTCCAAATCCATGTCGGATTATGTCTTTACTCTCAATGGAGGGGCGGTGTGTTGGAAGAGTTCCAAACAGGAAACCGTTGCTGACTCGATGATGGAAGCGGAATATATCGCAGCATCTGATGCCGCAAAAGAAGCCGTCTGGATGAGGAAGTTCTTGACATAACTTCAGGTGGTTCCGTCCATTGTTGATCCAATACCTCTGTATTGCGACAACAATGGGTCAATAGCTTTAGCAAAGGAACCCAGGTCCCATTAGAAGTCCAGACACATCTTGAGGCGGTATCACCTGATCAGGGAGATCGTGGATCACCGGGAGATCGAGATTCGGAGGATTGCTACAGAAGATAACACTGCAGATCCATTCACAAAGGCCATTTCTTAGACGCAGTTCGAGAGGCTATTCGAGAGGATAGGTCTGTGATATGCCAGCATATGGCCTTAGTGCAAGTGGGAGATTGTTAGTGTGATATGCCCTAGAGGCCATTATTGTATAGTACTAGTTTGTATATTACATTTTGGAAGCTTGGGATATATACACGGATTGACATTCTTGCTCAATATGGTAGTATGCTACCTGGTTTGTATCTATCTTAATATGTGTATGTGTTTCTTTTGACATGTTGCTAATACATATTAATAGAGCCCTTAGGATCTTTTGCTTGACCACCAGCGTTGTGATGGCAGTCACACTAGTGGGGGCTGGGTAGTCTATAAGCACATCCTTATACAGGTCTCTGGTCATAGGATTATCGAGACAGGGTATCGATACTCCAAAGTAGACTAGTGTATACGCTTCTCATCCCAGGAGGGGAGATGGTCTGTCCCACAGCCATCAGTACGTTGTACTGGAGATAGTATGCAGGTGCTCGTTAGGTTACGAGTACACTGGACATGAATCGCTAGGAACTGTTGGTTGGTATTATACCTATCGTCAGTTATCTATTCCCAGGTGACATGAGTACAGCTTAGTCCGTTGATTTGACACTGTCACTTCGCCTCGAGTGTGTTCCCACTGTTCTTAGATTACTACCCTACCACGGCTCAAATGAGTCATGCAAACAGGTAGTAGTTGGGTGCAGTCCCGAAGCACTTGGAGGCAGTGATGGTTAGACAGGATTCGTCTCTCCTGGTATTGGGAGTTGATATCGCGCTATGTCTAGGAGAGCCATTACATAAAGTCCCTGGGCAGGGCAAGCGAGATTTGCTGGTAGTGTTTCCAGTAGTTTCTCAGGGTGTTCTGGGCTACACTCCGACACGATTTATACCGCTATTAGGGGACTGACGTTTACCGTCCCTAGGCCCGACATGCGATACTCTCAGACGAACAGACCGGACTGTACGGAGATTGTCACATTCAGGCTCAGTAGCAGTTCGGATGGGTTCACCTCATCGGTCTTCTTATCGGCATCTACCTGGGGACCGTTACGTACATCTAGTACCGCTTGCGGCCTGTGGTTAAACCCACTGCCAGCGTAGTTTCGAGTTTTTAGAGTCCCACACAGAGGGTTGTTCGCCTTTGGGTAAAACAGAGTAGAGGTCGTATGGTTTTACGACAGGGTTCGTTCACATACGCGCACTTGTGCACGTTTGGTGTCCGGGCAGTTATTACTAGCGGGCTTTGGTTTAAGCCAGATCCTAGTATTTGTTTTGGGATTGGTTTTGTCTCATTGTATTCATGTTCCTCGGAACACGGATGCGGGTGTGTATACACAGTTGACAGAGGCAGAGGAACCTCATTAGGGTTTTTGACCGTTGACTTTTTCTAAACCCTAACGAGAATGGGAAATATGATTAATAATGTTAATTAAGGATAATTGTGCCATGGTTAGGGTTGGGTTGACCATTTGACTTGTTGACTTTTGTTGACCTTGATATTTTCTTTTGCAAAAGATGCTTCTTGAAGCTTGCATTAGCATTAAATGTGAAATGATAATGGTCAAATCAACTAACCATCACAATTTTCTTAATTATTATTATTATTCTCATATATCTCTCATATGAGAGCAAGGTTGTGGTGAGTCTCTCATTCTCTCATAACCTTTCTCTCTCATGGTTTGCTCTCCCTCTTCCTCTTTCTCAAATGCTTAAGTGTTTCATGTGTTGAAATTCCAAGTTTTGAGACAAAACCCTCAAAACACCTCTCTACTCATTCTAGGGTTCTTTATCTAGCAAGCCAAGCACTCTAGTTACTTCTTGGTTGAGGTAGGAGCTCAAGGTAGAGGCCTTCGGGTGGATCTTTCTTCGGCAAAGAGAAGACGAAGAGGAGGAGCCGTCTACACCACTCCAAGGAGCTAGTCACAAGGAGGACCACAACAAGAAGAGAAGGAGTTCAAGAACTAGGTATAACCATCTAACCTAGTAGCTAGAACTTGTAGTTAGTTTGTTAGATTTTGTTTAGCAAGGATCCTTCATGGTTAGTCTATGTTTCCTTGTGATAAAAACCTGATTTTTAGTCTTTCCGCCTCCCCGTAAGTACCGGGGTGGGTTACATAGACTTACAGATCAGAAGTCTGTTACAATTACATAGTGTATGCGGATACTCGCCGGGTAACCTTACTAGATTGCCACGCCCTACAGTCCCGACCAAGTGACTGTAAGAGAACCCCGTCGCCAAAAGCATCCGTTCGGGTGCTCGTGACCGCGGTGTTCCTCCTTAGTGCACTTCGTCGACGGTATCGAGGGTGCGGCCGTCTTCTAAAGTTTCCGACTAGCATTCAATCAGGTTATCGGGAATCTTGTTGAATTACCTGATAGGTTATTGAAAAGTGTTTTCAATATCGAGACTAAAATGCGGGGTTTATAATTGTTAGGAATGTGATGTCTAAGGAATTCATTTGGTTAGGCATGGAATCCAAAGTATGTGATATATTGGGTTTATGATGTCTAAAGTGGTTGCGGATTCCAATTGTTGTAGCTTTTCACTTTCTTTTCTGTGACCGTAAGTGTAATATGTGGTGTTTGGTTTCGTTGCTATATGTCAATGACAATTGGGATACGCATATTTACTTACGTTGATGACATGTGATGTTATGTGTTGCTGTGATATGTTATTTTGGATCGTCGTGTTTTGAATAGCTAGGGTTTTTTTTATGTGAGATGAGAGTTTTTCATTTTCATTCATGTATAATCTTGTATGTAATATTCTTTTATTGGGGCACTTCTGGGTTGAGGATGATGTCACCATTGATGTATATTATTTACTTTTCCGCATTAGGATAGACCCAAGGAGGAGAGCACAAGTAACCGAGTTCTAGGGTCCAGTGGGAGACCATCTCGAGGAGTCGAGACTGGGTCTCCTAACTCTAGAATTGGTAGGGTTGCTTGCCGCTCTCGTTGGGGTCTAGGGATGTGGGTTTGGCTATTCATCGTGACCGTGGAATTCGTGTTTTATATTGGCTTAATTTAAAACACGGAATTCCTAGTATATCCAATATTTCATATATGTTCTTCTGCTGCTGATATTTTATGATGTGATCACTTGATATGTTCTTAGACGAATGCTTATTCTTTATATATATATGATATATGATAAATATAGATGCTTTCGTTTCTTCTGTGATGCTTAGGAAGCATAATTGATGGGAATTCATTAATGAGATTAATGAAACAAAAAAACCTAAAGATGTTGTAGAAACTTGTTTTAAAAACCGGTAGCTCTAGTTCTTGCTTTGCATAGCGGTATTCCTTATAGAATATCCAGCACCTTATTCAATAAGGAAAGAGCCGAGATCCCTTCACTGGTAGTGACCTCTTTAGCGAAACTAGCAGATGCTACAACCCACTCGGTTTGTCTTTTGATTGCTTCTATAGTTTTTGCTTTGCATAGTGGTATTTATGAAATATCTTACACTTTATTTGATAAGGAAAAGAGCCGAGATCCCTTCACCGGGAGTGACTTCTTTAGCAAAACTAGTAAAAGCCTAAAAAACACTCCTTTTCAAAATCACTCGATTCTACAACAATATCAAGTTCATTACGCAAAAGGTTTTCTTAAAAACCTGTCGTAGCCCTCCGTCATTTCAGATAAGTACTACTTAGTATTCGTGCTACGTTTGTTGGCCTGTGTCAAGGCGTAGTGTGCAGTAACTAATTAGTGCTTATCTGCTGTATACGATGCGATTGGATTAGGGTAGTTGTGCGACTTTGTTGGCTTGCGTCAAGGGTCGAGCGGGTGGGTTTAATTCAATCATAAAATGTACGGGCTGAACTTGACTAGCGGACTATGGTTTGTTAGCCTGCGTCAAGGTCATAGGACGCCAGGGGCAGAATATTATCGGGAATTTCAAGTATTGAAATTTGCAATGAGATTGCATATCTTCTATGAGATAGTTGGATCTCGATACCCACTGCGAGTAAGAGTTACTCCTGGAAGAGTTTTACACATTACAATTAGCCGATAAAGTAGGTGTCTAGAAAGGTGTTAACGGGGTTACGCCCCTAGAAAAATGAGGTTTATTTTAATTAGGTCCGTGCGAAACCGCGGGGAACCTCCCTCAAAATACCGACACTGGCCTGGCCGAAAGATTGGCGAACTTGTAGGGTGCAATTAATCCCGGCTAGTCTTATTTTTTAGGGTTTGAAGAAAGATTTGACTAAAACAGTAGGAGCCATCCTGATTAGATAAAATAATAACCAATCTAATCTTGCAAGAGCGCACGCAGAGTATTTTCTTCTCTCTTTCTCTCCTGGTAGCGATTATGTCACGCCTTAATCAAGATAATAATATTTATGCATTGACCGAACCTGCTTATTATACTGGGCTAGGAAACATTGGTTCCACTCTATCTTATAATTGTTATAGGTCCAAGCAGAAAATAGGGGAATATCCGGATTTCCATGCGACCCAATCGAGGAATAAGCATGTTGATCCATATTCTTCGGGTGTGTTCATTACCAAGAACTGTTTCTCAGTATCTTACGTCCTGGGTATGTGATACCAGATCAGGATCCCACATATGTAAAAGTTACATGGGCTACAGAAAGGTAGAAAACTGAGATTAGGTGATATATCTCTAAGTGTTAGAGAATGGTGCAATTGTTGCAGCCAAATCAGTTGGCAGATATCACTTTATATTAATACATTGATTCTGAACGAATGTTATTACATACCGAACCTGATATACAACATTACATCAGTTTCTTTAATGAGTTAAAGAAGGATATAATTCTGTATTGGAGGATAATGTTGTGAACATTTTCCTGAATCAAGAGTTGATTGGATCAGGCACGTTATGCAATGGCATATAAGTTCTAAATCAAACCACACATCAAAGTATGTAGAACACACACAAGAGGAGTAGTTCAGAAATGAATGAATCCTTCTTGTGGCATTGTAGACTAGGTCATATCAATGCGACACGACCATCTAAGTTGCATAAGGATGAATATAGGATTATGTTAGAATTTTCATCTTATGATACTTGCCAGTCTTGTCTCAAAGGTAAAATGACTAAGACCCCGTTTACAGAAACAGAGAAAAAGTTACTGAACTCTTGGGATGGATACATGATGATGTATACGGTCCAATGTCTACAAATGCCAAGGTTGGTTCTTCGTACTTTATTATATTCACTGATCATCTCTCAAGATTCGGACATATGTTCCTGTTGAAACACAAGTCTGAAACTTTTAAGAAATTCAAGGAATATAAGCTTGAAGTTAGAGAACCAGACGGGTAGAAGTATTATAGTCCTACGATGTGATCGAGGAGGCGAATACATGGGCATGGAATTCCTGGGGTTTCTAAACTGAGAATATGATTCTTTCTTAGCTTACTCCATCGTATACACCACAGCACAACGTTGTATCGGGACGGAGGTATCGCACCCTATGAGATATGGTGCTCTCTATGATGAGTACTGCTGAGTTACCTACTTCTTTTTTGGGGTTTGTAGGGTTACTAGGTACACGCATAAGGTTCTATAAGGTATCAACCATGCCCGATTTAAATTTTAGCCATGCCGAACAATCCTAACCAAGATCTTTAAACTAGAGATTAGGCGAAACATAGCATGTTAAACACATTAACATCTAGAGTTTGGGATTACAACCTTTGTAGTCCGGTCCTTCACTTCATAAGCTCCGTGTTGAGGTCCCTTCGCTGCGATCATCATGTACCCGGACTCTAGAGAGGCTCCATGAAGAGAATGATGCAAACTTGCTTCCGATATTCGATAACTAAGATGATCTACCTTGAAGTTTCTTAAACACAAGCTCTCACTCACAAATGAAGTGAGCACCCTAATCTAAATGGCTAGGATAGATTAAGATGATGAAGTAGGAATTTAGCTTTATTTTATTTTCATAATCTCACCCATTTTCATCACAAGAATCAAAGCTAGAATGCTTTGCAAGAAGGAAGAAGAAGATGAACAATGAATTATTATCCTTTTCTGATGAATAATGCAAATGATAATATCATTACAAATGCAACCATGGTCAACTATGACAAGGCTAACTTATGTAGAGATTTAACTAGGGCTAAGGGTTTAGGTTGGATTAAGAATGAGTCATTTAAAATATCAACCATAATATCTTAGCTCATGACAAAAGAAAACCTTCTAGAAGGTTCATGAAAGAACTAACCCAATTCAAACCCTAACCTTGTTTAATCTCCACTAAACATGTTGCATTAGTAATCATATCATGTTACAATATTATATATCACATATATAATATATATTTGTAACAAAAGAAAATAATACAATTAACATATATCGCATATATATCAATGTATTACCCGGTGAGAAAATGAATCAATAAAGCGAGCCAATATTAGATAATGTAATTCAATATATCATATATATTATTATATATTAAATTATCGAATCAACACTTGATCCGACAATCCGGCTATATCGAATATAACCGACTAATATATCATGTACCGATTCATCGAATCAACACTTGATCCGATGATCCGGCTCATATCAAAATAATGCGAGAATATAATACTGTATCTCATATCGCATTATCCTCGGTTCTGCACATATCACATATGTGCCCCCACTCTATTTTGCCTGAGCCAAGAAACCTCTGTGTAGGATTCTAAAGAATCGTCAATACGCCGGCAGTAGGTGATGATCATATCAAACACCCACAAGCTGCAAGCGGTCAGCTAAACGTAACAGCCACCCATGCATTGAGCGATCAGAAGATCAACAAGAAAGCCTGTACATTCTCCTGCGAATCCAATCAGTAACACTCCCGTACAGTCCGGTCTCGTCGTCTGATATGTCGCATATCTCGCCTAGGGGTGGAAAACGTCAGACCCCAGTAGCTTGATAAGTCGTGTCGATATGAGGTCTATAACAGTTCAAGAAACTACTGATAACACTTACCAGTAAATCTCAGCAACCCTGGTCAGGGATTTCCAGTTATAGCCAATCGAACACAGCGCAACATCAACTCCCTATACCGGGAGAGACGAATCCCCTCCTATCGCTCATTGCCACCATGTGATTCGGGACTGTACCTATAAGACACCTTTTTAAATGCCCTCTTGGACGTGGTATGATGGAAATCAAAGCACAGTGGGAATCACACAAGACTCTATGACGATCTCAGGTCTACAGACTAAACTGTACCAGTGTCACCGGAGAACTGCCATCTGACATGAGGTATAATACCATTTGGGAGTTCTCGGCGAGTCCGTCCAGTGTACCTAGTCTCTACTGAGCACCCGTACACCTTCTTTGATGTCAAACACCGATGGATATGGGATCATCCATCGCCCATCATATGGGTCAAGATGCGTATACGCTAGTCTACTCTGGTGTAACGATGCCCTGTCTCGATACACCCTCGATTAGGAACAGTTATAGGATGTACTCGTCAACTACCGTGGCTCCACTAGTATGATCTCATCATAGTCCCAGTAGTCGAGTACATATCCTAAGGGCTTTATCAATATGTAACACAGAGACAATCAGAATACATGTTAAGATAAAGTACAAACAGATAGCGTACTATCATGTTGAGCAAGAAAGTCCTCCCTATATATGTCCAAGCATCCACTACAATATATATCGTATGTACAGTAATGGCCTCTAAGGCATACAAATAACTAACAATCTCCCACTTGCACTAGGGCCATCTGTTGTGGTATCACATACCCAACAATTAGCTGTGGTTGAAGTATCTCAAACTCAACCATTTCATAAAAGTCTCTACTGGGATAAGGGCCTTTGTGAGTGGATCCGCGCTGTTGTCCTCTGTGTCTTCTCTCCTAACCTCGATCTCCCTGGAGATCAACCATCTCCAGGATCAGGTGATACTGCCTAATAATTATATCTGGATTTTTGATGGGACAGGGGTTCCTTGGCATAAGCCACAACTCCATTGTCGCACAATGGTAGGAACGAAGTTCATCTTATGAACTTATATTTATCCAGACTGCCTCTTTGGTAGCATCCTAGGTAACGATGTATCTTGCCTTTAATCGTCTATTAAGTCACGGTATCTAGCTTAGAACTCTTCCAACATACCGTCCCTCCACTGAGGGTAAAGACAATGCCTGCGACTGACATTCAGTTGTCCTTATCACCCTGGAACCTTTCCAGTGATTCTCCCCAGGATCGATTGATACCATCTCACTACAACTAGTGAGATTCCTAACATCCAATTAGATCTATTCCATAGATCCATAACCCAGGATTTAGGAGGTATCACCTTGATCCTATATGTAGAATCATTGTGATAAGAGGAGATTGACCGAGCGTAGCATAGGAAACTCCTTCCCTATCTAGAGTATGTCATCCACGTACTCTACGAGGATCACCACAATACTCCCTACTACCTTTTTTGTATATACAAGGTTCATCTACCATTTTGATGAAGTTAAACTCTTTGACTATCACATCAAAACAGATGTTCCAACTCCGCGATGCCTGATTTATCACATAAAACATCTTGCTCACGTTTCCGCTGCTCCCACTTTCTATGAAGCCCTCTGGCTATGTACTTATAGACGCTATCTTCCAAATCATCATTTAGAAAAGCAGTCATGACACCCAACTGCCAGATATCGTAGTCATGGTATGTAGCCGTGGTAAGTCGGATCTGGATGGACTTAAGCATAGGTTTGAAAGTCTCAACTTTTCCATGTACACCAAGTAATCTTCTCAAGATATACTTGCTCCTGATGGGGATTTAACCATTCAGATAAAGCAACCAAAGTCCATACTTTGTTGGTGTATAAGGATTCCATCTCAGATCGCTAAGCATCCAGCCATTCTTACAGAGTCCCACTCCTGATGGCCGGCTCGAAACTAGTTGGGTCATCATCTCATGATGCAATCCTCGCTCCTACTGTCATAGAGAAACCAAAGTATCTCTCAGGTGGGTGAGGAAACCTACTAGATCGGCGGAGAGGCTGAGGTTCGTTGGAAACTGTTGAATCCTTCGGGTTTACCAAATCATCAGCTGCAGTTTGTATAGCTGGAACTCTTTCCAGTTCTACCTCATGACCAATAATTTCTTCACAAGAAATTCCCTTTCACAAAGGTGGCATGATGAGAAACAAAACATCTTTTGTTTCTCGGTTTGATAGAAGATATTCTCTTTCAAATGCTTGGGATATCCAACAAACTTCCACAGAACTGACTTTGCCTCGAGCTTGTCCGAATTTTGCTTTTGGACATAGGCCGGACAACCCCAAATCTTAACTTACTTAAGATATGGGCTCTTCCCATTCCATATCATATATGAAGTGGTAGGCAACTGATTTGATTGGAACCCTATTCAACAGGTACGCAGCTTCACAAGTGCATAACTCCTAAAAGGAATAAGAAACTCAGTAGTACTCATCATAAAGCTCACCATATCACATGGGGTGTGTTTGCTCCGCCCCGATACACCGACGTGCTGTGGTGTATATGGAGGAGTAATGCTGAGAGAGAATCTCATTCTCCTTTAGAATAGTCCAGGAATCCCGTGCTCAAGTATTCTCCTCCTTGATCTCATCAAAGGACATACTACTCATACCCGTTTTTGGTTCTCCACTTCTAACTTATATTCTGTGATTATCTCAAAAGTTTCGGATTTGTGTTTCAACAGGAACATATGTCTGAATCTTGAGAGATCATCAGTGAATGTAATGAAGTACAAAGAACCGGTCCTGGCATATGTAGACAGGGGACCTTCATACATCAGCATGTATCAATCCCAAGAGTTCACTAACTCTTTCTCTGTTTCCAATAAACAGAGCTGTGGTCATTTTATCTCTGTGACATAACCGGCAAGTTTCACAAGATGTAAATTCAAACTAATTTAAATATGCATCTATATGTAACTTCAGCTAGTCGGGTCGCATTGATATGAGCTAGTCTACAATGCCTCAAGAAGGATTCGTTCATTGCTGAACTCTTCCTCTTGTGTGTGTTCTGTACGTTAAGAACCGTGGTTTGATTTAGAACGTCAATGCTTTTAGATAACGTGCCTGAACCGATCAACTCTTGATATAGGAAATGTTCAAAACATTATCCAACAATACAAAATTATATCCTTTCTTTACTAATAAAGAGACTGATATGATGTTGTATATCAGGTTCGGTATCTAATAACATTCGTTCAGAATCAATGTATTCTGATAATACATGGTGATAACTACCAACAGACTTGGCTGCAACACTTGCACCGTTTCTATCTCATGAAATTTATCACCCGTTCTCAGTTCTCTACCTATCTGTAGCCCATGCAACAAATTACATATATGGGATCCTGATCCGGTATCAAATACCCAGGACGTAAACGATATTGAGAAACAGTTCTATGTAATGAACACACTCGAAGAAGATGCATCAACATGTACTTTCTTCGTTTTGGTAGCACGGGAAATCCGGTATTCCCCAACTTCCTGCTCTGTCTTATAACAATTATAAGTTGGAGCGGGACCAACGTTCCTTAGCGCAGTATAACAAGCGGGTTCGGTCAATACATCCGTATTATTATCTTGATTAAGGCGTGACATGGTCGCTACCTGGAGAGAGAGAGAGAAGAAAACACTCAGCGTGCGCTTTTACAATATTAGATTGGTTATCAATTTATCTAATCAGGATGTCTCCCACTGTTTTAGTCAAATCTTCCTTCAAACCCTAAAAGGAAAGACTAGCCGGGATTAATTACACTATACAAGTTCACCAATCTTTCAGCCAGGCCAGTGCCGGCACTTTGAGGGAGGTTCCCCATGCTTTCGCACGGACTTAATTAAAGTAAACCTCGTTTTTTCAGGGGCGTAACCCCGTTAACACCTTTCTAGACACTTACTTGATCGGCTAATTGTAATGTGTAAAACTCTCCCAGGAGTAACTTTTACTCGCAGCGGGTATCGGGATCCAACTATCTCATAGAAGGTATGCAATCTCATTGCAAATTTCAACACTTGAAATTCCCAATAATATTTTTCCCCTAGCGTGCTATGACCTTGACGGAGGTCAACAAACCATAGGCTGCTAGTCAAGTTCTACTCGTCATTTCCTGATTGAATTAAACCCACCCGCACGACCCTTGACGGAGGTCAACAAGGCCGCACGACTACCCTAAAACAATCTGCATCATATGCATAAACAGATAAATACTAGTTAGCTACCGCACACTACGCCTTGACGGAGGTCAACAAACGCAGCACGAATACTAACTATTACTTATCTGAAATGACGGAAGACTACGACAGGTTTTTAAGAAAACCCTTTGCGTAATGAACTTGATATCGTTGTAGAATCGAGTGATTTTAAATGGAATGTTTTTGAGGCCATTTCTAGTTTTGCTAAAAAGGTCACTCCCGGTGAAGGGATCGTCGGCTCTTTCCTCATCGAATAAGGTGCAGGATATTTTATAAATATCACTATGCAAAGCAATAATATAGAAACAATCAAAAGACAAACCGAGTTTGTAGCATCTGCTAGTTTCGCTAAAGAGGTCACTCCCGGTGAAGGGACCTCGGCTCTTTCCTTATCGAATAAGGTGCTGGATGTTCTACAAGGAACACCGCTATGCAAAGCAAGAACTAGAGCTACCAGTTTTTGAGACAAGTTTCTACAACATCTTTAGGTTTCTTTTAGTTTCATTAATCTCATTAATGATGTCCCATTTTATTATGCTTCACAAGCATCTCTTTTGAAACGAAATCTGCAATATAACATATATCTCATATATATAATATAAACATTCGTCTCAGGCAGTAATATGATCTCATCACAGAACATTGTAGCAGAAGAAACATATATGAAATATTGGATATACTAGGACGCCCGTGTTTTAATACGAGCCTGTATAAAACACGGATTCCACGGTCGCGATGAATAGCCAAACCCACATCCCTAGACCCCTACGAGAGCGGCAAGCAACACTGCCAATTCTAGGGTTAAGAGACCCGGTCTCGACTCCTCGAGATGGTCTCCCACTGGACTCTAGAACCCGGTTACTTGTGCTCTCCGCCTTGGGTCTACCTATTGCGGAAAAGTAAATAATATACAATGGTGACATCATCCTCAGCCCGGAGTGCCCCAATAAAAGAATATTACATACAAATGAATTTTACATGAATGAAAAAGAAAAACTCTCATCTCACATAAACCCCCCGCTATTCAGAACACGACGATCTAATATAACATATCACAGCAACACATAATATCTCATATCATCAATGTAAGCAAGTATGCGTATCCCGATTGTCGTTGATGTATAGCAACGAAGCCGGCAATACACCACATACTACGCTTACGGTCGCAGAAAAGAAAGTGTAAAACTACAACAGTTGGAATCCACAACTTCCTTAGACATCGCATGCCTAACCAAATGAATTCCTTAGACATCGCATGCCTAACAATTATAAAACCCGCATTTTAGTCTCATTATCGAAAACTCTTTTCAATATCAAGTCGGGCAATTCAACAAGATTCCCGACATCCTGATCAAATGCTCGTCGCAAACTTTAGTAGACGGCCGTACCCCCGGATGCCGACGACGAAGTGCACTATGGCTGAACACCGCTGCCGCGAGCACCCTAACGGATGCTTTTGGCGACTGGGTTCTCCTACAGTCACTCTGTCGGGGCTTTGGGGCGTGGCTGTCTATTAAGTTTACCCGGCGAGTATCCGTGTACGCTACGTGATTACGACGGACTTTTGATCACATCAAAATCCCGTGGCAACCGATCATTTGAGACTGAAGTGCTAGATTTATAACATTCAAATTAGTTATCCCATAACTACCTGTGGATTCCAAATATTGTATCATATTCCAGATAAAAAGACAGTGTTAAACTTTCCGATCGAATAAACAAACACCCAAGATTTCCCTAATAGCTCAACACTTGAGCGGAGTTCAAAAAATATCCATCACATGCCACAGTACCGATGGTCCAGCCGTAGAAGGGTCAAGCCAACGCCTCACATATGGCAACGCTGTACTGCCCCAAATCCTAAAGTTCAGAGGCGGCTCAGACGGTCACATAATCGAGTTAAGGTTTGTTGTCTTCTAGAGGGTCCATCGCGTTACTTGCACGATTTTTTCGAAAGTTTCAAACTCAAGAAAAAATCCAACTTTTAAAAATTTTCCGACAGGGGAAAAAGTGAGTTATTGATATCCGTTCGAACTTTTTAACAGTTTCTAAAATTATCCGGAAAAACTTAAACGAAGTTAAATTATCCGATCGAATCAACGAGTCCCCAATACAACCCAGAAAACTTAACACTTGAGTATATTTAAAAATTTCCAGAAGAATTAGGAAGTACCTACGGTTGTAACTGTACAAAAACTATCCCTCAATCTATAGTAATTGCCGCGGAACCACCGCCAATACCCTGGTTTGGCCGCGGTTCCTCGGCGCATTAATTGATTTAGGGGGTCGTTTTTCACAGTTCCCCATAAAATTCCTTGCTGATTTTTTTGAGTATTTTTAATATGAAAAAATCAACAGTTTTGAAAAATTTCCAGAAACTAGGGTTTTACGAGTAATCGGAGTTCGATCGGACTTTAAACTTCGCCCAGACTTCGCCTAAAGCTCTAGCTTGTCTCTGATACCACTGTACAGTTATTAGGCACATGCACAAGGTTCTATAAGGCATCAACCATGCCCGATTTAAATTTTAGCCGTGCCGAACAACCCTAACCAAGAT
This sequence comes from Agapanthus africanus, assembly GCA_030015575.1. Lineage (NCBI taxonomy): Eukaryota > Viridiplantae > Streptophyta > Magnoliopsida > Asparagales > Amaryllidaceae > Agapanthus > Agapanthus africanus. The sequence goes on from CM057349.1 coordinate 142,104,009, forward strand.
CTTTAAATTAGAGATTAGAAGAAACATAGCATGTTAAACACATTAACATATAAGAGTTTGGGATTACAACCTTTGTAGTCTGGTCCTTCACTTCATAAGCTCCGTGTTGAGGTCCCTTCGCTGCGATCATCATGTACCTGGACTCTAGAGAGGCTCCACGAAGAGAATGTTGCAAACTTGCTTCCGATCTTCGATAACTAAGATGATCTACCTTGAAGTTTCTTAAACACAAGCTCTCACACACAAATGAAGTGAACACCCTAATCTAAATGGCTAGGATAGATTAGGATGATGAAGTAGGAATTTAGCTCTATTTTTTTTTCATAATCTCACCCATTTTCATCACAAGAATCAAAGCTAGAAAGCTTTGCAAGACGGAAGAAGAAGATGAACAATGAATTATTATCCTTTTGTGATGAATAATGCAAATGATAATATCATTACAAATGCAACCATGGTCAACTATGACAAGGCTAACTCATGAAGAGATTTAACTAGGGCTAAGGGTTTGGGTTGGGTTAAGAATGAGTCACTTAAAATATCAACCATAATATCTTAGCTCATGACAAAAGAAAACCTTCTAGAAGGTTCATGAAAGAACTAACCCAATTCAAACCCTAACCTTGTTTAATCTCCACTAAACATGTTGCATTAGTAATCATATCATGTTACAATATTATATATCACATATATAATATATATTTGTAACAAAAGAAAATAATACAATTAACATATATCGCATATATATCAATGTATTACTCGGTGAGAAAATGAATCAATAAAGCGAGCCAATATTAGATAATGTAATTCAATATATCATATATATTATTATACATTAAATTATCGAATCAACACTTGATCCGACAATCCGGCTATATCGAATATAACCGACTAATATATCATGTACCGATTCATCGAATCAATACTTGATCCGATGATCCGGCTCATATCAAAATAACGCGAGAATATAATACGGTATCTCATATCGCATTATCCTCGGTCCTGCACATATCACATATGTTCCCCTACTCCATTTTTCCTGAGCCAAGAAACCTCTATATAGCACTCTAAAGAATCGTCGATACGCCGGCAGTAGGTGATGATCATATCAAACACCCACAAGCTGCAAGCGGTCAGCTAAACGTAACAGCCACCCAGGTATTGAGCTATCAGAAAATCAACAAGCAAGCCTATACATTCTCCTGCGAATCCAATCAGTAACACTCCCGTACAGTCCGGTCTCGTCGTCTGATATGTCGCATATCTCGCCTAGAGGTGGAAAACGTCAGACACCAGTAGCTTGATAAGTCGTGTCGATATGAGGTCTATAACAGTTCGAGAAACTACTGATAACACTTACCAGTAAATCTCAGCAACCCTGGCCAGGAATTTCCAGTTATAGCCAATCGAACACAGTGCAACATCAACTCCCTATACCGGAAGAGACGAATCCCTTCCTATCACTCATTGCCTCCATGTGATTTGGGACTGTACCCAAAAGCCACCTTTTTAAACGCCCTCTTGGACATGGTATGATGGAAATCAAAGCACAGTGGGAATCACACAATACTCTATGACGATCTCGGGTCTACAGACTAACCTGTACCAATGTCACCGGAGAACTGCCATCTGACGTGAGGTATAATACCATCTGGGAGTTCTCGGCGAGTCTGTCCAGTGTACCCAGTCTCTACTGAGCACCCGTACACCATCCTTGATTTCAAACACGGATGGATATGGGATCATCCATCGCCCGTCATATGGGTCAAGATGCGTATACGCTAGTGCACTCTGGTGTAATGATGCCCTGTCTCGATACACCCTCGACTAGGAACAGTTATAGGATGTACTCGTCAACTACTGTGGCCCCACTAGTATGATCTCATCATAGTCCCAGTAGTCGAGTACATATCCTAAGGGCTTTATCAACATGTAACACAGAGACAATCAGAATACATGTTAAGATAAAGTACAACCAGATAGCGTACTATCATATCGAGCAAGAAAGTCCTCCCTATATATGTCCAAGCATCCACTACAATATACATCGTATGTACAGTAATGGCCTCTAGGGCATACATATAACTAACATGGTTATGCACTTGAGAAGCTGCATACCTATTGAATGGGGTTCCATCCAAATCAGTGCCTACCACTCCATATGAAATATGGTATGGGAAGAGACCATGTCTTAAATGTAGGGTTACTAGGCACTCTCACAAGGGTCTATAAGGCATCAACCATGCCCGATTTAAAATTTAGACGTGCCGAACAACCTTAACCAAGATCTTAGACTAGAGATTAGGAGAAGCAAAGCAAGTAAAGAACTTTACTTCTAAGAGTTAGGGATTACAACCTTTGTAGTCCGTTCCTTCACTTCTAAAGCTCCGTGTTGAGGTCTCTTCGCTGCGATCATCGAGTACCTGGACTCAAGAGAGGATCCATGAAGATAAAGATGCAAGCTTGCTACCGATCTTCAATAACAAAGATGATCTACCTTGAAGAAACTCAAACCCAAGCTTTTGCTTTGCTAATCAAGTATTAACAAAGCAAACACCCTAATCTAAGCGGTTAGAATAGATGAGGATAATGAAGTAGGAATTTATCACTCTTTTGTTTTTAATTTCTCACATATAAACATCACAAATGAAAAAGCTAGAAAGCTTTTCATCAAAGGAAGAATAAGATCAAAAATCCTTTTGTGATGAATAATGAATCAAGTGTGTGGTTAGAAATGCAACCATGGGTTAAGTATGAAGACTTAACCCATATAGAGAATCAACTATGGTTAAAGGGTTGGGTTGGGTTAAAGAAATATTTTTGCAAAATATCACAAAATGTCAAGGTCAAAGTCAAAGCCTCAAGAAGCTTCTTGAAAGCTTCATGAAAGCTTAACCCTAATCCAAACCCTAACCATATTTAAACTCCATAAATCATGTTGCATTTATAACCATAACATGTTACAATATTATATATCACATATACAATATTTATTGTAACAAAATAAAATAATACAATTAATATATATCACATATATATCAATGTATTACCCGAGTGAGAAAAAGAATCTTTGAGTGAGCTTATATTAGTTAATGTAATTTAATATATCAAATATATAATTATACATTAAATTATCGAATCAACACTTGATCCGATAATCCGACTATTTCATAAATAACCGACTAATATAATCCGTATCAGTTCATCGAATCAACACTTGATCCGATGATCCGGCTATATCACATATACCCGGCCGATATCTCATATCGCGAGAATATAATACGATATCGCATACACGAATCATTCTCGGTCCCGCACATATTACATATGTGCTCCTACTCCGTTTTGCCTGAGCCAGGAAACCTCTGTGTAGGACTCTAAAGAATCGTCAATACGCCGGCAGTAGGTGATGATCATATCAAACACCCACAAGCTGCAAGCGGTCAGCTAAACGTAACAGCCACCCAGGTATTGAGCAATCAGAATATCAACAAGCAAGCCTGTACATTCTCCCGTGAATCCAACCAGTAACACTCCCGTACAGTCCAGTCTCTTCGTCTGATATGTCGCATATCTCGCTTAGGGGTGGTAAACGTCAGACCCCAGCAGCTTGATAAGTCGTGTCGATATGAGGTTCATAACAGTTCGAGAAACTACTGATAACACTTACCAGTAAATCTCAGCAACCCTGGCCAGGGATTTCCAGTTATAGCCAATCGAACACAGCGCAACATCAACTCCCTATACCGGGAGAGACAAAACCCCTCCTATCGCTCATTGCCTCCATGTGATTTGGGACTGTACCCAAAAGCCACCGTTTTGCATGCCCTCTTGGACGTGGTATGATGGAAATCAAAGCACAGTGGGAATCACACAAGACTCTATGATGATCTCGGGTCTACAGACTAACCAGTACCAGTGTCACTAGAGAACTGCCATCTGACGTGAGTTATAATACCATCCGGGAGTTCTCGGCGAGTCCGTCCAGTGTACCCAGTCTACACTGAGCACCCGTATACCTTCTCTGATGTGAAACAACAATGGATATAGGATCATCCATCGCCCATCATATGGGTCAAGAAGCGCATACGCTAGTCTACTCTGGAGTATCGATGCCCTGTCTCGGCACTCCCACGACTAGGAACATTTGAAGGATGTACTTGGCGACTACACTGTCCCCACTAGTATGATCTACATCATAGTCCTGGTAGTCAAGTACTCATCCTAAGGGCTTTATCAATATGTGACATAGAGACAATCAGAGTACATGTTAAGATAAAAGGTAACCAGATAGCATACTATCAAGTCGAGCAAGAAAGTCCTTCCTATATATGTCCAAGCATCTACTACAATATACAACGTATGTACAGTAATGGCCTCTAGGGCATACATATAACTAACAATCTCCCACTTGCACTAGGGCCATCTGTTGTAGTATCTCATACCCAACAATCAGCTGTGGTTGAAGTATCTCATACTCAACCATCCCATAAAAGTCTCAACTGGGAAATTGGCCTTTGTGAGTGGATCCGCGCTGCTGTCCTCTGAGTCTACACTCCTAACCTTGATCTACCTGGAGATCAACCATCTCCGTGATCAGGCGATACTGCCTAAGAATATTTCTGGATCTCTGATAGGACGGGGGTTCCTAGGCCTAAGCCACAACTCCATTGTCACACAATGGCAGGAACGAAGTTCATCTCATGATCTTATATATATATCCAGACTTCCTCTTTAGTAGCATCCTTGGTAATGATGTATCTTGCCTTTAATCGTCTAGTATATCACGGTATCTAGCTTGGAACTCTTCCAACATACCGTCCCTCCACTGAGGGTAAAGACAATGCCTGCGATTGACATTCAGTCGTCCTTATCACCCTGAAACCTTTCCAGTGATTCTCCCCAGGATCGATTGATACCATCTCACTACAACTAGTGAGAATCCTAATATCCAATTAGATCTATCTCATAAATCCAAAACTCAGGATTTAGGAGGTATCACCTTGATCCTATAGAGAATCTTTGTGATAAGAGGAGATTGACCGAGCGTAGCATAGGAAACTCCTTCCCTATCAAGAGTATGTCATCCATGTACTCTACGAGGATCACCACCATACACTTTACTATCTTTTTGTATATACAAGGTTCATCTACCATTTTGATGAAGTCGAACTCTTTGACTACTACATCAAAACAGACGTTCCAACTCTGCGATGCCTGATTTATCACATAAAACAACTTGCACACGTTTCCGCTGCTCCCACTATCTACGAAGCCCTCTGGCTGTGTACTTATAGACGCTCTCTTCCAAATCATCATTTAGAAAAGCAGTCATAACACCCAACTACCAGATATCGTAGTCATGGTATGTAGCATTGGCAAGTAGGATTTGGATGGATTTAAGAATAGTTTTGAAAGTCTCAACTTTTCCATGTACACCAAGTAATCTTCTTAAGATATACTTGCTCCTGATGGGGATTTAACCCTTCAGATAAAGCAATCAAAGTCCATACTTTGTTGGTATATAAGGATCCCATCTCAGATTGCTAAGCATCCAGCCATTCTCATAGAGTCCCCACTTCTGATGGCCTACTCGAAACTAGTTGGGTCATCATCTCATGATGCAATCCTTGTTCCCACTGTCATAGAGAAACCGAAGTATCTCTCAGATGGATGAGAAACCCTACCAGATCGGCGGAGAGGCTGAGGTTTGTTGGAAACTATTGAATCCTCCGGGTTTACCAAATCATCAGCTGTAGTTTGTATAGCTGGAACTCCTTCCAGTTCTATCTCATGACCACTAATTTCTTCACAAGAAATTCCCTTTTTCACAAAAAGTGGTGTGCCGAGAAATAAAACATCTTTTGTTCCTCGGTGTGGTAGAAGATATTCCCTTACGAATGCTTGGGATATCCAACAAACTTCCACAAAACTGACCTTGCCTCGAGCTTGTCCGGATTTTGCTTTTGACATAGGCCAGACAACCCCAAATCTTAACTTCCTTAAGAGATGGGCTCTTCCTATACCATATCACATATGGAGTGGTAAGCATCTGATTTGGTTGGAACCCTATTTAATAGGTATGCAACTTCTTAAGTGCATAACCCCAAAAGAAAATAGGCTACTCAGTAGTACTCATCATAGAGCACACCATATCACATAGGGTGTGATTGCTCCGCCCCGATACACCGACGTGCTGTGGTGTATTCGGAAGAGTAATGCTGAGAGAGAATCTCATTCTCCTTTAGAATAGTCCAGGAATTCCGTGCTCAAGTATTCTCCTCCTTGATCACATCAAAGGATATAATACTTATACCCGTTTTTGGTTCTCTACTTCTAACCTATATTATGTGATTATCTCAAAAGTTTTGGACTTATGTTTCAACAGGAACATATGTCTGAATCTTGAGAGATCATCAGTGAATGTAATGAAGTACAAAGAACCGGTCCTGGCATATATAGACTAGGGACTTTCATACATCAGCATGTATCAATCCCAAGAGTTCACTAACTTTTTCTCTGTTTCCAATAAACGGAGCTGTGGTCATCTTATCTTTGTGACATGACTGGCAAGTTTTACAAGATGTAAATCTAAAATAATTTAAATATGCATCTTTATGTAACTTCAGCTAGTCGGGTCGCATTGATATGACCTAGTCTACAATGCCTCAAGAAGGATTCGTTCATTTCTGAACTCTTCCTCTTTTGTGTGTTCTGTACGTTAAGAACTGTGGTTTAATTTAGAACGTTTATGCTTTTAGATAACGTGCCTGATCCGATCAACTCTTGATATAGGAAATATTCAAAACATTATCCAACAATACAAAATTATATCCTTCTTTACTAATAAAGAGACTGATATGATATTATATATCAGGTTCGGTATCTAATAACATTCGTTCAGAATCAATGTATTTTGATAATATAGGGTGATAACTGCCAACAGACTTGGCTGCAATACTTGCATCATTTCCAACACTTGAAACTTATCACCTGTTCTCAGTTCTCTACTTATCTGTAGCCCATGTAACAAATTATATTTGCGGGATCTTGATCCGGTATCTCATACCCAGGACGTAAAGGATACTGAGAAACAGTTCTCGGTAATGAACACACCCGAAGAAGATGCATCAGCATGTACTTTCTTCGTTTGGGTGGCACGAGAATTCTGGTAATCCCCTATTTCCTGCTCTGTCTTATAACAATTATAAGTTGGAGCGGGACCAACGTTCCTTAGCGCAGTATAACAATCGGGTTCGGTCAATACATCCGTATAATTATCTTGATTAAGGCGTGACATGGTCGCTACCTGGAGAGAGATAGAAGAAAACACTCAGCGTATGCTCTTGAAAGATTAGATTGGTTATTAATATATCTAATCAGGATGTCTCCCACTGTTTTAGTCAAATCTTCCTTCAAACACTAAAAGGAAAGACTAGCCGGGATTAATTATACCCTACAAGTTTGCTAATTTTTCAGCCAGGCCAGTGCCGGTACTTTGAGGGAGGTTCCTCGTGCTTTCGCACGGACCTAATTAAAATAAACCTCGTCTTCCCAGAGGTAGAACCCCGTTGACACCTTTCTAGACACCTACTTGATCGGCTAATTATAATATGTAAAACTCTCCCAGGAGTAACTCTTACTCGCAGCGGGTATCGGGATCCAACTATCTCATAGAAAGTATGCAATCTCATTGCAAATTTCAACTCTTGAAATTCCCAATAATATTTTGCCCCTAGCGTCCTATGACCTTGACGCAGGCCAACAAACCATAGTCCGCTAGTCAAGTTCAACCCGTACATTTCCTGATTGAATTAAACCCACCTGCACGACCTTTGACGCAGGCCAATAAAGTCGCACGACTACCCTAATCTAATCGCATCGTATGCAGCAGATAAGCACCAGTTAGCTACAGCACACTACGCCTTGACGCAGGCCAACAAATATAGCACGAATACTAAGTAGTACTTATCTGAAATGACGGAGGGCTACGACAGGTTTTTAAGAAAACCCTTTGCGTAATGAACTTGATATCGTTGTAGAATCGAGTGATTTTAAATGGAATGTTTTTGAGGCCTTTTCTAGTTTTGCTAAAGAGGTCACTCCCGGTGAAGGGATCTCGGCTCTTTCCTCATCGAATAAGGTGCAGGATATTTCACAAATATCACTATGCAAAGCAAAAACTATAAAAACAATCAAAAGACAAACCGAGTTTGCAGGATCTGCTAGTTTCGCTAAAGAGGTCACTACCGGTGAAAAGATCTCGGCTCTTTCCTTATTGAATAAGGTGCTGGATGTTCTATAAGGAACACCGCTATGCAAAGCAAGAACTAGAGCTACCTGTTTTTGAGACAAGTTTCTACAACATCTTTAGGTTTCTTTTAGTTTCATTAATCTCATTAATGAAGTCCCATTTTATTATGCTTCACAAGCATCACATTTGAAACGAAATCAGCAATATAACATATATCTCATATATATAATATAAACATTCATCTCAGGCAGTAATATGATCTCATCACAGAACATTGCAGCAGAAGATAACATATGAAATATTGGATATACTAGGATTTCTGTGTTTTATGCGAGCCTGTATAAAACACGGATTCCACGGTCGCGATGAATAGCCAAACCCACATCCCTAGACCCCTACAAGAGAGACAAGCAACACTGCCAATTCTAGGGTTAGGAGACCCGGTCTCGACTCCTCGAGATGGTCTCCCACTGGACCCTAGAACCCGGTTACTTGTGCTCCCCACCTTGGGTCTACCTAATGCGGAAAAGTAAATAATATACAATGGTAACATCATCCTCAACCCGGAAGTGTCCCAATAAAAGAATATTACATACAATGAATTTTACATGAATGAAAAAGAAAAACTCTCATCTCACATAAAACCCCCAGCTATTCAAAACGCGACGATCCAATATAACATATCACAGCAACACATAATATCTCATATCATCAACGTAAGTAAATATGCGTATCCCAATTGTCGTTGATGTATAGCAACGAAACTGGCTATACACCACATATTACACTTACGGTCGCAGAAAAGAAAGTGTAAAACTACAACAGTTGGAATCCGCAACCTGCTTAGATATCTCATGCCTAACCAAATGAATTCCTTAGACATCGCATGCCTAACAATTATAAACCCCGAATTTTAGTCTCGATCTCGAAAACACTTTTCAATATCAAGTCGGGCAATTCAACAAGATTCCCGACATGCTGATCGAATGCTCGTCGAAAACTTTAGTAGACGGCCGCACCCCCGGATGCCGTCAACGAAGTGCACTAAGGCGGAACACCGTTTCCGCGAGCACCCGAACGGATGCTTTTGGCGACGGGGTTCTCCTACAGTCACTTGGTCGGGGATATGGGGCGTGGCTATCTATTAAGTTTACCCGGCAAGTATCCGCGTACGCTACGTGATTGCGACGGACTTTTGATCACATCAAAATCCCGTGGCAACCGATCAAATGAGACTAAACTGCTAGATTTATAACATTCAAATTAGTTATTTCATAACTACTTGTGGATTCCAAATATTGTATCACCTTCCAGATAAATAGACAATGTTAAACTTTCCGATCGAATAAACAAACACCCAAGATTTCCCAAATAGTTCTCAACACTTGAGCATAGTTTAAAAGCATCCACCACATACCACAGTACCAATGGTCCAGCCATAGAAGGGTCAAACCAACGCCTCACATATGGCAACGCCGTACTGCCGCAAACCCTAAGGTTTAAAGGCGGTTTAGACGGTCACATAATCGAGTTAAGGTTTGTGTTCTTCTAGAGGGTCCACAGCGTTACTTGCACGACTTAGAACGTTCTTTAACTAAGGAATAATCCAACACTTGGAAATTTTCCGACAGGGGAAAAAGTGAGTTATTGATATCCGTTCGAACTTTTTAACACGTTCTAAATTACCCGGAAAAAACTTAAACGAAGTTAAACTTTCCGATCGAATCAACGAATACATTAGATCTCCAGAAAACTCAACACTTGAGTAGAATTAAAAATTCCCAGAAGCATGCAAAATTAACCAAGAATAAACCCCAGAAGTGGTGGCCCCTAACTCCTAAGGGTGGCCGCGGAACCGCCGCCAAACCTATGGTTTGGCCGCGGTTCCGCTCTCCCTTTAGGGAGTTATGGGTTCGTACTTCTCTGCAATTCTTAGAATTCCCTGCTTATTTTTCTGAGTATTTTTAATACAGAAAAATCAACATTTTTAAAAAATTTCCAGAGAAGGGTGTAAAATGGGGTTTCGGGTTTCGATCGGACTTTAAATTTCGTCTAGACTTCGCTTAAAGCTCTAGCTTGGCTCTGATACCACTGTAGGGTTACTAGGCACTCTCACAAGGGTCTATAAGACATCAACCATGCCCGATTTAAAATTTAGACGTGCCGAACAACCCTAACCAAGATCTTAGACTAGAGATTAGGCGAAACAAAGCAAGTAAACAACTTTACTTCTAAGAGTTAGGGATTACAACCTTTGTAGTCCGTTCCTTCACTTTTAAAGCTCCGTGTTGAGGTCCCTTCGCTTCGATCATCGAGTACCCGGACTCAAGAGAGGCTCCATGAAGAGAAAGATGCAAGCTTGCTACCGATCTTCAATAACAAAGACGATCTACCTTGAAGAAACCCAAACCCAAGATTTTGCTTTGCCAATCAAGTATTAACAAAGCAAACACCCTAATCTAAGCGGCTAGAATAGATGAGCATGATGAAGTAGGAATTTAGCACTTTTTTGTTTTCAATTTCTCACATATAAATATCATAAATGAAAAAGCTAGAAAGCTTTTCATCAAAGGAAGAAGAAGAAGAAGATCAAAAATCCTTTTATGATGAATAATGAATCAAGTGTATGGTTAGAAATGCAACCATGGGTTAAGTATGAAGACTTAACCTATGTAGAGAATCAACTATGGTTAAAGGGTTGGGTTGAGTTAAAGAAATATCTTTGCAAAATATCACAAAATATCAAGGTCAAAGTCAAAGCTTCAAGAAGCTTCAACTACTACAAATAAGGGTTGCCCCTACGGATTTATCCGTAGGAGCAAACCACTGCCCCTACGGATATATCCGTAGGGACAAGAAAATACCCAGTAGGTACAAACGCCGTAGGTGCAAATTGAAGCCTTAAACCTGCCCCTACGAACTAAAATTTGCCCCTACGGAGTTATGTGTAGGTCCAGTTGGCCCTACGGAGTAGGCCGTAGGGGCAAAAAATTTATTTTATTTATGGTTTTATAAAATGGATTAGGTGTACCTACGGATATAACCGTAGGGCCAAGTACCCTACGGATAGGTGCGTAGGTAATATCCGTAGGGGCAAAATATCAGGATTCCTGATATTTTGCCCCTACGGATGACTGTGTAGGGGCATTTGTGTAGGGTTACTAGGCACTCTCACAAGAGTCTACGAGGCATCAACCATGCCCGATTTAAAATTTAGACGTGCCGAACAACCCTTAACAAGATCTTCAAACTAGAGATTAGGCAAAACAAAGTATGTTAAACACTTTAATATATAAGAGTTTGGGATTACAAGCTTTGTAGTCCGGTCCTTCACTTCATAAGCTCCGTGTTGTGGTCCCTTCGCTGCGATCATCAAGTTCCGGACTCTCGAGAGGCTCCACGAAGAGAAAGATGCAAGCTTGCTTCCGATCTTCGATAACAAAGATGATCTACCTTGAAGTTTCATTAACACAAGCTCTCACTCACTAAATGAAGTGAATACCCTAATTTAAATGGCTAGGATAGATTAGGATGATGAAGTAGGATTTTAGCTCTATTTTATTTTCATTAACTCACTCATTTTCATCACTTGATAAAAAGCTAGAAAGCTTTTCATGAAAGAACTCAAGGAAGAAGAAGATGAAAAATCAATTAAATCCTTTTGTGATGAATAATGAAATAATATATATGATTAATAATGTAACCATGGTCAACTATGACAAGGCTAACCCATGTAGAGATTTAATTAGGGCTAGGGTTTGGGTTGAGTTAAAGAATGAATCACTTAAAATATCAAGCATAATATCTTAGTTCAATCCAAAAGAAAACCTTCTAGAAGGTTCAAGAAAGAACTAACCCAATTCAAACCCTAACCTTGTTTAATCTCCACTAAATATGTTGCATTAGTAATCATATCATGTTACAATATTATATATCACATATATAATATATTTTGTAACAAAAGAAAATAATACAATTAACATATATCGTATATATATCAATGTATTACCCGGTGAGAAAATGAAATAATAAAGCGAGCCAATATTAGATAATATAATGCAATATATCATATATATTATTATACATTAAATTATCGAATCAACACTTGATCCGACAATCCGGCTATATCGAATATAACCGACTAATATATCATGTACCGATTCATCGAATCAACACTTGATCCGATGATCCAGCTCATATCAAAATAACGCGAGAATATAATATGGTATCTCATATCGCATTATCCTCGGTCCTGCACATATCACATATGTGCCCCTACTCCGTTTTTCCTGAGTCAAGAAACCTCCATGTAGGACTCTAAAGAATCGTCAATACGCCGGCAGTAGGTGATGATCATATCAAACACCTACAAGCTGCAAGCGGTCAGCTAAACGTAACAGCCACTCAGGTATTGAGTGATTAGAAGATCAACAAGCAAGCCTGTACATTCTCCTGTGAATTCAATCAGTAACACTCCCGTACAGTCCGGTCTCGTCGTCTGATATGTCGCATATCTCGCCTAGGGGTGGTAAACGCCAGACCCCAATAGCTTGATAAGTCGTGTCGATATGAGGTCTATAACAATTCGAGAAACTACTGATAACACTTACCCGTAAATCTCAGTAACTCTGGCCAGGAATTTCCAGTTTTAGCCAATCGAACACAGCACAACATCAACTCCCTATACCGGGAGAGACGAATCCCCTCCTATCGCTCATTGCCTCCATGTGATTCGGGACTGTACCCAAAAACCACCTTTTTGCACGCCCTCTTGGACATGGTATGATGGAAATGAAAGCACAGTGGGAATCACACAAGACTCTATGACGATCTCGGGTCTACAGACTAACCTGTACTAGTGTCACCGGAGAACTGCCATCTGACGTGAGGTATAATACCATCTGGGAGTTCTCGGCGAGTCCGTCCAGTGTACCCAGTCTCTACTGAGCACCCATACACCATCCTTGATGTCAAACACCGATGGATATGGGATCATCCATCGCCCATCATATGGGTCAAGATGCGTATACGCTAGTCTACTCTGGTGTATCGATGCCATGTCTCGATACACCCTCGACTAGGAACAGTTATAGGATGTACTCGTCGACTACCGTGGCCCCACTAGTATGATCTCATCATAGTCTAGGTAGTCAAGTACACATCCTAAGGGCTTTACCAACATGTAACTATAAGACAGTATAAAGAGACAAGTATACATGTTAAAGTAAAGTGCAACCAGATAGCATACTATCATGTTGAGCAAGAAAGTCCTCTCTATATATGTCCAAGCATCCAATATAATATACATCATCTGTACAATACTGGCCTCTAGGGCATACATACAACTAACATGTCATCCACGTACTCTACGAGGATCACCACCATACTCTCTACTACCTTTTTGTATATAAAAGGTTCATCTACCATTTTGATGAAGTCAAACTCTTTGACTTGTAAGTGCACGGCGGCGCCCCGGCCGTCAATCCGACGCCGGAATGCGGAAACGGTGATAAACTTAATTTTTGCGGACTTTGCAAACCGGCACCACCGCGCACTTTAACCGGATCGGACCATTAACTAGTCTAAGCTATCTACAAGAATGGGAATAGAGATATACCGACGATCCAAGTCCTCCGGTCTTCATCTCCACTCCGATCTCCTCGCGGGATCTCCGTCCACATCGTCGCCTCCTCGCCGGAAAGGGCACCACATCGCCTTCGTCTTTTACGGGCTCCCGCCTCAATACCGAGGCAACTCGAGCATGAAGCCGGCAACTCGACATGCTCAAGATATGCTGTAGAATGTAGTGTAGAAGATGCTTGTCTCTTTGGGGTTATGTTGTTGCCAATGAGGATGATGGAGGAAACAAGGATTAGAAAAATGGTGCTTGCATTTTTCTAGCATGAAAACTAGATCAAGAAAGAAAACTCTCATGAATGAAGCTCTCTCTTCTTCTTCTCACAACCATGAAAGACTTATCATCTAGTGAGAATAATGGTGGTGGAAAAACAATATATGAAGCAAGAAGGGAGGTGAGTGTAGGAGAAGTCAAGAGGTGACCACAACATCAACCATACTTCTTACTATTAAACCCATACCCTCTCAAATCTCATCCTCATTCAATCAAATCTCATAAAAGCAAAAGCATGGATGAAAAAGAAATGAAAGCTATCATAATCAAACATTTACAAGAAACCCCCTCCACAAATGTTATTTGCACAATTGCAAATAACCCCCTCCATCGGAAAAGTCCGGCCGGGAAAGAACAAAGGAAAACCGGCCGGAACGGAATGCAAACTGGCAACTCCAGAAAACTGGTCCCGTAATAAATTACAGGAAAACCCCGATACTGTGCATACACACCCGCATCTGTATTCCGTCCGGATACAAATGCAATAAGACAAAATCTACACTGTACTAAACTAGGACCGGCTTAAACCAAAACCGGCTAGTATAAACCGTTCGATCCTGATCCGTGCAATACCGCACGTATCTGATCGAACCCTGCCATATAACTATACGGCCACTAGTACAAAACTGTCCGATCCTGATCCGTGCAATACCGCACGTATCTGATCGGACCCTGCCATATCTCCATACGGCCTCTACAGCGTTTCGCCCGAAACTTGAGTAACTGAAAGTGTGGTGGACTCTAAAGACTCGTCAATACTATGGCTGTGGATTTAACCACTAGCCCGTCAGAGGTATAAGCCAATACGTAACGGGCCACCAGCTATTGACCAAATGGGACGTCGATGAGGAAGCTCACCCCGACACCCAACTGAGCCTGTCAGTGACAATATCCGTGCAGTCCGGTCCGTTCGTCTATGAGTATCGCATGGCGGGCCTAGGGGGTTGGTAAAAGTCAGACCCCCAAAAGCGGTACAAGTCGTGTCGGAGTGTAGCCCAGAACACCCTGAGATACTACTGGAATACCTACCAGTAAATCTCCTTGCCTTGGCCAAGGACTTTGTGTAATGGCTCTCCTAGACACAGCACGACCTCACCCCCAATACCGGGAGAGACGAACCCCTGAAGATACGCTCACTGCCTCCATGTGGCTCGGGACTGTACCCAACTAAAACCTGTTTGCACGACTCCTTTGAGCCGTGGTAGGGTAGTAATCAAAGTACAGTGGGAACTCACACGAGACAAATGACGATCCCCAGGTCGATGAACTAACCTGCACACATGTCACCAGGGAACTGCCATCTGACGTCTGGTATATGACCAACTAGCATGTTCCCGGCGAGTCCTGTCCGGTGTACTCATAACCCAATGAGCACCTGTATACATCTTAGGTGATCCAACTGACACCAGTGGCTTGTGAGACCGGCCACCGCCCCTCGTCGGGGTCTCGACTGTATACACTAGTCTACTAATGGAGTATCGATGCCCAGTCTCGAAACTCCCACGACTAGGGACCTTTTAAGGATATGCTTGTAGACCCCCAGCTCCCACTTATATGATCGCCCTCATACTGCTGGTGGTCAAGCAAGAATCCTAGGGGCTCTATCAACGTGTAATAGCGACATGTCAGGTCACTTAAAGCAGTACACGATGATAAAGGTAAACCAGATAGCATACTATCATCTCGAGTAAGACTGTCCTACCGGGATAGGTCCTCCCTCAATCATTACAATCACGTACCTGTGACCTAATAATTGACTCTGAGGGCACTATCTCCAACAATCTCCCACTTGCACTCAAGGCTAATTATTGCGATGTCGCATACTCACAGCCCGTGTGATACCGAACATCCAACTCCTCTACTAGTCAGTCTCACAAAGCTCGTTTGCGGAACTATTGCGTTCGAGGAATAGCCTCAGTGAGTGGATCCGCTTAGTTGTTTCTTCCTATGTCTCTCTATATCTCAAGTTCGCGGAGAAAACCATCTCCCGAAATGAGCAATACATGTCTTAGAACGTGTCTGGATGTCTGATGGGACCTAGCTCATAAATGAACTCCAAATCCAAACTTCTTAGACTGTATCGTCAACTGAACTTAATCAGTATCCTGCGCCATGCCTCCCTCAGTACTGCCTTGGATCACCTGTCCAAAATACTGCCCCTCGTCAGAGGGAAAACTATAACTCTGACAACCTCCTTGTCGTCCATGTCACCTTGGAAGCCTGGAATGATAACTGTCTCCTGAATGAGGCTGTCGTTATCATATCTCTAGAGCATGCACTTATGTTCTAAAACTGCTTCCGACTGTTTCTCCAGGATTGGATTAATGTCAACTTATTGCATCTAGTGCAAGAATAACATCTGGTGTGGTACTTGACATCTCATGATTGACTCAATTGCCTAAGCAAGTGATCTGCCAATCATGCACGTCCCTCTCCCCTTTAGTCTGTAAGACACCTTTAGAGAGGGTGACTCCATTACCTGCAGGTACACTACCGTGCCAGGAGTCGTCCATCCTAAATACTCTTAGAATGCTGTCAAGTACCCTGATTGGGAAACCACCCAAATCTAGATCTAAAACCATAGATCCAGTAACCAGTATGTCTGATATAAAATCCATTTCCTTTGTGGAGAAACAACTGTGTGACGACCAAAGTATAACCGATCATAGTGTAGGAGTTTCTTTTCCTACTTTGTGTATATCATCCAAATATCAGGATATCACACCCTACTACCTTCTCAACAGATCCATCCCCTATTCTGATGAAGTCAAACCCATGACTGTCACGTCAGAAATAGATGATCTATCTCCGCTACATCTGCTCTAGTCTACAAATAGACATAAGCAACCTGTCCACCAATGCATCCGCTGCTCCCACTGACTACGACAACCCTCTGGCAGAGTCATATAGACGTACACTTCTAAAACTGGTTTAGAACAACGCTATACTCATCCTCCCGCCGAGTCTCGTAACCTGGAACAACAGCAATGGCAATTGTGGGTAAACAAGAACTTCCCTGTCACCGTCCTTGAGGGTACCGTAGTACCTCTCGGGTGCCTGAAGTTACCCACCTTATCTGCGGAGTGGCCAATGGAATGTCAATCCAGATTGAATCTTTAGGTTCCTTATCAAATCTTCAGTAATCGTTTGTGGTTCTGGAATTACTTCCAGTTCTACCATACTCCCACTACTATTTTCTGAAAAAAATCCATTTTTAATAAAACTGTGGCGAGTCTAGAACAATATTGCTATTGTTCATCCAGATGGTAGAAAATCAACCCGCGTCATAGCCTGGGTCAACCCACAAACAGCCATTACAGAAACATGCCTTGAGTTGTCCAGTGTCTGGTTTTAAGCATAAACCGGACAACTCCCCGTACCTTAACAATGTTAAGATATGAACTGTTCTATATCCAATATAGAAACAGAGGCACTGATTTAATTGAACCAGATCCAAATCATGCAGCTGTCCCCAGCGCATGTCAACTAAATGGAAGGAGGCCGATCAGCGTTACTCAACTTAGGAATACTTCCAATTATGAGTAACCTGAAAGAGAAACAAGATCTCTTTATCAACTGAATACCATACACAAGTATCTACATCTTCGATCACCTTGAAGAATCCCGATACTTGCTACACCTGGTTCTCTACTCTATTCAAATACCTATAACTCCTCAAAACTTAGACCCTGTGTTTCTACGAAACACATGTCTAAGAACTAGAGAAGTTAAAAGTAAACAGAATATAGTATGAGGACCAACCCCTCTGTCCTAATGGACACTGGACAACATACAATACTCTGTATAAGTCCGCTGAGTCTAACAACTCTTTCACTGTGTGTTGTAGGTTGAAAAACTGTACTTATGGTTAAGAAGAATTACACCGCTGTTTAATGCTCCTTACCTAAGCATCCACTGATATAGGTAAATGTCGTAGACATAATATCAAAAGGTATATCTCACTCCATGAAAATAGACGTACAGATATATCAATTTGAAATTGGTGCATAACAGCGGATATTCAAAACCAAATATTTGCCGACCGGCAAACAGCCTAGGTGATTTCCTCAAATATCACCGATTACAACGAATCCCGATATAATGAGGATGATCACCTAATTCCCAATAACTTACTCCCACTCATCATCTGTAAAACCATACAGATGTGAGAATCGTACCTGGTAAATACATACCCTGGAGTAAGCGTCTAATCAGGAAATCAGTTTTCTTTTAACATTACACAGTGAAACTGAAACATCGAAATGTTTCGATGGGGTATCCTGGTATTCCTAGTAATGCCTCTCCCAAATTCACGACTGTAACCGTATAATTCTTTGCCACCTCATCAAATCCCTTCATTTGTCTTTAGTCTTTACCTTCTGCACACCCCTTTAGGCCAAATGGTTTTCTTCCTTCCCTACCGTTCGGCACCAGCCTATGGTTTGGAAGAAGACTATCCAATAAGCATAATGGGTGTACTGTCCCAATCCTAGGAACACTCGCAATGAGAGAGGGTGAAGATAAAAGACACCTGAATGTACTTTATTCCTATTTTTCCTGAACCAGGATCCATCCCCGAACTGGAACAAGTTCCTTTCGAGTTCGTATATAACCATACGATGGAATATCCAATAAACTGTGGATCTTCGTAGTGATACGGAGTGTCCTGGAGAAATACAAAGGTGATGTGGGAGTGGTAACGAAATATTTGGTTTGGTCGTGAATATCTGTTGCAATTTACTTTGCCCTCTTACTAATCCCTTGCTTTGTCTGAACTTAATACCTTCTGCACACCATCGTTAGGCTAATTGGTTTTCTTCATTCCCTACCGGTCGGCACCAGCCTAAGGTTTGGAAGAAGACTATCCAATTTGCGTAATAGGTGTACTATCTCCTAAACCAAGGAGTACTCGCAACCTGAGAGAAGGTAAAAGGAAAAGACAACTGAATAATCCTATCCGTTTTCTCCAGAACCGGAAACCATCCTCGAATAAATTCCTTCGAGTTCGTATCTAACCATACGATGGTTTTGTCCAATGGAAGTGGACGTTCGTAGTAACACGGGGTGTCCTGGAGAAAAGGGTATAAGTAGGAGTGGCAATGAGGTCTGCAACTCTGACAATCCAAAAGCCAGTGTTAAGTAGGTTCGGTCAACTTGGTCACTGAGTCATAGTCTAGGGTCGGGTCAATGGTCGCTGCCAGAGAAAGAGAGAAAAGAAACACTCAGCGTGCACTCTAACCTAGATCAGAATGGTTACCAATTTATCTAATCTGGAATCCTCCCACTGTACCTCAAATTCTCCTCCAAACCTGAAAGAAGAATTAGTCGGGGTCACCCGAGGAGTAAACCAACTCATCAGTGGGAATCGGGATCCAACTCTCATCGCACGATAACGTGACGGAATCCGCTCACGGTATCACACTCCAGAAGGTATGCGCATATCTGGCAAGTTTCAGTACTTTTGAAACTCCCGATGTGATTTCTGCCCCATGCTCTTATGACCTTGACTTTGGCCAACATATCATAAGTCACATGTCAAGTTCTACCCGTCATTCTCCAGGTTAATTTGAGTCCACCCGTACATACCCTTGACTTTGGCCAAAATGGCAGCACGACTGTCCCAAACCAACGCATCTATCTATGCTGCATATGAATACCCCAATAGCTACCAATCACTGTGCCTTGACTTTGGCCAACATACACAGCTTGAATACTATTGACCACCCATATGAAACGACGGAGGGCTACGAATGGTTTCTGGCGAAAACCTTTAACGTAATGAACTTGATATCGTCGAAGGAACGGATAGCTTTTTAAAAAATATAGTGACGAAAACCGTTGCTAAAGAGGTCACTCCCTGTGAAGGGATCTCGGCTCTTTCCCTGTAGAATGAGGTGCAGGATATTCCAAATGAATACCACGGTGCAAAGCAAAAGTAATCGGCTATAGTGAAGTTAATGCCCTGACGCAAACTTCTGTCCAAGGGGTCACTCCCGGTGAAGGGATCTCGGCCCTTGCCTCGTCGACTGAGGAGCAGGATATTCCAATGAATACCACGATGCAAAACAAAAGTAAACGTCCTTGCAATAACAGCTTTTTGAAAAGTGTTCCAACAACATCAGATTAGGTTTGTTTTTAACTTTGCATTGATCCGAATCAATGCAGTCTCATCAATTGATCACACCACAAAGAACGAAAATATACTGATGTACGTATATGCCATCCGCATTCGCCACTGGGTCCCGTCATTACCCGTTAGGTTAGCTTACTAACGACAGAGCGGGGACTGGACTAGCGCGGATGCAAAACATATACAACATCTACTAATATATATATACCAATATATTATATTTCGCTCAAGGCGTGAAAGAAATGCAACATCACAGAGAAGTGTACAGCATCACAGAAACAATACAGATGTCTGGGATCCCCGGGTTTCACAGAGCCACTGCTGAAACCCGACGTTCCCCTGGTCGTGTGGATAGCCTGTGCAATGAAATCCTAGACCCCTACGGGCGCGGCAAGTCACCCGCCAAAACCTGAAGCGAGGCAGCCCCCTTCAGCTCCGTGAATGGACCACCCAGCACTCCACGGAATCCGGCAACTTGGGCACCCCTCCTGGGTCAACCTGTACCCCCTACGAGTGCGGCGAATAGCCCGCCAATTCCAGACTGAAGCCCCCTCCGTCTCAATGCCATGAGATGCGGGCTTGTTGCCCTCCAGAACCCGGCTATCCGTGCACCCCTCCGCGGGGCAATCCTAGTACAGAAAGTAAAATATACATACAACGGGTACATCGACCGCAACCAAGTCGTGCCCCAAAAGAATAATACAAACGGGCAGTGACGGCAGTCCACATGTCGGACGCTCGCCCCGCAATATCAAATGTACATAATACAACAAAACTGTACTAGCATTGCATCCAGGCTATCCCCCACGACCGATCCGCAACATCACAGCAAATACATAGAACATCAATGTGAAAGTCACGTTCGCAAATCCGTCTAACCGGGCTATAGCAGTTAGACCGGATTTACCGATCGAGTGACATTCACGGTCGCAGATATAATGTAAATACTGTGAAAAATGTGTTTAAAAAATTTCCGATTGATCAAACAATTAACAAGTGGGCCCCAAAGAAAACTGTAGCACTCACAGAAACAATTGGCCCAACTTTAATATTCCAAAGCCCATATTTTAAGCCCAGAAGGCCTCTGTAAAAAAATGGTGAAGTGATGTGAATAGTGCGCGGCGGAAGAGCCGCACAAAGGGGGTTTTCGCGGCGGTTCCGCGCTCCAACTGTGGAGTTACTTCATCAAATTTTTACAGAACTCTTAGATTTTCCAGTACATCAATATTTTACA
This sequence comes from Agapanthus africanus, assembly GCA_030015575.1. Taxonomy (NCBI): domain Eukaryota; kingdom Viridiplantae; phylum Streptophyta; class Magnoliopsida; order Asparagales; family Amaryllidaceae; genus Agapanthus; species Agapanthus africanus. The sequence goes on from CM057349.1 coordinate 142,125,538, forward strand.
ACCTGAAAAATTTTTCGAGACCAAAAAATTTCAACAGAAACTGTCGTGGGCAAATACGGGTTTTTGGACATTTCGATCGATCGGAACTGAAAAACACATTACACAAAGCTAGACTAAGTTAATGGCGAGGCTCTGATACCACTGTAAGTGCACGGCGGCGCCCCGGCCGTCAATCCGACGCCGGAATGCGGAAACGGTGATAAACTTAATTTTTGCGGACTTTGCAAACCGGCACCACCGCGCACTTTAACCGGATCGGACCATTAACTAGTCTAAGCTATCTACAAGAATGGGAATAGAGATATACCGACGATCCAAGTCCTCCGGTCTTCATCTCCACTCCGATCTCCTCGCGGGATCTCCGTCCACATCGTCGCCTCCTCGCCGGAAAGGGCACCACATCGCCTTCGTCTTTTACGGGCTCCCGCCTCAATACCGAGGCAACTCGAGCATGAAGCCGGCAACTCGACATGCTCAAGATATGCTGTAGAATGTAGTGTAGAAGATGCTTGTCTCTTTGGGGTTATGTTGTTGCCAATGAGGATGATGGAGGAAACAAGGATTAGAAAAATGGTGCTTGCATTTTTCTAGCATGAAAACTAGATCAAGAAAGAAAACTCTCATGAATGAAGCTCTCTCTTCTTCTTCTCACAACCATGAAAGACTTATCATCTAGTGAGAATAATGGTGGTGGAAAAACAATATATGAAGCAAGAAGGGAGGTGAGTGTAGGAGAAGTCAAGAGGTGACCACAACATCAACCATACTTCTTACTATTAAACCCATACCCTCTCAAATCTCATCCTCATTCAATCAAATCTCATAAAAGCAAAAGCATGGATGAAAAAGAAATGAAAGCTATCATAATCAAACATTTACAAGAAACCCCCTCCACAAATGTTATTTGCACAATTGCAAATAACCCCCTCCATCGGAAAAGTCCGGCCGGGAAAGAACAAAGGAAAACCGGCCGGAACGGAATGCAAACTGGCAACTCCAGAAAACTGGTCCCGTAATAAATTACAGGAAAACCCCGATACTGTGCATACACACCCGCATCTGTATTCCGTCCGGATACAAATGCAATAAGACAAAATCTACACTGTACTAAACTAGGACCGGCTTAAACCAAAACCGGCTAGTATAAACCGTTCGATCCTGATCCGTGCAATACCGCACGTATCTGATCGAACCCTGCCATATAACTATACGGCCACTAGTACAAAACTGTCCGATCCTGATCCGTGCAATACCGCACGTATCTGATCGGACCCTGCCATATCTCCATACGGCCTCTACAGCGTTTCGCCCGAAACTTGAGTAACTGAAAGTGTGGTGGACTCTAAAGACTCGTCAATACTATGGCTGTGGATTTAACCACTAGCCCGTCAGAGGTATATGCCAATACGTAACGGGCCACCAGCTATTGACCAAATGGGACGTCGATGAGGAAGCTCACCCCGACACCCAACTGAGCCTGTCAGTGACAATATCCGTGCAGTCCGGTCCGTTCGTCTATGAGTATCGCATGGCGGGCCTAGGGGGTTGGTAAAAGTCAGACCCCCAAAAGCGGTACAAGTCGTGTCGGAGTGTAGCCCAGAACACCCTGAGATACTACTGGAATACCTACCAGTAAATCTCCTTGCCTTGGCCAAGGACTTTGTGTAATGGCTCTCCTAGACACAGCACGACCTCACCCCCAATACCGGGAGAGACGAACCCCTGAAGATACGCTCACTGCCTCCATGTGGCTCGGGACTGTACCCAACTAAAACCTGTTTGCACGACTCCTTTGAGCCGTGGTAGGGTAGTAATCAAAGTACAGTGGGAACTCACACGAGACAAATGACGATCCCCAGGTCGATGAACTAACCTGCACACATGTCACCAGGGAACTGCCATCTGACGTCTGGTATATGACCAACTAGCATGTTCCCGGCGAGTCCTGTCCGGTGTACTCATAACCCAATGAGCACCTGTATACATCTTAGGTGATCCAACTGACACCAGTGGCTTGTGAGACCGGCCACCGCCCCTCGTCGGGGTCTCGACTGTATACACTAGTCTACTAATGGAGTATCGATGCCCAGTCTCGAAACTCCCACGACTAGGGACCTTTTAAGGATATGCTTGTAGACCCCCAGCTCCCACTTATATGATCGCCCTCATACTGCTGGTGGTCAAGCAAGAATCCTAGGGGCTCTATCAACGTGTAATAGCGACATGTCAGGTCACTTAAAGCAGTACACGATGATAAAGGTAAACCAGATAGCATACTATCATCTCGAGTAAGACTGTCCTACCGGGATAGGTCCTCCCTCAATCATTACAATCACGTACCTGTGACCTAATAATTGACTCTGAGGGCACTATCTCCAACATGACTATCACATCAAAACAGACGTTCCAACTCCGCGATGCCTGATTTATCACATAAAACATCTTGATCACGTTTTCGCTGCTCCCACTGTCTACGAAGCCCTCTGGCTGTGTACTTGTAAGCGCTCTCTTCCAAATCATTATTTAGAAAAGCTGTCATGACACCCAACCGCCAGATATCGTATTCATGGTATCTAGCCGTGGCAAGTAGGATCTGGATGGACTTAAGCATAGCTTTGAAAGTCTCAACTTTTCCATGTACACCAAGTAATCTTCTCAAGATATACTTGCTCCTGATGGGGATTTAACCCTTTAGATAAAGCAACCAAAGTCCATACTTTGTTGGTGTATAAGGATTCCATCTCAGATCGATAAGCATCCCGCCATTCTTACAGAGTCCCACTCCTGATGGCCAGCTCGAAACTAGTTGGGTCATCATCTCATGAAGCAATCCTCGCTCCCACTGTCATAGAGAAAATCGAAGTATCTCTCAGGTGGGTGAGGAACCCTACTAGATCGGCTGAGAGGCTGAGGTTCGTTGGAAACTATTGAATCCTTTGGTTCTACCAAATCATCAGCTGCAGGGAACTCTTTCCAGTTCTACCTCATGACCAATAATTTCTTCACAAGAAATTCCCTTTCACAAATGTGGCATGCTGAGAAACAAAACATCTTTTGTTCCTCGGTTTGGTAGAAGATATTCCATTGCTTATGCTTGGGATATCTAACAAACTTCCAAAGAACTGACTTTGCCTCGAGCTTGTCCGGATTTTGCTCTTAGACATAGGCCGGACAACCCCAAATCTTAATATTTTTAAGAGATGGGCTTTTCCCATACCATATCACATATGGAGTGGTAGGCGTCTGATTTGATTTGAACATTATTCAATAGGTATTCAGCTTCTCAAGTGCATAACTCCCAAAAGGAAATAGGAAACTCAGTAGTACTTATCATTGTGCACACCATATCACATAGGGTGCTATTGCTCTGCCCCGATATACCATCGTGCTATGGTGAATACAGAGGAGTAAAGCTGAGAGAGAATCTTATTCTCCTTTAGAATAGTCCAGGAATCCCGTGCTCAAGTATTCTCCTCCTTGATCTCATCAAAGGACATAATACTTATACCCATTTTTGGTTCTCTACTTCTAACTTATATTCTGCGATTATCTCAAAAGTTTCGGACTTGTGTTTCAACAGGAACATATGTCTGAATCTTGAGAGATCATCAGTGAATATAATGAAGTACAAAGAACCGGTCTTGGCATGTGTAGACAGGGGACCTCCATACATCAGCATGTATCAATCCCAAGATTTCACTAACTCTTTCTCTGTTTCCAATAAACGGAGCTGTGGTCATCTTATCTCTATGACATGACCGGCAAGTTTCACAAGATGTAAATTCAAACTAATTTAAATATGCATTTTTATGTAACTTCAGCTAGTCGGGTCGCATTGATATGACCTAGTCTGCAATACCTCAAGAAGGATTCGTTCATTTCTGAACTCTTCCTCTTATGTGTGTTTTGTACGTTAAGAACCGTGGTTTGATTTAGAACGTCTATGCTTTTAGATAACGTGCCTGAACCGATCAACTCTTGATATAGGAAATGTTCAAAACATTATCCAACAATACAAAATTATATCCTTTCTTTACTTATAAAGAGATTGATATGATGTTGTATATCAGCTTCGGTATCTAATAACATTCGTTCAGAATCAATGTATTCTCGTAATACAGGGTGATAACTACTAACAGACTTGGCTGCAACACTTGCACCATTTCTATCTCATGAAACTTATCACCCGTTCTCAGTTCTCTACCTATCTGTAGCCCATGTAACAAATTACATATGCGGGATCCTGATCCGGTATCTCATACCCAGGACGTAAAGGATATTGAGAAACAGTTCTTGGTAATGAACACACCCGAAGAAGATGCATCAACATGCACTTTCTTCGTTTGGTCGGCACGGGAATTCTGGTAATCCCCTATTTCCTTCTCTGTCTTATAACAATTATAGTTGGAGCGGGACCAACGTTCCCTAGCGCAGTATAATAAGCGGGTTCGGTCAATACATCCGTATTATTATCTTGATTAAGGCGTGACATAGTCGCAACCAGGAGAGAGAGAGAAGAAAACACTCAGCGTGCGCTTTTACAAGATTAGATTGGTTATCAATTTATCTAATCAGGATGTCTCCCACTGTTTTAGTCAAATCTTCCTTCAAACCTTAAAAGGAAAGACTTGCCGGGATTAATTACACCCTACAAGTTTTCCAATCTTTCAGCCAGGCTAGTTCCGGTACTTTGAGGGAGGTTCCCCGTGCTTTCGCACGGACCTAATTAAAGTAAACCTCGTTTTCCTAGGGGCGTAACCCCGTTAACACCTTTCTTGACACCTACTTGATCGGCTAATTGTAATGTGTAAAACTCTCTCAGGAGTAACTCTTACTCACAGCGGGTATCGGGATCCAACTATCTCATAGAAGGTATGCAATCTCATTGCAAATTTCAACACTTGAAATTCCCAATAATATTTTACCCCAAGCGATCTATGACCTTGACAAGGTCAACAAACCATAGACCGCAAGTCAAGTTCAACCCGTCATTTCCTGATAAGAATTAAACCCACCCGCACGACCCTTGACGGAGGTCAACAAAGTCGCACGACTACCCTAATCCAATCGCATCATATGCTTATACAGATAAGCAGTAATCTGCTACCGCACACTACGCCTTGACAAGGTCAACAAACGCAGCACGAATACTAACTATTACTTATCTGAAATGACGGAGGACTACGACAGGTTTTTAAGAAAACCCTTTGCGTAATGAACTTGATATCGTTGTAGAATCGAGTGTTTTTTAATGGAATGTTTTTGAGGCCTTTTCTAGTTTCGCTAAAGAGGTCACTCCCGGTGAAGGGATCGTCGGCTCTTTCCTCATCGAATAAGGTGCGGGATATTTCACAAATATCACTATGCAAAGTAAGAACTATAGAAACAATCAAAAGACAAACCAAGTTTGTAGCATCTGCTAGTTTCTCTAAAGAGGTCACTCCCGGTGAAGGGATCTCGACTCTTTCCGTATCGAATAAGGTGCTGGATGTTCTACAAGGAACACCGCTATGCAAAGCAAGAACTAGAGCTACCAGTTTTTAAACAAGTTTCTACAACATCTTAGGTTTCTTTTAGTTTCATTAATCTCATTAATGAAGTCCCATTTTAATTATGCTTCACAAGCATCGCATTTGAAACGAAATCTGCAATATAACATATATCTCATATATATAATATAAACATTCATCTCAGGCAGTAATATGATCTCATCACAGAACATTGCAGCAGAAGAACATATATGAAATATTGGATATACTAGGACGTCCGTGTTTTAATACGAGACTGTATAAAACAGGATTTCACGGTCGCGATGAATAGCCAAACCCACATCCCTAGACCCCTACGAGTGCGACAAGCAACACTGCCAATTCTAGGATTAGGAGAGTCGGTCTCGACACCTCAAGATGGTCTCCCACTGGACCCTAGAACCCGGTTAATTGTGCTCCCCGCCTTAGGTCTACCTAATGCGGAAAAGTAAATAATATACATTGGTGACATCATCCTCAGCCCGGAAGTGCCCCAATAAAAGAATATTACATACAAATGAATTTACATGAATGAAAATAAAAACCTCATCTCACATAAAACCCCCGGCTATTCAAAACGCGACGATCCAATATAACATATCACAACAACACATAATATCTCATATCATCAATGTAAGCAAGCATGCGTATCCCGATTGTCGTTGATGTATAGCAACGAAGCCGGCGATACACCATATACTACGCTTACGGTCACAGAAAAGAAAGTGTAAAACTACAACAGTTGGAATCCGCAAGCTCCTTAGACATCTCATGCCTAACCAAATGAATTCTTTAGACATCGCATGCCTAACAATTATAAACCCCGCATTTTAGTCTCATTATCGAAAACTCTTTTCAATGTCAAGTCGGGCAATTCAATAAGATTCCCGACATCCTGATCGAATGCTCGTCGCAAACTTTAGTAGACGGCCGCACCCCCGGATGCCGTCGACGAAGTGCACTAAGGCGGAATACCGCTGCCGCTAGCACCCGAACGGATGCTTTTGGCGACGGGGTTCTCCTACAGTCACTTGGTCGGGGCTATGGGGTGTGGCTGTCTGTTAAGTTTACCCAGCGAGTATCCGCGTACGCTATGTGATTGCGACGGACTTTTGATCAAATCAAAATTCCGTGGCAACCGATCATCTGAGACTAAACTGCTAGATTTATAACATTCAAATTAGTTATCTCATAACTACTTGTGGATTCCAAATATTGTATCACATTCCAGATAAATAGACAGTGTTAAACTTTCCGATCGAATAAAGAAACACCCAAGATTTCCCAAATAGCTCAACACTTGAGCGGAGTTCAAAAAAATATCCATCACATGCCACAGTACCGATGGTCCAGCCGTAGAAGGGTCAAGCCAACGCCTTACATGTGGCAATGCCGTACTGCCCCAAACCCTAAGGTTCAGAGGCGGTTCAGACGGTCACATAATCGAGTTAAGCTTTGTGTTCTTCTAGAGGGTCCACCGCGTTACTTGCATGATTTTCCGGAAGTTTCAAACTCGAGAAAAAATCCAACTTTTGAAAAAATTTCCGGCAGGGGAAAAAGTGAGTTATTGATATCCGTTCGAACTTTTTAACACGTTCTAAAATTATCTAGAAAAAACTTAAACGAAGTTAAATTATCCGATCTAATCAACGAGTCCCCAATACAACCCAGAAAACTCAACAGTTGAGTAAAAATTAAAAAAACCCAGAAGAATCAGGAAATACAGACGGATATTACTCTGCCAAAAGAAAACAATACTATTACTGTTTAGCCGCGGAACCGCGGCGCAAGCCATGGTACGGCCGCAGTTCCGCGGCTCTTTAATGGAATTGGAGGCACGTGCTGCACAGTAATTCTTGTATTTCCTTGCTGATTTTTTTGAGTAATTTTAATATGAAAAAATCAACAGTTTTGAAAAAAATCTAGAAAAGGGTATAAACCGGGTATTCGGAGTTCGATCGGACTTTAAACTTCGCCTAAAGCTCTAGCTTGGCTCTGAAACCACTGTAGGGTTAATAGGCACTCTCATAAGGGTCTACGAGGCATCAACCGTGCCCGATTTAAAATTTAGACGTGCCGAACAACCCTTAACAAGATCTTTAAACTAGAGATTAGGCGAAACAAAGCATGTTAAACACTTTAACATCTAAGAGTTTGGGATTACAAGCTTTGTAGTCCGGTCCTTCACTTCATAAGCTCCGTGTTGTGGTCCCTTCGCTGCGATCATCAAGTTCCGGACTCTCGAGAGGCTCCACGAAGAGAAAGATGTAAGCTTGCTTCCGATCTTCGATAACAAAGATGATCTACCTTGAAGTTTCATTAACACAAGCTCTCACTCACTAAATGAAGTGAACACCCTAATCTAAATGGCTAGGATAGATTAGGATGATGAAGTAGGATTTTAGCTCTATTTTATTTTCATTAACTCACTCATTTTCATCACTTGATAAAAAGCTAGAAAGCTTTTCATGAAAGAACTCAAGGAAGAAGAAGATGAAAAATCAATTAAATCCTTTTGTGATGAATAATGAAATAATATATATGATTAATAATGTAACCATGGTCAACTATGACAAGGCTAACCCATGTAGAGATTTAACTTGGGCTAGAGTTTGGGTTGAGTTAAAGAATGAGTCACTTAAAATATCAAGCATAATATCTTAGTTCAATCCAAAAGAAAACCTTCTAGAAGGTTCAAGAAAGAACTAACCCAATTCAAATCCTAACCTTGTTTAATCTTCACTAAACTTGTTGCATTAGTAATCATATCATGTTACAATATTATATATCATATATATAATATATTTTGTAACAAAAGAAAATAATACAATTAACATATATCACATATATATCAATGTATTACCCGGTGAGAACATGAAATAATAAAGCGAGCCAATATTAGATAATGTAATGCAATATATCATATATATTATTATACATTAAATTATCGAATCAACACTTGATCCGACAATCCGGCTATATCGAATATAACCGACTAATATATCATGTACCGATTCATCGAATCAACACTTGATCCGATGATCCGGCTCATATCAAAATAACGCGAGAATATAATACGGTATCTCATATCGCATTATCCTCGGTCCTGCACATATCACATATGTGCCCCTACTCCGTTTTGCCTGAGTCAAGAAACCTCTGTGTAGGACTCTAAAGAATCGTCAATACGCCGGCAGTAGGTGATGATCATATCAAACACTTACAAGCTGCAAGCGGTCAGCTAAACGTAACAGCCACCCAGGTATTAAGCGATCAGAAGATCAACAAGCAAGCCTGTACATTCTCCTGCGAATCCAATCAGTAACACTCCCGTACAGTCCGGTCTCGTCGTCTGATATGTCGCATATCTCGCCTAGGGGTGGTAAACGCCAGATCCCAATAGCTTGATAAGTCATGTCGATATGAGGTCTATAATAGTTCGAGAAACTACTGATAACACTTACCAGTAAATCTCAGCAACCCTGGCCAGGGATTTCCAGTTATAGCCAATCGAACACAGCACAACATCAACTCCCTATACCGGGAGAGACGAATCCCCTCCTATCGCTCATTGCCTCCATGTGATTCAGGACTGTACCCAAAAGCCACCTTTTTGTACGCCCTCTTGGACGTGGTATGATGGAAATCAAAGCACAGTGGGAATCATACAAGACTCTATGACGATCTCGGGTCTACAGACTAACCTGTTCCAGTGTCCTCGGAGAACTGCCATCTGACGTGAGGTATAATACCATCTGGGAGTTCTCGGCGAGTCCGTCCAGTGTACCCAGTCTTTATTAAGCACCCGTACACCATCCTTGATGTCAAACACCGATGGATATGGGATCATCCATCGCCCGTCATATCGATGCCCTGTCTCGATACACTCTCGACTAGGAACAGTTATAAGATGTACTCGTCGACTACCGTGGCCCCACTAGTATGATCTCATCGTAGTCCCAGTAGTCGAGTACATATCCTAAGGGCTTTATCAACATGTAACATAGAGACAATCAGAGTACATGTTAAAATAAAGAGCAACCAGATAGCGTACTATCATGTCGAGCAAGAAAGTCCTCCCTATATATGTCCAAGCATCCACTACAATATACATCGTATGTACAGTAATGGCCTCTAGGGCATACATATAACTAACAATTTGCTTGCCCCTACGGATATATCCGTAGGGGAAAGCTTAACCCCTGATACTGAGATCATAGGGGCAAAATATCAGGTATCCTGATATTTTGCCCCTACGGATAAATCTGTAGGTACATAGTTGGGACCTACGGATTAATCCATAGGGGCAATAAAGGGCCCTACGGAGAAATCCGTAGGTACTTATTATCCGGTTTTTTTTAAAAAAGGGCTGCCTATTTTTTTCTCGCCCTGTGCACAATAATATATACATCGATCATATATAAAATTAATTATCATGCAGAACATATATCGCAGTTTTCATAATCACATCTCACGCATAATATACACAAAAGAAACCAAAAAGCAGAATATGATATCAATATAAACACGCAAACACCATCAATATCAATATCGTCCAAAATGTAGTACAATATATATCATATAAATAAATACATGTTTAAAATATAAGAATCAAAAAGCTACCCTAGCTCGGTCTTGCTCCACTTCTGATAAACGCCAGAATCTGGCGTGCCTGCTCCTCGGTCAATAAATCATGCAATGCAGAGCGTGCGGGAGTCTAAGCGGGTTGTGGAGCTGGCGATGTGGTCTGCGCAGCCGCCGTCGAGGTAGTGGCTTGCGGAGCCGTGGCTGTGGGAGTTTGAGCGGGCGGTGGAGCTATAAGAGCTGTCTGCGGAACCGCAGCCGATGTAGTGGCTTGCGGAGCCGCAGCCGAAGGAGATGCATGTGGAGGCTCGGCCGACGTACCCTGTTGCGTCTGGACCTAACGTGTGTAATAAGAGAGTAAGAACTGTGTATTATTCAAATTCGTATTATTATCAAGTTATTTCGAAACCCCATTTGGATATCTAGTTTGGAAAACCGTAGTTTATTTTAATTAGATATGTCTGTATGATTAATCAAAGCTAAGTTTATAACCAAATAAGCTCAGGCTACGTACTAATATTGGATATGTTGATATCTATAATATGACATGATATTTTACTATTAAGTAGTATACATACCAGCATCTCCTTCAACTCTTGAACGGTAGCCTTCAAGCTCTCCAGTTCCTGTTGGACACGTCGCTCACTTGAGATGGAGGAAGTAACTGTAAGTCTACGGTAGCGCCCCGGCTGTCTTTCAGACGCCAAATGCGGAACAAAAACTTTTATAACTGGCGCTATCGCATACTATAACCCGGATCTGCCATTAACGCTAAACTAACAAACTACAAAGTGGGTAGAAAGGTTATACCAAATGATCCGAATCCTTCGTTCTTTAACCATCATCCCACGCTCCGTTGCGGCTGCTCCGATCTCCTGGCTCCTCGTCGAGGTGGCACCACATCTACGGATCTTTAAATGGACTCCCGCCTCTGAATCGAGGCAACTCGGTCATCAAGTTTGCTAAAAGAGATGACCAAGATTGATGTAGAGAATGAGTAGAACACTTTGTCTTACTTCGTCCAAAGCCATGGACGAACGGTTAATGAAGTTGCCTTTTTAATCGGGTGATGAAAAATGAGCTTGGAAACTTAGCAAATAATTCATATCATTTCACAAATGAATCTTACTCTCACTCAAGAAGGGGCCGACCACTTTTAAGGTGGGGGTGAGTGTAGGAGAAGGGAGGGTAACCATAAAGATAAATGAGAATGAATGATTAATATACACCTTGCAAAAAACATTAAATGAAACAATTAATGCAAAGTGAGTCATAATAACACATCACCATTTCATTTAATGCTAACTATGAATAATCAAACCTAGTCACCAAATCTAGAACCTTCTAGAATCACGACTCACCTCATGACTCACCCAAGTGAAGAAAAGATAAATCCGCATTTAACCGAATGTTAAATACGGGTGATAGAAAACTGGAAACTGGCAACTTCCAAAAGCGATCCCGAAACGAATTTCAGGATAACCCCGTAACAGTATAAACATACCTGCATTTGTATTATGACCGAATACAAATGCAACTGAGACAAAGATATTATATCTACAAAATATAATACATGGATCCGGCTTAAACCAAAGCCCACCAGTATTATCTGCCCGAAATATGACACGTGCGTAAACGCACGTGCATTTTCCGAACCCTGCCATAAAACCATACGGCCTCTACAACGTTTTGCCCGAACTTGGGAAACTATCTGTGGGGGACTCTAATGACTCGTCAGTATCCTGGCAGTGGGTTTAACCACAAGCCGTCAGCGGCACTAGCTGTGCGTAACGGCTGCCCATGTACTGACCTCAAGGGAGGCCGATAAGCGAACTCATCCTGAAACCCTACTGAGCCTAACAGTGACAATGTATATACAGTCCGGTCCGTTCTTCTATGTGTAGGGTTCCTAGGCACTCTAATGGAGTCTCACAAGTGATCAAACATGCACAAATCAAAAATTCCTAGTGCCTATAAACCCTAATGCGGATCGTTAACTAGATAAATAGGCGAAACGATGCAAATAAACAACTTTATCTAAAAGGAAAGGAGCTACAAACTTTGTAGATCCGGTCCACCACTTTGTATGCTCCGCGATGATCTCCCTCCGCTGTCCAAATCGAACTCATGACTCTAGCATTGGCATCATCGAAGAATGGGCGGGCTTGATCGTCGGTTCGATGCCGAAGATGATCTACGTCGAGGCATCGCTAGAACAAGCTCAAACTTCACCAAGTCGGGAAAACTTGTGAAGGAAACACCCTATACTACTTGGCAAGAGGTAGAGGATGAAGAAATAGGAAGTGGGTAAACTTTAGATTTGGATTTCTCACACTTTTTCATCAAACACCATTGATGTAGCAAGCTTTTTCTTTCTTTCTCAAGATGAAGAAGAAGAAGATGATATGATAAGATAAATTAAAATAGAAAATAAAATATAATACTTATCATATCATTAACCTTAGTTAGGTGTAGAGAATTGACTAAGGTTAATTTGAAGAGTTAGGGTTAAGAAAGAAGACAAAATGGTTACTTAGTCAAAGTTTCAAGAAACTTCAACTACAAACAAAATAAGCCACCATTTCATTTTCTTTATCATTTTCTTTTTCCAAAATAAATAAATAAATAAATAAGAAAAAGAAAACCCTAATCTTAATCTTAACCAGGGTCTTATTCTTTACACTAACCCTAGCTTGCATGTATCATCAAACATGATACAATCATGTGTACAAAATATATCACATATGCAATGTGCACAAACTAAGTGAGTAAATCCATTTAAAGTGAACCAATACTAGTTAATGCAAAGTAATATATCAAATATATAATTATACATTAAATCATTAAATCAACACTTGATTCAATGATCCGGTCATATCGCATATAACCGGCTAGTATCCAATGTATCGGCTTATCGAATCAATCCTTGATTCGATAACTAGGTTATATCGCATATAACCAATCGATACATTCGTCGCGAGAATGAAATACGGTATCACATACACGAATTATTCTCGGTCCCGCACATATCTCATATGCGCTCCTATTTCGTTTCGCTTGAGCTAGGAAACCTCTGTGTAGGACTCTAAAGACTCGTCAATACGCCGGCAGCAGATGATGATCATATCAAACACCCACAAGCCGCAAGCGGTCTGCTAAACGTAACGGCCACCCGGGTATTGAGCGATCAGAAGATCGACGAGCAAGCCCGCTCACACTCCTGTGAATCCAACCAGTAACACTTACCGTACAGTCCGGTCTGTTCGTCTGATATGTCGCATATCTCGCCTAGGGGTGGTAAACGTCAGACCCCAATAGCTCGATAAGTCATGCCGACGTAAGGTCCATAACATTCGTGAAACTACTGATAACACTTACCAGTATATTACTGCAACCCTGGCCAGGGATTTCCTGTTATGGTTAGTCGAGCATAGCACAACATCAACCCCCAATACCGGGAGAGACGAATCCCCTCCTATCGCTCATTGCCTCCATGTGAATCGGGACTGTACCCAAAAACCACCTGTTTGCACGACTCAGTAGAGCCGTGGTAGGGTGGAAATCAAAGCACAGTGGGAGACACACAAGACTCTATGACGATCTCGGGTTAACAGACTAAGCTGTACCAGTGTCACCAGAGAACTGCCATCTGACGTGAGGTATAATACCATCTGGGAGTTCTCGGCGAGTCCGTTCAGTGTACCCAGTCTCCACTGAGCACCCGTATACCATCTCCGATGTCAAACACCAATGGATATGGGATCATCCATCGCCCATCGCATGGGTCGAGAAGATATACGCTAGTCTACTCTGGAATATCGATGCCCCGTCTCGATATTCCCTCGACTAGGAACATTTCAAGGATGTACTCATGGACTACCCAGGCCCCACTAGTATGATCTACATCACAGTCCTGGAAATCGAGTACACATCCTATGGGCTTTATCAACATGTAATCAGAGAGACAGAAAGTATACATGTTAAGATAAAGTGCAACCAGATAGCGTACTATCATGTCGAGCAAGAAAGTCCTTCCTATATATGTCCCAGCATCCACTACAATATACATCCAATGTACAGTAATGGCCTCTAGGGCATACATATAACTAACACTATGAGTATCGCATATCCTGCCTAGGGGGCTAGTAACGTCAGACCCCCAATAGCGGTATAAGTTGTGTCGGAGACAAGCTCTGAACACCCTGAGAAACTACCGGAGTACCTACCAGTAATTCTCACCTGCCTTGGCCAAGGACTTGGTGTAATGGCTTTCCTAGACACAGTGCGATCTCACCCCCAAAGCGGGAGAGATGAATCCCTTGCCGATCCGCTCACTTGCCTCCATATGGCTCGGGACTGTACCCAAAAAATACCTGTTTGCACGACTCTTTTGAGCCGTGGTAGGGTAGAAATCAAAGCACAGTGGGAACTCACACGAGACAAATGACGACTTCAGGTCGATGAACTAACCTGTACACATGTCACCAGGGAACTGCTATCTGACGATAGGTATAATACTAACCAGCAGGTTCCCGGCGAGTCCTGTCCGGTGTACTCATAACCCAATGAGCACCTGTATACATCTTAGGTGATCCAACTGACACCAGTGGCTTATGAGACTGGCCACCGCCCCTCGTCGGGGTCTCGACTGTATACACTAGTCTACTCCGGAGTATCGATGCCGTGTCTCGAAACTCCCACGACTAGGGACCAGAATTAAGGATATGCTTATAGACTACCCAACTCTCACGTATATGATCGCCCTCATACTGTTGGTAGTCAAGCAAGATCCTAAGGGCTCTATCAACGTGTAACAGTGATCAGTCACCTGAACCTGTACACGACTGATAAAGGTAAACCAGATAGCATACTATCATCTCGAGTAAGACTGTCCTACTTGTATAGGACCTCCTCAATCATTGCAATCACGTACCTGCGATCTAATAATTGACTTTGAGGGCACTATATCTAACAATCTCCTACTTGCACTTAAGGCTGATTATTGCGATGTCGCATACTCACAGCCCGTGTGATACCGAGCACCCAACTCCTCTACTAATCAGTTTCACAAAGCCCGTTTGTAAAACTCTTGTGTTCGAGAAATAGCCTCAATGAGTGGATCCGCCCCGATGTTTCTTTCTATGTCTCTCTTAATCTCAAGTTTGCGGAGAAAGCCATCTCCTGAATTGAGTAATACCTGTCTTAGAATATGTTTAGATATCTGATGGGACCTAGTTCATAAATGAACTCCAAATCCAAACTTCTTAGACTGTATCGTCAACTGAACCTAATCAGTATTCTGCACCATGCCTCCCATAGTATCCACTTGGACCACCTGTCCATAATACTGCCCCCTTCGTTAGAGGAAAAACTATAACTCTGACAATCACTCTGTCATCCATGTCACCTTTGAAGCCTGGAATGATAACCGTCTCCCGAAGGAGGCTGCCGTCATCAAATCCGTAGAACATCCACTTATGTTCTAAAACTGCTTCCTTATATTTCTTCAGGATTGGATTAATATAAACTTATCACATCTAGTGCAAAAACAACATCTGGTGTGGTACTTGACATCTCACGATTGACTCAATTGCCTAAGCAAGTGATCTGCCAATCATGCACATCTCTCTCCCCTTTAGTCTGTAAGACACCTTTAGAGAGGGTGACTCCATCACCTGCAGGTACACCACCATGCCAGGAGTCATCTATTCTAAAAACTATTAGAATACCGTCAAAGTACCCACATTGGGAAACTACCCAAATCCAGATCTAAAACCATAGATCTAGAAACCAGAATGTCAGATATTATATTCATATCCAGTCTGGAGAAACAACTGTGTGACGACCACAGTACAACCGATCCTAGTATAGGAATTTTACTTCCTACTTTGTGTATGTCATCCAAATACCAGGACATCACACCCTACTACCTTCTTAACAGATCCATCCCCTATTCTGTTGAAGTCAAAGCCATGACTGTCATATCAGAATTAGATGATCTATCTCCGCTATAACTGCTCTAGTCTATAAATAGACATAAGCTACTTGCCCACTATGCTTCCGCTGCTCCCACTGACCACAACAATCCTCTAGCAGAATAATATATACGTGCACTTCTAAAGCTAGTTTAGAACGACGCTATACTTATCCTCCTGCCGGGTCTCATAGCTTGGAACAACAATAGTGTCAAGTCTGGGTAGATAAGAACCTCCCTGTCACCGTCCTTGAGGTTACCGGAGTATCTCTCGGGTGTCTGAGGTTACCCACCATATCTGCGGAGTGGCTATTGGAATGTCAAACCTGATTGAATCTATAGGTCCTATTAAATTTTCCGTAATCGTTTACGGTTCTGGAATCACTTCCAGTTCTACCATACTTCCACTACTGTTTTCTGAAAAAATCCATTTTACTAAAACTGTGGCGAGTCAAGAACAATATCACTATTGATCTTCCAGATGGTAGAAAATCAACCCTCGACATAGCCCAGGTCAACCCACAAACTGCCATTACAGAAACGTGCCCTGAGTTATCCAGAGTCTGGTTTTAAGCATAAGCAGGACAACTCCCCGTACCTTAACATCGTTAAGATATGAACCATTCTATATCCCATATAGAATCTTTGGCACTTATTTATTTGGAACCAGATTCTAATCATACAGCTGTCTCCAGTGCATATCAACTTAATGGAGAGAGGCCGATCAACATTATTCAACTTAGGAATACATCCAATTATGAGTAACCTGAAAGAGAAACAAGTTTCTCAAAACTTTTACTATCAACTGAATACCAATTGATTAGTCGAAAATATTGTATTTTTAACACGGCAATTTCCCTATCATTTGCACTCATTTAGAAGTGTACGGTATTCATATTTCACATATTAGCAAAACTTTCGTAAAATATCAGATTGCATGCATTAGACTCTTAAATCGGCATTTCTAGGGAAATTGACTGCATTTCATGGCATCGCATCATCTCTATATTGCGCAACACTTGTTTTAAGATCTGTGCTGGAAAATCCAGAAGAAAGGCCAAGAATTTATACGGTACCGATCAAACATTAGGCCAACTCAATGATTTCAGTTCTGGTATCAATCAAAAGGGACAAATAAAATTCAACATATCAGATAAAGCCCGAAATAGCAGCCCAAGACCACATCAGAAAGATGCAGTCCCAAGGAGCTTATGTGGCCGCGGAACCGCGGCCTAAGCCGCCTTGTGCCGCGGTTCCGCGGCCGTCTTGCCACGTCATCCACCAAATTTTGCTTCACAATGCTTCACTCAGGGACCACATTCAGCTCATATACTTCAAGTTCCAGAAAGCCCCAGATACTTCTGCCAGATCAGCAAGCTTTGGGATCAACACTAAACTAGCCTTGTATTCTAGAAACTTCTCCCTAAACCCTAGCTTAAACCCTAAGCTAACTCCTAACAAACTCTTTCTAGAAGCCTCAACAAACTTTTGGAGGGAATTGTAATTTCAAACCTAGACCTAGGGTTTGGGAGATCTAGAAATAAGACCCTGGGCTCACTTGTAAACCATCATGGAAAAATCCCTCCATTAGTTCATTTTAGTAGCCAATCTAAATCCATTCACTCTCTTTCTTCATCTTCTTCTTCCACAAGTCTAGTGAGAGGACTTGTGTGAAACCCTAACCCTAATTCCAATCAAAAGCCAAGATCCCGAGTACCCATCAAGCAAGAAGCCTTGCAACCTTTTATGAGCCGAGCCGATCTTCAACAGAGCAAGTGGTCCAAGCCGATCCGCGACTCACGGAGCCGAGCAACGCCAATTCGACAATTTAGTTCTTCCTCTTATAGTTCTTGAGCGACTGTAATCAAATTGTTGATATAAATAAAAGGTGATATTCTTTTATCTTGTTTTCTTTAAATTCTTGCATCATGATATCTTTTCAATTCTTGAATACTTTCTGTGTGATGATGTTTGAGTAATACTCCGCTCGTCGAGGAGTCGAGACGATCAATAGAATGATGATGTAATATATCTTAAATCGATTCTTGAATCCTACGAGTTTTGTAAACCCTAGCAAGTTCAAGAATCGACGACCCAATTCGTTGCGATGCTTTCTTGATTGATATCGCTCGAGATTGGGGAGTTACGATCGTTTCTTGAAATTGCTAGAGGCTAGAATGTGAATGATATCTACGAAAGAACAAGGGTTAAATGATGAAACCCTAGTTTCATCAAGAAAGCCCTAACTCTCGTCGATCATCATCAATCTAGTATCAATCCTTCGAAGGACAAGAACACGAAATCTTGAGATTACATCACGTCTATAGATCCGATCGATTCCTACGAGCCTCATTTAGATTCTTGACATTTTGGTTGGAAATATCATCGAAACCCGATTCTTGATTTGTTTATCAGTTTCTTGATTCTTGATTAAACTCGTGACACCTGAATCAATCGATAAATTCTTGAATCTGTTTTCTTTTCTTTTCGATTAACTTTTTAATTCAAACAAATTAAACATAGAAACGAATCGCACAATCCCTGTGGACGATCCGCACTCGCTTACGATCTACAACCGACACCGTAATTGATTACGGTCAAATATAATTCTTTGATTGTGAATTTTATTCAATATTACCGACACATTGAAACTTATTCGCTTTATTCGATTTACACAAACAAGAAATTCTTAACAATCAAATGGCCCCGTTGCCGGGGACTATTTGATTTGATAAACACATCCGAGAATTTTACAAACAATCAAATGGCGCCGTTGCCGGGGATTACGCGCTAATTCGTTTCATTTTATAGTTTGAATTGAAAGATTTATTCCATTGTTATTTTTGAGATCAAAATTCGTGCAAACCCTAAACGATTTGTTGTGGTTCATTGCAAGGAAATCTGGAGCTGTTTGGCAATTGAAGAAAATTTTTGGAAAATACCAGAGAGTTGAGGGAGTCTACAGAAGCTCCCTGGAAAATTTTGGTGGAGTGATCTCATCAAGAGACCGCGGAAGCACGGCAGTAGCCAGCATTTGCGGCGGAACCGCGGCAGCCTTGAGGGATCTCTGTGAAATTTTTCTCTCAGGTGACTTCTTACCTTCTCCTCTCTCCTTTTTTTAGCTCCAACTAATAATTTGCTGCAGGATTCTTTACAAATAATCGCAGCGCCGCAAAACAAAATTAAATTTGTGCGTGATTTTGTTTCTTGGTTGTTTGCATTCTAATACGGAAATTAAGGGGCACGGCCAAATCCAAATTAGGTGGGGATTTCATTACCCTTCCTAGGTCCCAAAAATCACAAAACTTGCATCCGCATTGACCCACATTAACTAAAAAATATCTAGAGATGACTCTAAGGACCGTCGCGCTCAATTAGGACAGAAGAAGGCCGTTGGTAATTCATTGCTTATCCGCGTTTTCTTGTGGTGTCTAAGGCGAGTGTGTCTAAGGCTAGTGGTTTTTAATTAGGCCCACTACTTATGTAGTGGAGTACCTTCCCACTTACCTGGCACTTATCCGGCCACCGGGGAACAAATAGGCAGTGGAGGATTCTATCCTGCGACTTGTCTTTTGGCAGTTAGGAGCGGTCTAGAGCCGGACCTAGGTGACCACTAGATTCTAGGGTTTGCGTGCTGCATTTGTTGTGTCGCATCATTTTTTTTCAAAAATCCGTCCCTTTTTCAAAGCAAACACCGTATTCATTCATTACCCCTAATTATAAGTCAACGCTGCCACTTGTACTAACCCATTTTAGTGCAAGATAGGCTGGACACGGGATTCTAGTGCCCGTTTAGTCCGCGTACCCTTTATCGACTCCGAAGTCGATATTTCTCCATTTACCTTTTCTTTACCCACTACCACACCCACACCGATGGATCCGAATCCATCAAACTTCTTTAACCCTAATCTGCCGCCGTCCGTTGGTGCGCAGAATCCACTCCGCATCTCTCTCCAGGAGAGGTGCAACCCTATTCGAGGTCCTCTTTCGACCTGCTTATCCACACCACCAGCCAATGGGGATAACTTTGAGATTAAGCCCCAGTAAATCAACCTTTTACCCAAATTCCACGGACTCGAGACAGAGGACGCTTACGTTTTCATTACCAAATTTGAAAACGTATGCGCAATGATGGGTACGTCACAACTTTCAGTGGATGCTATGCGTCTACGACTTCTTCCATTTACATTGTGCGATATAGCCGAGAAGTGGCTATATAACTGTAACGTTTTAAAAATAATTAAATAAATAATTAAATGAATAAAATTGTTTAAGTGAATTTTATGAATTTCGGTAAAGTAAAATGTATTTTTCGTAAAATTAAACCGTGATTGTTTTTCATTATAATTTCTAAAATACCTATTTTAATTATGTAATTACTAGTAAATGGTGTTTATTTAGCCACTTATAAAGTTTTAGTATAATTAAATAATTTTCCTAAATTAATTATTTTAAATATTAACATAAGCTTTCTTTTTACACTAAATTAGTGTAAATTACAAACTTGAATGATTTTAATTTGTAAAAATGAACCATGGCATATTAGAATTTAGTGTGTATCATGCAAAATTTATTTGCAAATTTTTCCATTTTTCTAGAGCTTTCTTGAGTTGCTATAGTAAAGAAATAAAATAAAATAAAGAAATGCATGAAAAGACATAATGAAGTGATATTTTGGTGGAGACTTCTACACAACTTTTGTCACTCTCTTCCTTCTCTCCCTCACCTCCAAAAATGTCCGGCCTCACCCCCCATGGTAGCCCCCATTTTCCTCATTTTATTTTGCTCCAAAATTCATCAAAAATCCTTTAAAAATTCAATTAAAAATCCACAAATCCTATTTATTTCCTACCCTTTATTCCTTGCTCATTTTTATATGGAATTTGGAGATGGGAACCATGCATTTTGGAGGCTCATTTTCTTGTTTGGATTTCATATTTTGGAGGTATAATTTTCCTTCTTTTGTTTAATTGTTATTAGATGTTTCTTTTAAGCATGTTTAGATTTAATGAATTAATTTTATGTTCAATTTTTTAAATTCAAGTTAGGGTTTGTAAATTCAAGTTATGATTTTTATTAAATAATTAGGGTTATAATAGTTAGTTTAACACTTTTAGAATTCGAAAATCTTGCATGGTTGTTGAATTGTAAAATTTTCATTTAAAATTGTTTAAATTAGGAATTTTGCTAACTAGGTTTCTATAAAACATAATTTTTGGTGAAATAAAATTTCAATTAATATTTGTAACACTAGATTGTGGTCTTAATAAGGGTATTAACTTGTTGGTGGAATGGAAACTTAAATTGATTGCTAGTTTCTATTGATAATTGATAAATTGTGATAAAAATTGCTATTTTGTAAACTAGATTTTAGAAATTCCTAAATAAATGAGATTAAAAATATAACTTATGGTTTCATTAAATCATTATCATCATGAATTGTGGTTTAATACATTAATTCATGCAAAATCATGTTTTGTGGTGGAATTGTGGTATTTTGCTTCAAAAATGTTGAAAATTGTTAAAGGTTGCAAACTAGAAATTTCAAATTAATACAAATTTGTGTAATAAAAATATAGTAATGGTTTGTATAGTCTAGTTATGCTATTTAATGAGTTTTATAACCATTTGTTTCATTTAAATGTCAAGTTTTGATGAAAAACAGTAAATTGGCATTTTCGGGTTTTACGAAATTGGACGGTTTGATGGATTTTAGGGTTTCGATGGATTTAATCATGTTTTATAATATAAGTAATGTGTTTTAAAACTACGAGTTATTTTTTGATGTTTATCTCGATCCATCGGAGTTTGTACGCCGATATCGAGCGATATTTGGTTCTTTTGCGTGGACGGGACATAGGTTTTAACCTATGCCGGTTCATTGCGTCGTTTTGACTTTTGTATGTGATTCAGTTTATGATGCTATTTATATGTTTGCGTTTAGGTACCCCTCACGTGGACTGTGGGCGATGAAGAGGAGGATGGCGACACCGTCTCCGGCAGACATGGACCAGGTGAGTAGATGCATATCTACGGGGGGAAGTCGGGTGGATGGCGTTTAGCACCCCTGCAACGTAGAATAGGAATAGTACTTTTTGACATTAGGAAACCAGATGTGACCCTAGATTCTTAATGAGTAGGGCCCTAGTAATGACCCTAGGCTGGACTAGACTGATTTAGGAAGACATATCAGAAGATGAATACCTTTGAAGAGGCTCGTAGGTTTCAGGTAGAAACACACACACGCACATACTGAAAAACGACATGGTGTATACGTGCATGTGTATATATATATAGGACGAGGTATAGGTATATATATATATATATACAACACGTATATGGGATACATTGATGTGATATGATATCCGAGGTATGATGAAACAGTATAACTGGGCTTGATGCCGTGATTCTTGGCTATATAGTCGTATTAAAGTGTTAGCGGATCATTAGAGAATGAGATAATGAACATGGATACATAAATTATAATGGGTGGTGATGATATTGAGATACATGGGACTCTAAAATAGTACCCGGACTGTAACTTGTGACTGATCACGATATGATATATGTATGACTTGATTACGATATCATATAGGTGTGACCTGATGTTGATATCAAATAGGTGTGACTTGATGATGATATGATATCAGTATGACTTAATCACAATATGATACATATGACATGATATTTCTGAGGATAAACTAATGATGCATATTATGATGGCAATGACATATGATTGATGTAGGCGATTACCGTTTAACACCTTGATCATGAGATGTGTTGGTGATGACATTATACGAATGATGAGACACCTAGGAGATACTTGACCCGTACCTCGATATTGGGATGCCGTACGATGGATTTTACCGTACGAGGCATAAATATGATGATTGATCCGCACTCTTGATTCGAGGAAGCCGTACTACGTACGTGATGCTATTGAGGCCGGATCGCCGACTATTAGAGATATTGATTCAGACCTTAGGTAGACTCTTGTTTCTTATTGACTAGTTTCTTAGGTTTTGTTCCATAGGAGGTTAGATGGATACTAGATTAGGTTCGAGTCATATAGTGGTAGTGGTAATGGTATATCAAATGAGTGGATAACATACATCCGTCTTACTTTCACACTGGAATCATAATGATGCATGTTCTTACATATGCTGCTATAATCAATATAAACCTTACCTGTTAGGACACCAGCACCATTACCGATGATGCGCATATTCCACGCACACTCATTTGCCGGCTCACACACTTCATCATCGGTAATTGCTATGTCACGTACACTTTAGATCATATTATCTTTAATTGATAGAATCAGTTAACATCTAGACCGATATAATATTGTGATTACTTTCTGATGTTAATTTAGACATGATATTTATCACTTAGACATTCATGCATTCATATTTTCATGCTATCATGCAGTATCATGGGCATATGCCGACACTTATAATATACTTACTCATGATTTTAAGATTTGGATTTCTATGAGATTTCTGGATTTTTGGGGAAAACCGCAAGAATATATGAAACTTCTCTCTCTCTCCTCCCCTCTTTTTAAAATGATATGCGGTTTTCTCGTGATGTATGTGTCGTCCACCATGAGATTTCATGTTTTCTGTTGGATTTCGAGACCCGATTCGAGGAGTGGATGAACCGTCTCGGGTACATGGTGGGCCCGGTATGGTACCCCGGGGCAAGAAGATCGAGTTGTAGACGATGAGACTGGCAGGGGAAGGCTACCTACCGGTGATGTCTGGCGCGGCGGATATTCGGAGGATACCGACCGTTGTCGTGAGATTTGATGCTATGGGCCGATCCGGACTGACGGAGCCCGAGTTATTGAGACTATGAGACTTGAGATTTACATGTTTGTGTCGATGCTTGACACGGATTTCCATGGATTTCATTGTTGATATTTCAGATTTCTATACACGTTTTATTATGATAACAGCTAAAGATTTCATATACAGATATATCTGGATTTCAGGATTGATTATTTTATATTCATGGTGCATGCATATCCATTCATATGACATAGTACTATATGAGACACTGACACGAGCACGGAGTATCTGCATTTACACGTAGTTTTACTCTGCTATTACTAGATGATTTGGATATAATAGTGTATTATTATGACCTAGGATAGCGTCGTGCATTCGATTTCTTTTCGTAGATGTCTTCTACTCACGAGTTGGCAACTCACCCCCGTTGTGCCAAATTTTATTACAGGTTCGATGTACAGGTTTCCCTGGCAGCTTGCTGGCACATCATTTCATTCAGGGTGACTTGCACGATAGGTTGGTTCACTTGTATCTGAACCACCATTGTACTTTTATTCTTTCATTTGTATCTAGTAAGCTCCATCAACCATACTTGTATTACTTGATAAGTTTATTGGACCAGTTATTTATTTCGACCTTAGAGTCGCGCATGTATTATTCTGATCTGGTGGTTTTGTTTTCTTTTGAGTTTTGAGCCTCGCCTTTTGGCGTTGTATACTATTGTGTATTGTTGTGGTTGTTTCCGCCTGTTGGCGTTGAGCTAGCTCCCGTTTGGGGATGCTTTTTATTGTTTATGTATATTATACTTGTTGTACCCGTTTGGGGGCCAGTTTTTACAGAGGAGACTGCCGAAATTTTTGGGAAATTTGCTGATACTTTTAAACTTGTTTTTCTTCATGTTTTCTTTTCTTCTTCTTCTTTTTTATGGTTTAGATTTCTGGGCTTCGGCTTACTTAGGTTATGTTGCGCCTCTAGACGTTTCGTAATCTAAGTGCCGGTCACGTTCCGTACTTTCGGGTCGTGAAAAAGTTGGTATCAGAGCGCTAGGTTTAACCTTGTATAAGTCTAGGTGACCCTTGGTTGATGGAGTAGGTGACTTAGGTAGAGTGACGTACCGTTGGTATGATCCGCGGCATACTTACGATACGCTACTCTGCTTAAGGAGCCCTAGGATGTACATTGTTTGCACCGTATTTCATTCGTTCCTTTGATCTATCTTCGTCGATGTCGGAGGGTGATTCTGTTACCATGGGCGCACGGGCAGAGGGAGCTGCGGCTCGAATGCGATAACCATTAGGGTATTGGTTATTCTTAAGGATTGAAGCATTGCTTAGCGTGCGGACGAAGGGTATTCACTTGCCGTCCGGATGGAGTTAAAGGGTTCGAACGATTATCAGAAAACCATTTTCCCAAGTTTAAAGTATTTGGAAGAACATGCAGGTATTTCGATGGACCCTCTAGAAGAATGAAACCCTAACTTGACATAATGACCACGAGAACGCCCTTGAACCTTAGGGTTTACGGCAGTTCCGCGGTGCCATTAGTGAGGCTTGGGTTTGCCCTTCTACGGCTGGATCATCGATGCTGGGGTATGTACCGGATATTTTTAAACTGTACTTGAGTGTTGAGCTCTAGGGGAATTATGGGATTTTGATGGATCGATCGAAAAGTTTAATGTAGTCCGGATATCAAGTGAAGAGATCGACTACGTGGGAGACTCTAGATATGAGTATTGCCGTGGGTAGCACAGTCAGCACAGCTATGAAGAGACGAGTTTGAAGCAATCGACATCAGAGGAAAGAGACGGACATTGACGATAGTGTTTACGATTGTAATTTAGTGATTTGAATTTCAAATTTTCGTTGATTGGATTTTAGTATTTTGAGGACTTTGTTCTACGATTGGTATTTCATGTGTGTACCTTCATTTCATTCTATTTGTGTTTCATATATCAGTTGTATTGATGTTGTTTAGTACACACCCAGTACACTTGATTTGGTTTTATATATTTTGAGATTTTTGATTTGATTTCGTGCATAGGGGTTACACATGATTTTGACATATGTTTCGACCTAGTTTTCATGCATTTTTGTGCTGTGATTTCAATTTTGGTATTCGATGTATGTTTTCGTGCACCATGTGCACCTGATTAGGATTCTTGCGCATACTTGGCGCACTTGATGCGATTTTGTGCACACCAGATGCACTAAATCGGGGTTTTGTGCAGATTAGATGCACCTGATAGTAAGTCGTGTACGCCCGTTGCACTTGACAGATGTTTTGGTGCACACCTGTTGCACTTATTTTGTTTTTGTGTGTGTATTCATGGTATCTGTATTTGGTTTCGATTTCAGTGCGCACCGGACGCACATGATATTTTATTGATGTGATTGGGATTGATTTCAGTTTGAGCAGTATGTTTCATAATCATTATTATTTGATTTAGTAATCAGGCGGGACGTGTATGTTAAATAAGATATATATATATATATATATATATATATATAGGTATTTTTTTAAAATAAAAAATAAAAAATAAACGTCCGCTACTTATGCCGTGACGCGTGCATTGCACGGCGATTTTCAAGAGGGGTTTTTGTATGCTTCTTTATTATGATGTTTAGGCGATTTTATTATGATGCGCACAATATATAAGTTATAGATTGATGTATATTATGATGGTTTTCATATTGGGTTTTGATATTTTATCTTCACCATAACTCCGATGATTGCGTTATGCTTGATGGAGTTGATTTTTGTTATGTATTGACGATTTCGGAGCCCCGACAATTTGAGTGTTTTGCTAAATGTTTTAGTATTTAGAGGGGGAGTTTTAATTTAAATTCGGGGACCGAATTTCTTAAAGGGGGGAAGATTGTAACGTTTTAAAAATAATTAAATAAATAATTAAATGAATAAAATTGTTTAAGTGAATTTTATGAATTTCGGTAAAGTAAAATGTATTTTTCGTAAAATTAAACCGTGATTGTTTTTCATTATAATTTCTAAAATACCTATTTTAATTATGTAATTACTAGTAAATGGTGTTTATTTAGCCACCTATAAATTTTTAGTATAATTAAATATTTTTCCTAAATTAATTATTTTAAATATTAACATAAGCTTTCTTTTTACACTAAATTAGTGTAAATTACAAATTTGAATGATTTTAATTTGTAAAAATGAACCATGGCATATTAGAATTTAGTGTGTATCATGCAAAATTTATTTGCAAATTTTTCCATTTTTCTAGAGCTTTCTTGAGTTGCTATAGTAAAGAAATAAAATAAAATAAAGAAATGCATGAAAAGACATAATGAAGTGATATTTTGGTGGAGACTTCTACACAACTTTTGTCACTCTCTTCCTTGTCTCCCTCACCTCCAAAAATGGCCGGTCACACCCCCCCATGGTAGCCCCCATTTTCCTCATTTTATTTTGCTCCAAAATTCATCAAAAATCCTTTAAAAATTCAATTAAAAATCCACAAATCCTATTTATTTCCTACCCTTTATTCCTTGCTCATTTTTATATGGAATTTGGAGATGGGAAGCATGCATTTTAGAGGCTCATTTTCTTGTTTGGATTTCATATTTTGGAGGTATAATTTTCCTTCTTTTGTTTATTTGTTATTAGATGTTTCTTTTAAGCATGTTTAGATTTAATGAATTAATTCTATGTTCAATTTTTTAAATTCAAGTTAGGGTTTGTAAATTCAAGTTATGATTTTTATTAAATAATTAGGGTTATAATAGTTAGTTTAACACTTTTAGAATTCGAAAATCTTGCATGGTTGTTGAATTGTAAAATTTTCATTTAAAATTGTTTAAATTAGGAATTTTGCTAACTAGGTTTCTATAAAACATAATTTTTGGTGAAATAAAATTTCAATTAATATTTGTAACACTATATTGTGGTCTTAATAAGGGTATTAACTTGTTGGTAGAATGGAAACTTAAATTGATTGCTAGTTTCTATTGATAATTGATAAATTGTGATAAAAATTGCTATTTTGTAAACTAGATTTTAGAAATTCCTAAATAAATGAGATTAAAAATATAAATTATGGTTCATTAAATCATTATCATCATGAATTGTGGTTTAATACATTAATTCATGCAAAATTATGTTTTGTGGTGGAATTGTGGTATTTTGCTTCAAAAATGTTGAAAATTGTTAAAGGTTGCAAACTAGAAATTTCAAATTAATACAAATTTGTGTAATAAAAATATAGTAATGGTTTGTATAGTCTAGTTATGCTATTTAATGAGTTTTATAACCATTGGTTTCATTTAAATGTCAAGTTTTGATGAAAAACGGTAAATTGGCATTTTCGGGTTTTACGAAATTGGACGGTTTGATGGATTTTAGGGTTTCGATGGATTTAATCATGTTTTATAATATAAGTAATGTGTTTTAAAACTACGAGTTATTTATTGATGTTTATCTCGATCCATCGGAGTTTGTACGCCGATATCGAGCGATATTTGGTTCTTTTGCGTGGACGGGACATAGGTTTTAACCTATGCCCGTTCATTGCGTCGTTTTGACTTTTGAATGTGATTCAGTTTATGATGCTATTTATATGTTTGCGTTTAGGTACCCCTCACGTGGACTGCGGGCGATGAAGAGGAGGATGGCGACACCGTCTTCGGCAGACATGGACCAGGTGAGTAGATGCATATCTACGGGGGGAAGTCGGGTGGATGGCGTTTAGCACCCCCGCAACGTAGAATAGGAATAGTACTTTTTGACATTAGGAAACCAGATGTGACCCTAGATTCTTAATGAGAAGGGCCCTAGTAATGACCCTAGGCTGGACTAGACTGATTTAGGAAGACATATCAGAAGATGAATACCTTTGAAGAGGCTCGTAGGTTTCAGGTAGAAACACACACACGCACACACTGAAAAACGCCATGGTGTATACGTGCATGTGTATATATATAGGACGAGGTATAGGTATATATATATATACAACACGTATATGGGATACATTGATGTGATATGATATCCGAGGTATGATGAAACAGTATAACTGGGCTTGATGCCGTGATTCTTGGCTATATAGTCGTATTAAAGTGTTAGCGGATCATTAGAGAATGAGATAATGAACATGGATACATAAATTATAATGGGTGGTGATGATATTGAGATACATGGGACTCTAAAATAGTACCCGGACTGTAACTTGTGACTGATCACGATATGATATATGTATGACTTGATTACGATATCATATAGGTGTGACCTGATGTTGATATCAAATAGGTGTGACTTGATGACGATATGATATCAGTATGACTTAATCATAATATGATACATATGACATGATATTTCTGAGGATAAACTAATGATGCATATTATGATGGCAATGACATATGATTGATGTAGGCGATTACAGTTTAACACCTTGATCATGAGATGTGTTGGTGATGACATTATACGAATGATGAGACACCTAGGAGATACTTGACCCGTACCTCGATATTGGGATGCCGTACGATGGATTTTACCGTACGAGGCATAAATATGATGATTGATCCGCACTCTTGATTCGAGGAAGCCGTACTACGTACGTGATGCTATTGAGGCCGGATCGCCGACTATTAGAGATATTGATTCAGACCTTAGGTAGACTCTTGTTTCTTATTGACTAGTTTCTTAGGTTTTGTTCCTTAGGAGGTTAGATGGACACTAGATTAGGTTCGAGTCATATAGTGGTAGTGGTAATGGTATATCAAATGAGTGGATAATATACATCCGTCTTACTTTCACACTGGAATCATAATGATGCATGTTCTTACATATGCTGCTATAATCAATATAAACCTTACCTGTTAGGACACTAGCACCATTACCGATTATGCGCATATTCCACGCACACTCATTTGCCGGCTCATACACATCATCATCGGTAATTGCTATGTCACATACACTTTTGATCATATTATCTTTAATTGATAGAATCAGTTAAGATCTAGACCGATATAATAATATGATTACTTTCTGATATTAATTTAGACATGATATTTATCACTTAGACATGTAGGGTTCCTAGGCACTCCAAGGAGGTCTCACAAGGCATCAACCATGCCAGTTTCAAATATTACGGTGCCGAGAAACCCTAAACTACGGATCGTTGGCTAGATGTCTAGGCGAAAAACAAACTAGTTAACACTTAACTAAGAGAATACGGAAATACAACCTTTGTAGATCCGGTGCTCCACCTCCATAGCTCCGCAATGAAGTCTCCTCGCTGTCCATAACAAGTCCCGGGCTCTAGCGTCGGCTTCATCGGAGAATGGACGGGCTAGGTCATCGATGTCCATGCCGAAGATGATCTACGTCGAGGCATCGCTAAATCAAGCTCCGACTTCACCAAGTCAAGAAACTTGTGAAGAAAACACACTCTACTACTTGGCAAGAGGTAGAGGATAAAGAAATAGGAAGTGGGTAGACTTTAGAATTGGATTTCTCACTTGTTTCATCAATCCACCATTGATGAAGTAAGGTTTTCTTCAAGGAAGAAGATGAAGAAGAAGAAGAAAGTATTATGATAAGTTATTAGAAAAAATAAAATAAAAGAATACTTATCATAATCTTAACCTTAGTTAAGTGTAGAGAATTGACTAAGGTTGGGTTGAATGGTTAGGGTTATGGATGAGAACAAAAAAGTCATCAAGTCAAAGCTTCATGAAGCTTCAACTAAAAACAAATGAAGCCACCATTCATTTATCTTTCAATTTATTCATAATGAATAAATAAATAAGATAAGTGAATAAGTAAAACCCTAATCAACAACTTAATCTTTGTTTAATTCCTTACACTTAACCAAAAAGCATGTATCATCAAACATGATACAATCAAGTGCACAAAAGTATATCACATATACAACTTGTGAACTTCAAGTGAGAAAATCCATTTAAAGTGAACCAATACTAGTTAATGCAAAGTAATATATCAAATATATAATTATGCATTAAATCATTAAATCAACACTTGATTTAACGATCCGGTCATATCGCATATAACCGACTAGTATCCAATGTATCGACTTATCGAATCAACTCTCGATTCGATAACTAGGTTATATCGCATATAACCATTCGACACATTGATCGCGAGAATAGAATACGGTATCACATACACGTATTATTCTCGGTCCCGCACATATCTCATATGCGCTCCTATTTCATTTCGCTTGAGCCAGGAAACCTTTGTGTAGGACTCTAAAGACTCGTCAATACGCCGGTAGCAGATGATGATCATATCAAACACTCACAAGCCGCAAGCGGTCTGCTAAACGTAACGGCCACCCGGGTATTGAGCGATCAGAAGATCGACGAGCAAGCCCGCTCACACTCCTGTGAATCCAACCAGTAACACTACCGTACAGTCAGGTCTGATCGTCTGATATGTCGCATATCTCGCCTAGGGGTGGTAAACGTCAGACCCCAATAGCTCGATAAGTCGTGTCGATATGAGGTCTATAATACTTCGAGAAACTACTTGTAACACTTACCAGTAAATCTCAGCAACCCTGGCCAGGGATTTCCTGTTATAGCCAATCGAACACAGCGCAACATCAACTCCCTATACCGGGAGAGACGAATCCCCTCCTATCGCTCATTGCCTCCATGTGACTCGGGACTGTACCCAAAAACCACCGTTTTGCACGCCCTCTTGGACGTGGTAAGATGGAAATCAAAGCACAGTGGGAACCACACAAGACTCTATGACGATCTCGGGTCAACAGACTACTCTGTACCAGTGTCACCAGAGAACTGCCATCTGACGTGAGGTATAATACCATCTGGGAGTTCTCAGCGAGTCCGTCCAGTGTACCCAGTCTCCACTGAGCACCCGTATATCATCTCTGATGTCAAACACCAATGGATATGGGATCATCCATCGCCCATCTGTATGGGTCGAGAAGGTATACGCTAGTCTACTCTGGTATATCGATGCCCCGTCTCGATACACCCACGACTAGGGACTTTGAAGGATGCACTTATGGACTACCATGTCCCCACTAGTATGATCCGCATCATAGTCCAGGTAGTCAAGTACACATCCTAAGGGCTTTACCAACATGTAACAGAAAGACAAACAGTATACACGTTAAGGTAAAGATCAACCAGATAGCGTACTATCATGTCGAGCGAGAAAGTCCTCCCTATATATGTCCCAGCATCCACTACAATATACATCCTATGTATAGTAATGGCCTCTAGGGCATACATATAACTAACAATCTCCCACTTGCACTAGGGCCATCTGTAGAAGTGGTTGTAGTATCTCATACTCAACCATCCCATAAAAGTCTTTCTCTGGGAACAGGCCTTTGTGAGTGGATCCGCTGTGTTGTCCTCTGAGTCTACTCTCCTAACCTCGATCACCCTGGAGATCAACTATCTCCATGATCAGGTGACACTGCCTTAGAATATGTCTGGATCACTGATGGGACCGGCGTTCCTTGGCATAAGCCACAACTCCATTGTCACACAATAGGAGGAACGTAGTTCATCTCATGAACCAATATACACCCAAACAGCCTCTTCGGTAGCATCTTAAGTAGCGATATATCCTGCCTTTATCGTCTAGTATGTCACGGTATCTAGCTTGGAACTCTTCCAACATACCGTCCCTTTACTGAGGGTAAAGACAATGCCTGCGACTGACATTCAGTCTTCTTTATCACCCTGGAACCCTTCCAGTGATTCTCCTCAGGATCGATTGATACCATCTCACTACAACTAGTGAAAATCTTAACATCCATTTAGATCTATCTCATAGATCCAAACCCAGTATTTAGGAGGTATCACTTTGATCCTTTATGGAGAATCATTGTGATAAGCGGAGATTGACCGAGCGTAGCATAGGAAACTCCTTCCCCATCAAGAGTATGTTATCCACGTACTCTACGAGGATCATCACCATACTCCCTACTACCTTTTTGTTTATACAAGGTTCATCTACCATTTTGATGATGTCAACTTCTTTGACTAATCCATCAAAATAGATGTTCCAACTCCGCGATGCCTGCTTTATCCTATAAAACATCTTGCACACGTTTCCGCTGCTCCCACTGTCTACGAGGCCCTCTGGCTGTGTACTTATAGACGCACTCTTCTAAAACATCATTTAGAAAAGCAGTCATGGCACCCAACCGCCAGATATCGTAGTTATGGTATGTAGCCGTGGCAAGTAGGATCTGGATAGACTTAAGCATAGTTACTTGAAAAGGTTTCATCATTATCCACACCTGGTCAATGATGCAAACTTTTAACAAATCTAGCTTTGAAAGTCTCAACTTTTCCATCTACACCTAGTAATCTTCTCAAGATATACTTGCTCCTGATGGGGATTTAACCCTTCAGATATAGCAACCAAAGTCCATACTTTGTTGGTGTATATGAATTCCATCTCAGATCACTAAGCATCCAGCCATTCTCACAGAGTCTCACTCCTGATGGCCAGCTCGAAACTAGTTGGGTCATCATCTCATCATGTAATCCTCGCTCCCACTGTCATAGAGAAACCGAAGTATCTCTCAGGTGGGTGAGGAACCCTACTAGATCGGCGGAGAGGCTGAGGTTCATTGGTATCTACTGAATCCTTTGGTTCTATCAAATTATCAGCTGCAGATTGTATAGCTGGAACATTTCCAGTTCTACATAACAGACTTTGCCTCGAACTTGTCCAGATTTTGTTTTTAGACATAGGCTGGTCAACCCCAAATCTTAACTAACTTAAGAAATGGGCTCTTCCCTTTCCATATCACATATGAAGTGGTAGGCACTGATTTGATTCGAACCTTATTCAATAGGTATGCAACTTCCCAAGTGCATAAACCCCAAAAGGAAATAGGTGACTCAGTAATACTCATCATAGAGCACACCATATCATATAGGGTGTGATTGCTCCGCCCCGATATACCATCGTGCCATGGTGTATACGGAGGAGTAATGCTGAGAGAGAATCTCATTCTCCTTTAGAATAGTCCAGGATTTCCGTGCTCAAGTATTCTCCTCCTTGATCACATCAAAGGACATAATGCTTATACCCGTATTGGTTCTCTACTTCTAACTTATATTCTGTGAATATCTCAAAAGGCTCGGACTTGTGTTTCAACAAGAACATAGATCTGAATCTTGAGAGATTATCAGAGAATGTAATGAAGTACAAAGAACCAGTTTTGGCATGTGTAGACAGGGGACCTATATACATCAACATGTATCATCCCAAGAGTTCACTAACTCTTTCTCTGTTTCCAATAAACAGAGCTGTGGTCATCTTATCTTTGTGACATGACTGGCGAGTTTCACAAGATGTAAATTCAAACTGATTTAAATATGCATCTAAATGTAACTCCAGCCAGTCGGGTCACATTGATATGACCTAGTCTACAATGCCTCAAGAAGGATTCGTTCATTTCTGAACTCTTCCTCTTGTGTGTGTTCCGTATACTAAGAACTGTGGTTTGATTTAGAACATTAATGCTTTTAGATAACGTGCCTGAGCCGATCAACTTTTGATATAGGAAATGTTCAAAACATTATCCAACAATACAAAATTTTATCATTTCTTTACTGATAAAGAGACTGATATGATTTTGTATATCAGGTTCGGTATCTAATAACATTCGTTCAGAATCAATGTATTGTAATACAGGGTGACAGTGACCAACAGACTTGGCTGCAACACTTGCCCCGTTTTCTGCCTCATGAAACTTATCACCCGATCTCAGTTCTCTACCTATCTGTAGCCCTATGTAACAGATTACATATCTGGGATCCTGATCTGGTATCACATACCCAGGACGTAAAGGATACTGAGAAACAGTTCTTTGTAATGAACACACCCGAAGATGATGCATCAGCATGCACTCTCTTCGTTTGGGCGGCACGGGAAATCTGGTATTCCCCAATTTCCTGCTCTGTCTTATAACAATTATAAGTTGGAGCGGGACCAACGTTCCCCAGCTCAGTATAACAAGCGGGTTCGGTCAATATTCCGTATTATTATCTTGATTAAGGCGTGATATGGTCGCTACCTGGAGAGAGAGAGAAGAAAACACTCAGCGTGCGCTCTTGCAAGAATAGATTGGTTATTATTTTATCTAATCAGGATGGCTCCCACTGCTTTTTATCAAATCTTCCTTCAAACCCTAAAAGGAAAGACTAGCCGGGATTAATTACACACTACAAGTTCGCCAATCTTTCAGCCAGGCCAGTGTCGGTACTTTGAGGGAGGTCCCCCGTGCTTTCGCACGAACCTAATTAATGTAAACCTCGCTTTCCCAGAGGCGTAACCTCGTTAACACCTTTCTAGACACCTACTTGATCGGCTAATTGTAATGTATAAAACTCTCCCAGGAGTAACTCTTACTCGCAGCGGGTATCGGGATCCAACTATCTCATAGAAGGTATGCAATCTCATTGCAAATTTCAACACTTGAAATTCCCGATAATATTTTGCCCCTAGCAGCTATATGACCTTAACATAGTCAACAAATCATAAGTGCTAGTCAAGTTCAACCCGTCATTTCCCGATTGAATTAAACCCACCCGCACGACCCTTAACATAGTCAACAAAGTCGCACGACTACCCTAATCCAATCACATCATATACTTATGCAGATAAGCACTAATTAGCTACCGTACACTACGCCTTAACATAGTCAACAAACGTAGCACGAATACTAATTAGTACTTATCTGAAATGACGGAGGGCTACGACAGGTTTTTCTGAAAACCTATTGCGTAATGAACTTGATATCGTTGTAGAATCAAATGATTTTGAAATGGAGTGCTTTTGAGGCTTTTCTAGTTTTGCTAAAGGAGTCACTCCCGGTGAAGGGATCGTCGGTCCTTTCCTCGTCGAATGAGGTGCGTGATATATCATATATATCGCTGTGCAAAGCAAAAACACTTAAAAGCAATCAAAAGACAAACCGAGTGTGTAGCATCTGCCAGTTATTGCTAAAGGAGTCACTCCCGGTGAAGGGATCTCGGTCCTTTCCTCATCGAATAAGGTGCAGGATATATCACATATACCGCTGTGCAAAGCAAAAACTGTAGCTACCTGTTTTATTTTGAAATTCGATTCTACAACATCTTAGGTTTCTTTTACTTTCATTAATCACATTAATGAAGTCCCATCATTTAAGTACCTAAACATCACAGATAAATACGACGTACACTTATGCCATCCGCATTCGCCTCGATGTCCCCTCGTGCACCGTTAGGTTAGGTAACTAACGGCAGAGCGGGGCAGGGCTAGCGCGGGTGTAAAACATAAGTAACGCCTATATAATATATCATATATACTATATACTGTATCTATCAAAGAACATCACATGATCACATCACAGATATCGCAGCAGAAGAAACATATGAAATATTGGATATACTAGGACGTCCGTGTTTTCAATACGAGCCAGTATAAAACACGGATTCCATGGTCGCGATGAAAAGCCAAACCCACACCCCTAGACCCCTACGAGAGCGGCAAGCAACCCTACCAATTCTGGAGTTAGGAGACACGGACTCGACTCCTCGAGTTGGTCTCCCACTGGACTCCAGAACCCGGTTACTTGTGCTACCCTCCTTGGGTCTATCCTGTTGCGCCACGGCAGCGCCCCGGCCGTCTTACTCGAGGCCAAATTGCGGAACAAAAATTTTCCTGGCTCGGAAACCGGCGCTACCGCGGACAAAGAAAACCCGGATCGTTTACCATTAACCTACGCTAGCTAACAAGAGATGGGAAAAGAAGTATACCAAGAGATCCGAGTCCTCCGGTCTTCTCATCATCGCCCCGATCT
Source organism: Agapanthus africanus (assembly GCA_030015575.1). Lineage (NCBI taxonomy): Eukaryota > Viridiplantae > Streptophyta > Magnoliopsida > Asparagales > Amaryllidaceae > Agapanthus > Agapanthus africanus. Next base: position 142,162,246 of record CM057349.1, read on the forward strand.
CCCGCGGAAAGTGTAGTCTCCGTATCGTCGCCTCCTCGCCGGAAAGGGCACCACATCGCCTTCGTCTTTTACGGGCTCCCGCCTCAATACCGAGGCAACTCGCGCATGAAGCCGGCAACTCGACATGCTCAAGATGTGCTGTAGAATGTAGTGTAGATGATGCTAGTCTCATTTGGGGTTTGTAGTTGCCATGATGGAGGATTGGGGTTAAGAAAAATGGTGCTTTCATTTTTCTAAAACAAGAAGAAGAAGGAGATGAAGAATTCCTCACATAATCAAGATGAACTCTCTCATTCTTTTTCTTTCTCTCTTTCTTTTTCTTCTTCTCACTTTTCTCATAACCATGAAAGACTTTCTTCAAGTGAGAATGAGAATGGTGGAGGAATGAATATCATAACACAAAGGGAGGTGAGTGTAGGAGCTAAAGAAAGGTGACCACATCCTAGACAAGAAAACATTCAACCATGCTTCTTCTCCTATTCACTCCATAACCCTTCAAATCACAATAAAGCAAGCATGATTGAAAGATAAGAAAGCTATCATAATCAATCATTATGCAAGAAAACCCTCCACTAAGAGTTATTTGCAAAACTGCAAATAACCCCCTCCATCGGAAAAGTCCGGCCGGGAAAGAACAAAGGAAAACCGGCCGGAACGGAATGCAAACTGGCAACTCCAGAAAACTGGTCCCGTAATAAATTACAGGAAAACCCCGACACTGTGCATACACACCCGCATCTGTATTCCGACCGGATACAAATGCAATGAGACAAAATCTACACTGTACTAGACTAGGACCGGCCTAAGCCAAAGCCGGCTAGTAAAATCCGTTCGATCCTGATCCGTGCAATACCGCACGTATCAGATCAAACCCTGCCATATAACTATACGGCCACTAGTACAAAACTGTCCGATCCTGATCCGTGCAATACCGCACGTATCTGATCGGACCCTGCCATATCTCCATACGGCCTCTACAGCGTTTCGCCCGAAAGCTGAGTAACTGAAAGTGTGGTGGACTCTAAAGACTCGTCAATACTATGGCTGTGGATTTAACCACTGGCACGTCAGAGGCATAAGCCAATACATGACGGGCCACCAGCTATTGACTAAAAGGGACGTCGATGAGCGAACTCATCCTGACACCCTACTGAGCCTGTCAGTGACAATATCCGTACAGTCCGGTCCGTTCGTCTATGAGTATCGCATGGCGGGCCTAGGGGGTTGGTAAAAGTCAGACCCCCAAAAGCGGTACAAGTCGTGTCGGAGCGTAGCCCAGAACGCCCTGAGATACTACTGGAATACCTACCAGTAAATCTCCTGCCTCGGCCGAGGGCTTTGCGTAATGGCTCTCCTAGACACAGCGCGACCTCACCCCCAATACCGGGAGAGACGAACCCCTGCAGATCCGCTCACTGCCTCCATGTGGCTCGGGACTGTACCCAACTAAAACCTGTTTGCACGACTCCTTTGAGCCGTGGTAGGGTAGTAATCAAAGCACAGTGGGAACCCACACGAGACAAATGACGATCTCAGGTCGATGAACTAACCTGTACACATGTCACCAGGGAACTGCTATCTGACGTCTGGTATAAGACCAACTAGCAGGTTCCCGGCGAGTCCTGTCCGGTGTACTCATAACCCAATGAGCACCTGTATACATCTTAGGTGAACCAACTGACACCAGTGGCTTGTGAGACCGGCCACCGCCCCTCGTCGGGGTCTCGACTGTATACACTAGTCTACTAATGGAGTATCGATACCCTGTCTCGAAACTCCTACGACTAGGGACCTTTTAAGGATGTGCTTATAGACTACCAGCTCCCACGTATATGATCGCCATCATACTGCTGGTCGTCAAGCAAGAATCCTAGGGGCTCTAACAACGTGTAATAGCGACATATCAGGTCACCTAAAGCAGTACACGATGATAAAGATAAACCAGATAGCATACTATCATCTCGAGTAAGACTGTCCTACCGGGATAGGTCCTCCCTTAATCATTGCAATCACGTGCCTGTGATCCAATAATTGACTCTGAGGGCACTATCTCCAACAATCTCCCACTTGCACTCAAGGCTAATTATTGCGATGTCGCATACTCACAGCCCGTGTGATACCGAACACCCAACTCCTCTACTAGTCAGTCGCACAAAGCCTGTTTGCGAAACTATTGCGTTCGAGGAATAGCCTCAGTGAGTGGATCCGCAGGATGTTCCTTTCTATGTCTCTCTATATCTCAAGTTCGCGGAGAAAGCCATCTCCCGAAATGAGCAATACCTGTCTTGGAACGTCTGGATGTCTGATGGGACCTAGTTCATAAATGAACTCCAAATCCAAACTTCTTAGACTGTATCGTTAACTGAACTTAATCAGTATCCTGCGCCATGCCTCCCTCAGTATTGCCTTGGACCACCTGTCCAAAATACTGCCCCTCGTCAGAGGGAGAACTATAACTCTGACAACCTCCTTGTCGTCCATGTCACCTTGGAAGCCTGGAGTGATAACCGTCTCCTAAAGGAGACAGCCGTTATCATATCCCTAGAACATTCACTTATGTTCTAAAACTGCTTCCTACTGTTTTTCCAGGATTGGATTAATATCAACTTATTGCATCTAGTGCAAGAACAACATCTGGTGTGGTACTTGACATCTCATGATTGACTCAATTGCCTAAGCAAGTGATCTGTCAATCATGCGTATCCCTCTCCCCTTTAGTCTGTAAGACACCTTTAGAGAGGGTGACTCCATTACCTGCAGGTACACTACCGTGCCAGGAGTCGTCCATTCTAAATACTCTTAGAATGCTGTCAAAGTACCCTGATTGGGAAACTACCCAAATCTAGATCTAAAACCATAGATCTAGTAACCAGTATGTCTGATATAATGTCCAAGTCCCTTGTGGAGAAAACACTGTGTGACAACCAAAGTATAACCGATCGTAGTATAGGAATATCACTTCCTACTACCTTCTCAACAGATCCATCCCCTATTCTGATGACGTCAAACCCATGACTGTCACATCAGAAACAGATGATCTTACTCCGCTATATCTGCTTTAGTCTATAAATAGACATAAGCACAAAGTCCACCAATGCTTCCGCTGCTCCCACTGACTACGACAACCCTCTGCCAGAGTCATATAGACGTGCACTTCTAAAGCTAGTTTAGAACGACGCTATACTCATCCTCCTGCCGGGTCTCGCAGCCTGGAACAACAACAATGGCAAGTGTGGGTAAACAAGAACTTCCCTGTCACCGTCCTTGAGGCTACCGGAGTACCTCTCGGGTGCCTGAAGTTACCCACCTTATCTGCGGAGTGGCCAATGGAATGTCAAATCAGATTGAATCTTTAGGTTCCTTATCAAATCTTCAGTAATCGTTTGCGGTTCTGGAATCACTTCCAGTTCTACCATACTCCCACTTCTGTTTTTGAAAAAATCCATTTTTAATAAAACTGTGGCGAGTCTAGAACAATATTTCTATTGATCTGCCAGATGGTAGAAAATCAACCCTCGTCATAGCCTGGGTCAACCCACAAACAGCCATTACAGAAACGTGCCTTGAGTTATCCGGAGTCTGGTTTTAAGCATAAGCCGGACAACTCCCCGTACCTTAACAATGTTAAGATATGAACTGTTCTATATCCAATATAGAACCAGAGGCACTGATTTAATTGAACCAGATTCAAATCATGCAGCTGTCTCCAGTGCATGTCAACTAAATGGAAGGAGGCCGATCAGCGTTACTCAACTTAGGAATGCTTCCAATTATGAGTAACCTGAAAGAGAAGCAAGTTCTCATTATCATTACTATCAACTGAATACCATACACAAGTATCTACATCTTCGATCACTTTGAAGAATCCCGATACTTGCCATACCTGGTTCTCTACTCTATTCAAATACCTATAACTCCTCAAAAACTTAGACCCTGTGTTTCCACGAAGCACATGTCTAAGAACTAGAGAAGTTAAAAGTAAACAGAATATAGTATGAGGACCAACCCCTCTGTCCTAATGGACACTGGACAACATACAATACTCTGTATAAGTCCGCTGAGTCTAACAACTCTTTCACTGTGTGTCGTAGGTTGAAAACTGTACTTATAGATAAGAAGAATTACACCGCTGTTTAATGCTCCTTACCTAACCATCCACTGATATAGGTAAATGTCATAGACATAATATCAAAAGGTATATCTCACTCTATGAAAATAGACGTACAGATATATCAATTTGAAATTGGTGCATAACCGCGGATATTCAAAACCAAATAACTGCCGTCCGGCAAACAACCCAGGTGACTTCCTCAAATATCACCGATTACAACGAATCCCGATATAATGAGGATGATCACCCAATTCCCAATAATTTACTCCCACTCAGCATCTGTAAAACCATACAGATGTGAGAATCATACCTGGTAAATACATACCCTGGAGCAAGTGTCTAACTGGGAAATCAGTTTTCCATTAACAGTACACAGTGAAACTGAAACATTGAAATGTTTCGTTGGGGTATCCTGGTATTCCTAGTAATGCCTCTTCCATTATCCAGATTCACAACTGTAACCGTATAATTCTTTGCCACCTCTCCAAATCCCTTTATATGTCTTTAGTCATTACCGTCTGCACACCCCTTTAGGTCAAATGGTTTTCTTCCTTCCCCACCGTTCGGCACCAGCCTATGGTTTGGAAGAAGACTATCCAAAAGGCATAAAGGGTGTACTGTCCTAATCCTAGGAACACTCGCAATGCGAGAGAAGGTGAAGATAAAAGACACATGAATGTACTTTATTCCTATTTCTCCTGAACCAGAATCCATCCCCGAACTGGAACAAGTTCCTTTCGAGTTCGTATATAACCATACGATGGAGTATCCAATAAAATGGGATCTTCGTAGTGATACGGAGTGTCCTGGAGAAATACAAAGGTGATTTAGGATTGGCGAAGAAATACTTGGTTTGGTCGTGAATATCAGTCGCAATTTACTTTGCCCTCTTACTAATCCCTTGCTTTGTCTGAACTTAATACCTTCTGTACACCGTTTTAGGCTAACTGGTTTTCTTCATTCCCTACCGGTCGGCACCAGCCTATGGTTTGGAAGAAGACTATCCAATTTGCGTAATAGGTGTACTATCTCCTAAACCAAGGAGTACTCGCAACCTGAGAGAAGGTGAAAAGAAAAGACAACTGAATAGTCCTATCCGTTTTCTCCAGAACCAGAAACCATCCTCGAAATCCTTCGAGTTCGTATATAACCATACGATGGTTTTGTCCAATGGAAGTGGACGTTCGTAGTAAAACGGGGTGTCCTGGAGAAAAGGGTAAAAGTAGGAGTGGCAATGAGGTCTGCAACTCTGACAATCCAAAAGCCAGTGTTTAAGAAGGTTCGGTCAACTTGGTCACTGAGTCATAGTCTTAGGGTCGGGTCAATGGTCGCTGCCAGAGAGAGAGAAAAGAAACACTCAGCGTGCACTCTAACCTAGATCAGAATGGTTACCAATTTATCTAATCAGGAAACCTCCCACTGTACCTCAAATTCTCCTCCAAACCTGAAAGAAGAATTAGTCGGGATCACCCGAGGAGTAAACCAACTCATCAGTGGGAATCGGGATCCAACTCTCATCGCATGATAACGTGACGGAATCCACTCACGTCACCACACTCCAGAAGGTATGCGCAAGCTTGGCAAGTTTCAGTTCTTTTGAAACTCCCGATGTGATTTTTACCCCTAGGACCCAAGTGACCTTGACACAGTCAACAAATCAAAGAGTCCTAGTCAAGTTCAGCCCGTCATTATCCTGGATTGCATTAAACCCACCCGTACGAGCCCTTGACACAGTCAACAAGGCCGCACGACTGTCCTAACCAATCCCATTAATATGCTGCAAACAAACACTACTTAGCTACCGCACACTACGCCTTGACACAGTCAACAAACGCAACACGAATACTAAGTAATACTTGTAAGAAATGACGGAGGGCTACGACTGGTTTTTAGCGAAAAACCTTTAACGTAATGAACTTGATATCGTTGAAGGAACTGCATAGTTTTTATAAAAATATAGTGACGAGAGCCTTTGCTAAAGAGGTCACTCCCGGTGAAGGGATCTCGGCTCTTTCCCCGTAGAATGAGGTGCAGGATATTCCAACTGAATACCACGATGCAAAGCAAAAGTAATCGGCTATAGTGAAGTTAATGCCCTGACGCAAACTTCTGTCCAAGGGGTCACTCCCGGTGAAGGGATCTCGGCCCTTGCCTCGTCGACTGAGGAGCAGGATATTCCAAATGAATACCACGATGCAAAACAAAAGTGAACGTCCTTGCAATAACAGCTTTTTGAAAAGTGTTCCAACAACATCAGAATAGGTTTGTTTAAACTTGCATTGATCCGAATCAATGCAGTCCCATCAATTGATCACACCACAAAGAACGAAAATATACTGACGTACGTATATGCCATCCGCATTCGCCACTGGGTCCCGTCATCACCCGTTAGGTTAGCTAACTAACGGCAGAGCGGGGACTGGACTAGCGCGGATGTAAAACATATACAACATCTACTAATATATATACCAATATATAGTATTTTGCTCAAGGCGTGAATAAAAGGCAACATCACAGAAATGTACAGCATCACAGAACAATACAGATATCTGGAAGCCCCGGGTTTCACAGAGCCGCTGCTGAAACCCGACGTTCCCCTGGTCGTGTGGATAGCCTGTGCAATGAAATCCTAGACCCCTACGGGCGCGGCAAGTCACCCGCCAAAACCTGAAGCGAGGCAGCCCCCTTCAGTACCGTGAATGGACCACCCAGCACTTCACGGAATCCGGTAACTTGGGCACCCCTCCTGGGTCAACCTATACCCCCTACGAGTGCGGCGAATAGCCCGCCAATCCTGGACTGAAGCCCCCTCCGTCTCAATGCCCTGAGATGCGGGCCCGTTGCCCTCCAGAACCCGGCTATCCGTGCACCCCACCGCGGGGCAACCTAGTACAGAAAGTAAAATATACATACACCGGGTACATCGACCGCAACCAGGTCGTGCCCCAAAAGAATAATACAAACAGGCAGTGACGGCAGTCCACATGTCGGACGCTCGCCCCGCAATATCAAATGTACATAATACAACAAAACAGTACTAGCATTGCATCCAGGCTATCCCCCACGACCGATCCGCAACAACACAGCAAATACATAAAACATCAACGTGAAAGTCACGTTCGCAAATCCGTCTAACCGGGCTATAGCAGTTAGACTGGATTTACCGATCGAGTGACATTCACGGTCGCAGATATAATGTAAATACTGTGAAATAATGTGTTTAAAATATCCGATCGATCAAACAATTAACAAGCGGGCCCCAAACCAATACTGTAGCAGTCACAGAAAACCTGGGCCCTAAATTTATATTCCAAAACCCACAAAATTAGCCCAAAAGCCCACTGTAAAATTTTCACAGTGTAAGCACAGTAGACTGCGGCGGAAGCGCGGCCCAAAGTGGGGTTTGGCCGCGCTTCCGCGCTCCACTGTACGACTGACACTGTCGACTTTTTACAGTGGTCTTAGAATTTCGTGCACATTATTTTTCTGTAACCTGAAAAATTTTTAGACACCAAAAAATTCCAACAGAAAACTGATGTGAACAAAATACGGTTTTTTTTTGAGATTTTGGTCGATCGGATAAGTAAAACGCATTAGAACAAGCTAGGTAAGGTTAATGGCTAGTCTCTGATACCATGTTGCGCCACGGCAGCGCCCCGGCCGTCTTACTCGAGGCCAAATTGCGGAACAAAAATTTTCCTGGCTCGGAAACCGGCGCTACTGCGGACAAAGAAAACCCGGATCGTTTACCATTAACCTACGCTAGCTAACAAGAGATGGGAAAAGAAGTATACCAAGAGATCCGAGTCCTCCGGTCTTCTCATCATCGCCCCGATCTCCCGCGGAAAGTGTAGTCTCCGTATCGTCGCCTCCTCGCCGGAAAGGGCACCACATCGCCTTCGTCTTTTACGGGCTCCCGCCTCAATACCGAGGCAACTCGCGCATGAAGCCGGCAACTCGACATGCTCAAGATGTGCTGTAGAATGTAGTGTAGATGATGCTAGTCTCATTTGGGGTTTGTAGTTGCCATGATGGAGGATTGGGGTTAAGAAAAATGGTGCTTTCATTTTTCTAAAACAAGAAGAAGAAGGAGATGAAGAATTCCTCACATAATCAAGATGAACTCTCTCATTCTTTTTCTTTCTCTCTTTCTTTTTCTTCTTCTCACTTTTCTCATAACCATGAAAGACTTTCTTCAAGTGAGAATGAGAATGGTGGAGGAATGAATATCATAACACAAAGGGAGGTGAGTGTAGGAGCTAAAGAAAGGTGACCACATCCTAGACAAGAAAACATTCAACCATGCTTCTTCTCCTATTCACTCCATAACCCTTCAAATCACAATAAAGCAAGCATGGTTGAAAGATAAGAAAGCTATCATAATCAATCATTATGCAAGAAAACCCTCCACTAAGAGTTATTTGCAAAACTGCAAATAACCCCCTCCATCGGAAAAGTCCGGCCGGGAAAGAACAAAGGAAAACCGGCCGGAACGGAATGCAAACTGGCAACTCCAGAAAACTGGTCCCGTAATAAATTACAGGAAAACCCCGACACTGTGCATACACACCCGCATCTGTATTCCGACCGGATACAAATGCAATGAGACAAAATCTACACTGTACTAGACTAGGACCGGCCTAAGCCAAAGCCGGCTAGTAAAATCCGTTCGATCCTGATCCGTGCAATACCGCACGTATCAGATCAAACCCTGCCATATAACTATACGGCCACTAGTACAAAACTGTCCGATCCTGATCCGTGCAATACCGCACGTATCTGATCGGACCCTGCCATATCTCCATACGGCCTCTACAGCGTTTCGCCCGAAAGCTGAGTAACTGAAAGTGTGGTGGACTCTAAAGACTCGTCAATACTATGGCTGTGGATTTAACCACTGGCACGTCAGAGGCATAAGCCAATACATGACGGGCCACCAGCTATTGACTAAAAGGGACGTCGATGAGCGAACTCATCCTGACACCCTACTGAGCCTGTCAGTGACAATATCCGTACAGTCCGGTCCGTTCGTCTATGAGTATCGCATGGCGGGCCTAGGGGGTTGGTAAAAGTCAGACCCCCAAAAGCGGTACAAGTCGTGTCGGAGCGTAGCCCAGAACGCCCTGAGATACTACTGGAATACCTACCAGTAAATCTCCTGCCTCGGCCGAGGGCTTTGCGTAATGGCTCTCCTAGACACAGCGCGACCTCACCCCCAATACCGGGAGAGACGAACCCCTGCAGATCCGCTCACTGCCTCCATGTGGCTCGGGACTGTACCCAACTAAAACCTGTTTGCACGACTCCTTTGAGCCGTGGTAGGGTAGTAATCAAAGCACAGTGGGAACCCACACGAGACAAATGACGATCTCAGGTCGATGAACTAACCTGTACACATGTCACCAGGGAACTGCTATCTGACGTCTGGTATAAGACCAACTAGCAGGTTCCCGGCGAGTCCTGTCCGGTGTACTCATAACCCAATGAGCACCTGTATACATCTTAGGTGAACCAACTGACACCAGTGGCTTGTGAGACCGGCCACCGCCCCTCGTCGGGGTCTCGACTGTATACACTAGTCTACTAATGGAGTATCGATACCCTGTCTCGAAACTCCTACGACTAGGGACCTTTTAAGGATGTGCTTATAGACTACCAGCTCCCACGTATATGATCGCCATCATACTGCTGGTCGTCAAGCAAGAATCCTAGGGGCTCTAACAACGTGTAATAGCGACATATCAGGTCACCTAAAGCAGTACACGATGATAAAGATAAACCAGATAGCATACTATCATCTCGAGTAAGACTGTCCTACCGGGATAGGTCCTCCCTTAATCATTGCAATCACGTGCCTGTGATCCAATAATTGACTCTGAGGGCACTATCTCCAACATATCTTAGTGCGGAAAAGTAAATAATATACAAATGGTGACAACTTCCGCAACCTGGAAGCGCCCCAATAAAAGAATATTCCATACAAGTTTTTACATGAATGAAAATGAAAAACACTCATCTCACATAAAAACCCCCTGGCTATTCAAACACGACGATCCAATATAACATATCCAGCAACACATAACATCACAAGTCATCAACGTAAGTAAATATGCGCATCCCAATCGTCGTTGACATATAGCAACGAAACCGGCGATATCACATATTACACTTACGGTCACAGAAAAGAAAGTGTAAAACTACAACAGTTGGAATCCGCAATCACCTCAGACATCGCATGCCTGACCAAATGAATTCTTTAGACATCGCATGCCTAACAATTATAAACCCCGCATCTTAGTCTCAAAATCGAAAACACTTTTCAATACCAAGTCGGGCAATTCAACAGGATTCCCGACATCCTGATCGAATGCTCGTCGCAAACTTCAGTAGACGGCCGCACCCCCGATACCGTCGACGAAGTGCACCAAGGCGGAACACCGCTGCCGCGAGCACCCGAACGGATGCTTTCGGCGACGGGGTTCTCCTACAGTCCCTTGGTCGGGGCTATGGAGCGAGGCTGTCTATTAAGTTTATCGGCGAGTATCCGCGTACGCTACGTGATTGCGACGGACTTTTGATCACATCAAAATTCCGTGGCAACCGATCAAGTGAGACTAACCTGCTATGTTTATAATATTCATTCCGTTATCTCATAACTATTTGTGAATTCCAATTATTGTATCACATTCCAGATAAACAGAAAATGTTAAACTTTCCGATCGAACAATCGAACACCCAAGTTTTCCCGATACAATCCAACACATGAAATAAGTCTAACAACATTCAGTTCGTGCCTCAGTACCAACGGTCCAGCCGTAGAAGGGTCAAGCCAACGCCTCACATGTGGCACGCCGTACTGCCCCAAACCCGAAGGTTCAAAGGGCAGTTCAAGACGGTCACATAATCGAGTTAAGGTTTGTTGTCTTCTAGAGGGACCATCGCGTTACTTGCACTACTTAGAACGTCGTTAAACTACGGAAAAATCCAACACTTGGAAATTTCCCGACAGGGGAAAAATTGGGTATTTATATCCGGTCGAACTTTTTAACATGTTCTAAAATTTATCCGGAAAGCCACGCAGACAAAATTTGATACTCCGATCGAAACACCGAATCCCCAAAACAACCCCTGAAAATTCAACTCTTGAATAAAAATTAAAAATTCCCAGAAAATCCAGCATATCAAACCAAGAATTACTGTGTAAATTTCTATGTATAATAAGGTAGTACGGCCGCGGAACCGCCGCACGAGCCATGCTCGTGCCGCGGAACCGCGGCGCAATGATCGAATTATGGCATACGATTTCACAGTAACTCTTAGATCTTCCTGCATGTTTTTCTGCATATTTTTAATATAGAAAAACTCACTGTTTTCAAAAAAGTACAGAGAGCATGATCGGAATTGGGTTTCGGGTTCGTTCGGACTTCAAATTCCGTCTAGACTTCGCCTAAGGCTATAGCTAGGCTCTGATACCACTGTAGGGTTCCTAGGCACTCCAAGGAGGTCTCACAAGGCATCAACCATGCCGGTTTCAAATATTACGGTGCCGAGAAACCCTAAACTACGGATCGTTGGCTAGATGTTTAGGCGAAAAACAAACTAGTTAACACTTAACTAAGAGAATACGGAAATACAACCTTTGTAGATCCGGTGCTCCACCTCCATAGCTCCGCAATGAAGTCTCCTCGCTGTCCATAACAAGTCCCGGGCTCTAGCGTCGGCTTCATCGGAGAATGGACGGGCTAGGTCATCGATGTCCATGCCGAAGATGATCTACGTCGAGGCATCGCTAAATCAAGCTCCGACTTCACCAAGTCAAGAAACTTGTGAATAAAACACACTCTACTACTTGGCAAGAGGTAGAGGATGAAGAAATAGGAAGTGGGTAGACTTTAGAATTGGATTTCTCACTTGTTTCATCAATCCACCATTGATGAAGTAAGGTTTTCTTCAAGGAAGAAGATGAAGAAGAAGAAGAAAGTATTATGATAAGTTATTAGAAAAAATAAAATAAAAGAATACTTATCATAATCTTAACCTTAGTTAAGTGTAGAGAATTGACTAAGGTTGGGTTGAATGGTTAGGGTTATGGATGAGAACAAAAAAGTCATCAAGTCAAAGCTTCATGAAGCTTCAACTAAAAACAAATGAAGCCACCATTCATTTATCTTTCAATTTATTCATAATGAATAAATAAATAAGATAAGTGAATAAGTAAAACCCTAATCAATAACTTAATCTTTGTTTAATTCCTTACACTTAACCAAAAAGCATGTATCATCAAACATGATACAATCAAGTGCACAAAAGTATATCACATATACAACTTGTGAACTTCAAGTGAGAAAATCCATTTAAAGTGAACCAATACTAGTTAATGCAAAGTAATATATCAAATATATAATTATGCATTAAATCATTAAATCAACACTTGATTTAACGATCCGGTCATATCGCATATAACCGACTAGTATCCAATGTATCGACTTATCGAATCAACTCTCGATTCGATAACTAGGTTATATCGCATATAACCATTCGACACATTGATCGCAAGAATAGAATACGGTATCACATACACGTATTATTCTCGGTCCCGCACATATCTCATATGCGCTCCTATTTCGTTTCGCTTGAGCCAGGAAACCTCTGTGTAGGACTCTAAAGACTCGTCAATACGCCGGTAGCAGATGATGATCATATCAAACATCCACAAGCCGCAAGAGGTCTGCTAAACGTAACGGCCACCCGGGTATTGAGCGATCAGAAGATCGACGAGCAAGCCCGCTCACACTCCTGTGAATCCAACCAGTAACACTACCGTACAGTCAGGTCTGATCGTCTGATATGTCGCATATCTCGCCTAGGGGTGGTAAACGTCAGACCCCAATAGCTCGATAAGTCGTGTCGATATGAGGTCTATAACACTTCGAGAAACTACTGGTAACACTTACCAGTAAATCTCAGCAACCCTGGCCAGGGATTTCCTGTTATAGCCAATCGAACACAGCGCAACATCAACTCCCTATACCGGGAGAGACGAATCCCTTCCTATCGCTCATTGCCTCCATGTGACTCGGGACTGTACCCAAAAACCACCGTTTTGCACGCCCTCTTGGACGTGGTAAGATGGAAATCAAAGCACAGTGGGAACCACACAAGACTCTATGACGATCTCGGGTCAACAGACTACTCTGTACCAGTGTCACCAGAGAACTGCCATCTGACGTGAGGTATAATACCATCTGGGAGTTCTCAGCGAGTCCGTCCAGTGTACCCAGTCTCCACTGAGCACCCGTATATCATCTCTGATGTCAAACACCAATGGATATGGGATCATCCATCGCCCATCTGTATGGGTCGAGAAGGTATACGCTAGTCTACTCTGGTATATCGATGCCCCGTCTCGATACACCCACGACTAGGGACTTTGAAGGATGCACTTATGGACTACCATGTCCCCACTAGTATGATCCGCATCATAGTCCAGGTAGTCAAGTACACATCCTAAGGGCTTTACCAACATGTAACAGAAAGACAAACAGTATACACGTTAAGGTAAAGATCAACCAGATAGCGTACTATCATGTCGAGCGAGAAAATCCTCCCTATATATGTCCCAGCATCCACTACAATATACATCCTATGTATAGTAATGGCCTCTAGGGCATACATATAACTAACAAGATGTCACGCCCCGAAAGTACGGAACGTGACCGGCACTTAGATTACGAAGCGTCTAGAGGCGCCACGTAACCTAAGTAAGCCGAAGCCCAGAAATCTAAACCATGAAAAAGAAGAAGTAGCAGTAAAAGAAAACAAGTATAAAATCATCAGCAAATTTTATCAAAAATTTAAGCAGAGTCTCCTCTGTAAAAACTGGCCCCCAAACGGGTACAACAAGTATAATATACATAAACAATAAAAAGCATCCCCAAACGGGAGCTAGCATCAACGCCAACAGACGGAAACAACCACAACAAGCACAATAATATACAACGCCAAAGGGCGAGGCTCAAAACTCAAAAGAAAACAAAACCACCAGATCAGAATAATACATGCGCGACTCTAAGGTCGAAATAAAAGACTGGCCCAATAAACTTATCAAGTAATACAAATATGGTTGATGGAGCTTACTAGATACAAATGAATGAATAAAAGTACAATGGTGGTTCGGATACAAATGAACCAACCTACCGTGCAAATCACCCTGAAGAAAAGATGTGCCAACAAGCTGCCACGGAAACCTGTACATCGAACCTGAAAAGAATTTGGCACAACGGGGGTGAGTTGCCAACTCGTGAGTAGAAGACATCTACGAAAAGAAATCGAATGCACGACGCTATCCTAGGTCATAATAATACACTACTATATCCCAAACATCTAGTAATAGCAGGGTAATACTACGTGTAAGTGCAAATACTCCGTGTCGTGTCAGTACCTCATATAGTACTATGTCATATGAATGGATATGCATGCACCACGAATGTAAAATAAACAAATCCTGAAATCCAGGTATATCTGTATAAGCATCTGAAATCTCAACAATGAAATCCATGGAAATCTGTACAACACATGTAATCTCAAGTCTCAATATGTCGGGCTCCGTCAGTCCGGATCGGCCCATATCATCAAATCTCACGACAACGGTCGGTATCCTCCGGATATCCGCCGCGCCAGACATCACCGGTAGGTAGTCTTCCCCTGCCAGGCTCATCGTCTACAACTCGATCTTCTTGCCCCGGGGTACCATACCGGGCCCACCATGTACCCGAGACGGTTCATCCACTCCTCGAATCGGGTCTCGAAATCCAATAGAAAACATGAAATCTCATGGTGGACGACACATACATCACGAGAAAACCGCATCTTATTTTAAAAAGAGAAGAGGAGAGAGAGAGAGAAGTTTTATATATTTTTGCGGTTTTCCCCAAAAATCCAGAAATCTCATAGAAATCCAAATCTCAAAATCATGAATAAGTATATGATAAGTGTCGGCATATGCCCATAATACTGCATGATAACATGAAAATATGAATGCATGAATGTCTAAGCAATGAATATCATGTCTGTACTAATGTCAGAGAATAATCACAATATTATATCTGTCTAGTTATTAACTGATTCTATCCATAAAAGAAAATATGATCTAAAGTGTACGTGACATAGCAATTACCGATGATGATGTGTGTGAGCCGGCAAATAAGTGTGCGTGGAATATGCGCATCATCGGTAATAGTGCTGGTGTCCTAACAGGTAAAGTTTATACTGATTATAGCAACATATAAAAGAACATGCACCATGATAATTACAGTATGAATGTAAATACAGGTGTGCATTATCCACTCCTCTGCGAGATACGAGTACAACTACCACTATGTGAGTCGAACCTAAACCAGTGTCCGTCTAACATCCTAAGGAACTAAACCTAATAGACTAGTCAGTAAGAAACTAGAGTCTACCTAAGGTCTGAATCAATATCTCTAATAGTCGGCGATCCCGCCTCAATAGCGTCACGTACGTAGTACGACTTCCTCGAATCAAGAGTGCGGATCAATCATCAAATCTAAGCCTCGTACGGCAAAATCCATCGTACGGCATCCCAATATCGGGGTACGGTCAAGTATCTCCTAGGTGTCTCCTCATTCGTATAATGTCATCATCAACACATCTCATGATCAAGGTGCTAAACTGTGATCGCATACATCAATCATATATCATTGCCATCATGATAAGCATCATTAGTTTATCCTCAGAAATATCATGTCATATGTATCATATTGTGATTAAGTCATACTTATATGATATCGGCATCAGGTCACACCAATATAATGTCGTAATCAAGTTATACATATATCATATCGTGATCAGTCACAAGTTACAGTCCGGGTACTATTCTAGCGTCCCATGTACATCAATATCACCACCACTCTTTATAATTTATATATTCATGTTCATTATCTCATTCTCTAATGATCCGCTAACACTTTAATACGACTGTATAGTCAAGAATCACGGCATCAAGCCCAGTCATACTGTTTCATCATACCTCAGATATCATATCACATCAACGAATCCCATATACGTGTTGTGTATATATATACACCTATACCTAGTTTTATATATATACACACATATACGTATACGCCATGTCAAGTTTTAGTGTGTGCGTGTGTGTTTCTATCAGAAACCTACGAACCTCTCCCAAAGTATTCATCCTCAGGTATGGTTTTCCTAAATCAGTCTAGTCCCGCCTAGGGTCATTACTAGGGTCCTGCTCAGTAAGAATCTAGGGTCACATCGGGTTTCCTAATGTCAATAAGTACTATTCATATTCTACGTTGCGGGGGTGCTAAACGCCATCCACCCGACTTCCCCCCGTAGATATGCATCTACTCACCTGGTCCATGTCTGCCGAAGACAGTGTCGCCATCCTCCTCTTCATCGCCCGCAGTCCACATGAGGGGTACCTAAACGCAAGCATATAAATAGCATCGTAAACCGAATCACATACAAAAGTCAAACGATACAAGGAACAAGCACAGGTTAAAACCTATGTCCCGTCCCCGCAAAAGAACCAAATATCGCTCGATATCGGCGTACAAACTCCGATGGATCGAGATAAACATTAACAAATAACTCGTAGTTTTAAAACACATTACTTATATTATAAAACATGATTAAATCCATCGAAACCCTAAAATCCATCAAACCGTCCAATTTCGTAAAAACCGAAATTGCCAATTTACCGTTTTTCATCAAAACTTGACATTTAAATGAAACCAATAGTTATAAAACTCATTATATAGCATAACTATACTATACAAACCGTTACTATATTTTTATTACACAAATTGATATTGATTTGAAATTTCTAGTTTGCAACATTTAACAATTTTCAACATTTTTCAAGCAAAACACCACAATTCCACCACAAAACATGATTTTGCATGAATTAATGTCTTAAATTACAATTCATGATGATAATGATATAATGAAACCATAATTATAATTTAAATCCTTTTTATTTAGTAATTTCCAAAATCTAGTTTACAAAACAATAGCATTTTATTACTATTTTTCCAATTATCAAAGTAATCTAGTGATCAAACTAAGTTTTTCATTCAATTAATATGCTAATATTTCCACTAAAACTACATTCCAATGATAACAACCCAAATCTAAATTTTATATCAACCACAAACACATTTTGCAAAAACCTAGTTAGCTAATTTCCTTATTTAAAAAGATTTTAAAGAAAATTTTACAATTCAACAACCATGCAATATTTTCCAATTCTAAAAGTGTTAAACTAACTATTATAACCCTAATTAATTATTAAAAACCCTAACTTGAATTTACAACCCTAACTTGTATTTTAAAAATTAAACATAGAATTAATATAATAATTCTAATTATGCTTTAAAAGAACATTTAATAGAAATAATTCAAAAGAGAAAGATTTATACCTCCACAATCTCATGTCCAAACTTGAAAATGAACCTCAAAAATACATGCTTTCCCACTCCAAAATCCATGTAAAGAAGAGTAGAGAATAAAGGGTATGAAATAATTAGGATTTTGTGTATTTTTTGTTGAATTTTTGATGTAATTTGATGGATTTTTGTGCAAAAATGAGGTGGGAAATGGGGAGGGGCAGCCATGGGGGCTTGTGGCCGGCCTTGGTGAGGTGAGGGAGAGAAAGAAGTGAGTGTGAAAGTGTGTAGAAGTTTCAAGAGGGGAAATATCAGTTAAAGGTCTTT
The DNA here is from genome assembly GCA_030015575.1 of Agapanthus africanus. NCBI lineage: Eukaryota > Viridiplantae > Streptophyta > Magnoliopsida > Asparagales > Amaryllidaceae > Agapanthus > Agapanthus africanus. Next base: position 142,180,120 of record CM057349.1, read on the forward strand.
TCATGGTTTATTTAATTATTTATTTATTTGTTTACTATAGCAACTCAAGAAAGCTCTAGAAAATAGGAAAAATTTGCAAATAATTTTTGCATGATACATACTAAATTCTAACATGCCATGGTTTATTTTTACAAATTAAAACCATTTAAATTTGTAATTTACACTAATTTAGTGTAAAAATAAAGCTTATGTTAATATTTAAAATAATTAATTTAGGAAATTTTTTTAATTAAACTAAAAAATTATAAGTGGCTAAATAAACACTATTTACTAGTAATTATATAATTAAATAGGTATTTTTGAATTTATAATGAAAAACAATTGCGGTTTGATTTTACGAAAAATACATTTTGATTTACCGAAAATCATAAAATTCACTTAAACAATTTTATTCATTTAATTATTTTTAAAACGTTACAATCTTCCCCCCTTTAGGAAATTCGGTCCCCGAATTTAAATTAAAACTCCCCTTCCAAATACTAAAACATTTAGCAAAACACTCAAATCGTCGGGGCTCCGAAATCATCAATACATAACAAAAATCAACTCCGTCAAGCATAACGCAATCATCGGAGTTATGGAAAGAACAAAATTCCAAAACTCAATATGAAAACCATCATAATATACATCAATCTATAACTTATATATAATTCGCATCCTAGTAAAATCGCCGAATCGTCATAATAAAGAAGCATACAAAAAAACCCTCTTGAAAATCGCCGTGCAATGCACGTGTCACGGCATAAGTAGCGGACGTTTAAATTTTTAAAAAATAACTGTATATATATCTTTTATTTAACATACACGTCCCGCCTGATTACTAAATCAAATAATAATGATTATGAAAACATACTGCTCAAACTAAAATCAATCCCAATCACATCAATAAAATGTCATGTGCGTCCGGTGCGCACTGAAATCGAAACCAAATGCAGAAACCATGAATACTCACAAAACAAAACTAAGTGCAACAGGTGTGCACCAAAAACATCTGTCAAGTGCAACGGGCGTGCATGACTCAATATCAGGTGCATCTAATCTGCACAAAATCCCGATTTAGTGCATCTGGTGTGCACGAAATCGCATCAAGTGTGCCAAGTATGAGCAAGAATCCTAATCAGGTGCACATGGTGCACGAAAACATACATCGAATATCAAAATCGAAATCACAGTACAAAAATGCATGAAAACTAGGTCGAAACATATGTCAAAATCATGTGTAACCCCTATGCACGAAATCAAATCAAAAATCTCAATATATATAAAACCAAATCAAGTGTACTGGGTGTGTACTAAACAACATCAATACAACCGATACATGAAACAAAGATAGAATGTAATGAAGGTACACACATGAAATACCAATCGTAGAACAAAGTCCTCAAAATACCAAAATCCAATCAACGAAAATATGAAATTCAAATCACTAAATCACAATCGTAAACACTATCATCAATTGCTTTGAACTCGTCTCTTCGTAGCTGTGCTGACTGCGCTACCAACGGCAATACTCATGTCTAGAGCCTCCCACATAGTCGATCCCTTCACTTGATATCCGGACTACATTAAACTTTTCGATCGATCCATCAAAATCCCATAATTCCCCGAGAGCTCAACACTGAAGTACAGTTTAAAAATATTCGGTACATACCCCAGCATCAATGATCCAGCTGTAGAAGGGCAAACCCAAGCCTCACTAATGGCACCGCGGAACTGCCGTAAACCCTAAGGTTCAAGGGCGTTCTCGTGGTCATTATGTCGAGTTAGGGTTTCATTCTTCTAGAGGGTCCATCGAAATACCTGCATGTTCTTCCGAATACTTTAAACTTAGGAAAATGGTTTTCTGATAATCGTTCGAACCCTTTAACTTCATCCGGACGGCATGTGAATACCCTTCGTCCGCACGCTAAGCAATGCTTCAATCCTCAAGAATAACCAATACTCTAATGGTTATCGCATTCGAGCCGCAGCTCCCTCTGCCCGTGCGCCCATGGTAACATAACCACCCTCCGACATCGACGAAGATAGATCAAAGGAACGAATGAAATACGGTGCAAACAAATATGCATCCTAAGGCTCCTTAAGCAGAGTAGCGTATCGTAAGTATGCCGCGGACCATACCCACGGTACGTCACTCTACCTAAATTGCCTACTCCATCAACCAAGGGTCACCTAGACTTATACAAGGTTAAACCTAGCGCTCTGATACCAACTTTGTCACGACCCGAAAGTACGGAACGTGACCGGCACTTAGATTACGAAGCGTCTAGAGGCGCCACGTAACCTAAGTAAGCCGAAGCCCAGAAATCTAAACCATGAAAAAGAAGAAGAAGCAGTAAAAGAAAACAAGTATAAAATCATCAGCAAATTTTATCAAAAATTTAAGCAGAGTCTCCTCTGTAAAAACTGGCCCCCAAACGGGTACAACAAGTATAATATACATAAACAATAAAAAGCATCCCCAAACGGGAGCTAGCATCAACGCCAACAGGCGGAAACAACCACAACAAGCACAATAATATACAACGCCAAAGGGCGAGGCTCAAAACTCAAAAGAAAACAAAACCACCAGATCAGAATAATACATGCGCGACTCTAAGGTCGAAATAAAAGACTGGCCCAATAAACTTATCAAGTAATACAAATATGGTTGATGGAGCTTACTAGATACAAATGAATGAATAAAAGTACAATGGTGGTTCGGATACAAATGAACCAACCTACCGTGCAAATCACCCTGAAGAAATGATGTGCCAACAAGCTGCCACGGAAACCTGTACATCGAACCTGAAAAGAATTTGGCACAACGGGGGTGAGTTGCCAACTCGTGAGTAGAAGACATCTACGAAAAGAAATCGAATGCACGACGCTATCCTAGGTCATAATAATACACTACTATATCCCAAACATCTAGTAATAGCAGGGTAATACTACGTGTAAGTGCAAATACTCCGTGTCGTGTCAGTACCTCATATAGTACTATGTCATATGAATGGATATGCATGCACCACGAATGTAAAATAAACAAATCCTGAAATCCAGGTATATCTGTATAAGCATCTGAAATCTCAACAATGAAATCCATGGAAATCTGTACAACACATGTAATCTCAAGTCTCAATATGTCGGGCTCCGTCAGTCCGGATCGGCCCATATCATCAAATCTCACGACAACGGTCGGTATCCTCCGGATATCCGCCGCGCCAGACATCACCGGTAGGTAGTCTTCCCCTGCCAGGCTCATCGTCTACAACTCGATCTTCTTGCCCCGGGGTACCATACCGGGCCCACCATGTACCCGAGACGGTTCATCCACTCCTCGAATCGGGTCTCGAAATCCAATAGAAAACATGAAATCTCATGGTGGACGACACATACATCACGAGAAAACCGCATCTTATTTTAAAAAGAGAAGAGGAGAGAGAGAGAGAAGTTTTATATATTTTTGCGGTTTTCCCCAAAAATCCAGAAATCTCATAGAAATCCAAATCTCAAAATCATGAATAAGTATATGATAAGTGTCGGCATATGCCCATAATACTGCATGATAACATGAAAATATGAATGCATGAATGTCTAAGCAATGAATATCATGTCTGTACTAATGTCAGAGAATAATCACAATATTATATCTGTCTAGTTATTAACTGATTCTATCCATAAAAGAAAATATGATCTAAAGTGTACGTGACATAGCAATTACCGATGATGATGTGTGTGAGCCGGCAAATAAGTGTGCGTGGAATATGCGCATCATCGGTAATAGTGCTGGTGTCCTAACAGGTAAAGTTTATACTGATTATAGCAACATATAAAAGAACATGCACCATGATAATTACAGTATGAATGTAAATACAGGTGTGCATTATCCACTCCTCTGCGAGATACGAGTACAACTACCACTATGTGAGTCGAACCTAAACCAGTGTCCGTCTAACATCCTAAGGAACTAAACCTAATAGACTAGTCAGTAAGAAACTAGAGTCTACCTAAGGTCTGAATCAATATCTCTAATAGTCGGCGATCCCGCCTCAATAGCGTCACGTACGTAGTACGACTTTCTCGAATCAAGAGTGCGGATCAATCATCAAATCTAAGCCTCGTACGGCAAAATCCATCGTACGGCATCCCAATATCGGGGTACGGTCAAGTATCTCCTAGGTGTCTCCTCATTCGTATAATGTCATCATCAACACATCTCATGATCAAGGTGCTAAACTGTGATCGCATACATCAATCATATATCATTGCCATCATGATAAGCATCATTAGTTTATCCTCAGAAATATCATGTCATATGTATCATATTGTGATTAAGTCATACTTATATGATATCGGCATCAGGTCACACCAATATAATGTCGTAATCAAGTTATACATATATCATATCGTGATCAGTCACAAGTTACAGTCCGGGTACTATTCTAGCGTCCCATGTACATCAATATCACCACCACTCTTTATAATTTATATATTCATGTTCATTATCTCATTCTCTAATGATCCGCTAACACTTTAATACGACTGTATAGTCAAGAATCACGGCATCAAGCCCAGTCATACTGTTTCATCATACCTCAGATATCATATCACATCAACGAATCCCATATACGTGTTGTGTATATATATACACCTATACCTAGTTTTATATATATACACACATATACGTATACGCCATGTCAAGTTTTAGTGTGTGCGTGTGTGTTTCTATCAGAAACCTACGAACCTCTCCCAAAGTATTCATCCTCAGGTATGGTTTTCCTAAATCAGTCTAGTCCCGCCTAGGGTCATTACTAGGGTCCTGCTCAGTAAGAATCTAGGGTCACATCGGGTTTCCTAATGTCAATAAGTACTATTCATATTCTACGTTGCGGGGGTGCTAAACGCCATCCACCCGACTTCCCCCCGTAGATATGCATCTACTCACCTGGTCCATGTCTGCCGAAGACAGTGTCGCCATCCTCCTCTTCATCGCCCGCAGTCCACATGAGGGGTACCTAAACGCAAGCATATAAATAGCATCGTAAACCGAATCACATACAAAAGTCAAACGATACAAGGAACAAGCACAGGTTAAAACCTATGTCCCGTCCCCGCAAAAGAACCAAATATCGCTCGATATCGGGGTACAAACTCCGATGGATCGAGATAAACATTAACAAATAACTCGTAGTTTTAAAACACATTACTTATATTATAAAACATGATTAAATCCATCGAAACCCTAAAATCCATCAAACCGTCCAATTTCGTAAAAACCGAAATTGCCAATTTACCGTTTTTCATCAAAACTTGACATTTAAATGAAACCAATAGTTATAAAACTCATTATATAGCATAACTAGACTATACAAACCGTTACTATATTTTTATTACACAAATTGATATTGATTTGAAATTTCTAGTTTGCAACATTTAACAATTTTCAACATTTTTCAAGCAAAACACCACAATTCCACCACAAAACATGATTTTGCATGAATTAATGTCTTAAATTACAATTCATGATGATAATGATATAATGAAACCATAATTATAATTTAAATCCCTTTTATTTAGTAATTTCCAAAATCTAGTTTACAAAACAATAGCATTTTATTACTATTTTTCCAATTATCAAAGTAATCTAGTGATCAAACTAAGTTTTTCATTCAATTAATATGCTAATATTTCCACTAAAACTACATTCCAATGATAACAACCCAAATCTAAATTTTATATCAACCACAAACACATTTTGCAAAAACCTAGTTAGCTAATTTCCTTATTTAAAAAGATTTTAAAAGAAAATTTTACAATTCAACAACCATGCAATATTTTCCAATTCTAAAAGTGTTAAACTAACTATTATAACCCTAATTAATTATTAAAAACCCTAACTTGAATTTACAACCCTAACTTGTATTTTAAAAATTAAACATAGAATTAATATAATAATTCTAATTATGCTTTAAAAGAACATTTAATAGAAATAATTCAAAAGAGAAAGATTTATACCTCCACAATCTCATGTCCAAATTTGAAAATGAACCTCAAAAATACATGCTTTCCCACTCCAAAATCCATGTAAAGAAGAGTAGAGAATAAAGGGTATGAAATAATTAGGATTTTGTGTATTTTTTGTTGAATTTTTGATGTAATTTGATGGATTTTTGTGCAAAAATGAGGTGGGAAATGGGGAGGGGCAGCCATGGGGGCTTGTGGCCGGCCTTGGTGAGGTGAGGGAGAGAAAGAAGTGAGTGTGAAAGTGTGTAGAAGTTTCAAGAGGGGAAATATCAGTTAAAGGTCTTTTCATGGTTTATTTAATTATTTATTTATTTGTTTACTATAGCAACTCAAGAAAGCTCTAGAAAATAGGAAAAATTTGCAAATAATTTTTGCATGATACATACTAAATTCTAACATGCCATGGTTTATTTTTACAAATTAAAACCATTTAAATTTGTAATTTACACTAATTTAGTGTAAAAATAAAGCTTATGTTAATATTTAAAATAATTAATTTAGGAATTTTTTTTAATTAAACTAAAAAATTATAAGTGGCTAAATAAACACTATTTACTAGTAATTACATAATTAAATAGGTATTTTTGAATTTATAATGAAAAACAATTGCGGTTTGATTTTACGAAAAATACATTTTGCTTTACCGAAAATCATAAAATTCACTTAAACAATTTTATTCATTTAATTATTTATTTAATTATTTGTAAAACGTTACACAAGACATTCATGCATTCATATTTTCATGTTATCATGCAGTATTATGGGAATATGCCGACACTTATAATATACTTACTCATGATTTTAAGATTTGGATTTCTATGAGATTTCTGGATTTTTGGGGAAAACCGTAAGAATATATGAAACTTCTCTCTCTCTCCTCCTTTTTTTAAAAATAAGATGCGGTTTTCTCGTGATGTATGTGTCGTCCACCATGAGATTTCATATTTTCTGTTGGATTTCGAGACCCGATTTGAGGAGTGGATGAACCGTCTCGGGTACATGGTGGGCCCGGTATGGTACCCCGGGGCAAGAAGATCGAGTTGTATACGATGAGCCTGGCAGGGGAAGGCTACTTACCGGTGATGTATGGCGCGGTGGATATCCGGAGGATACCGACCGTTGTCGTGAGATTTGATGCTATGGGCCGATCCGGACTGACGGAGCCCGAGTTATTGAGACTATGAGACTTGAGATTTACATGTTTGTATCGATGCTTGACACGGATTTCCATGGATTTCATTGTTGATATTTCAGATTTCTATACACGTTTTATTATGATAACAGCTAAAGATTTCATATACAGATATATCTGGATTTCAGGATTGATTATTTTATATTCATGGTGCATGCATATCCATTCATATGACATAGTACTATATGAGGCATTGACACGAGCACGGAGTATCTGCATTTACACGTAGTTTTACCCTGCTATTACTAGATGATTTGGATATAATAGTGTATTATTATGACCTAGGATAGCGTCGTGCATTCGATTTCTTTTCGTAGATGTCTTCTACTCACGAGTTGGCAACTCACCCCCGTTGTGCCAAATTTTATTACAGGTTCGATATACAGGTTTCCCTGGCAGCTTGCTGGCACATCATTTCATTCAGGGTGACTTGCACGGTAGGTTGGTTCACTTGTATCTGAACCACCATTGTACTTTTATTCTTTCATTTGTATCTAGTAAGCTCCATCAACCATACTTGTATTACTTGATAAGTTTATTGGACCAGTTATTTATTTCGACCTTAGAGTCGCGCATGTATTATTCTGATCTGGTGGTTTTGTTTTCTTTTGAGTTTTGAGCCTCGCCTTTTGGCGTTGTATACTATTGTGTATTGTTGTGGTTGTTTCCGCCTGTTGGCGTTGAGCTAGCTCCCGTTTGGGGATGCTTTTTATTGTTTATGTATATTATACTTGTTGTACCCGTTTGGGGGCCAGTTTTTACAGAGGAGACTCTGCCGAAATTTTTGGGAAATTTGCTGATACTTTTAAACTTGTTTTTCTTCATGTTTTCTTTTCTTCTTCTTCTTTTTTATGGTTTAGATTTCTGGGCTTCGGCTTACTTAGGTTATGTTGCGCCTCTAGACGTTTCGTAATCTAAGTGCCGGTCACGTTCCGTACTTTCGGGTCGTGACAATAACACTACCGCACACTCTATTACGAATTGGGAAGAATTCGACGCTGCATTCCTTAAGAAATTTTACCCAATACAAAAGACAGCTCGAATCCGTAGCGAACTGAATCAATTTGCCCAGCTCCCTACTGAACCATTTTCAAAATGCTTTGAACGTTTCAAGGATCTATTGGTTCAGTGTCTTCATCATGGCATCCCGAGATGGGAGCTTTGCCGAATCATTTATGAGGGCATTAACCCAAACACTAAACAGAGCCTTAAAACATGTGTCAAGGTACTTTTATGACCAAAGATGATGGGGAAGCTTGGAAGTATTTAGAAGAGTTCGCTGAAAAATCACTACAGTGGGAGAGTGGAACCCAACCATTGAATAGGGGTGGCGTACACCAAATAGATGTGTCCATAGGTGTTCGAGCTGAGATGGCAGCAATGCAAAAGAAGCTCGACGCTATGGAACAAAAATTTGCAGCAGCCTCCCTAAACCCAGTGTCGCTCCCCAAAACTGTTTGTGGGTGCTGTTCTGATCCGTCTCATTTAACGGAAGAATGTCCATTAAACTCTGCGTTTCAAGGTCACGAGCATTCTAATGCTGCATTTCAAAGACCTCGAAACAATCCATATTCTTCCACGTACAATCAGGGCTGGAGGAATCACCCGAATTTCGCTTGGAACCAAAACCAATCTCAAAACACGGTTCCAAACACGAATCAATTTCAAAGGGCTCTTCCTCCACCACCACAGCAACCCCTTCAACTCACTCAGCACCCCTACCAGTTACAAAACTTCCAAAATCAGGTCAACACTCCTGCACAGTCTAATCCTATGCAGTTGTCCTGTTCTGACGAATTCTCTCAATTCACTCAAACCATGAAATCACTTTTATCAAATTTCATAGAGGTTTCGACTGAGGTTAGATCTTCCGTCAGTGAGATAAAGAAAAACTCAGCGTCTCAAGCTGAGAGTATCAGATCGATGGAAGCTGAAATCGCACGACTTAAAGCTGAAATGAGTGCGAGAGAAAAAGGGAAGCTTCCCTCTCAACCCTACAGAATCCTGGGCATTACAATGTAAATGCCATCATAACGTTGAGATCGGGAAGGGTGCTGAACAACCATGTCGGGGAAGAAGTTGATGATACTGAAAATCAAATCAACACCCCGGCTGAGACCTTTCCACACACACACACTTCTCCTTCTGATCCTTCTTCTTCTACCATACCACCTTCTCGAGAGCCTATTCTCCATTTCCCATTAGGCACGACACCCTCTCCCAACCCTTATAGTTCTCTACAGATGGTCCCCACACCTCTTTTGGGACATCGTCTACCCCCTCTTCCTTCTCCTGTGATGGACCCTGCGCTTATTGCGAAAGCTCCTTACCCGAATCGGTTAAGGGGTAATAGAACGAGTCCTCATATGGAGAAAATTATGGAAATGTTCAAACAGGTTAACATCAATATCCCTCTCCTAGATGCGATTCAACAAGTCCCCGCTTATGCGAAAATTCTTAAGGACTTGTGCACTAGGAAGAGGAAGACCCAAGTGCCAAAGAAGGTCTTTATGTCTAATAATATCAGCACTGCTTTTATCCCCCAGCTACCAAAGAAACGTAAGGACCCAGGATGTCCTACAATATCGATTTCTATTGGGGGTAAAAGCATAAATCGTGCTCTTTTAGACCTTGGCGCAAGTGTTAACCTACTTCCATATTCTGTCTATGAGCAACTAGGGATTGGAGAGTTGAAACCTGCTCACTGCACTCTCCAAATGGCAGACCGTTCAATCACCAAACCAAGGGGTGAACTAGAGGATGTGTTGATAAAGGTCGGGGAATTTGTTTTCCCTGTAGACTTCATTATGCTCGACACACATCCTGTAGCAAACCCCCGGGGCCAAATTCCGGTTATTCTGGGTCGTCCTTTCCTTGCCACTTCCAACGCTGTTATAAACTGTAGAAATGGTTCAATGAACTTATCATTTGGAAATATGACCATTGAACTAAACATCTACAAAGTTGGAAGTCAATCATCAGAACCCTCTGCTCATATTTTAGATGTGTGCTCTGTCCACGAGATCGCTCCTGATAGTTGTGGAGCTGAGGATCTTTGCTTTCTAGATCTCGACGACATTACCACATCTCTGCTTGATCTTACACATGATCTTAGTGAGGACACTTTTCCTACACTTGAGTCCGACACTCCTGACTTTACTCCACCCAAGTCTGTATCTTTCACAGGCTCTGAGCTTCTTTGTAATTCCAAAAATCACTCAATAATCCCACCTTCCATTATTTCTCCGCCTGAATTAGATCTCAAAATTTCACCTTCTCACCTTAAATATGCATATTTAGGTGAGAATGAGTCCTTACCGGTTATCATATCCGCTTCTCTTGCATCAGAGCAAGAGAATGCACTTTTATCGGTATTAAGATCTAATAAAGAGGCGTTTGGTTGGAGTATGGTGGATATCAAAGGGATTAGTCCCTTGATAGTTGAACATCATATACATGTGATGGATGATGCCAGACCAACCCGAGAACCACAGAGACGGTTAAATCCCGTCATGAAGGAAGCAATGATGAAAGAGATCGTCAAATGCCTAGATAATGGTATTATATACCCCATCTCCGATAGCCAATGGGTGAGTCCTATACATGTCGTTCCTAAGAAATCCGGCATCACTGTTATTACCAATGAGGCAAATGAGTTGATTCAGACACGCACCCAAACTGGGTGGCGTGTATGTATTGATTATAGAAAACTCAATGCTGCCACGAGGAAAGACCGCTTTCCTCTACCATTCATTGATCAGATGCTGGAACGCTTAGCGGGACGAGAGTATTATTGCTTTATGGACGGATACTCAGGCTATAATCAGGTCCCCATCGCCAAAAAAGGATCAAGATAAAACCACTTTTACTTGTCCTTTTGGTACCTTTGCTTACAGTCGCATGCCCTTTGGGTTATGCAATGCTCCCTCTACCTTTCAGCGGTGTATGATGGGGATATTCTCTGATATGGTAGAGAATTTTCTGGAGATCTTTATGGACGATTTCTCGATTTTTGGAGACTCTTTTTCTGATTGCCTATCGAATCTTGACGCTGTTCTTACTCGTTGCAAAGAGAAGAACTTGACTTTGAACTGGGAAAAATGCCACTTCATGGTCTAAGAAGGAATTGTACTTGGACATGTTATTTCACAGAAATGCATTGAGGTTGACAGAGCTAAGATAGATGTCATTCAAAACCTCCCTCATCCCAAAAGCGTAAAAGATATTTGATCTTTCCTTGGCCATACGGGCTTTTATAGGAGATTCATTGAGGACTTTAGTAAAATTGCTAGACCTTTAACTCTTCTCCTGGCCAAGGATACGATCTTCCATTTTGACTCGGACTGCGAGACAACTTTCAACTCACTTAAACACTCACTCACTTCAGCCCCCGTGTTATCATCACCAAACTGGGACTACCCCTTTGAGCTGATGTGTGACGCATCTGATTTTGCAGTAGGTGCAGTCTTAGGACAGCACATCGAAAAGATGCCACATGTGATATACTATGCAAGTAAGACCCTGAATGATGTGCAAATCAATTATACAACCACAGAAAAAGAACTCTTAGCGGTTGTATTTGCATTAGAAAAATTCAGGCCTTACTTAATTGGCTCACCTATAGTTGTGTATACTGACCATTCCGCTTTAAAACATCTTCTGGCGAAGAAAGATGCAAAAGGTTGACTAATACGTTGGATCCTTCTGTTACAAGAATTCGATCTTGTTATCAAAGATAAGAAAGGATGTGAAAACGTAGTAGCTGACCATCTTTCACGCATCTCTTCTTCCCCTGTGACCCTGCCGATCAATGATTCGTTCCCTGATGAACAACTCCTGAGCATATCCACTGAACCATGGTTCAGGGATATTGTGAACTATCTTGTCATGGGACTGATACCCAGCGATTGGTCAAAACAGGACAAATACCGTTTTCTATCCCTAGTAAAACACTTTTACTGGGACGAGCCCTATCTATTTAAATATTGTCCTGATCAGATCATTCGCCGGTGTGTCCCGAATGAAGAGTTCAAGAGTGTTCTTTCTTTTTATCATGATCAGGCCTGTGGGGGCCACTTTGGTCCTAAAAAGATAGCGGAGAAGGTTTTGCAATGTGGATTTTATTGGCCGACCTTATTCAAGGACGCATTTGAGCATTGCAAAACCTGTACACAATGTCAGTACATGGGTAGAATCTCCCAGAGAAATGAAATGCTTCAGCAACCCATTCTGGTTGTTGAAATATTTGATGTTTGGGGCATTGATTTTATGGGTCCTTTTCCCAACTCCTTTGGGAATTTGTACATACTGCTGGCGGTTGATTATGTCTCCAAGTGGGTAGAAGACATTCTATGTCGCACTAATGACAAGAAAGTTGTCATTAAGTTTTTAAAAGAGAATATCTTTTCGCGATTTGGAGACCCACGCGCTATTATTAGCGATAACGGGACAAATTTCTGCAACAGATCTTTCGAGACTCTGATGCGAAAATACGCAATCAACCACCGACTTTCTACACCCTATCATCCCCAAACGAGCGGGCAGGCTGAGATCTCAAATAGACAGATCAAACTTATCTTGGAGAAAACTGTTGCTAAGAATAGAAAAGACTGGTCGACCAAAATGACGGATGCTCTTTGGGTATTTAGGACTGCATATAAAACCGACCTAGGGATGTCTCCATATAGGATAGTGTTCGAGAAGGCATGTCACTTACCCGTCGAGATAGAGCATAAAGCATTATGGGCTATTAAGGAAATAAATTTTGATCTAAACCAAGCCTGCAACTTTCGGAAGCTGCAACTTAATGAGCTAAGCGAACTCCGCGATGAAGCTTATGATAACGCTGTAATTGTAAAGAATAGGACTAAGGTTTCTCATGATAAAAACATTTTGAGGAAAACATTTTCACCTGGTCAACAAGTCCTTCTTTACGATTCACGATTACATCTTCACGCGGGTAAGCTTCGATCTCGGTGGAAGGGACCTTTTGTTGTGCGGTTTGTATACCCGCACGGGGCAGTAGAAGTAGAAAATGTTAAAAACGGCACCGTTTTCAAAGTAAATGGACATAGACTGAAGCCGTATTTTTCCACTGACCCCACGGAGGAGCTCTTGTTCTTACAAGAGCCAGTTTATTTAGATTAAAATTCCTCCGTCTCACCTTCATGTCTTGTATATCATTGCATCATCTTTTGGATGGAGGTGAGTGAAAAGAGTAAGTTTGGGGGAAGTTCTTCACTTATATATTTTGCCCCCACTAATAATTCCTCCCAGACTTACAGTTTTTGTAGATATATCTGTTGACAACAGTGAGGACACTGTTGAAAACAAGTTTGGAGGAGGTTTGTGCTTATTTTCGCATCATTTGCATATCATCTGCATAAGCACAAAACATTTCTTTAAAAATCTATAAAAATTTAAATTTTTTTCAAAACCCATAAAAAATTAAAAAAATTTCAAATATAAAAATATTTTAATATTTAAAACCTTTTTTGTACATAAATAAGATAATAAAAGTTTAGATAGTGAACAATTACATCCATGAGATTAGAAAAAATTTAAGAAAACTAAGAAAATTAGAAGTTTTCCTATACGAACTAGTAATAAGTAGTTATGAGCCGTTGTCCCAAGGGTTAGTAAGATGAAGGACGTCACTAATCTGAGGATAAAAATAAGTCTGAAAAATAGTTTCTATTCTGGAAGCCAAACATTTTGAGCGTTGCTACCCTGCTATTCGCACTTACACACATCTTGAAGCCTGGGATAGTAGAGGATACCTTGAAATGCTCTTGTCTTAAAGCCGATGTATGAAGGAAATAAAAAGAAAAAAAAAGTGAATAAAGAAAATATAAAGTGGTGAGAAAAATGGACACTGGTTTTGTTATCGCCTAGGGCAATAAAAAATATATAGCGAGGGTGCTTCTTCACCTAGTGCCCTAAGACCAACTGGTCTGGGAGTCACTGCTATGCCTGAGGTGGTGCAAGACGAGAAAAATACACCAAGTAAGCAAGCACAGGAGTAATCGGTCGGTTAGTACCTCAAGAAGTATTAACGGTCGCATGAAAGTGTGTGAGCAATCTCATCTAAATATTCATTAATTAAAAAGTACTGAGGCTGATGGGCAAGAGTATGATAGCTTGAATTGAATTCTCCGGGTGTAGGGATGTCCTTTACACACACGCAGGGTGATATGATCGATGTTTGGAAGAAAGATAGGAATGAAGAATAAGACGATGTTTTATTGAGGGAGGACGTGATTTCTGACATTTTTTCATGACCATTAAGATAGGGCTCATGGCAACCGAAAAGGTAGCTTAATTGGAAACCCTAATTTTCAAGGCTTTTCTTTTACAATTCTTTTCTTTAAATGTAATATTCATGATCTTCCTTTTATTATTGGATTTTGTGGGTGCAATCCGCTGAAAACCCTCAGGAGACAACACTCCTCCTACTAGGGACACCTAGAGGTTTAAAGGCTTGTTGCACGTGTTCAGTGCAATCGTGTTGCCTACGAAAGTGTGCTAGATAGTTTTTCTCTTTCTTTATTTTCTCCTTCTCTTTTTAATAAAACAGTTCGCTCGAGACGATTGAAATTAAGTTTGGGGGAATTTGATTAGTCGAAAATATTGTATTTTTAACACGGCAATTTCCCTATCATTTGCACTCATTTAAAAGTGTACGGTATTCATATTTCACATATTAGCAAAACTGTCGCAAAATATCAGATTGCATGCATTAGACTCTTAAACCGGCATTTCTAGGGAAATTGACTGCATTTCATGGCATCGCATCATCTCTATATTGCGCAACACTTGTTTTAAGATCTGTGCAGGAAAATCCAGAAGAAAGGCCAAGAATTTATACGGTACCGATCAAACATTACGCCAACTCAATGATTTCAGTTCTGGTATCAATCAAAAGGGACAAATAAAATTCAACATATCAGATAAATCCCCAAATAGCAGCCCAAGACCACATCAGAAAGATGCAGTCCCAAGGAGCTTATGTGGCCGCAGAACCGCGGCCTAAGCCGCCTTATGCCGCGGTTCCGTGGCCGTCTTTCCACGCCATCCACCAAATTTTGCTGCACAATGCTTCACTCAGGGACCACATTCAGCTCATATACTTCAAGTTCCAGAAAGCCCCAGATAGTTCTACCAGATCAGCAAGCTTTGGGATCAACACTAAACTAGCCTTGTATTCTAGAAACTTCTCCCTAAACCTATCTTAAACCCTAAGCTAACTCCTAACAAACTCCTTCTAGAAGCCTCAAAAAACTTTTGGAGGGAATTGTAATTTCAAACCTAGACCTAGGGTTTGGGAGATCTATAAATAAGACCCTAGGCTCACTTGTAAACCATCATGGAAAAATCCCTCCATTAGTTCATTTTAGTAGCCAATCTAAATCCATTCACTCTCTTTCTTCATCTTCTTCTTCCACAAGTCTAGTGAGAGGACTTGTGTGAAACCCTAACCCTAATTCCAATCAAAAGCCAAGATCCCGAGTACCCATCAAGCAAGAAGCCTTGCAACCTTTTATGAGCCGAGCCGATCTTCAACAGAGCAAGTGGTCCAAGCCGATCCGCGACTCACGGAGCCGAGCAACGCCAATTCGACAATTTAGTTCTTCCTCTTGTAGTTCTTGAGCGACTGTAATCAAATTGTTGATATAAATAAAAGGTGATATTCTTTTATCTTGTTTTCTTTAAATTCTTGCATCATGATATCTTTTCAATTCTTGAATACTTTCTGTGTGATGATGTTTGAGTAATACTCCGCTCGTCGAGGAGTCGAGACGATCAATAGAATGATGATGTAATATATCATAAATCGATTCTTGAATCCTACGAGTTTTGTAAACCCTAGCAAGTTCAAGAATCGACGACCCAATTCGTTGCGATGCTTTCTTGATTGATATCGCTCGAGATTGGGGAGTTACGATCGTTTCTTGAAATTGTTAGAGGCTAGAATGTGAATGATATCAACGAAAGAACAAGGGTTAAATGATGAAACCCTAGTTTCATCAAGAAAGCCCTAACTCTCGTCGATCATCATCAATCTAGTATCAATCCTT
This sequence comes from Agapanthus africanus, assembly GCA_030015575.1. Classification (NCBI taxonomy): domain Eukaryota; kingdom Viridiplantae; phylum Streptophyta; class Magnoliopsida; order Asparagales; family Amaryllidaceae; genus Agapanthus; species Agapanthus africanus. The sequence goes on from CM057349.1 coordinate 142,196,395, forward strand.
CGAAGGACAAGAACACGAAATCTTGAGATTACATCACGTCTATAGATCCGATCGATTCCTACGAGCCTCATTTAGATTCTTGACATTTTGGTTGGAAATATCATCGAAACCCGATTCTTGATTTGTTTACCAGTTTCTTGATTCTTGATTAAACTCGTGACACCTGAATCAATCGATAAATTCTTGAATCATGTTTTCTTTTCTTTTCGATTAACTTTTTAATTCAAACAAATTAAACATAGAAACGAATCGCACAATCCCTGTGGACGATCCGCACTCGCTTACGATCTACAACCGACACCGTAATTGATTGCGGTCAAATATAATTCTTTGATTGTGAATTTTATTCAATATTACCGACACATTGAAACTTATTCGCTTTATTCGATTTACACAAACAAGAAATTCTTTACAATCAAATGAAACCCTTATCGGGGATCATTTGATTTACTTACACAATCGGAAAGTTATAACAATCACCAATCACAAGAATCTACATCTTCGATCTCTTTGAAGAATCCCGATACCTGCGATACCTGGTTCTCTACTTTATTCCTATACCCACAACTTCTCAAAACTTAGACCTTGTATTTCTACGAAACACTTGTCTACAAACTAGAGAAGTCACAAGTAACCAGAACATAGCACGAGGACCAACCCCTTTGTCCTGATGGACACTGGACAACATACAATACTCTGTATAAGTCCGCTGAGTTGAGTAACTCAAAACTTATGCATCGTAGGTTGAAAACTGTACTTATGGTTAAGAACTACTCCGCTGTTCAATGCTCCTTACCCAATCGTCAACTGATGTAGGTAAATGTCATCGACATAATATCAAAAAGTTATATCTCACTTTATAAAAATAAACGTACAGATATATCATTTTGAAATTGGTGCATAACAACGGATACTCAAAACCAAATACATGCCTGCCGGCCATAACCTAGGGGACTTCCTCAAATATCACCCATTACAACGAATTCCGATATAATGAGGATGATCTCCTTATTCCCAATAACCTACTCCCACTCATCATCTGTAAAACCATACAGATGTGAGAATCATACCTGGTAAATACATACCCTGGAGTAAATATCTAATCGGGAAATCGGTTTTCCTTTAACAATGCACTGAAACATGAAAATGTTTCGTAGGGGTATCCTGGTATTCCTAGTAATGTCTCTTTCATAATCCAATTCATGAATATAACCGTATATTTCTTTGCCATCTCTCCAAATCCCTTTATTTGTCTTTATTCGTTACCTTCTGTACACCATTGTTAGGCTAAATAGTTTTCTTCCTTCCCTACCGTTCGGCACCAGCCTATGGTTTGGAAGAAGACTATCCAATAAGTATAATAGGTGTACCCTCCTAAACCAAGGAGCACTCGCAACTTGAGAGAAGGTGATGATAAAAGACAACTGAATAATATCTTATTCTATTTCTCCCGAACTGGGGAAAAAGCAAAGGTGAAATAGGAGTGGCGATGAACTACGCGGTTTGGTCCTGAATGATAGCAGTCGCAATTTACTTTGCCCTCTTTCTAATCCCTTTATTTTGTCTTTACATATTACCTTCTGTACACCCTACTTAGGTTAATTGGTTTTCTCCATTCCCTACCTTTCGGTACCTGCCTATGGTTTGGAAGAAGACTATCCAATAAGCGCAATAGGTGTACTCTCCTAAACCAAGGAGCCCTCGCAACCTGAGAGAAGGTGATAATAAAAGACAACTGAATAAACCAATTCTATTTCTCCTGAACTTTGATCCATCCTCGAAGAAGTCCTTTCGAGTTCATATATAACCATACGATGGATCTATCCAATGGAAGTGGATGTCCGTAGTAATACGGGGTGTTCTGAGAAATGCAAAGGGTAGAAGAAGGAGTGGCAATGACTTATGCAACTCAGACAATCCAAAAGCCAGTATTTTAAGAAGGTTCGGTCAACTTGGTCACTGAGTCATAGTCTAGGGTCGGTCAAAAGTCGCTGCCAAAGAGAGAGAGAAAAGAAACACTCTGCGTGCACTCTAACCTAGATCAGAATGGTTATCACTTTATCTAATCTGGAAACCTCCCACTGTATTGTCAAATTCTCCTCCAAATCTGAAAGAAGAATCAATTGGGATCACCCGAAGAGCAAACCAACTCATCAGTGGGAATCGGGATCCAACTCTCATCGCATGATAACGTGACGGAATCCACTCACGTTATCACACTCCAGAAGGTATGCGCATGCCTGGCAAGTTTCAGTTTCTTTAGAAACTCCTGATATGATTTTTACCCCATGCTCTTATGATCGTGACTAAGGGCCAACCCATCATAAGTCACATGTCAAGTTCTTCCCATCATTATCTTGTTAATTTGAACCCACCCGTACTTGCCCTTGACTAAGGGCCAACAAGGTTGTACGACTGTCCTAAACCAACGCATCTATCTATGCAACATGTGAACACCCCAGCAGCTACCAATCACTATGTCCTGGCTAAGGGCCAGACCAACATAGCTTGAATACTACTGACCATTCATATGAAATGACGAAAGGCTACGGCTGGTTTTTGGAGAAAAACCTTTAACATAATGAACTTGATCTCATTGAAGGAACCTGATAGCTTTTTATAAAAATATAGTGACGAAAACCTTTGCTAAAGAGGTCACTCCCGGTGAAGGGATCTCGGCTCTTTCCTCGTGGAATGAGGTGCAGGATATTCCACTGAATACCACGATGCAAAGCAACTTGTAATCGACTATAGTGAAGTTATTACCCTGATGTAAACTTCTGCCCAAGGGGTCACTCCCGGTGAAGGGATCTCGGCCGTTGCCTCGTCGAATGAGGTGCAGGATATTCCAACTGAATACCACTATGCAAAACAAAAGGAAACGTCTTTGTAATAACACTTTTTAAAACTGTTCCAACAACATCCAAACAGGTTTGTTTTCCTTTGCATTGATCAGAATCAACGCAGTCCCATCAATTAATCACACCAGAAAAGAACGAAAATAAAATGTACGTATATGCCATTCGCATACGTCACTGGGTCCCGTCATCACCCATTAGGTTACTTAACTAACGACAGAGCGGAGACTGGACTAGCGCGGGTGTAAAACATATACAACATCTACTAGTATATATACCAATATATAATAATCGCTCCAGGCGTGATAATATGCAACATTACAGAAAAGTAATAAGCATCACAGAACAATACAGATAATCTGGGATCCCCGGGTTTTACAGAGCCGCTGTTAAAACCCGACGTTCCTCTGGTCGTGTGGATAGCCTGTGCAATGAAACCTAGACCCCTACGGGTGCGGCAAGTTACCCGCCAAAACCTGAAGCGAGGCAGCCCCCTACAGCAAAGTGAATGGACCACCCTGCACTTCACGGAATCCGGTAACTTGAGCACCCCTCCTTGGGTCAACCTGTACCCCATACGAGTGCGGTGAATAGTCTGCCAATTCTAGAGTGAGGCCCTCTGCCACTCAAAGCCATGAGATGCGGACCCGTTTCCCTCCAGAACCCGGCTATCCGTGCACTCCGTCGTGGGGTAAAACCTAGTACAGAAATGAAAAATATGTACAACGGGTACATCGACCTCTGCCCGATCTTGCCCCAAAAGAATATTATACATACAGGTAGTGACGACAGTCCATATGTTGGACGCTCGTCCCGCAATATCAAATGTACAAATAAATCCAAACTGCACTATCATTGCACACTGCTATGCACCACGACAAATCCGCAACATCACAGCACAACACAGAACATCAACGCGAATGTCACGTTCGCAAACCCGTCTAAAAGAACTATAGCAATTAGACGCAATTTACCGCTCGAATGACATTCATGGTCGGAGATATAATGTAAGTACTGTAAACTAACAAGTTTAAAATTTCGATCGACATAATTTTCCGAAGTGGGCCCCACGTACATCTGCTGCAGAGTAAAAAACACTGGGCCCAAAAGAACCATTCCAAAAACCACAATTTCCCATGTAGAAGATACTGTAGAAATTTGGTGCACTGTGGCTACAGTACGGCGGCGGATCCGCCGCCAAAACGTGGTTTTGGCCGCTGATCCGCCGCGCTACAGTAAAATCAGCCCACCAAATTTTCACAGTTATCTTAGAAAAGCCTGCTCGATTTTCTGAGATGCTCAAGATGATTTTTAGGCCTGTTTTAAAATCGACAGAAACTTTAGACATTGAAATTGCGATTTTGAAAATTTCACTTGATCGATGTTTTAAACGTGTTGGAACAAATTAGTAAAGCTTAATGGATGGCTCTGATACCATGTAAGTCTACAGTAACACCCCGGCCGTCTTTCAGACGCCAAATATGGAACAAAAACTTTTATAACTGGCGCTATCGCATACTATAACCCGGATCTGCTAATAATGCTAAACTAACAAACTGCAAAGTGGGTAGAAAGGTTATACCGAACGATCCGATTCCTTCATTCTTTAACCATCATCCCACGCTCCGTTGCGGCTGCTCCGATCTCCTGGCTCCTCGTCGAGGTGGCACCACATCTACGGATCTCTAAACGGGCTCCCGCCTCTGAACCGAGGCAACTCGGTCATCAAGTTTGCTAAAAGAGATGACCAAGATTGATATAGAGAATGAGTAGAACATTTTGTCTCACTTCGTCCAAAGCCATGGACGAACGGTTAATGAAGTTGCCTTTTTAATCGGGTGATGAAAAATGAGCTTGGAAACTTAGCAAATAATTCATATCATTTCACAAATGAATCTTACTCTCACTCAAGAAGGGGCCGGCCACTTTTAAGGTGGGGGGTGAGTGTAGGAGAGGGGAGGGTAACCATAAAGATAAATGAGAATGAATGATTAATATACACCTTGCAAAAAACATTAAATGAAACAATTAATGCAAAGTGAGTCATAATAACACATCACCATTTCATTTAATGCTAACTATGAATCATCAACCCTACTCACCAAATCTAGAACCTTCTAGAATCATGACTCACCTTATGACTCACCCAAGTGAAGAAAAGATAAATCCGCATTTAACCGAATGTTAAAGACGGGTGATAGAAAACTGAAAACTGGAAACTTCCAAAAGCGATCCCGAAACGAATTTCAGGATAATCCCGTAACAGTATAAACATACCCGCATTTGTATTATGACCGAATACAAATGCAACTGAGACAAAGATATTATATCTACAAAGTATAATACATGGATCCGGCTTAAACCAAAGCCCACCAGTATTATCTGCCCGAAATATGACACGTGCGTAAACGCACGTGCATTTTCCAAACCCTGCCATAAAACCATACGGCCTCTACAATGTTTCGCCCGAACTTGGGAAACTATCTGTGGGGGACTCTAATGACTCGTCAGTCCCCTGGCAGTGGGTTTAACCACAAGCCGTCAGCGGCACTAGCTGTGCGTAACGGCTGCCCATGTACTGACCGCAAGGGAGGACGATGAGCGAACTCATCCTGAAACCCTACTGAGCCTAACAGTGACAATGTATATACAGTCCGGTCCGTTCGTCTATGAGTATCGCATATCCTGCCTAGGGGGCTAGTAACGTCAGACCCCCAATAGCGGTATAAGTCGTGTCGGAGACAAGCCCTGAACACCCTGAGAAACTACCGGAGTACCTACCAATAATTCTCACCTGCCTTGGCTAAGGACTTGGTGTAATGGCTTTCCTAGACACAGCGCTATCTTACCCCCAATACCGGGAGAGACGAATCCCCTGCCGATCCGCTCACTTGCCTCCATGTGGCTCGGGACTGTACCCAAAAAATACCTGTTTGCACGACTCCTTTGAGCCGTGGTAGGGTAGAAATCAAAGCACAGTGGGAACTCACATGAGACAAATGATGACCTTAGGTCGATGAATTAACCTGTACACATGTCACCAGGGAACTGCTATCCGACGATAGGTATAATACCAACTAGCAGGTTCCCGGCGAGTCCTGTCCGGTGTACTCATAACCCAATGAGCACCTGTATACATCTTAGGTGATCTAACTGACACCAGTGGCTTGTGAGACCGGCCACCGCCCCTCGTCAGGGTCTCTACTGTATACACTAGTCTACTCCGGTGTATCGATGCCCTGTCTCGAAACTCCCACGACTAGGGACCAGAATTAAGGATATGCTTATAGACTACCCAACTCTCACGTATATAATCGCCCTCATACTGTTGGTAGTCAAGCAAGATCCTAAGGGCTCTATCAATGTGTAACAGTGATCAGTCACCTGAACCTGTACACGACTGATAAAGGTAAACCAGATAGCTTACTATCATATCGAGTAAGACTGTCCTACTTGTATAGGTCCTCCTCAATCATCGGATCGCTCTGTCCGGTAAAATCGATCCCCGATGCCTTAGCCTGCTCAACCACCCGCTCCTATACCCATATTAACCAGTAAAATATAAGTATATCATTTAAATTTGAACCTTCCAAAACTAAAATTTCAAATAGGGGTTGAATAAATATTAACACTTACGCAATACTCCTGGGTAGCAACGTCGGGGTATCGAAGCTCGCCCGTGGCGGGATCTGTCGAGGTGCCTTGGACGGCAAGATATGCGGACAACACGCTCGGTGTACCACCTTGCGCCAGGGTCTGAGCTGTCTGCAATATTAGAAAATAACTCTTAATATTAGATATATTAGAAAATAACTCTTAATATTGCATTATATCACAAAGGCCGGTCTATTGTAATTTACCGATAACTCCATGGCTCGAGTAATATTCCTCGAGCCACCTGTATAAGTGGGGCGACCCCTCTTCGCCGACTTCCTATTCTCTATATTTTGAGCGGCCTGTTTCTGCACAACACATTCACATTTAGTTTTCTAATTAAGGAACACAAAAAAATAAATTATATACTAAACAATGAATTACATTTAAAATACATACTTGTTTGCGTTGAGAGTCGAAATATTCACAGAATAGAGGCCATGTCTCTACGTCGAGTCTCGCAAAGGCCGGAGTAGATAGGAGGGCCGCTCTCTCTGCCTCGGGGGTCACCATCCACAGGGAGTAGCAGTCGGCCTTCAGCTCATTTCTGTTGTATCGGACCTTGGTCTGGATGTTCTTCATCAGGCCATTGTATAGAGAATGAAGGTCGAGCACCCTCCCAGGGTGATCAGGGTCGGGTACAGGCTGAAAATAGTAATCCAACTGAAAATACAAAAAAAACATTGTTATTAGATTGCAAGTGTTAATAATAAATATATTGGATAAATCAAATGAAAATATATATTAATACCCGAGCCTGATCAAAGAAGAGGACGAATGAGCGCCGGTGCTGGACGCCCCACTCAACGTGAGTGGATAGTTCTTCACGAGCCGGCTCTCATCCCCCAAATACCGGTCGAACCTCTCGGCATGAGGACCGGTATAGCAATAATCAAGGGTAAAAAAGAGGGGGAATGCGGCCTCCCCCCTAACTCTGTCAGGCCTCAGCCTATGGGACTGATTCGGGCCTCGAGTCCCCCTCTGGGGATGGGGAGGCCCTGCATCTGCAAGAAATATCAAGACAATCAATATTAAGACAAAGTTGTATTAAGAAATCAAGGTTAAACGAAAATTGAAGTGTGATATATACCTCCGGTGACTAAAGCATGAGCCTGGGCCCGGGCAGCAGCACGTCCTCTCTGGACCAAGTTTAATCTCCACTAATCATGTTGCATTAGTAATCATAACTTGTTACAATATTATATATCACATATACAATATTTATTGTAACAAAATAAAATAATACAATTAACATATATCATATATATATCAATGTATTACCCGAGTGAGAAAAAGAATCTTTTAGTGAGCTTATATTAGTTAATGTAATTTAATATATCAAATATATAATTATACATTAAATTATCAAATCAACACTTGATCCGATATTCCGTCTATTTCATAAATAACCGACTAATATAATCTGTATTAGTTCATCGAATCAACACTTGATCCGATGACCCGGCTATATCACATATACCCGGCCGATATCACATATCATGAGAATCTAATACGGTATCACATAAACGTATTGTTCTCGGTCCCGCACATATTATATATGTGCTCCTACTCCGTTTTGCCTAAGCCAGGAAACCTCTGTGTAGGAATCTAAAGAATCGTCAATACGCCGGCAGTAGGTGATGATCACATCAAACACCCACAAGATGCAAGCGGTCAGGTAAACGTAACAGCCACCCAGGTATTAAGCGATCAGAAGATCAACAAGAAAGCCTGTACTTTCTCCCGTGAATCCAATCAGTAACACTCCCGTACAGTCCGGTCTCTTCGTCTAATATGTCGCATATCTCGCCTAGGGGTGATAAACGTCAGACCCCAGTAGCTTGATAAGTCGTGTCGGTATGAGGTCCATAACAGTTCGAGAAACTACTGATAACACTTACCAGTAAATCTCAGCAACCCTGGCCAGGGATTTCTAGCTATAGCCAATCGAACACAGCGCAACATCAACTCCCTATACCGGGAGAGACAAAACCCCTCCTATCGCTCATTGCCTCCATGTGATTCGGGACTGTACCCAAAAGCCACCTTTTTGCATGCCCTCTTGGATGTGGTATGATGGAAATCAAAGCACAGTTGGAATCACACAAGACTCTATGACGATCTCAGGTCTACAGACTAACCTGTACCAGCGTCACCAGAGAACTGCCATCTGACGTGAGGTATAATACCATGTGGGAGTTCTCGGTGAGTCCGTCCAGTGTACCCAGTCTCCACTGAGCACCCGTATACCTTCTCTGATGTCAAACACCAATGGATATAGGATCATCCATCGCCCATCATATGGGTCAAGAAGCGCATACGCTAGTCTATTCTGGAGTATCGATGCCTTGTCTCGGTACTCCCACGATTAGGAACAATTGAAGGATGTACTTGGCGACTACACTGTCCCTACTAGTATGATCTGCATCATAGTCCTGGTAGTCAAGTACTCATCCTAAGGGCATTATCAATATGTGACATAGAGACAATCAGAGCACATGTTAAGATAAAGAGTAACCAAATAGCATACTATCATGTCGAGCAATAAAGTCCTCCATATATATGTCCAAGCATCCACTGCAATATACAAAGTATGTACAGTAATGGCCCCTAGGGCATACATATAACTAACAATCTCCCACTTGCACTAGGGCCATCTGTTGTGGTATCGCATACCCAACAATCAGCCGTGGTTGAAGTATCTCATACTCAACCATCCCATAAAAGTCTCTACTGGAAAATAGGCCTTTGTGAGTGGATCCGCGCTGTTGTCCTCTGTGTCTACTCTTCTAACCTCGATCTCCCTGGCGATCAACCATCTCCATAATCAGGCAATACTGCCTAAGAATATGTCTGGATCTTTAATAGGATGGGGGTTTCTAAGCATAATCCACAACTCCATTGTCACACAATGGTAGGAACTAAGTTCATCTCATGAACTATTATATATATATCCAGATTGCCACTTTGGTAGCATCCTTGGTAACGATGTATCTTACCTTTAATCGTCTAGTAAGTCATGGTATCTAGCTTGGAACTCTTCTAACATACCGTCCCTCCTCTGAGGGTAAAGGCAATGCCCGCGACTGACATTCAGTCGTCCTTATCACCATGAAACCTTTCCAGTGATTCTCCCCAGGATCGATTGATACCATCTCATTACAACTAGTGAGAATCCTAACATCCAATTAGATCTATCTCATAGATCCAAAACCCAGGATTTAGCAGGTATCAACTTGATCCTTTTTGGAGAATCCTTGTGATAAGAGGAGATTGACCGAGCGTAGCATATGAAACTCCTTCCCTATCTAGAGTATGTCATCCATGTACTATACGAGGATCACCACCATACTCCCTACTACCTTTTTGTATATACAAGGTTCATCTACCATTTTGATGAAGTCGAACTCTTTGACTACCACATCAAAATAGATGTTCCAATTCCGCGATGCCTGATTTATCACATAAAACATCTTGCACACGTTTCCGCTGCTCCCACTATCTACGAAGCCCTCTGGCTGTGTACTTATAGACGCTCTCTTTCAAAACATCATTTAGAAAAGCAGTCATGATACCCAACCACCAGATATCGTAGTTATGGTATCTAGCAGTGGCAAGTAGGATCTGGATGGACTTAAGCATATCTTTGAAAGTCTCAACTTTTCCATGTACACCAAGTAATCTTCTCAAGATATACTTGCTCCTGATGGGGATTTAACCCTTCAGATAAAGCAACCAAAGTCCATACTTTGTTGGTGTATAAGGATTCCATCTCAGATCGCTAAGCATCCATCCATTCTTACAGAGTCCCACTCCTGATGGCCTACTCGAAACTAGTTGGGTCATCATCTCATGATGAAATCCTTGTTCCCACTGTTATAGAGAAACCAAAGTATCTCTCAGGTGGATGAGGAACCCTACCAGATCGGCGGAGAGGCTGAGGTTCGTTGGAAACTATTGAATCCTCCGGGTTTACCAAATCATCAGCTGCAGTTTGTATAGCTGGAACTCCTTCCAGTTCTACCTCATGACCACTAATTTCTTCACAAGAAATTCCTTTTTTCTCAAAAAGTGGCATGCTGAGAAACAAAACATCTTTTGTTCCTCGGTGTGGTAGAAGATATTCCCTTGCGAATGTTTGGGATATCCAATAAACTTCCGCAGAACAGACCTTGCCTCGAGCTTGTCCGGATTTTGCTTTTGACATAGGCCGGACAACCCCAAATCATAACATCTCTAAGAGTTGGGCTCTTCCCATACCATATCACATATAGAGTGGTAGGCATCTGATATGGTTGGAACCCTATTCAATAGGTATGCAACTTCTCAAGTGCATAACCCCAAAAGAAAACAGGCAACTCAGTAGTACTCATCATAGAGCACACCATATCCCATAAGGTGTGATTGCTCCGCCCCGATGCATCGACGTGCTGTGGTGTATTCGGAGGAGTAATGCTGAGAGAGAATCTCATTCTCCTTTAGAATAGTCCAGGAATTCCATGCTCAAGTATTCTCCTCCTTGATCTCATCAAAGGATATAATACTTATACCCGTTTTTGGTTCTCTACTTCTTACTTATATTCTATGATTATCTCAAAAGTTTCGGACTTGTGTTTCAACAGGAACATATGTCTGAATCTTGAGAGATCATCAGTGAATGTAACGAAGTACAAAGAACCGGTCCTGGCATATGTAGACAGGGGAATTTCATACATCAGCATGTATTAATCCCAAGAGTTCACTAACTCTTTCTCTGTTTCCATTAAACAGAGCTGTGGTCATCTTATCTTTCTGACATGACCGGCAAGTTTCACAAAATATAAATTCAAACAGATTTAAATATGCATCTAAATGTAACTTCAACTAGTCGGGTCACATTGATATGACCTAGTCTACAATACCTCAAGAAGGATTCATTCATTTCTGAACTCTTTCTCTTGTGTGTGTTCTGTACATTAAGAACTGCAGTTTGATTTAGAACGTCTATGCTTTTAGATAACGTGCCTGAACCGATTAACTCTTAATATAGGAAATGTTCAAAACATTATCCAACAATACAAAATTATATCCTTCTTTACTAATAAAGAGACTGATATGATGTTGTATATCAGGTTCGGTATCTAATAACATTCGTTCAGAATCAATGTATTCTGGTAATACAGGGTGATAACTGCCAACAGACTTGGCTGCAACAATTGCACCGTTTCCAACTCTTGAAACTTATCACCCGTTCTCAGTTCTCTACCTATCTGTTGCCCACGTAACAGATTACATATGCGGGATCCTGATCCGGTATCTCATACCCAGGACGTAAAGGATACTGAGAAACAGTTCTCTGTAATGAACACACCCAAAGATGATGCATCAGCATGCACTTTGTTCGTTTGGGCGGCACGGGAATTCTGGTAATCCTCTATTTCCTGCTCTGTCTTATAACTATAATAAGTTGGAGCGGGACCAACGTTCCATAGCACAGTGTAACAAGCGGGTTCGGTCAATATATCCATATTATTATCTTGATTAAGGTATGACATGGTCGCTACTTGGAGAGAGAGAGAGAAGAAAACACTCAGCGCGCACTTTTAAAAGATTAGATTGGTTATCAATTTATCTAATCAGGATGGCTCCCATTGTTTTAGTCAAATCTTCCTTCAAACCCTAAAAGGAAAGACTAGCCGGGATTAATTACACTCTACAAGTTCGCCAATCTTTCAGCCAGGCCAGTTCCGGTACTTTGAAGGAGGTTCCTCGTACTTTCGCACAGACCTAATTAAAGTAAACCTCGTTTTCCCAAAGGCATAACCCCATTGACACCTTTCTAGACACCTACTTGATCGGCTAATTGTAATGTGTAAAACTTTCCCAGGAGTAACTCTTACTCACAGCGGGTATCAGGATCCAACTATCTCATAGAAGGTGTGCAATCTCATTGCAAATTTCAACACTTGAAATTCCCAATAATATTTTACCCCTAGCAGCTATATGACCTTAACATAGTCAACAAATCATAAGTGCTAGTCAAGTTCAACCAGTCATTTCCCGATTGAATTAAACCCACACGCACGACCCTTAACATAGTTAACAAAGTCGCACGACTACCCTAATCCAATCGCATCATATGCTTATACAGATAAGCACTAATCAGCTACCGCATACTACGCCTTAACATAGTCAACAAACGTAGCACGAATACTAACTAGTACTTATCTGAAATGACGGAGGCCTACGACAGGTTTTTAAGAAAACCCTTTGCGTAATGAACTTGATATTGTTGTAGAATCGAGTGATTTTAAATGGAATGTTTTTTAGGCCTTTTCTAGTTTTGCTAAAGAGGTCACTCCCGGTGAAGGGATCGTCGGCTCTTTCCTTATCGAATAAGGTGTAGGATATTTTACAAATACCACCATGCGAAAACTGTAGAAGCAATCAAAAGTCAAACCGAGTATGCATCATCTGCTAGTTTGGCTAAAGAGGTCACTCCCGATGAAGGGATCTCGGCTCTTTCCTTATCGAATAAGGTGCTGGATGTTCTACAAGGAACACCGCTATGCAAAGCAAGAACTAGAGCTACCTGTTTTTGAGACAAGTTTCTACAACAACTTTAGGTTTCTTTTAGTTTCATTAATCTCATTAATGAAGTCCCATTTTATTATGCTTCACAAGCATCACATTTGAAACGAAATCTGCAATATAAAATATATCTCATATATATATGATATAAACATTCGTCTCAGGCAGTAATATGATCTCATCACAGAACATTGCAGCAGAAGAACATATATGAAATATTGGATATACTAGGAAATCCGTGTTTTAATACGAGCCTGTATAAAACACGGATTCCACGGTCGCGATGAATATCTAAACCCACATCCCTAGACCCCTACGAGAGCGGCAAGCAACACTGCCAATTCTAGGGTTAGGAGACCCGGTCTCGACTCCTCGAGATGGTCTCCCACTGGACCCTAGAACCCGTTTACTTGTGCTCCCCGCCTTGGGTCTAGCTAATGCGGAAAAGTAAATAATATACAATGGTGATATCATCCTCAGCCCGAAAGTGCCCCAATAAAGAATATTACATACAATGAATTTTACATGAATGAAAAAGAAAAACTCTCATCTCACATAAAACTCCCGGCTATTCAATCCTGACGATCCAATATAACATATCACAGCAACACATAATTTCTCATATCATCAACGTAAGCAAGTATGCGTATCCCAATTATCGTTGATGTATAGCAATGAAGCCGGCGATACACCACATACTACGATTACGGTTGCAGAAAAGAAAGTGTAAAACTACAACAGTTGGAATCCGCAACCTCCTTAGATATCGCATGCCTAACCAAATGAATTCCTTAGATATCACATGCCTAACAATTATAAACCCGGCATTTTAGTCTCTATATCGAAAACACTTTTCAATATCTAGTCGGGCAATTCAACAAGATTCCCGACATTCTGATCGAATGCTCGTCGCAAACTTTAGTAGACGGCCGCACCCCCGGATGTCGTTGACGAAGTGCACTAAGGCGGAACACCGCTGCCGCGAGCACCCGAACGGATGCTTTTGGCGACGGGGTTCTCCTATAGTCACTTGGTCGGGGCTATGGGGCATGGCTATCTATTAAGTTTATCCGGCGAGTATCCGCGTACGCTACGTGATTGCGATGGACTTTTGATCGCATCAAAATCCCGTGGCAACCGATCAAATGAGACTAAATTTCTAGATTTATAATATTCAAATTAGTTATCTCATAACTACTTGTGGATTCCAAATATTATATCACATTCCAGATAAATAGACAATGTTAAACTTTCCGATCGAATAAACAAACACCCAAGATTTCCCAAATAGCTCCACATTTGAGTGGAGTTCAAAAAAATATCCATCACATGCCACAGTACCGATGGTCCAGCCATAGAAGGGTCAAACCAACGCCTCACATGTGGCAATGCCGTACTGCCCCAAACCCTAAGATTTAGAGGCGGTTCAGACGGTCACATAATCGAGTTAAGGTTTGTGTTCTTCTAGAGGGTCCACCGCGTTACTTGCACGACTTAGAACGTTCTTTAACTAAGGAAAAATCCAACACTTGGAAATTTTCCGGCAGGGGAAAAAGTGAGTTATTGATATCCGTTCGAACCTTTTAACACGTTCTAAATTACCCGGAGCTTAAACAAAGTTAAATTATCCGATCGAATAAACGAATACAAAAGATCTCCAGAAAACTCAACACTTGAGTAATATTATAAATTCCCAGAAGCATCAAGAAATACATACGGATGTTACTGTAGAAAAGTGAAACCCTAGTTCCCAATTTCGGCCGCGGAACCGCCGCGCAAGGCATGGTCTTGCCGCGGTTCCGCGGCGGTTTGAGGGGATTAGGAGGTCGTTTTTCATAGCAATCCTTATAACTCCCTGCTTTATTTTCTGAGTATTTTTAATACAGAAAAAATCAACATTTTAGAAAATTTCCAGAGAGGGGTCATGACCGGGGTTTCGGGGTTCGATCGGACTGTAAACTTCATCTATACTTCGCCTAAAGCTCTAGCTTGGCTCTGATACCACTGTAGGGTTACTAGGCACTCTCACAAGGGTCTATAAGGCATCAACCATGCCCGATTTAAATTTTAGACGTGCCGAACAACCCTAACCAAGATCTTAGACTAGAGATTAGGCGAAACAAAGCAAGTAAACAACTTTACTTCTAAGAGTTTGGGATTACAACCTTTGTAGTCCGGTCCGTCACTTCATAAACTCCGTGTTGTGGTCCCTTCGCTGCGATCATCAAGTTCCCGGACTCTAGAGAGGCTCCACAAAAGAAAGATGCAAGCTTGCTTTCGATCTTCGATAACAAAGATGATCTACCTTGAAGAAACTCAAACCCAAGCTCTTGCTTTGCTAATCAAGTATTAGCAAAGCAAACACCCTAATCTAAGTGGCTAGAATAGATGCGGATGATGAAGTAGGAATTTAGCTCTCATTTATTTTCTATTTCTCACTCATTTTCATCACTTCACAAAAAACTAGAAAGCTTTTCATGCAAGGAAGAAGAAGGAAGAAGATGATCAATCCTTTTGTGATGAATAATGAATTGTAATCATAATTACAAATGCATCCCATGGTTAAAGATGAAGAGGCTAACCATTGTAGAGAGTTTACTAGGGATAACGGTTTGGGTTGGGTTAAAGAATATCTCACAAAATATCAACACAAATATCTTTGCAAGAAAACAAAACAAAAATTTCTAGAAGCTTCTAGAAAAATTAACCCAAATTAAACCTTAACCATGTTTAATCTCCACTAATCATGTTGCATTAGTAATCATAACTTGTTACAATAATATATATCACATATACAATATTTATTATAACAAAATAAAATAATACAATTAACATATATCACATATATATCAATGTATTACCCGAGTGAGAAAAAAAAATCTTTTAGTGAGCTTATATTAATTAATGTAATTTAATATATCAAATATATAATTATACTTTAAATTATCAAATCAACACTTGATCCGATAATATGGCTATTTCATAAATAACCGACTAATATAATCTTTATCAGTTCATCGAATCAACACTTGATCCGATGACCCGGCTATATCACATATACCCGGCCGATATCATATATCGCGAGAATCTAATACGGTATCACATACACGTATTGTTCTCGGTCCCGCACATATCATATATGTGCTCCTACTCCATTTTTCCTGAGCCAGGAAACCTCTGTGTAGGACTCTAAAGAATCGTTAATACGCCGGCAGTAGGTGATGATCATATCAAACACCCACAAGCTGCAAGCGGTCAGCTAAACGTAACAGCCACCCAGGTATTGAGCGATCAGAAGATCAACAAGCAAGCCTGTACTTTCTCCCGTGAATCCAATCAGTAACACTCCCGTACAGTCCGGTCTCTTCGTCTGATATGTCGCATATCTCGCCTATGGGTGGTAAACATCAGACCCCAGTAGCTTGATAAGTCGTGTCGATATGAGGTCCATAACAGTTCGAGAAACTACTGATAACACTTACCAGTAAATCTCAGCAACCCTGGCCAGGGATTTCTAGTTATAGCCAATCGAACACAGCGCAACATCAACTCCCTATACCGGGAGAGACGAAACCCCTCCTATCGCTCATTGCCTCCATGTGATTCGGGACTGTACCCAAAAGCCACCTTTTTGCACGCCCTTTTGGACGTGGTATGATGGAAATCAAAACACAGTGGGAATCACACAAGACTCTATGACGATCTCGGGTCTGCAGACTAACCTGTACCAGTGTCACCAGAGAACTGCCATCTGACATGAGGTATAATACCATCTGGGAGTTCTCGGCGAGTCCGTCCAGTGTACCCAGTCTCCACTGAGCACCCGTATACCTTCTCTGATGTCAAACACCAATGGATATGGGATCATCCATCGCCCATCATATGGGTCAAGAAGCGCATACGCTAGTCTACTCTGGAGTATCGATGCCCTGTCTCGGTACTCCCACGACTAGGAACATTTGAAGGATGTACTTGGCAACTACACTGTCCCTACTAGTATGATCTGTATCATAGTCCTGGTAGTCAAGTACTCATCCTAAGGGCTTTATCAACATGTGACATAGAGACAATCAGAGCACATGTTAAGATAAAGAGTAACCAGATAGCATACTATCATGTCGAGCAAGAAAGTCCTCCCTATATATGTCCAAACATCCACTACAATATACAACGTATGTACAGTAATGGCCTCTAGGGCATACATATAACTAAAAATTTAATATATCAAATATATAATTATACATTAAATTATCGAATCAACACTTGATCCGATAATCCGGCTATTTCACAAATAACCGACTAATATAATCTGTATCAGCTCATCGAATCAACACTTGATCCGATGACCCGGCTATATCACATATACCCGGCCGATATCTCATTTCACGATAATCTAATACGGTATCGCATACACGTATCATTCTCGGTCCCGCACATATCATATATATGCTCCTACTCCGTTTTGCCTGAGCCAGGAAACCTCTGTGTAGGACTCTAAAGAATCGTCAATACGCCGGCAGTAGGTGATGATCATATCAAACACCCACAATCTGCAAGCGGTCAGCTAAACGTAACAGCCACCCAGGTATTGAGCAATCAGAAGATCAACAAGAAAGCCTGTACATTCTCCCATGAATCCAACCAGTAACACTCCCATACAGTCCGGTCTTTTCGTTTGATATGTCGCATATCTCCCCTAGGGGTGGTAAACATCAGACCCCAGCAGCTTGATAAATCGTGTCGATATGAGGTCCATAACAGTTTGAAAAACTACTGATAACACTTATCAGTAAATCTCAGCAACCCTGGCCAGGGATTTCCAGTTATAACCAATCGAACACAGCGCAACATCAACTCCTTATACCGGGAGAGACGAAACCCCTCCTATCGCTCATTGCCTCCATGTGATTCGGGACTATACCCAAAATCCACCGTTTTGCACGCCCTCTTGGACGTGGTATGATGGAAATCAAAGCACAGTAGGAATCACACAAGACTCTATGACGATCTCGGGTCTACAGACTAACCTGTACCAGTGTCACCAGAGAACTGCCATCTGACGTGAGGTATAATAGCATCTGGGAGTTCTCGGCGAGTCCGTCCAGTGTACCCAGTCTTCACTGAGCACTCGTATACCTTCTCTGATGTCAAACACCAATGGATTTGGGATCATCCATCGCCCATCATATGGGTCAAGAAGCGCATACGCTAGTCTACTCTGGAGTATCGATGCCCTGTCTCGGCACTCCCATGATTAGGAATATTTGAAGGATGTACTTGGCGACTACACTGTCCCCACTAGTATGATCTGCATCATAGTCTTGGTAGTCAAGTACTCATCCTAAAGGCTTTATCAACATGTGACATAGAGACAATCAGAGTACATGTTAAGTTAAAGGGTAACCAGATAGCATACTATCATGTCGAGCAAGAAAGTCCTCCCTATATATGTCCAAGCATCCTCTACGATATACAACGTATGTACAGTAATGGCCTCTAGGGCATACATATAACTAACATTAAATGAGTTAAGATATGGAGTTGTCCGACCTATGTTGAAAAGCAGAATTCGGACAAGCTCGATGCAAGGTTAGTTCTGTAAGTTTGTCAGGATATCCTAAACATTTGCGAGGGTATATCTTTTACCTAACCGAGGAGCAAAAGATGTTTTGTTTCTCAGCATGCCACCTTTTTAGAAAAGGATTTTCTTATGAAGAACTTAGTGGTTATGAGGTAGAACAGGAAGGAGTTCTAGCTAGACAAACTAACAGCTAATGATTTGGTGAAACCAAAGGATTCAATAGTCTCCAACGAACTTCAGCCTCTCCGCGAATTTGGTACGGTTCCTCATCCACTTGAGAGATACTATGGTCTTCTCGGTTATAGTAGGAGCGAGGAATGCATCATTGTAGATGATGGCCTAACTTGGTTCAGGCAGGCCATCATGAGTGACGACTCTGTGAAAAGGCTGGATTCTATGCGATCAAAGATGGAATCCATGTACACCAACAAAGTATGACTTTGCATGTTGCACCTGAAGGGGTAAAACCCATTGGGAGCAAATGGATCTTGAGAAGATCATTGGTGTAAATGGAAAATTTGAGACTTTCAAAGCTATGCTTAAGTCCATCAGGATCAATGCGCGCATCGTGGAGTTGGAACAT
Organism: Agapanthus africanus; assembly: GCA_030015575.1. Classification (NCBI taxonomy): domain Eukaryota; kingdom Viridiplantae; phylum Streptophyta; class Magnoliopsida; order Asparagales; family Amaryllidaceae; genus Agapanthus; species Agapanthus africanus. Next base: position 142,215,641 of record CM057349.1, read on the forward strand.
CTATTTTGATATGGCAGTCAAAGAGTTTGACTTCATCAAAAATGTAGATGAACCTTGTATATACAAGAAGGTTATAGAGAGTAAGAATGTCCTCTACGTATTGTACGCAGATGGCATACTCTTGATAGGAAATGGTTTCCTATGCTACAGTCGGTCAAGCTCCTCTTATCACGATGATTCTCCATGGAAGATCTGCATGATACCTACTACATCTTATGGATTTTGATCTATGTTGGTAGATCTGTGTGGATATTGGGAGTGTCCCAAATCTAGGTACATTAACACCATACTAAAGGGGTTTAGTATGGAAGATTCTGAACGCGGTGGTTCGCCCACTTACTGAGGAATCACTCTCTCCAAAAAGATGTCTTCCAAGACTGATTTGGAGAGAGATCGCGTAGAAGGGATACCCTATATTTCGGCAGTAGGATCTATCATGTATGCGATATTATGTACTAGACCAGATGTAGATGACTCACTAGGTGTAGTGATCAGGAATCAATCGGATCTTGGGAGAATCACTGGACAGCTATGGAGGACATTCTTAAGTACTTGAGAAGCACTAAATGAATGTTCTTGGTTCGAGCTTCCGGAGTGATAAGGACGACTGAAAGTCAGTCACATGCATTGTCTTTACCCTCAGTGGAGGGACGATATGTTGGAAGAGTTCCAAGCTAGATACCGTGACATACTAGATGATAAAGGCTGAATACATTGCTACCAACGATACTGCCAAAGTGGCTGTCTGAGCATTTCTTGTTCATGAGATGAACATGGTTCCTACCATTGAGCGTCCAATAACTGTTATTGTGACAACAATGGAGTTGTGGTTTTGTCCTAGGAACACCGGTCCCATCAGCGTTCCAGACATATTCTGAGGAAAGTATCACCTGATCAGGGAGATGGTTGATCTCCAAGGGATCGAGGTAAGGAGAGCAGATTTTGAGGTTAACACGGCGGATCCACTCACCAAGGCCTGCTTCCCCAAATACTATTTGAGAGATTTTTGGGATGGTTGATTATGAGATACTACAACCACTGCTAAATTGTCGGGTATTGGATACTACAACAGATGGCCTTAGTGCAAGTGGGAGATTGTTAGTTATATGTATGCCTTAGAGGCCATTACTGTACATGGATGTATATTATAGTGGATGCTTGGACATATATAGGGAGGACTTTCTTGCTCGATATGATAGTATGCTATCTGGTTACACTTTATCTTAACATGTACACTTATTGTCTCTCTATTACATGTTGATAAAGCCCTTAGGATGAGTATTTGACTACCAGGATTATGATGCAGATCATACTAGTGGGGACAGGGTAGTCGGTAAGTACATCCTTCAAATGTTCCTAGTCGTGGGAGTATCGAGACAGGGCATCAATACTCTAGTGTAGACTAGCGTATGCACTTCTCGACCCATATGATGGGCGATGGATGATTCTATATCCATTGGTGTTTGACATCAGAGAAGGTATACGGGTGCTCAATGGAGACTGGGTATACTGGACGGACTCGCCGAGAACTCCTAGATGGTATTATACCTATCGTCAGATAGTAGTTCTCTGGTGACACTGGTACAGGTTAGTCTGTCGGCCTGAGATCGTCATAGAGACTTGTGTGATTCCCACTGTGCTTTGATTTCCACCATACCCCGGTCAATAGATCGTGCAAAAAGGTGGTTTTTGGGTACAGTCCTGATTCACATGGAGGCAATGAACGATAGGAGGGGATTCATCTCTCCCGGTATTGGGAGTTAATGTTGCGCTATGCTTGATTGGTCATAACAGGAAATCCCTGGCCAGGATTGCTGAGATTTACTGGTAAGTGTTATTAGTAGTTTCTCGAACCATTATGGACCTTGCATCGGCATGACTTATCAGGCTATTGGGGTCTGACGTTATACCACCCCCAGGCTGTGATATGCGACATATCTGACGAAGAGACCGGACTGTACGGTAGTGTTACTGATTGGATTCGCAGGAGTATGAGCAGGCTTGCTTGTTGATCTTCTGATCACTCAATACCCGGGTGGCCGTTACGTTTAGCAGACCGCTTGCGGCTTATGGGTGTTTGATATGATCATCACCTACTGCCTGCCGGCGTATTGACGAGCCTTTAGATTCCTACACAGAGGTTTTCTGGTTCATGCGAAATGAAGTAGGAGCACATAGGTGATATGTGCGGGACCGAGATTAATAAGATATGTGATACCGTATTCTATTCTCGCGATATATGATATCGGTCGGTTATATGTGATATAGCCGGGTTATCGGATCATGTGTTGATTCTATAAGTTAATTCATATGATATTAGTCGGTTGTATGTGATATAGCCAGATTATTAAATTAAGTGTTGATTTAATAATTTAATGTATAATTATATATTTGATATATTAATTTACATTAACTAATATTTGCTCACTAAACATTTCTTATTCTCACTTGTGTGCATTAGTGTATATGTGATATATATTAATGTGCATATTAATGTATCTTGTTTGATGATAGATGCTTCATGGGTGTGTGTATGACTTACACCATGCTTGATATAATGTAGGGTTTATATTTATCTAAGTAATTCAAAAATTGGATGGAAATTGTCATGGCTACAAGCTTGTAGAAGCTTGTAGAAATATTGACCAAGTCCACCATTTTTGTTTCACTTGTAGATATTTGTTAACCCAACCATTATACCTTAGCCATGGTTAAATCTCTACATGGGTTAATGTATGACACTAACTCACCCATGGTTGCTATTCTTACCTCATGAGTTTCATTTGTCATCTTCACTTCATCTTCTTCTTCATGAGAGAAAAAGCTTGCTAGCTTTTTCTAAGATGAGAAAATATTGTGAGAAAAAGAAAAGTAAAGAGAGCATATTTCCAACTTCATCATTCTCTACTATTAGCCATTTAGTTTAGGGTGTTTTCTTCACTAAACCCTAATTTAGTGAAGAGGTAGCATGAGCTTCAGTCTCCTCGACGTAGATCATCTTCGGCCTCGAAGACTTCAAGCAAGTTTGCATCTTTCACCTTGTGGAGTCTCTCAAGAGTTCGGTAGATTCTTACTCGCAGCGAAGGTACTTTCTACACGGAGCATTTGAAGTGAAGGACCGGTCTACAAAGGTTGTATTCCGCATTCACTTAGTTGTAAAGTTATTTACATTGCATGTTCGTTTAAAACTCTAGGATTAGGGTTCTTTAGAACGACAAAAATTTGAAAAATGGCATGGACGATACCTCCTGAAACCTTGTAGCTGTGCTACATAACCTTACAGTAGCTAGCCGCGATGAGTACGGGTCGTCCGCAGGGAAACGTGAACCTTTATCTTGTTTTAGACGAGTTGATTAAAAGATGGGTTTATTGGTTGTAGATCTATTTTGATACGGAAGTAGATTTTATAAAGAAGTGGCATGTAGGGTTCATATGACTTAGTACTAATGGATGATTAATTAAAAATGACTCATTTTATCTTTTAATAGTTTAAGACTAGATCGATAGTGATGAATGTAGATTAGGGTTCTTTTGGAAGAAACTAGGGTTTCTCCACTCCTAACCCTTGTCCTTGCATTGATCTTTATTCATGTCTAGCCCCTAACAAAATAAGTGTTAATCTAATCTCAAATCGTAGTCGAGACTATCAATAAATTGGTAGCGCGCCCGATAAGAATGTTAACATTTATTTTGCTAAAGTTTATAGACTTTAAAATGTATAAAAAAAGATAAAATATTTATCATCCATCTATCTACTCTAGCTTACGAACCCTAGCAAGCTAGGAATTACTCATGCATAGTTGGAGAAGAAAGGATAAAGAATGAGATCATAATGTAAGATGCAGAAATAAAATGTAGAAATAAAATGCAGAATTTAAATGCAGAAAGTAAATGCGAAAAGACTAATAAAAAGACTACCTTTATTGATCAACTATTGCATACAACTCTCGTACAAAGTAGATTACAAAGAGCCCTAGTTTTGCTCTCGCTCTCTCTCTTGTTTGAGGGCATGACTAGCTGATGATCTCCTGGATTCATGGATCGCTGTGGACCTCTTGATCACTTCGGATTAATTCTCTTCCAAGCGTAGCTCTCGGTCCTTTAAAAAGCCCTAGAAGCAGAAACCTTAGATCCTATGTGTGATGATTTGCTATTGCAATCGCACTGAAAATATCCTAAATCCAACGACCATAAATGGGCCGTGGATCCGTCGCACATATGGCAGTTTGGCCGCTGTTGGGCGGCATAGTAGTAGGATCATGCTTTGAAAATTCATCTGCTGTTTAATATTGACACGTGGAGATCATTATGATGTCTGGATTCTTAAATCTTTCTCCGAATCTCTGCTGTTTATGATTTTATGATTTGATTCAACTTTATCGGCATATTTTATTCCCGACATTTCGAATCTCTCGATCTTCAGACCTGCTTATATCTGCACAATATCTCAATTCATAGTATCAGTAATATTTGTTATTATTGAGATATTATCCTAACCATTTTATATGATATTATATGTTAAGAATATTGATTAACGATATTTGATATGATATGCATATTTTAATTACTAAAATTTCATATAAATATAATATGCATGTATTTTTCCTCATTATGTTAATTATAATTTAGAAACATATGATAATAAACTATTTACACATAAGCCCTCATATGTTCCATAATTACAAAAAACACCTTTTAGAACTTAACAATAGTGGGGAAAATAATTATTCAAATGTGCAATATTTTCAACTAATCAAATACCCTCAAACTTAACTTTGATCGTCCCGAGCAAACTAGTTATTAAAGAGAAGAAGAAGAAAAAGAAAAACCTAGCACACTTTCGTAGGCAACACGATTGCACTGAGCACGTGGAACAAGTCTTTAAACCTCTAGGTGTCACTAGTAGGAGGAGTGTTGTCTCCTTAGGGTTTTCAGCAGATTACACCCACAAAATCCCATAATAAAAGAAAAATGATGAAAGTTACATATAAAGATAAAGAACATATAAAATAAAGAACTTGAAAATAAGAGTTTCAAACTGCATTAGCTTTTCAGTTGCCATGTGCCCTATCTTAATGGTCGTGAAAAAATGTCAGCAATCACATCATCCCTCAATAAAATATCGCCTTTAGTCTTCCTCCCTACCTTTCTTCCAAACATCGATCATATACCCCTACGTGTGTGTAAAAGACATCCCTACACTTAGAGAATTCAATTCAAGCTATCTGATTGATTCAAAATCTTTGAGAAAAAGAAAAGAAGTTTTGTTTAGAAGTTTTAGTAAAGTAACCGCAATCAACACAGCGTCGCGTGTAGCTTAGCTGTGGTGAAGATGGGTTGTCCTCTGGGATTTGTGGAATTTTATAGTTCTTGCCTTAGATGGGTTGAAAGAAATAGAAAAGATAAAATTAAGAAAATTAAGAAGATAGTTTCAAGATCTAAATGAAGAAAATCAAGAAAATAGTTTCAAGATTTAATCGAATTATCAAGAAAATAGTTTCAAGATATAATTGAATTATCAAGAAAATTTATATGAAGAAAGCTTGTAGCATTCTTTAGGATTTAGTAGCTATGGATGACTAAAAAAGATTACTCCTCTTATCTATTGATAGTTTTAAAACTAGATTGATGGCGATGAATGAGGATTAGGGTTCTTTGGAAGAAACTAGGGTTTCTCCTCTATTGACCCTTGTCCTTTCATTGATCTCCATTCATGTCTAGCCCTTAGCAAAAAGATCGTCAATCTTATCTCAAATCGTGGTCGAGATTATTAAGAAATTGATATCGCGCCCGATAAGGATGTTGACGATTCTTTTGCTAAAATTTATAAACTTCATAAGACTTAAAGGAGTATTGAATTTTCTCACCCATTGATCTACCTTAATCCTACGAATCCTATCAAGTGGAGAATTACTCGCACATCATGAAAATAAAAGAAAGAATAGAGAAAGAATTCATAATGCGGAAATTAAAAGTAAGCGAATTGATAAAACTAATGATCTACCTTTATTACTCAACTTCATAATACATTTCTCCAAGTTTAGATTACAAGAAGAAGAAGAATTTGCTCTCGATCTCTGCCTCAAAGAAGTAAATGTTCCGTCGATCTTCACGTCGCTTGATCATCTCGAGTCTTAGACCTGTCGTGGATCACTTGCTCGTTGACGGTGATTGGCTTCGTGTAAAGGAGACTTGCTTGATTGATCGCTTGATTGATTTCTCGATGGATTCTTGATTTAGGATCTCAAGATCGAAGATTCTTGATCTTATATCTTAGATCCCCTTTTGATATTGGATTTGATCTTGGATTTTTAGGATGGTGATTTGATGTTGTTCTTGGCTCTTTTTGCCTTTTCAATTGGATGAAATTGGATCCCCAAATGATTTAGCCCTCAGTCCTTTTTATAGCCCCAAAACCAGCAACAGAAACCCCCAACAAACTATGTTTGTTACGAAGAAAATTCGAGAAAACTCTCGCCTCCTAACTCCCTGAATCGGTCGCGGATCCGCGGCAACTCGGCCTAACTCCACCGTGGTTCCACGGCGTCTGGGTAAGATCGTGGTTTCGAACTTCTGGAGTCTTCTCCTGTTGGTATTTGGGTATTTCTTTGATTTCTGGAAGCTTCTTATCTCTTCTGAGTCTTTGCCATTATTTGATTCTTCGACTTTCTTTTACTTTATCGGCAGATTCTTGATTCCTGATATCTGACCTGAGCTAAACTTGCATAATATCTCAATGAAGAATGTTAGTTATATTTGAGATACAAAATATTATGCGTAAAATATTAAACATACAATTTCCTTTATAATGTTGATTATAATATATAAACACATGGTAAATGATATTTTGCTGTTGAACTTCTAATATGTGTTATATTTATAACAAACGCGTTTAGATGATTAAGAAAAGTAATGAAATTGTCATGTTAAAAGTGCACTATTTTCGACTGAACAAATACCCCCAAACTTGACTTTGATCATCCCGAGCAAACTATATATTCAAGGGAAGGAGAAAAGAAAATAGAAAAAAACTAACTAGCACACTTTCGTAGCCAACACGATTGCACTGAGCATGTGCAACAAGCCGTTAAACCTCTGGGTGTTCCTAATAGGAGGAGTATTGTCTCGTGAGGGTTTTCAGCGGATTACACCCACAAAATGCCATAATAAAAGAAAGACAGTGAAAGTTACATATAAAGATAAGAATTATAAAAGAAAGAACTTGAAAATTAGAATTTCCAACTACACTAGCTTTTTGGTTGCCATGAGCCCTATCTTAATGGTCATGAAAAGATGTTAGAAATCACATCATCCCTCAATAAAACATCGCCTTTAGTCTTCCTCCTTACCTTTCTTCCAAACACCGATCATATACCTCTATGTGTGTATACAAGACATCTCTACACTCGGAGAATTCAATTCAAGCAATCATACTCTTGTCCATCTACCTCAGTACTTTTTTGTCGGTGAATATTTTGGATGGAATTGCTCACACATTCTTCATGCCACCGTTAATACTTCTTGAGGTACTAACTGACCGATTACTATATGTGCTCACTTATTAGCCGTAATTAGCAATTTTCTCGTCTTGCAACGCCTAAGGTTTAGTGGCTCCCAAACCAGTTGGTCTAAGGCACTAGGTGATAAAGCACCCTCGCTATATTTTTTATGCTGCCTTAGTGATTTACAAAACCAATGTTCATTTTTCTTCACCATTTTATACTTTATGCTTCATTTTATATTTTCTTCGTACTTTAGCTTTTAGACAAGTGCATTTCAAGGTATCCTCTACTATCCAGAGTTTCAAGACGTGTTGTAAGTGCGTATAGTATGGTATCAACGTTCAAATGTTTGGCCTCAAGAATAGGGACTATTTTTTTGACTTATTTTTATCTTCAGATTAGTGACTTCCTTTATCTTACTAATCCTAGGGACAACGACTCATAACTACTTATTACTAGTTTCGTTTAAGAAAACATCTAACTTTCTTGTTTTTCTCAAACTCTTCCAATCTTTTAAATGTAATTTTTCACGTTCTAATCTTTCATTATCAAAGAATTTTTTTTGTGCTTATGCAAAGTATAATGCAAAGTAATGTGTAAATAAGCACAAATCTCCCCCAAATCTGTTTACAGCAGTGTCCTCACTGTTGTCATCTATTAAATTTCAAAAAATTGTAGACTTAGGAGGAAAAGTTATTAACGGGGATAAAAATAAATGAACATGAAAAATCTCCCCCAAAGTTATTTTTGATCATACGGATATTCAGTTAAGTCCTTTTTCACCCACCTCCATTCTTAGGATGAGACAATATTATCGAGACATGGAGATGAGGCGGAGGAAATTTAGTTATGATAAAGCGGCTCCTGTAAAAACAGGAGCTCCTCCGCGGGGTCAGTGGAAAAATACGTTTTTAATCTATGCACATTCACTTTAAAAATATAACCGTTTTTAATATTTTCAACTTCAATTACCCTGTGCGGGTATACATACCGCACCACAAATGGTCCTTTCCAACAAGATCTTAGCTTACCCGCATGAAGATGGAGACGGGAATCGTAAAGAAGAACTTGTTGTCCCAAGGTAAAAGTTTTTCTAAAATGATTTTTATCGTGGAACACTTTAGTCCGGCTCTTTACTATAACCGCATTATTGTAAGCTTCATCGCGGAGTTCGCTTAGCTCATTTAATTGCAGCTTTCGAAAGTTGTAGGCTTGATTGAAATTGAAGTGAAGCTGTTTAATAGCCCACATTGCTTTATGTTCGATTTCGACAGGAAGGTAATAAACTTTTCCAAACACTAGGCGGTAAGGAGATATACTAAGATCAGTCTTATAAGCGGAACGAAATGCCCAAAGAGCATCCGTCAATTTGGTTGACCAATCTTTACGGTTTTTAAAAACCGTCTTCTCCAAAATTTGTTTGATCTGCCTATTAGAAATCTCAGCTTGCCCGCTCGTTTGGGGATGATAGGGCATAGAAATTTTATGGTTGATTGAATATTTCCTCATCAAAGTCTCGAAAGACCGATTACAGAATACGTCCCGTTGTCGCTAATTATAGCGCAGGGGTGTCTGAATCGCGAAAAGATATTTTCTCTAAGGAACTTAATAACAACCTTGTTGTCATTAGTGTGACACGGTATCGCTTCCACCCATTTCGAGACATAATCAACTGCTAACAAGATATATAGATTCCCAAAAGAGTTGGGAAAAGAGCCCATAAAATCAATACCCCAAACGTAAAAAATTTCCACAATCATGATAGGTTGGGGTGGCCTCTCATTTTTTCGAGAAATTCGACCCGTGTGTTGACACCGTGGACAAGTTTTACAATGATCATATGCATTTTTAAATAATGTAGGCCAGTAAAAACCACATTGCAAAATTTTCTCTGCCAGTTTACGTGGACCAAAGTGACCGCCACATGACTGATTATGACAGAAAGAAAATACACTTTTGAATTTTGTAGGGTTCCTAGGCACTCTTGTGAAGGTTCAAAAGGCATCAAACATGCCCGGATAAAAATTTAGACGTGCCGAACAACCCAAAGCCGGGATCTTTGCTAGATTATTAGGGTTTAACATGCAAGATGATAACTTTTATCTAAGTGTGAGGGATTACAACCTTTGTAGTCCGCTCCTTCACTTTACAAGCTCCGAGTAGAAGTCCCTTTGCCGCGATCCACGATCTCCCGGACTCATGAGAGGCTCCACGACTCGAACGATCCATGCTAGCTCGAAGTATTCCAAATCTCCGATGATCTACCTTGAAGTTGCTACGACTCAAGCTTTCTCACTCAAAAGAGAAGAACACACTAATCCCATGGGCTAGATGAGATGAGGATGAGAGAGTAGTAATTTTGCTTTCTTTTTAAATCATTTTCTCATTTTATTTCATCACTTAAAGAAAAACTAGCAAGCTTTCTTGAAGAAGGAAGAAGATGATAATGAAAAGATAATCATATGTTTTTCTTTTATGATGAATAGAATAAAACCTATATGATTGATTATTAACCATGGTCAAGGATGAGTGGCTAGGATTTTGTAGAGAAATAACTAGAGCTAGGGTTTGGTTGAGTTAAAGAATGTGTCATTCTAAATATCTTAAGAATGACAAAAGAAGAAAACTTCTAGAAGATGCATGAAACATGTAACCCAAAACAAACCCTAAACTCAATTAATCATCCTTAAACATGTTTAACAATTAATCATATCATGTCACAATAATATATATCACATATATATTATATATTTGCAACAAAAGAAAATAATACAATTAACATATATCGCATATATATCAATGTATCATCCAGTGAGAAAATGAAATAATAAAGCGAGCCTATATTAGATAATGTAATACAATATATCATATATATTATTATACATTAAATCATCGAATCAACACTTGAATCGATGATCCGGCTATATCGAATATTACCGACTAATATATCATGTACCGATTCATCGAATCAACACTTGATCCGATGACCCGGTTCATATCAAAATATCCTGAGAATATAATACGGTATCCCATATCGCATTATTCTCGTTCCTGCGCATATCACATATGTGCCACTACTCCGTTTCGCCTGAGCCAAGAAACCTCTGTGTAGGACTCTAAAGAATCGTCAATACGCCGGTAGCAGGTGATGATCATATCAAACACCCACAAGCTGCAAGCGGTCAGCTAAATGTAACAGCCACCCAGGTATTGAGCGATCAGAAGATCAACAAGCTAGCCTGTGCGTTCTCCTGTGAATCCAACCAGTAACACTCCCGTACAGTCCGGTCTGTTCGTCTGATATGTCGCATATCAAGTCTAGGGGTGGTATACGTCAGACCCCAGTAACCGATAAGTCGTGTCGATGTGTGGCTCATAACGGGTTGAGAAACTACTAGTAACACTTACCAGTAAATCTCTATATCAGCCCTGGCCAGGGACTTCCAGTTATAGCCAATCGAACACAGCACAACATCAACTCCCTATACCGGGAGAGACGAATCCCCTCCTATCGCTCATTGTCTCCATGTGATTCGGGACTGTACCCAAAAGCCACCGTTTTGCACGCCCTCTTGGACGTGGTAAGGTGGAAATCAAAGCATAGTGGGAATCACACAAGACTCTATGACGATCTCGGGTCTACAGACTACCCTGTACCAGTGTCACCGGAGAACTGCCATCTGACGTGTGGTATAACACCATCTGGGAGTTCTCGGTGAGTCCGTCCAGTGCACCCAGTCTCTACTGAGCACCCGTACACCATCTCTGATGTCCAACACCGATGGATATGGGATCATCCATCGCCCATCATATGGGTCAAGATGCGTATACGCTAGTCTACTCTGGTGTATCGATGCCCTGTCTCGATATACCCTCGACTAGGAACAGTTATAGGATGTACTCATCGACTACCGCGGCCCCACTAGTATGATCTCATCATAGTCCCAGTAGTCGAGTACAGATCCTAAGGGCTTTATCAACATGTGAGAGTAAAACAGTAAACCAATACAAGTCAACATGTTAAGATAAAGTGAAACCAAATAGCATACTATCATGTCGAGCAAGAAAGTCTTCTCTGTATATAACCAAGCATCCATTATAATATACATCATATGTACAACAATGGCCTCTAGGGCATATACATAACTAACAATCTCCCACTTGTACTAAGGCCAGCTGCTGTAGTATCTCATACCTAGCATCCCGAATAATCTCTCAAACTGTATCTGGGGAATAGCCTTCGTGAATGGATCCGCAGTGTTGTCCTTCGTATCTACTCTCCTGACCTCGATCTCCCGGCGATCAACTATCTCCCTGATCAGGTGATACCGCCTCAGAATATGTCTGGACTTTTGATGGGACCTGGGTTCCTTGGCTAAAGCCACAGCTCCATTGTTATCACAATACAGAGGTATTGGATGCTTAATGGATGGAACCACACCAAGTTCACAAATGAACTTCTTGATCCAGACAGCTTCTTTGGCAGCATCGTTGGCAGCGATGTATTCAGCCTCCATCGTCGAGTCTGCAACGGTATCCTGTTTGGAACTCTTCCAACATACCGCCCCTCCATTGAGGGTAAAGACAAAACCCGAATGCGACTTAGAGTCGTCCTTATCATTTTGGAAGCTGGAATCGGTAAAGGACTCCACCTGGAGTTCTCCGTTACCATACACCAAGAACATCTCCTTAGTCCTTCGTAAGTACTTGAGAATGTTCTTCACAGCTGTCCAATGACTCTCTCCAGGATCTGCTTGATACCGACTCACTACACTTAGTGAGTATGCTACATCGGGTCTGGTACATAGCATCGCATACATGATAGAGCCTACTGCCGAAGCATAGGGTATCCCTTGCATGCGAGCTCTCTCCAAATCAGTCTTGGGAGACATCTCTTTGGAGAGAGTGAGTCCAGAGATCGTGGGTTGGTTCCCACGCTTGGATTCTTCCATACTAAACCTCTTTAGTATGGTGTCAATGTACCTGGATTGGGACAATCTCAGGATCCGTTTAGATCTATCTCTATAGATCATGATTCCCAATATGCAGGAGGCATCACCTAGATCTTTCATTGAGAATCTCTGTGATAAGAAGAGCTTGACTGATTGCAGCATAGGAATATCATTTCCTATCAAGAGTATGTCATCCACGTACAATACGAGGAAGACAACCTTACCCTCTGCTACCTTCTTATAGATACAAGGTTCATCTATATTTTTGATGAAGTCAAACTCTTTGACTACAACATCAAAACAGATGTTCCAACTCCGCGATGCTTGCTTTAACCCATAAATGGATTTAAGCAGCTTGCACACCTTTCCGCTGCTCCCACTATCTACGAAGCCCTCTGGCTGAGTCATGTACATGCTCTCTTCTAAATCACCGTTTAGAAAGGCGGTCTTAACATCCATTTGCCAGATTTCGTAGTCATGGTATGCAGCAATGGCAAGTAAGATCCGGATGGACTTAAGCATAGCCACTGGAGAAAAGGTTTCGTCATAATCCACACCTGGTCGTTGACGAAAACCCTTTGCTACAAGTCTAGCTTTGAAAGTCTTAACTTTTCCATCTACACCAAATTTCCTTTTAAAAATCCACTTGCTCCCAATGGGTTTTACCCCTTCAGGAGCATTTTCCAAAATCCATACTTTATTGGTGTACATGGATTCCATCTCAGATCGCATTGCATCCAGCCATTTCACAGAGTCACTACTCGTGATGGCCTGCTCGAAACTAGTGGGGTCATCATCATCCATGATGCAATCCTTGCTTCCACCATCAATGAGAAAACCGTAGTATCTCTCAGGTGGACGAGAAACCCTATTAGATCGGCGGAGAGGCTGGGGTTCGTCGGGTACTACTGAATCCTCTAGTTCCACTAAATCTTCAGTTGTAATTTGTGTTTCTGGAACCTCTTCCAGCTCTACCTCTTTGCCACTAATTTCTTTTGCAAGAAATTCCTTTTCCAAAAAGGTGGCATGTTGAGCAACAAATACTTTTTGTTCCTCAGCATGGTAGAAAAAATATCCTTGAGAATTCTTTGGATATCCCATAAATTTGCAAAGGACTGATCGTGCCTCGAGTTTGTCTGGATTTTGTCTTTTGACATAGGCCGGACAACCCCATATCTTAACTCGTTTAAAATATGGTCTCTTCCCACTCCATATCTCATATGGTGTGGTAGGTACAGATTTAGACGGAACTAGATTCAATATGTATATGGCTGTCTCAAGCGCATACCCCCAGAAGGAAATAGGTAACTCAGCATCGCTCATCATAGATCACACCATATCTAATAGGGTCCGATTCCTTCGTTCCGATACACCGTTGTGCTGTGGTGTATAAGGAGGAGTAAGCTGAGAGAGAATCCCATTCTCTTTTAGATAATCCCGAAACTCATTACTCAAGTATTCTTCTCCTCGATCAAATCGAAGGATCTTAATACTTTTGCCCGTTTGGTTTTCTACTTCGTGCTTATATTCTCTGAATTTCTCAAAAGCTTCAGACTTGTGTTTCAACAGGAACACATGTCCGTATCTAGAGAGATCGTCAGTGAATGTAATGAAGTAGGAAGAATCGTTCCTGGCATGCGTAGACATGGGACCGCATACATCACTATGTACCAGTCCTAAGAGTTCGGTAACTCTTTCTCCGTGTCCACTAAACGGAGCTTTGGTCATTTTTCCTTTGAGACATGAATGGCAAGTATCATAAGATGATAATTCGAACGGATTCAAATAACCATCTTTATGTAACTTAGCCAGTCGTGTCGCATTGATATGACCAAGTCTACAATGCCACAAGTAGGATTCGTTCATATCCAAACTTTTCCTCTTGTGTGTGTTTTGTATATTCAGGACTGTATTCTGATTTAGAATGAATATGCCATTTGTAACGACCCTGATGCAATCAACTTTTGATCTAGGAATATGTTCATAACATTATCTTGTACTACAAAATTATATCCCTCTTTACTCAATAAAGAAACTGATATAATGTTGCACATCATGTTCGGTATATAATAGCACTCATTTAGAATCAGTGTATTACGACTTAGCAATACAAGGTGATATTCGCCAATTGCTTTGGCTACAATACTTTCACCGTTCCCTACTTGAACGGAATGATCACCTTTTCCCAGTTCTCTACCTTTACGTAGCCCATGTAACAATTTACATATGTGGGATCCTGATCCGGTATCTAATACCCAGGACGTAGGATGAACTGAGAAACAGTTCTCAATAACTAACACACCCGAAGAAGATGCATCAACATGCATGTTCTTTTGGGCGGCGTGAGAATCCAGATATTCTTATATTTCCTGTTCAGTCTTATAACTCTTATAAGAAAAAACGGGTCCAACATTCCCTAGCTCAGTACAATAATTGGGTTCAGTCAATACATCCATATTATTATCTTGATTATGGCATGACATGGTCGCTACCTGGAGAGAGAGAGAAGAAAACACTTTAGCGTATGCTCTTGCAAGATTAGATTGGTTATTATCTTATCTAATCAGGATGTCTCCCACTGTTTTTATCAAATCTACCTTAAAACCCTAAAAGGTAAGATTAGCCGGGATTAATTACACCTTACAATTTCGTCAATCTTTCAGCCAGATCAGTGTCGGTACTTTGAGGGAGGTTTCCCGTGCTTTCGCACAGACCTAATTAAAGTAAACCTCGTTTTCCCAGAGGCGTAACCTCGTTAACACTTTTCTAGACACCTACTTGAATGACTAATTGTCCTGTGTAAAACTCTCCCAGGAGTAACTCTTATTCGCAGTGGGTATCGGGATCCAACTATCTCATAGGAGGTATGCAATCTCATTGCAAATTTCAACACTTGAAATTCCCGATAATATTTTGCCCCTAGCGATCTATGACCTTGACTAAGTCAACAAACCATAAATCGCAAGTCAAGTTCAACCCGTACATTTCTTGATTGAATTAAACCCACCCGTACGACCCTTGACTGAGTCAACAAGGCCGTGTGAATACCCTAATCCAATCACATCTCATGTTTTAACAGATAAACACTACTTAGCTACCGTACACTACGCCTTGACTAAGTTAACAAACATAGTACGAATACTAAATAACATCTATCTGAAATGACGGAGGGCTACGCAGGTTTTTTCAGAAAAACCCTGAGCGTAATGAACTTGATATCGTCGTAGAATCGAGTGAAGTTTTGAAAAGGAGTGTTTTTGAGGCTTTTCTTAGTTTCGCTAAAGGGGTCACTCCCTGTGAAGGGATCGTCGGCCCTTTCCTCATCGAATAAGGTGCAGGATATATCATATATACCGCTGTGCAAAGCAAAACACTAAAAGCAATCAAAAGACAAACCGAGTTTTGTAGCATCTGCCAGTTTTGCTAAAGGAGTCACTCCCGGTGAAGGGATCTCGGTCCTTTCCTCATCGAATAAGGTGCAGGATATATCATATATATCGCTGTGCAAAACAAAACTGTAGCTACCCCTTTTATAAAGTTTTTGATTCTACAATATCTTTAGGTTTCATTTCTTTTATTAATCTCATTAATAAAAATCCCATCAGCTTATGCTTCCTAAGCATCACAGAAGAAATGAAAGCAGTAATATTTATATATCAGCATATATATATAGTATAGGCATTCGTCTCAGGCAGTAATATGATCTCATCACAGAACATTGCAGCAGAAGAACATATATGAAATATTGGATATACTAGGACGTCCGTGTTTTCAATACGAGCCTGTATAAAACACGGATTCCACGGTCGCGACGAATAGCCAAACCCACATCCCAAGACCCCTACGAGAGCGGCAAGTAACACTGCCAATTCTAGGGTTGGGAGACCCGGTCTCGACTCCTCGAGATGGCCTCCCACTGGACCCTAGAACCCGGTTACTTGTGCTCCCCTCCTTGGGTCTACCTAATGCGGAAAAGTAAATAATATACACTGGTGACAGCAACCGCAACCTGGAAGTGCCCCAAATTAAAGAATATTACATTACAAATGAATTTTACATGAATGAAAATAAAAACCCTCATCTCACATAAAACCCCCGGCTATTCGGAACGCGACGATCCAATATAACATATCACAGCAACACATAATATCTCATATCATCAACGTAAGTAAATATGCGCATCCCAATTGTCGTTGACATATAGCAACGAAACCGGCGATATCTCATATTACACTTACGGTCACAGAAAAGAAAGTGTAAAACTACAACATTTGGAATCCACAATCACTTTAGACATCGTAAATCCGAAATATCACATACTTCGCATTTCATGCCTAACTCTATGAATTCCACATATTGTATCACATTCCAGATAAATAGACAGTATTAAACTTTTCGAACAGATAATCAAACACCCAAAATTTCCTAAACTGCTCAACACTTGAGCGGAGTTCAAATAATCCCAGAATATGTCACAGTACCGGTGATCCAGCCGTAGAAGGGTCAAGCCAACGCCTCACATGTGGCACGCCGTACTGCCCCAAACCCGAAGGTTCAAAAGGCAGTTCAAGACGGTCATATAATCGAGTTAAGGTTTGTTGTCTTCTAGAGGGTCCACCGCTTAACTTGTACAATTTTTCCGAAAGATTTAAACCCGAATAAATTTCAACACTTGAAAGTTTGCCGTACTGGGAAACAGTGAGTTAATGATATCCGTTCAAATAGTTTAACAATTTCTAAATATCCGGAAAGAAATACGAATTTAAAATTTCCGATCGAGTCTACTATAACAAAACAAACCCCAGAATTTTCAACACCTGAAACAGATTAAAAATACCCAGAAAACTCAACAAGTACCTACGGTTATTACCAGGAAGCCACGTGTCGCCAATCGACTAATCCGCCGCGGAACCGCCGCGCAAGGCCTGCTTGCGCCGCGGTTCCGCCGCCGTTTGGTCGAGTTGGGGGCTCGGGTTTCATGGTAATTCTTAGAATTCTCTGCTGATTTTTTTACATATTTTTAATTCAGAAAAATCCCAAAATTTAAAAAATTTCCAGAGAGGGGTCTTTTTGCGTCGTTTCGGGTTCGATCGGAGTTTTAACTTCGTAAACACATCGCCTAATGCTCTAGCTAGGCTCTGATACCACTGTAGGGTTCCTAGGCACTCTTGTGAAGGTTCAAAAGGCATCAAACATGCCCGGATAAAAATTTAGACGTGCCGAACAACCCAAAGCCGGGATCTTTGCTAGATTATTAGGGTTTAACATGCAAGATGATAACTTTTATCTAAGTGTGAGGGATTACAACCTTTGTAGTCCGCTCCTTCACTTCACAAGCTCCGAGTAGAAGTCCCTTTGCCGCGATCCACGATCTCCCGGACTCATGAGAGGCTCCACGACTCGAACGATCCATGCTAGCTCGAAGTATTCCAAATCTCCGATGATCTACCTTGAAGTTGCTACGACTCAAGCTTTCTCACTCAAAAGAGAAGAACACACTAATCCCATGGGCTAGATGAGATGAGGATGAGAGAGTAGTAATTTTGCTTTCTTTTTAAATCATTTTCTCATTTTATTTCATCACTTAAAGAAAAACTAGCAAGCTTTCTTGAAGAAGGAAGAAGATGATAATGAAAAGACAATCATATGTTTTTCTTTTGTGATGAATAGAATAAAACCTATATGATTGATTATTAACCATGGTCAAGGATGAGTGGCTAGGATTTTGTAGAGAAATAACTAGAGCTAGGGTTTGGTTGAGTTAAAGAATGTGTCATTCTAAATATCTTAAGAATGACAAAAGAAGAAAACTTCTAGAAGATGCATGAAACATGTAACCCAAAACAAACCCTAAACTCAATTAATCATCCTTAAACATGTTTAACAATTAATCATATCATGTCACAATAATATATATCACATATATATTATATATTTGCAACAAAAGAAAATAATACAATTAACATATATCGCATATATATCAATGTATCATCCAGTGAGAAAATGAAATAATAAAGCGAGCCTATATTAGATAATGTAATACAATATATCATATATATTATTATACATTAAATCATCGAATCAACACTTGAATCGATGATCCGGCTATATCGAATATTACCGACTAATATATCATGTACCGATTCATCGAATCAACACTTGATCCGATGACCCGGTTCATATCAAAATATCCTGAGAATATAATACGGTATCCCATATCGCATTATTCTCGTTCCTGCTCATATCACATATGTGCCACTACTCCGTTTCGCCTGAGCCAAGAAACCTCTGTGTAGGACTCTAAAGAATCGTCAATACGCCGGTAGCAGGTGATGATCATATCAAACACCCACAAGCTGCAAGCGGTCAGCTAAACGTAACAGCCACCCAGGTATTGAGCGATCAGAAGATCAACAAGCTAGCCTGTGCGTTCTCCTGTGAATCCAACCAGTAACACTCCCATACAGTCCGGTCTGTTCGTCTGATATGTCGCATATCAAGTTTAGGGGTGGTATACGTCAGACCCCAGTAACCGATAAGTCATGTCGATGTGTGGCTCATAACGGGTTGAGAAACTACTAGTAACACTTACCAGTAAATCTCTATATCAGCCCTGGCCAGGGACTTCCAGTTATAGCCAATCGAACACAGCACAACATCAACTCCCTATACCGGGAGAGACGAATCCCCTCCTATCGCTCATTGCCTCCATGTGATTCGGGACTGTACCCAAAAGCCACCGTTTTGCACGCCCTCTTGGACGTGGTAAGGTGGAAATCAAAGCACAGTGGGAATCACACAAGACTCTATGACGATCTCGGGTCTACAGACTACCCTGTACCAGTGTCACCGGAGAACTGCCATCTGACGTGTGGTATAACACCATCTGGGAGTTCTCGGCGAGTCCGTCCAGTGCACCCAGTCTCTAATGAGCACCCGTACACTATCTCTGATGTCCAACACCGATGGATATGGGATCATCCATCGTCCATCATATGGGTCAAGATGCGTATACGCTAGTCTACTCTGGTGTATCGATGCCCTGTCTCGATATACCCTCGACTAGGAACAGTTATAGGATGTACTCATCGACTACCGCGGCCCCACTAGTATGATCTCATCATAGTCCCAGTAGTCGAGTACAGATCCTAAGGGCTTTATCAATATGTGAGAGTAAAACAGTAAACCAACACAAGTCAACATGTTAAGATAAAGTGAAACCAAATAGCATACTATCATGTCGAGCAAGAAAGTCTTCTCTGTATATAACCAAGCATCCATTATAATATACATCAAATGTACAACAATGGCCTCTAGGGCATATACATAACTAACAAATTTATCATTAGGGACACATCTTCGAATGATTTGGTCGGGACAATACTTAAAAAAATAAGGTTCATCACAGTAAAAGAGCTTTACTCGGGATAGAAATCGATGATTGTCTTGTTTAGACCATTCGATGGGAATAAGTCATGTTGCTAGATAATTCACAATATCCACGAACCAAGGTTCGCAGGATACGGTCAAGAGTTGTTCGTCAGGGAAAGAGTCGTTTATTGGCAAGGTCACTGTTGGTGAGGAAGAGATGCGTGAAAGATGGCCGGCTACTACGTTTTCACATCCACACTTATCTTGTATGACAAGATCAAATTCTTGTAATAATAGGATTCAACATATTAACCTGTCCTTAGCATCCTTCTTCGATAAAAGATGCTTTAGGGCGGAGTGATCGGTGTAAACCACTATCGGTGAGCCAATCAAGTAAGGCTTGAATTTTTCTAATGCAAATACAACTGCTAAGAGTTCTTTCTCGATAGTTGTATAATTAATTTGGCATCATTCAAAGTCTTACTTGCATAATAAATTGCATGTGCATCTTATCAATGTGCTGTCTTAAGACTGCACCAATAGAAAAATCTGATGCATTACACACGAGCTCGAACGGGTGGTTCCAATCAGGAGATGATAGAATGGGGGCTGTAGTGAGGGAGCTTTTAAGCGAGTAAAAAGTAGCCTCGCAATCCGAATCGAAGTGAAATGTTGTATCCTTGGTCAAGAGAAGAGTAAAGGGTCTAGCAATTTTGCTAAAATCCTTAATGAATCTCCTATAAAATCCAGCATGACCAAGGAAGGATCGTATATCTTTGACGCATTTGAGATGAGGAAGGTTATGGATGACATCTATTTTAGCTCTGTCTACCTCAATGCCTTTTCGTGAAATGACATGTCCAACCACGATACCTTCTTGGACCATGAAATGGCATTTTTCCCAATTCAAAGTTAAGTTCTTATGTTTACAACGGGTAAGAACCGCATCAAGATGACGTAAGCAATCCTCAAAGGAGTCCCTAAATATAGAGAAATTATCCATAAATATCTCCAGAAAATTCTCGACCATGTCAGAGAATATCCTTATCATACACCGCTGAAATGTATCAGGAGCGTTGCATAACCCAAAGGGCATGCATTTATAAGCAAAGGTACCGAAAGGACAAGTAAGTGTTGTATTATCTTGATTCTTTTCGGTGATGGGGACCTGGTTATAGCCAGGGTATCTATCCATGAAACAATAATATTCATGTTCAGCTAATCGTTCCAACATCTGGTCAATGAATGGTAGAGGGAAGTGATCTTTCCTCGTTGCGGCATTAAGTTTCCTATAATCAATACATACACACCACCCAGTTTGGGTGCGTGTTTGGATCAACTCATTAGCCTCATTAGTTATGACCGTGATGCCAGAATTTTTAGGAACTACGTGAATAGGACTTACCTATTGGCTATTAGAGATTGGGTAAATTATACCACTATCTAGGCACTTGACGATTTCTTTCTTTACTGCCTCCTTCATGACCGGATTTAACCGTCTTTGTGGGTCATGGGTTGGTTTAGGTTCATCCATCAAATGTATATGATGTTCAACAATCAAGGGACTAATCCCTTTGATGTCTACCATTGTCCAACCAAATACTTGCCGATTTGATCTCAAGACCATCAAAAGAGCGTTCTCTTGCTCTAACGCTAGAGAAGCGGATATGATCATCGGTAAAAACTCATTCTCACCTAAATATGTATATTTAAGATGAGAAGGTAGCAGTTTGAGATCTAATGTTGGTGGAGAGACGATAGAAGGTAGGGTAAGAGAATGATACTCGGACTTCCTAAGAAGTTCATAACTTGCGTAGGATATTGACTTGGAAAGTGCTACTGATTTTTGCAATGAGTCAAAAGGTTCGAACTCGAGGGTGGACTCTTCAAAGGTGTCCTCACTATAATAATTTGCTAGATCAAACAATGATGTACTAATGTCGTCGAGATCATTATAGCAAAATTCCTTAACTTGCAGCTGTAGGAAGCTATCTCGTTAACAAAACATACATCAATTAGATGAGCAGAAGGTTCAGATGGTTGCCTTCCTAACTTGTAAATATTAAGCTCAATTGTCATCTTTCCGAAGGATAAGTTCATAGAACCGTTACGACAATTAATGACAGCATTGGAAGTTGCTAGGAAAGGTCGACCGGGAATCACTGGAATTTGGTTTCGTGGGTTTGCTACAAGCTGTGTATCTAGAACAATAAAGTCCACAGGGAATATAAATTCTCCGACTTTTATCAACACATCCTCTAGCTCACCCCTAGGTTGGGTGATAGATCGATCTGCCATCTGGAGAGTGCAGTGGGCAGGTTTCAACTCTCCTATACCTAACTGCTTATAGACAGAGTAAAGAAGCAAGTTAACACTAGCACCAACGTCGAGTAGAGCACGATCGATATTTTTACCCCCAATAGAAATAGAGATTGTAGGACAGTCGGGGTCCTTATGTTTCTTAGGTAATTGCTGGGTAAAAGCCGTGCTTACATTACTCGTCATGAACACCTTTTCGGCACTTGAGTTTTTCTCTTCCTAGTGCACAAGTCCTTAAGTATTTTCGCATAAGCCGGAACTTGTTGTATAGCATCTAGGAGAGGGATATTTATGTTAACCTGTTTAAACATTTCCATAATCTTCTCCATTTGTGGACTTGGTTTGTTTTCCCTTAAACTATTTAGATAAGGAGCTTTATCAATAAGAGTTGGGTCTAATATTTGAAAAGAACGAGGGGGTTGAACGGATCCCAGAATTGGAGTGGGGATCATGTTAGGTTGACTCAAGGAGGTAGGCGGAGGGTTCGAGCCCAGGGGAAAACGGAGAATAGGCTCGGATGAAGATGGTAGATTAGACGAAATAGGGTTAGAAGTGGAAGTCGGGATATCATTGATTGATTCCTCATTATCAACCTGTTCACCGACTTGGTTGTTCAGCACTCTTCCTGAAAGGTTTGTTTAGCACCCTATGAAGAGTTTTGAAGCATCACATGTCCAAAAGTTTAAATTTTTATGGTGCTAAATGAACATGCAAAGGAATCGATCCTAGAAAATTAGGGTTTCGAAAAAAAAAAGGCGAACTAATCTAGGGTTTCGAGACTACAACCTTTGTAGCTCCCTTTCGCTGGACTCCTTGGTCTCTAGGGTGTTGAATGGAAGTCCTCTTGAAGTCCTCTTGTGTCCACGACGATCCACCACGGAGTTCTCCGTCCAAGCTCGCAACTTCGTAAAACCGAAGAGAACACTCTAAACAAGTTGGCTAAACTTGTGTAGAATGAAGTTGTGGTTAAGATTCTCACTTCAAAAACCTTTCTTTAAGTGTGATTTACTCACTAGAAAAAGCTAGAGAGCAAATGAGAAAGAGGAAGAAGATGGTGGCAATATTTTTCACAAGAGGTAATAAGATAAAGATAACTCACAAGAAGAAAAAGAAATATATCAATATATATATTTTATTTCTTCGTACTATGAACCATGGTTAAAGTGATGGAGACATTATTTAACTTGAGTTTTAAATGATAAAGAGAAGGATAACTCAAGTTAAGAGGTAGGTAAGCATGGTTAGGTCAAAAGAAGAATGTAGAAGCTAGAATGATTATCCTTTTCTTTTCATTTTGTTTTAAAACCAAAATTAAATAATAATCCATTATTTAATCCATGGTGTGAGTCTTATATTGCCACCATTTCCATATGTTAACAACCATGATAGATGGGTGTATGTATGTGTGTATGTATGCACATCCATATGTGCATGAAACTAGCATGAAAGAAAGAAAGAAAAGCACACATGCATGCACACATCCATCATCCAAGAAAAGGTTTTAAGTGAGAAAACTAATGGTTAAATGATAAATCAACACTTGATTTATCAATCCGGTCATATCTCATATGACCCCACCAAAAGCAGTTCACCCGATCAATGTTCGGTATCATATACGCACATTTTAATCGGGTGCTTGCGCATATCGCATGCGCGCACCACAACGTTTCGCCTGGACTGGGTAACTCCTTTGTTGGACTCTAAGACTCGTCAATACGCCGGCAGAGGGTGATGATCATATCAGGTACCCCCAAGCCGCAAGCGGTCAGCTAAACGTAACGGCCACCCGGGTATTGAGCGATCAGAAGAAAATAAGCGAACCTGCTACAACTCCCGTCGAGCCATCCGGCAACACTACCGTACAGTCCGGTCTCTTCGTCAGATATGCTGCATATCGAGCCTAGGGATGGTCACGTCGACCCTAATAACTCAATAAGTCGTGCCGGTGAATGGTCTATAACAGATCGAGAAACTACTGATAACACTTATCAGCAAATCTCAGCAGCCCTGGCCAGGGACTTGCTGTTATAACCAGTCGGGCACAGCACAGCATCAACTCCCAATACCGGGAGAGACGAAACCCCTCCTATCGCTCATCGTCTTCGTGTGTCTCGGGACTGTACCCAACGGCCACCTGTTTGCACGACTCGGTAGAGCCGTGGTAGGGTGGCAATCAAAGTACAGTGGGACAACACACAAGACTCTATGACGATCTCGGGTCTACAGACTAATCTGTACCAGTGTCACCTGAGAACTGCTATCCGACGATAGATATAATTCCATATAGGAGTTCTCAGTGAGTCCGTCCAGTGTACCCCGTCACCACTGAGCACCCGTATATGATCTTGATGTCAAACATCGATGAATGTGGGAACATCCATCGCCCATCGTATGGGTCTAGTATCATATACGCTAGTCTACTCTGGTATATCAATGCCCCGTCTCGATATACCTACGACTAGGGATTTTCCAGGATATGCTTATAGACTACAGATGTCCCACTAGTATGATCTCCATCATAATCAGAGTAGTCAAGCCAATATCCTCAGGGCTTTATCAGCATGTATGAATGAATAAAAGCATGATCAAATCAACATGTCAGATAAAGAAGAACCAGATAGCATACTATCATGTCGAGCAAGAATGCATACTGAATATATATATATATATACATGTATAGATACATCCACTATCACATAATGGCTCTAGGGCATACATATATCCAACACTTCTTGATCTCAACGTGGTAACGGCATTCACATTATGATGTTGTGAGTGGCCAGGCTTCAGTAGGGGTTGAGATGGAAGTTTCCCTTTCTCTCCAGCACTCATCGTGGCATTTAATTGTGCAATTTGTGCTTCTATCGATTTTATACTCTCACCGTGGGAGGCGGAGTCTTTTGTTAATGTATCGATAGAAGACTTTATATCAGCCAACGTTTGTATGGAATGTTTTATAAACATATCCAAGGTTCGTTCGAGTGCAGAGGAGTTTTCAGTACCGGTCGTTTGGAAGGAATGATTATAAGGTGCAGAATTGTTGACCGGATTTTGAAAAGTTTGTGGTTGAAAGGGGTGCTAACTCTGTGGTGGTTGCTGTTGCTGTGGAGGAACCTTTTGGTAGTTATTTTGGTTTGGAACCGTATTTTGAGTTTGAGTTTGGTGTTGGTTCCAAGCAAAATTAGGGTGATTCCTCCAATCCTGATTATATGTGGAAGAATAAGGATCGTTTCTAGGTCACTGCTGAAAAGCAGCATTAGTGTGTTCTTGACCTTGAAACGGAGAATTCAAAGAACATTCTTTCGTCAGATCTGATGGATCGGAATAGCATCCACACATGGTTTTAGGGAGCGTCACCTGGTTTAGGAAGGCTAATAAAAATTTGTTTTTCATACCATTGAGTTGCTTTTGCATCGCTGCCATTTCGGCTTTTACTGCGATGGAAACATCAAACTGATGGATACCTTCCCTAGATGATGGTGGTCTAACGCTTTCCCATTGCAAGGTATGTTCAGCAAGATCTTCCAGAAATTTACAGGCTTCACCATCGTCTTTGGACATGAAATTGCATTGACACATGGTTTCAAGCATCTGTTTTGTCGCTGGAGTAATGCCTTCATATATAATTCGGCACAGATCCCATCTATGGATTCCGTGATGAGGACATTGGACAAGCAGATCCTTAAACCGTTCAAAGCATTTCCGAAATGGTTCATTGGGAAGATGGGTAAACTGGTTGATTTCGCTCCGAACACGGGCAGTCTTATGATTGGAATAAAATTTCTTAAGAAATGTTATAACAAATTCATCCTAATTGGAAATAAAGTGTGCAGTTGTGTTATAAAGCCATTTTTCGGCTAAATCGCACAAAGTAAACGGGAGAAGACGTAAATGCATAGCATCCACAAAAAGTTGTGAAGTGCGAATCATAGCACATACGTTTTCGAATTTGGTGATAAAAATGTATGCGTCTTCAGACTCAAGCCCGTGAAATTTAGGCAAAAGATTGATAAAGTGTGGTTTGATTTCAAAATTATCCCCAATGGCTAGTGGGATAGATAGACAAGTAGGAAAGGGACCACGTATAGGGTAGCATCTCTCTTGGAGGGAGATGCGCGGTGGATTCTGCGTACCTGTGCGTGGTGGCAGAGTGGTGTTATTAAAATTTGATGGAGAATCGTCCATCTTAGCCGATGTTGTGGGTGGGGAAGAAAAGAAGATGAAGAAGTACCGACTTTTGAGTCGATAGAAGAAACGGGGACAAGACGGGCACCAGAATCCTGTGTCCAGCCGAGCATGCACTAAGCGGGTGTAACACTTTGAATATCGTTAGGTAATTTTTCGATAATCGGTAAAATAAACAGCATTTTCCGTAAAATGTCAAAATAATTATTTTTCAATATAGGCCTAATTATACAAAATTTAGATAAGAAATTGCTAGAAATTGGTTACTTAATTGTCACTTAAAAATTTCTAGTCATTTAAATTTTTTTCCTTAATTAATTATTTTTAATATTATTTTAAGCTTTTAAATATACATTAAATTAGTGATAAATACAAATTTGAATGGGTAAATTACACACTTAGGATCCATTACAAACTAAAATCTAGTGTTAACAAAAAAATTTATCAACACTTTCCAAGTCTAGTTGTTTCATGGTAAAAAAATGAAATAAAAATGAAATTTTAATAAGAAATGATGTGATATGCATTAAATGAACTTAAAAGATACTTTTTACATGGAAATTTCTACACAACTCTCTCTCACTCTTCCTCATCTCCCCAAGGCCGAGCCCTCTTCCGGCTGCAGCTCCATTTTTCCCTTCTCTTTTTTCTTCAATTTCCATCACAAAAATCCATCGAAATCAACAAATTTCTTCACAAAACTCAAAGAAATCCCTATTCTACCTCTTTTCAAACCCAAATTATTTTAAAACATGGAGAAAAGAGGCAACTTTCGAGGCTAAGTGCAAGAGGTTCAAAACTTGGGAGGTATAATTCTAATCTAATTGTTAATTTGTAGTTTAAATTTGCTAATTTAGAAATTTAAAGTGTGAAATTTGGTTATAATTGCTTGTTTAGGAAATTCAAGAAAAGGGTTTGATTTCAAAATTAGGGTTTGAAGCATTGTAAATGGGTTAAATTTAATGTTGTGACCGTCTAGTTGTGTGGATTGGATGATTATGCTTGATAGTGGTCATTTTGTCGTTAACCTACGATGTTTGCACGAATTTGGAATTTTTAGTGCTTACTAAGTTTTTTATAAATTAAGTGGTGAATTAATTGCGATATCTTAACGATACTATTAGCATCCCCTACGACTTTTAGGGGGTGTGAATGCAAAATTTGGTTTGATCGGGTTAGTTTTGACGGTCGTTCCGAACGACGATTTTAGTTAAGGTTATAGTGATTGTCGTGTGTGTTCCGCTCACCTAGTACACGTTGTTCCTAATTTGTGAGCGTTGATCTTTTCATTTTGTGACTTTGTGTCATTTTAGGAATATATAATCTTATATTTTGTGTTGTGCAATTTTAGGATCGGTTGCGGAAATATCGGACGTGGCGCGCAAAGGTAAAGCAGTGGTTGGATCAGATTAGCGAGGTGTCCGGGTGAGTAGATGTATACATTTACGGGGAAATCGTGTGAATGGCGGGAGGCGCCCCATAGTTAGGATCACTTTATTACTTGCAAACTATAAGCACAGTTATTTAGTTAACCATCTTATGCATATGCATATCTTTCTAGTTATTCGTCTGCTAGTATTGCATGGTTATCCATATACTTATGTGTGATATCACCTCTTAGGACAAGTACACCATTACCATTGGCTCATGTTGCACGCGTACTATTCATGTGAACACACACGCCTTTGGTAATTGCCATGCCACGAGCACTGTAGAACCTGCTTAGTTCAGTATCAAACACTTGCATCATATATGATACATTGAATTGCATAGCATGTATATACCTCACTTCATCATCATGCTTATATAGATTCCTAGCCACAAATCACATTGCATACCTTTGATACCATAAGCATTTATCATATACAACATATTGGGTATTATGATTTTCTTAAGGATTTCAGTATTGATGAGATTTCAGGATTTTGGGAATAACCGCAAGAATTTAACAAAAGTTTATTATCATCATTTTTAAAATAAAGTTGCGGTTTTCTCATGATGTATGTGTCGTCCACCATGAGTTTTCATGTTTTCTGTTGCATTTCGAGACCCGATTCGAGGAGTGGATGAACCGTGTTGGGTACATGGTAGGCCCGGTATGGTACCCCGGGGCAAGAAGCTTGAGTTGTAGACGATGAGCCCGGCAGGGGAAGACTACCTACCGGTGATGTCTGGCGCGGTGGATATCCGGAGGATACCGACCGTTGTCGTGAGATTTGATGATATGGGCCGATCCGGACTGATGGAGCCTGAGATATTGAGATATTGACATAGTGAGACATTGAGACAGATATATTTCCATATTTAGTGTCGATGCTTGACACGGTTTACGGTTGATTTCATTGATGCTACCTTAGCTATTGTACATATATTTTTCTATGTTAAGAATGCAGAGATCATCGTATTTAAACACTTAAAGATTTCGTATTGATTTTGCATTCATGTGCATACATACTAGTGGCAGCACATTATATCTAGACATACAAGTTGTGACGCATTTACGTGCATTCTTACGATAGCCTTATTAGATATTATTTTCTACTCACGAGCTGGCAACTCACCCCCGTTGTGCCACAGTGTCTTACATGTCGGACCCGTCAGCCTTGTAGCGGCGGGCGTATCTTTTCATTGGATTCTTTTGCTTAGACTCGCAACATTGCTCGTAGGTGGGTTGCGAGGACACTTTGTCTATTTTTGTACCATCATTGTATATAGTATTCTCCATCTACCACTTCTTATTTTGTATATGCGACCTAGTGATGAGACTGAGAGATTTGTGTATATGTGGTTCCTCTAGGGTTGAGCACACTTGAGCCGACGTTGTGTTTTCCATATTTTTGGGTTTCTTTATGCTTATTTGCTTGATATTACATATATATTGCGTATGGTTGTGATCCGCCTTGGGTGAAGAGCTAGATCCCGCTTGGGGATGCCATTATATCATTACAGGTTTATATATCTTGTTGTACCCGTTTTGGGGCCAGTTTTTAGAAAGGAGACTCTGCCGAAATTTTCGGAAAATTTTGATGTTTTTAAAAAGGGATTAATATAACTTAATTGGTTTAAAAATCGTTTTCATGAAAGGTTTTCCTTCACTCTTATTGTTTATGGTTTAGATTTTTCTGGGCTTTAGCTGACTTAGGTTACGTTACGCCTTGAGACGTCTCGTAATCTATGTGCCAGTCACGTTCCGTACTTTCGTATTATGACAAAGTTGGTATCAGAGTGATAGGTTTTACTTTTCTGAGTGTAGGATGGCCCTTGGTAGATGGAGTAGGTGACTTAAGTAGAGTGGCGTAGCCTAGGTATGTTTCGCGGCATATTTACGATACGGCACTCCGCCTAAATGACCTTAGGACATAATTGCTTGTATTTCCTCCTTGATTCCATGCATCCCTTGATTCAATTGCAATATTCTTATCGCTCCTATTTCTTATTCTAGCTTTGATGCCGCAAAAGACTATGAGGGCTCAGCGGGCTACCGCTAGGGATGAGATTCGAGCGGGCTCGTCTGAGGCGAGGATCGAGCGGGATGATACGCCTATCCCTCAAGGTCAGATTGATCCGCCTTCTCCAGACCATATTGCCAGATTAGAGGCCGGTATGCAAAAGTTGCGCCAGATGATGGGGTCTTTAGTTGAGGCCAGTCGGGCACAGAGATTTGAGGATGTTCCTTCCACCGCACAGACCACGATTATACCTGCTGCCCAGACGGTTGCTCCTGCTACTACTGCGACTATCCTTGTATCACTACAGGAATTTATGAGGCTGAGACTTCCAGCCTCTATCGGCACGGATGTGACAGAAGACCCGCAGGCATTTCTCGATAGGATGGCTAGGATGTGCCGTTCGTTGAGGTGTTCTGATGATAGATGGGTGGAGTTCGCGAGTTTTCATCTGGAGAGCCTTGCTCAGACGTGGTACGATTCATTAGAGAGAGTCCGATCTGCAGTTCTACCTCCTATGCTTGGGATGAGTTCACAGCTGCATTTCTTTCCCGTTTTCTTCCGGAGAGTGTTCGAGATGCTCGAGCCCGTAGTTTTGAGTCTTTGCGCAAGACTCCTGAGATGACAGTGTCCGAGTATGATATACAGTTCACTCAGTTGTTCCAATATGCTCCGTACCTAGTACATACTGAAGAGAAGAGGATAAAGAGGTTTGTGCGAGGACTCGACACACAGTTATTCCTTGCCATCGGCACCTAGTACTTTGACACATACGCAGCCGCGATGGATACAGCCTTACTTTTAGAGGAGCGCATTTCTAAGACTCCGGTCGTTTCTGGGCTAAAGCGGATTCGTACTGATACGCCAGCCCAGCGACAGAAGGGTAGACACAGTGATAGATTCTTTCCGGGAGATGGTAGCGGCAGAGGATTGAGACAGGGTCAGTTATTTGGTTCATATCTGCAGACCCAGCAGTCGTCGCCAGGATGTTTTCGGTGCGAGAGTCAGTACCATCGTATCAGAGACTGTACCATGGGGCACCAGGGCGCGGTGACAGTCCCACTTATGACCTTACCACCTTCACCACCTCCTCACAGAGCTCTACTTCCTACCCCTGATGATGCTCCACGCCAGGCAGATGATCCTAGAGGTCATGGGCGTGGAGGTCCTATTCAGAGAGGACGAGGAGACAGAGGCAGAGGTAGAGGACATCCAGCTATTAGTGGTGGACAGGCCCGAGTATTCGCTTTGACTCCGTAGGATGCACAGGCATCCAATGCCGTCGTGACAGGTACTCTGCCAGTATGTTCTTTTGATGCATGGGTATTATTTGATCCAGGCTCCACACATTCTTATGTATCCACATACTTTGCACCGAGGTTGGGCCGAGAGTCTTCTTCGTTAGATCAGCCGCTTGTTGTTATTACTCCGGTAAGCGAGTCGTTTGTTGCTCGTTTTGTGTACCGATCGTGTCCTGTTCGTATCGGGGAGAGGGATTCTTCAGTTGATTTGATTCTCCTCGATATGCTAGACTTCGACGTTCTTCTTGGAATGGACTGGCTATCCACCTGTTATGCATCTGTGGACTGCCGTAAAAAGGCAGTCAGATTCAGCTTTCCTCGTGAGTCGGTTCTTGTTATTCAGGGAGATCGTAGCGCTACCCTTCCCAGCTTGATTTCGTCTCTTCGCGCTGGTCAGCTCTTGCGGAAAGGGTGTCGGGGATTCTTAGCCTATGTTTGTGATGCTAGCACCGCAGAGGTTCAATTGGACCAGCTCCCTGTTGTGAGAGAGTTTCCTGATGTATTCCCTGACGAGCTGCCTGGTCTTCTGCCAGAGCGCGAGATTGAGTTCTCCATTGACTTGATCCCCGGCACGGGGCCTATCTCTATACCGCCTTATCGGATGGCCCCAGCAGAGCTTAGAGAGCTGAAGGATCAGTTGCAGGACTTGCTGGATAAAGGTCTTATCCGACTAAGTGTGTCACCTTGGGTTGCTCCTGTCCTGTTTGTTAAGAAGAAGGACGGCAATATGCGCTTATGCATTGATTATCGTCAGCTGAACCGGGTTACTGTGCGGAACAGATATCCCCTACCCCACATTGACGACTTATTTGATCAACTCCAGGGTGCAGGGTATTTCTCGAAGGTTGATTTACCGTTGGGTTATCACCAGTTGTGGGTTCGGAAGGGGGATATTCTGAAGACCGCTTTCCGTACACGATATGGTCATTATGAGTTCTTGGTGATGTCGTTCGGGCTCACCAATGCCCCGGGAGCATTTATGGACTTGATGAACCGTGTATTCAAGCCGTATCTTGATCAGTTCATCATTGTGTTCATTGACGACATCTTGGTTTATTCTCAGAGCCGGGAGGAGCATGAGCAGCACTTGCGTATCACATTGCAGACTTTGAGGGAGCATCAGCTGTTCGCCAAATTTTCTAAGTGCGCATTCTGGCTAGACAGTGTCTACTTCTTGGGTCATGTGGTGATGAGAGATGGTATTTGTGTGGACCCGAAGAAGATCGAGGCAGTTCAGCGTTGGCCCAGGCCGGTATCAGTTACAGAGGTTCGCAGCTTTTTAGGTCTGGCCGGCTATTATCGATGTTTTGTCCAGGATTTCTCCCGTATTGTTGCACCGTTGACCGGGTTGACCCGGAAGGGGGTTCCTTTTGATTGGACCGAAGCATGTGAGGATAGCTTCCAGCAGTTGAAGACTCGTCTGACTACTGCACCAGTGTTATCATTGCCTTCAGGATCGGACGGTTTTGTGGTTTATTGTGATGCTTCTTGAGTGGGGCTGGGCTGTGTATTGATGCAGCACGACAGAGTTATCACGTATGCTTCTCGGCAGTTGAGAAAGCACGAGCAGAACTACCCTACTCATGATTTAGAAATGGCTGCAGTGGTGTTTGCACTCAAGATCTGGAGACATTACCTAACGGCGAGTTGTGCCAGATATTCACAGACCACAAGAGCTTGAAGTATATCTTTCAGCAGCGAGATGTAAATCTGAGACAGCACCATTGGATGGAGTTGGTGAAAGATTATGACTGCGAGATTCTATACCATCCGGGCAAGGCGAATGTGGTGGCAGATGCTTTGAGTAGGAGGCCCGGAGGTAGCTTATCTTGTTTGAGTGCAGTACAGATGCAGTCGACGGCAGATTGGCAGGTTTTATGTGATAGCAGAGTACAGTTCGAGTTTACTTCTACCGGGGGACAGCTGGCCCATTTCAGAGCACACCCACAGTTACTTGACCGTATCTGCGAGGCACAGTCCGGTGATGCCCGTATTTTAGAGATTATCGAGCAGATTCGACATGGCAGAGTTTCCGAGTTCATGATTGATGACCAGAGGATACTTCGATTTGGGACTCGACTGTGCGTACCAGATTCTGAGGGACTGAGGCGTGATATTCTTGAGGAGGAACATAGATCAGTGTACAGTGTGCATCCAGGTTCCACCAAGATGTACCATGATTTGAGAGAGGTTTACTGGTGGGACGGGATGAAGAAGGATGTCACAGACTTCGTATCGAGATGCCTGGCTTGTCAGTAAGTCAAGGCCGAGCACCAGAGGCCAGCCGGCAAGTTACAACCTTTGCCCATTCCTGAGTGTAAGTGGGAATAGGTCTCCATGGACTTCATTGTGGGTCTACCCAGGACCAGTCGAGGGTATGACTCTATTTGGGTGATTGTGGATCGACTACGAAAGCGGCTCACTTTCTGCCAGTGAAGACCACTTTTGGATTTCCTCAGTACGCCCAGGTTTATATTGATGAGATCGTGCGACTGCATGGCGTCCCGACTTGCATCGTGTCCGACCGGGGTACCCAGTTTACCAGCCGATTATGGCAGAAACTTCAGGAGGCTTTGGGCACTCGATTGAGTTTTAGCACAGCTTTTCATCCGCAGGCTGACGGTCAGTCAGAGCGTACTATTCAAACTCTTGAGGACATGCTCAGAGCTTGTGTTTTAGATTTCGGGGGTAGCTGGGATAGTCATTTGCCCTTGATCGAGTTCTCCTACAATAATAGCTTCCAGAAGACGATTCAGATGGCACCTTTCGAGGCTTTATATGGGAGGAAATGTCAATCACCCGTATGTTGGACAGAGCTCACGGAAAGCAGTATTTTAGGGCCGTAGATCGTACAAGAGACAACCGAAAAGATCCAGCTAATTCGAGATAGGATGAGGGCAGCACAGAGTAGGCAGAAATCATATGCTGACAGGCGCCGTCGCCGACTTGAGTTCGCTGTTGGCGATCATATTTTCTTGAGGGTCTCTCCAATGAAGGGCGTGATGAGATTTGGGCAGAAAGGGAAGCTTAGTCCTAGATATGTTGGTCCTTTCGAGATCTTAGAGCGTGTTGGTTCGGTGGCTTATCGGTTGGCTCTTTCGCGCAGCTTCCCAGATGTTCACCCCGTGTTCCATGTTTCGATACTCCGCAAGTACCTTCATGACCCTTCTCATGTGATTCAACACCAGAAGATCCAGCTGGAGCGCGATCTTTCATTCACCGAGCAGCCGGTGGTCATTTTGGATCGGCAGGTGAAGAAATTGAGGTCGAAGGTTATACCGTCCGTCAAGGTTCTTTGGCGTGGTCCGAACAGCGAGGAGGTCACCTGGGAGACCGAGGACGAGATGAGGAAGAAATATCCCCATCTTTTTGAAGGTACGTGCAGTTAAATTTTAAATTCGGGGACCGAATTTCTTTAAGGGGGAAAATTGTAATGCTTTGAATATCGTTAGGTAATTTTTCGATAATCGGTAAAATAAACAGTATTTTCCGTAAAATGTCAAAATAATTATTTTTCAATATAGGCCTAATATACAAAATTTAGATAAGAAATTGCTAGAAATTGGTTAGTTAATTGTCACTTAAAATTTTTAGTCATTTAAAATTTTTTCCTTAATTAATTATTTTTAATATTATTTTAAGCTTTTAAATATACATTAAATTAGTGATAAATACAAATTTGAATGGGTAAATTACACACTTAGGATCCATTACAAACTAAAATCTAGTGTTAACAAAAAAAATTATCAACACTTTCCAAGTCTAGTTGTTTCATGGTCAAAAAATGAAGTAAAAATGAAATTTTAATAAGAAATGATGTGATATGCATTAAATGAACTTAAAAGATACTTTTTACATGGAAATTTCTACACAACTCTCTCTCACTCTTCCTCATCTCCCCAAGGCCGAGCCCTCTTCCTGCTGCAGCTCCATTTTTCCCTTCTCTTTTTTCTTCAATTTCCATCACAAAAATCCATCGAAATCAACAAATTTCTTCACAAAACACAAACAAATCCCTATTCTACCTCTTTTCAAATCCAAATTATTTTAAAACATGGAGAAAAGAGGCAACTTTGGAGGCTAAGTGCAAGAGGTTCAAAACTTGGGAGGTATAATTCTAATCTAATTGTTAATTTGTAGTTTAAATTTGCTAATTTAGAAATTTAAAGTGTGAAATTTGGTTATAATTGCTTGATTAGGAAATTCAAGAAAAGGGTTTGATTTTAAAATTAGGGTTTGAAGCATTGTAAATGGGTTAAATTTAATGTTGTGACCATCTAGTTGTGTGGATTGGATGATTATGCTTGATAGTGGTCATTTTGTCGTTAACCTACGATGTTTGCACGAATTTGGAATTTTTAGTGCTTACTAAGTTTTTTATAAATTAAGTGGTGAATTAATTGCGATATCTTGACGATACTATTAGCATCCCTTACGACTTTTAGGGAGTGTGAATGCAAAATTTGGTTTGATCGGGTTAGTTTTGACGGTCGTTCCGAACGATAATTTTAGTTAAGGTTATAGTGATTGTCGTGTGTGTTTCGCGCACCTAGTGCACGTTTTGCCTAATTTGTGAGCGTTGATCTTTTCATTTTGTGACTTTGCGTCGTTTTAGGAATATGTAATCTTATATTTTGTGTTGTGCAATTTTAGGATCGGTTGCGGAAACATCGGACGCGGTTGGATCAGATTAGCGAGGCGTTCGGATGAGTAGATGTATACATCTATGGGGAAATTGTCTGGATGGTGCG
Source organism: Agapanthus africanus (assembly GCA_030015575.1). NCBI lineage: Eukaryota > Viridiplantae > Streptophyta > Magnoliopsida > Asparagales > Amaryllidaceae > Agapanthus > Agapanthus africanus. Next base: position 142,251,468 of record CM057349.1, read on the forward strand.
AGGTGCCCCATAGTTAGGATCACTTTATTACTTGCAAACTATAAGCATAGTTATTTAGTTAACCATCTCATGCATATGCATATCTTTCTAGTTATTCGTCTGCTGACATTGCATGGTTATCCATATACCTATGTGTGATATCACCTCTTAGGACACGTACACCATTACCATTGGCTCATGTTGCATGCGCACTATTCATGTGAACACACGCGCCTTTGGTAATTGCCATGCCGCGAGCACTGTAGAACCTGCTTAGTTCAGTATCAAACACTTGCATCATACATGATACATTGAATTGCATAGCATGTATATACCACACTTCATCATCATGCTTATATAGATTCCTAGCCACAAATCACATTGCATACCTTTGATACCATAAGCATTTATCATATACAACATGTTGGGTATTATGATTTTCTTGAGGATTTCAGTATTGATGAGATTTCTGGATTTTGGAAAAAACCGCAAGAATTTAACAAAAGCTTATTATCATCATTTTTAAAATAAAGTTGCGGTTTTCTCGTGATGTATGTGTCGTCCACCATGAGTTTTCATGTTTTCTGTTGGATTTCGAGACCCGATTCGAGGAGTGGATATGGTACCCCGGGGCAAGAAGCTTGAGTTGTAGACGATGAGCCTGGCAGGGGAAGACTACCTACCGGTGATGTCTGACGCGGCGGATATCCGGAGGATACTGACCGTTGTCGTGAGATTTGATGATATGGGCTGATCCGGACTGACGGAGCCTGAGATATTGACATAGTGAGGCATTGAGACAGATATATTTCCATATTTGGTGTCGATGCTTGACACGGTTTTCGGATGATTTCATTGATGGTACCTTAGCTATTGTACAGATATTTTTCTAAGTTAAGAATGCAGAGATCATCGTATTTAAACACTTAAAGATTTCGTATTGATTTTGCATTCATGTGCATACATACTAGTGGCATCACATCATATCTAGACATACAAGTTGTGACGCATTTACGTGCATTCTTACGATAGCCTTATTAGATGTTATTTTCTACTCACGAGCTGGCAACTTACCCCCGTTGTGCCACAGTGTCTTGCATGTCGGACCCGTCAGCCTTGTAGCGGCGGGCGCATCTTTTCATTGGCTTCTTTTGCTTAGACTCGCAACATTGTTGGTGGTTGCGAGGACACTTTGTCTCTTTTTGTACTATCATTATATCTAGTATTCTCCATCTACCACTTCTTATTTTGTATATGCGACTTAGTGATGAGACTGAGAGATTTGTGTATATGTGGTTCCTCTGGGGTCGAGCTCACTTGAGCCGACGTTGTGTTTTCCATATTTTTGGGTTTCTTCATGCTTATTTGCTTGATATTTCATATATATTGCGTGTGGTTGTGATCCTCCTTGGGCGAAGAGTTAGCTCCCTCTTGGGGATGCCATTATATCATTACAGGTTTATATATCTTGTTGTACCCGTTTGGGGGCCAGTTTTTAGAAAGGAGACTCTGCCGAAATTTTTGGAAAGTTTTGATGTTTTTAAAAAGGGATTAATATAACTTAATTGGTTTAAAATCGTTTTCATGAAAGGTTTTCCTTCATTCTTATTGTTTATGGTTTAGATTTTTCTGGGCTTTGGCTGACTTAGGTTACGTTACGCCTTGAGACGTCTCGTAATCTAAGTGCCAGTCACATTCCGTACTTTCGGGTCGTGACAGCGGGTTTAGTGCAAGTGGCAGCGTTTGTTAGAATTACTTAAAAAGGTTTGTTTTGAAAAAGTCGGACTTAGATAAATCACAAAAATGCACAATCGATCCTATATCTAAGGTTACCTAGGTCAAGTCGCTAGACCGCTCCTAGACTTCCAAAAGACAAATTGTAAGATCAATCCTCTACTACCTCTTTATCTCTCTTGTGGCCAGGTAAGTGGGAGGTATCCTCTATACGAATCACCGAAATAACGGGCCTAATTAAGTAACCACTTGCCTTAGACACATTTTCCTAGACACCACAAAAGAAATACGGATATGTAGTAGATTACTCACAACCCTCCTCTGTCCTTAATGAGCGGGACAGTCCTTAGAGTCTTGGTCTAGATATTTTTTAATTAATGAAGGGTGATGCGGATGCTAGTTTTGTGATTTGTGGGGCTTAGGAAGGGTGATGAAATCCCCACCTAATCTAAATTTGGTCTTTACCCCTTAATTTTCTGTAGTACAATATGCAAAAACAACCCAAAAAGAAAACACGCAACAAGAATTTTTTAAGCGGCAATTTTTTACAAAGAATCCTGCAGGAAAATTGTTATTGGATTTAGTAGAGAAGAGAGAAGAAGATAGCAAATATACCAGAGAGACTTGAAGCCCTAAATCACCCAATCCACAGCGGTTCCGCCGCGAGAATGACCTTCTTGCTGTGGTTCCACGGCCAACTTGATGGTTCTTGAAATTCTTTTTTCTACAGTTGCTTCTCTTGCTCCTATGGTCTTGATGAATGCTTGTGATTCTTTATCTCCCTGCTACAATGATTCCAGATCCCCTTACAAAAATTCACACACTAATCGTTAAGCGCAAGATGCGTTTTTGATTTATATTTTGATGGAATAATAATATTTCAACCAAGAAAGAAAAAATTACGCACGGATCCCCGGCAACGGCGCCATTTGATTGATTCAAAATATTTGAGAAAAAGAAAAGAAGTTTTGTTTAGAAGTTTTAGTAAAGTAACCGCAATCAACACGACGTAGCGTGTAGCTTAGCTGTGGTGAATACGGGTCGTCCTCTGGAATTCGTGGAATTTTATAGTTCTTACTTTAGATGGGTTGAAAGAAATAGAGAAGCGAAAATAAAGAAAATCAAGAAGATAGTTTCAAGATCTAAATGAAGAAAATCAAGAAAATGGTTTCAAGATTTAATTGAATTATCAAGAAAATGGTTTCAAGATCTAATTGAATTATCTAAAAAAATTATTTGAAGAAGGCTTGTAGGATTCTTTAGGATTTAGTAGTCATGGATGACTAATAAAAATTACTCCTCTTATCTATTGATAGTTTTAAAACTAGATTGATGGCGATGAATGAGGATTAGGGTTCTTTAGAAGAAACTAGGGTTTCTCCTCTATTGACCCTTGTCCTTTCATTGATCTCCATTCATGTCTAGCCCTTAGCAAAAAGATTGTCAATCTTATTTCAAATCGTGGTCGAGATTATTAAGAAATTGATATCGTGCCCGATAAGGATGTTGACGATTCTTTTACTAAAGTTTATAAACTTCATAAGACTTAAAAAGAGTATATAATTTTTTCATCCATTGATCTACCTTAATCCTACGAATCCTATCAAGCGGAGAATTACTCGTACATTATGAAAATAAAAGAAAGAATAGGGAAAGAATTCATTGCAGGGTTAACTAGGATGGCAGCAAGGTTTCGGGAGGTATCGTCCGTGCCGTTTTTAAATTTTTGCCGTTCTAAGCAACTCTAACCAAGATTCATTAATTAGAAATTTAAACAAGCAAGCAATATTAACAACTTAAAATCTAAGTGAACTAGAAATATAACCTTTATAGATCGGTCCTTCACTTCAATAGCTCCGTGTAGTAGACCCTTCGCTGCGATAAAATGATCTTGCGGACTCTTGAATGGCTCCATGAGAAGAAAGCAACAATCTTAATTGAAGTCTTCGAGGCCGAAGATGATCTACGTCGACGAGATACTAACCCAAGCTACCCTTTTCACTAATATGGGATTAGTGAAGCTAACACCCTATACTAAAGTGCCAATCTAGTAGAGGATGATGAAGTAGGATTTTTGCTCACTTTGGAATTAATTTTCTCACTAGGGTTTCTCACTTGATCAAGAGCTAGAGAGCTCTTGAGCTTTGAAGAGGAAGATGAAGAGAGATAATGTTGTGAGTGAGAATGGCAACCATGGGTGAGAAAATATATAATATGTCTCGTGTAGAGACTTAACTATGAGTTAAGATAATGGTTTGGTTAACAAAATATCTAGTATAAAACAAAACTAGTGGACTAGTCAATGGTTCTCCAAGCTTCTCAAAGCTTCATGCCATGTGACCATTATCTAACTACTAATTGATTTACACTAAATAAATAAACCCTACATTATCTTTATCATGGTGTAAGTCTCATACACCCATGTAGCTTGTATCATCAACCATGACACAAAATAAAACACAATTAATATATGTCACATATATATTAAGTGTGCACATGTGAGAAAAGTAAATGTTTAAGTGAGCTAATATTAGTTAATGTAAATTAATATATCAAATATATAATTATACATTAAATCATTAAATCAACACTTGATTTAATAATCCAGTTATATCTTATATGACCGACTAATATTATTTGTATCATTATATCGAATCAACACTTGATTCGATAACCCGGTTATATCAAATATAATCGACCGATACAGTATCGACTTATCGAATCAACATTTGATTCGATAACCCGGCTATATCACATACAACCGATCGATACTTTATATCGCGAGAATAGAATACGGTATCACATACTCGTATTAATATCGGTCCCGCACATATCACATATGTGCTCCTACTTCGTTTTTCCTAAGCCAGTGAAACCACTGTGTAGGACTCTAAGGACTCGTCAATACGCCGGCAGTAGGTGATGATCACATCAAGCACCCACAAGCCGTCAGTGGTACTAGCTAGACGTAATGGCTACCCGGGTATTGAACGATCAGAAGATCAGCAAGCAAGCCCGCTCTAACTCCTGCAAAAGCCTGACAGTAACACTACCGTACAGTCCGGTCTCTTCGTCTGATATGTCGCATATCATCGCCTGGGGGTGGTAAAACGTCAAACCCCAATAGCCTGATAAGCCATGCCAATACAAGGTCCATAACGGTTCGAGAAACTACTGATAACACTTACCAGTAAATCTCAGCAACTCTGGCCAGGGATTTCTTTTTATGGCCAATCGAGCAAAGCGCAACATCAACTCCCATTACCGGGAGAGACGAATCCCCTTCTATCGCTCATTGCCTCCATGTGACTCAGGACTGTACCCAAAAACCACCTTTTTGCACGATCTCTTGACCATGGTATGGTGGAAATCAAAGCACAGTGGGAATCACACGAGACTCTATGATGATCTCGGGTCGATAAACTAATCTGTACCAGTGTCACCAGAGAACTGCTATCTGACAATAGGTATAATACCATCTAGGAGTTCTCGGCGAGTCCGTTCAGTGTACCCAGTCTCCACTGAACACCCGTAGACCATCTTTGATGTCAAACACCAATGGATGTTGGATCATCCATCGCCCATCATATGGGTCAAGATGCGTATACACTAGTCTACTCTGGAGCATCGATACCCTGTCTCGATACACGCTCGACTAGGAACAATTATAGGGTGTACTAATGGACTACCCCTGGCCCCATTATTATGATCTCCATCATAGTCCTGGGTGTTGATTGGTAGAGTTTTTGCGTGCTTAGTTTATTACCGCAATCAAGACGGTTTCGCTTGTAGCTAGCCGGTTGAGTACGGGTCGTCCGCAGGGAGATGGGAATCTTTTTCTATGTGCTTTAACGAGTTAAGTCCAAATGTCCAGATTTGTTTGTGATTAACTATGTGCAAAAATGTTATATAAAGAGAGCTTGTTAGGGTTAGGATTAGGTTAGTTTGAGTTAGGAGTCGCTCACTTCTTTCGTTACCACTCTTAATATCGGTGTTACGGTAATCGGCAACAACGGGGATTAGCACGACTAGGAAGGAACTTGCGAGTATAAGCTAGGCTTTCCAACGCTTAAGTTCTTTCTTTTGGTGCTTGTCCGTCCGTTCTTGGCTCTTAGCCTTAACCTCCGGTTAATTCAACCACAACCGGTCTCACTAAGGAATCACCGCTATCATGTAGGATAGGGTGCCGTAGGGAGCGGATTGTGGTTCAATTAACGGGAGTCCGAATTAAGATGTTGGGCAAGGAAAGAGTGAGAGATTTCCTTCTCTCAAACTTCCCTTATCCTACCCTAACAAGTAAGAAAACTACTCACCCATTACAAGAAGAAGGAAAATAAAACAAAGGAGGAAGATAGAAAGAAAGAGGTTAGAAAATTACAACTAGCTATTTGCGACCTCACCTTGGCAACGATCAAGCTTTAAGCATCATTGTTGTTAAGGATAAAGAAAAAGAGAACAAGAAAGAAACAAACAACAAATAACAATAACTAGATTAGCAAATGAAAAATACAAGCAATTATAATTAACAATAAGACAAGCATGGTAACAAAAAGAACTCTTTATTCATCACTTCACTCACAAAAGCTCACTACAAGGTTTTAATGGAGAAGGGATGAGAAGAGGAAGAAGAACAACAACATGTATTCTAAAATCTAAATACAAGAATAAGAACCCTTGGCTTTGGCTTGTTCTGGACTATTTATAGGCAGGGAACTGGAAACCTAGGGCAACAACCTGCCTCCATATAGAATGACCAAAATACCCCTGAACCTTATCCACTGAGGAGCCCTTACGGCCGCGGTTCCGCGGCCTAAGCATGCTTATGCCGCGGAACCGCGGCCCTTTAGTAGAGTTAGGCCATGAAATTTTGTAGTTTTCCCTACTTTTTAGTACTCTTCAGTGTGGTATATGTTGTTTCTCAGAATCTCTTCACAATATTTCCAGAATTTCAGCAGAACAAAAGGTGATGTAATGTGGATCTTTTGTCATGATTTTTCTTGAGCTCCGTGTAGATATGTTGGATCTTGTGTTGCCATTGAGCTTTGTGCATGAAAATGACATTAATTTGCCATTTTGTCCCTTAAACCGGTGTGCGGCAACATACGGATAGAGAGCGGAGACCCGTGTTTTATCTGTGGTTGGCAGTAATCCGGAATTTGTCGTGCTTTTTCATGAATTTCATTGTTTAGAGCTGAGAACCTGTATCCTGCAATTAACTAGCAAATACGGCTTAAGAGTGCCTACCGATAAGCAATGTGATAAAAATTGGGCGGTATAAAAATGCAAAAATCTGATATGAACAAATACCCCCAAACTTATCATTTGCTCGTCCCGAGCAAAGTCAATTTATTCATAAAAATTCCTATCCTCACTTTCGCAGGGAACACGATTGCACTGAGCATGTGCAATAAGCCGTTAAACCTCTAGGTGTCCCTAGTAGGAGGAGTGTTGTCTCCTGAGGGTTTTCAGCGGATACTACCCACAAAATCCGGTCAAGCTAATTTTACAAAATAACTATGAATCAAACCCTAAGGTTTTGTTTCAGAAAATAACAATTCTATTATCCTAAGTCTAGACTATCGAACCTTTATTTTTCACACCTCGCTTTTTATTTAACTTAAGATTTTATATGTCTTTACGTACAGTGCAAATAGTGTCGTTAAGTTCCAGAAGGATCGATTAAAGTCATCATGTCACACAATAAAGCCCGGATAAAATTTTTAAAAGGATCACATAAGTTTTATAAAGAGTTAAGTATTTTTCAAGTTTCGTTTTCCAGCAAGGTTTCAATTTCAGAATTTCTATCTTCCTTAACAGGAAACTAGGTCTTATTTTTCACTCCACCTTTTTCTTGTTTTCATTTTATACACACCTCTGTGAACGCGCAATAGTCTTTATCATAGAATAATACCTTCATATCTCCGCTAGAAATACTTTTTTATAAAAACTTGTCTTTTGTCAAGATTATTCTCACACAAAGAACCGTTAGGAATTTTAACTCGGAGAGAACACTTGCTTGATTTTGTTTTAATCTCGACTTTCTAGGCTTCTTAACGAGCTTTGGGCCAATGCACCCAAACCAGTTGGTTTTAGGGCATTAGGTGTAGAAACACCCCAGCGGACTTAATTACTCAAGTTACCTAGGCCTAACAACAAAAGACAATTTAGCATGAAAATCATGATGATTTAATGCGAACGGAGATATAACCGGCAGTTCAATTATTTTTTGGATAAAAGACGTGTTTAGTGGGTTTGGTGTGTAATCATTCCAATCAAGTTCTAGATGGGTTATTTTTCAGACTTAGTTCCAATTAAGGCATTAATAACATTCCTTCATATTCACTTCACTTCATAAACTATTCTTGATATTACTTATTTCAGAACAAACCTATTTGATCCTCAGAAAATTATTTAAAGGTTTTTAGATATAATAGACTTGTCATCTAATTTCCAAAACTCACGACATGTGTAGTGTGATGTAAAGACGTATATCAGCTATAGTTAACTTCAAAGGAGAGTTATCTTTCAGGTTTTCAAAATCTAAAAATAAGATTTAGTTATTCTTATCTTATCAAACAAAACCGTCGAAATGTTGAATCTGAGTTCTCCCACTAGCTAACTTGACAAAAAAGTTTTTATGTTTTTAGAAAATTTTCTGATTTTTATGGATTTTATGGATTTTAGTATGCAGATGCAAAATATACATATGAATGCGAAGGTTAGAAATGCGTACCAAGCGTACCCCCAAACTTAAACTGGACAGTGTCCTTACTGTCAGATCATTTGAAGGGTCAAAATTGTCGGTAAGATATACAATTTTTTTTTGTTTTTTTTGTTAAAGAAAGAAAATTAGTAAAAATGGAAAAGAATATCCACAAATATATACAAAATGGTATATACATACCCCCAAACTTATTTGGAACAGTGTCCACTGTTCTTGGCTGGATAACCGAACTTTGTGGTAGGCAGAGGAAGATTATGCAGGGTAAACCGGCTCCTGTAAGACCAAGAGCTCCTCTGTTGGTTCGGCGCTAAGGTACGGTTTTAGTCTGTGTTCGTTGACTTTGAAAAATGAACCGTCCTTTGGATTCTCCAAATCCACAGCGCCATGCGTATACACATTCCGCACAAAATACGGCCCTTTCCAGCGGGATCTGAGCTTTCCTGGATGGAAGTGTAGCTGGGTATCGTAAAGAAGTACCTGTTGACCAGGTACGAATGTTTTGCGCAAAAGGTGTTTATCGTGAAACACCTTCGTTCGGTTCTTAACGACAACCGGGTTATCGTAAGCCTTATCCCTAAGCTCGCTCAATTCGTTCAACTACAGCTTCCGATGGCTGCCCGCATCTTCGAGAGACAGATTCAGCTCCTTTATCGCCCAAAATGCGCGATGCTCTATTTCCACAGGGAGGTGGCAAGCCTTTCCGTACACAAGCTGATAGGGAAACATGCCAAGATCAGTCTTATAAGAAGTTCGAAATGCCCAAAGGGCATCAGTGAGTTTCAACAACCAATCCTTACGGTTCTTGGAAACCGTTTTCTCCACTATCTGCTTGATTTGCCACTTCGGCTTGCCCACCGGTTTGGGGGTGGTAGGGCGTAGATAGCTTATGATTAATGGAATATTTCCACATCAAGGCCTCGAAATTCTTATTGCAGAAATGAGTTCCATTATCGCTAATGATTGCTCGGGGGTGCCCAAACCGGGAGAAAATGTTGTCTTTAAGAAACCTAACGACAACCTTATTGTCGTTAGTCCGGCTGGGCATAGCCTCGACCCACTTAGAGATGTAATCAATAGCGAGAAGGATGTACAAGTTCCCAAAAGAGCTGGGAAACGGCCCCATGAAATCTATCCCCCAAACGTCGAAAATCTCCACAACCAAGATTGGTTGGAGCGGCATCTCGTTCCTCCTGGATATCCGGCCCAAGTGTTGGCACCGGGAGTAAGTCTTGCAGTAGTCATGAGCGTCTTTGAAGAGTTGTGGCCAGTAGAAACCACGCTGCAAGATCTTCTCAGCTGTCTTTCTGGGGCCAAAATGCCCGCCACATGCTTGATCGTGGCAAAATGACAGCACACTCTTGAATTCATCGCCAGGGACACATCGACGAATAATCTGGTCGGGACAGTACTTGAACAGATAGGGTTCGTCCCAGAAAAAGTGTTTTGCTTGGGATAAGAAGCGAAGTCTGTCCTGACTTGACCATTCAGTCGGTAGTAATCCTGTGGCCAAATAGTTCACAATATCTGCGAACCAGAGTTCGCAAGATACTGTCAAGAGCTGTTCATCCGGAAAAACGTCGTTGATCGGAATATGAAGCGACGGCGAAGAAGGAAGTCGTGAGAGATGGTCGGCGACTACGTTCTCACATCCTCTTTTGTCCTTGATGACAAGGTCAAACTCTTGAAGCAAGAGGATCCAACGTATTAGCCGAGATTTTGCATCTTTCTTCGCAAAAAGATGGCGCAGAGCAGAATGGTCTGTGTAGCCAATGACTGGAGAGCCGATGAGGTAGGGCCTGAACTTTTCTAAAGCAAATACAACAGCCAAGAATTCCTTCTCAGTTGTTGTATAATTAAGTTGGGCGTCGTTCAGGGTTCGGCTAGCATAATAGATTACGTGCGGCATCTTGTTGATGTGTTGTCCAAGGACAACACCAATGACAAATTCGGATGCATCGCACATAATCTCAAATGGGTGCGTCCAGTCAGGAGAAGAAAGAACGGGAGCAGAAGTGAGTGAGCTTTTTAATGACTCGAACGCAGTCACACAGCTCGAGTTGAAGTCGAATGGCGTGTCCTTGGCCAGTAGAAGAGTCAAGGGCCTAGCAATCTTGCTAAAGTTCTTGATGAACCGTCTATAGAAACCGGCATGGCCAAGGAAGGGTTGGATGTCTCGGATGTCTCTAGGAGGAGGGAGATTGGAAATGACCTCAATCTTCGCTTTGTCAACCTCTATTCCATTTTGCGAAATGATATGTCCTAAGACAATACCTTCGCGCACCATGAAGTGGCACTTCTCCCAATTCAATGTGAGGTTCTTGTCCTTACATCGGGTAAGGACAGCGTCGAGATGCAGCAAACACTCATTGAAGGAATCGCCGAAGATGGAGAAATCGTCCATGAAGATCTCCAGGAATTTTTCCACCATGTCTGAGAAGATTCCCATCATACACCACTGGAAGGTAGCGGGCGCATTGCATAACCCAAAGGGCATGCGACGATATGCAAACGTGCCGAAAGGACAAGTGAATGTGGTCTTGTCCTGGTCTTTTTCGGCGATGGGAATCTGATTATAGCCGGAGTAGCCATCAAGAAAGCAGTAGTACTCGTGTCCGGCCAATCATTCAAGCATCTGGTCAATGAAAGGTAGCGGAAAGTGGTCCTTCCGCGTTGCGGTGTTGAGTTTTCTGTAATCGATGTATACTCGCCACCCAGTTTGGGTGCGAGTAGGGATTAACTCGTTCGCCTCGTTGGTTATGACCATTATGCCTGATTTCTTGGGGACAACGTGAATGGGGCTAACCCACTGGCTATCAGAGATAGGGTAAATGATACCACTATCCAGACACTTTACGATTTCCTTTTTCACAGCCTCCTTCATGACTGGGTTGAGTCGCCTTTGTGGATCCCCGGCTGGTTTGGCATCATCCATCAGATGAATGTGATGTTCAACGATCAGGGGACTAATCCCCTTGATGTCCGCTATGGACCGGCCAAAAGCTTGCCTATTGCTGTGCAAGACCGCAAGAAGGGCTTTCTCTTGGTCTGGAGCTAGAGAAGCCGAGATGATAACAGGGAGGGTCTCGTTCTCACCCAAGTAGGCGTACTAAAGGTGAGATGGCAATGACTTGAGTTCGAGCGTTGGAGGTGAAATGATTGAAGGCAAGATTGGTGAAAAGGTCTCGAACTTAAAGGATTCCAGCAAAGGTTCAAAACGAGTGTAAGCGACCGAGTTGGATGGTTTAGGTAACTCATCCAGAAATTCGACGGATTCAAACTCGGGTGGTGAGTGCCTAAGATCGTTCGAGAAAGTGAAACACTCGTAGTCATTGTCGGGCTCAGAAACAGCAGCAGGTTCGAAGAGGAACGCACTAGTGGCGTTAAGGTTATCGTGATCGAACAAAAACTCCTCGAATTCACACTCTTCCGGGGTGATCTCCTGGATTGAGCAAACGTCTAGTATAAGAGCATTAGGTTTGGAGGGCTGATTCCCCAACCTAAAAATGTTGAGTTCAATTGTCATGTTTCCAAAAGATAGGTTCATCGAACCATTTTGACAATTGATTACAGCATTTGAGGTTGTAAGGAATGGGCGACCGAGTATCACCGGAATTTGATTCCGGGGGTTAGCTACAGGCTGTGTGTCTAAAACAATGAAGTCAACGGGGAATATGAAGTCCCCATCCTTGATTAACACATCCTCTAGCTCACCCCTAGGATGGGTGATCGATCGGTCGGCCATTTGGAGAGTGCAGTGTGTGGGTTTCAGCTCTCCGACACCTAGTTGCTCATATACTGAGTACGGAAGCAGGTTAACACTGGCACCAAGATCTAATACTGCGCGGTTGATGTTCTTATCCCTAATGTTAATAGAAATCGTAGGACAGCCAGGGTCCTTCCATTTTTGAGGTAAAGATTGGGTAAGAGCATCACTCACAGCACTAGCCCAGAAAACTTTCTTGGGTACATGAGACTTCCTCTTTTTCGTGCACAAGTCCTTTAAGATTTTCGCGTAGGACGGGACTTGTTGGACATCATCTAAAAGGGAAATGTTGATGTTAACCTGCTTAAACAACTCCAGAATCTTCTCCATTTGTGGATTTTGTTTATTGGACCTCAACCGGTTTGGAAATGGAACGTTTTTAAAATTGGTTGAGTCCAATACTTGTAGAGGAGATTGTGGAGTTGGAACGGATCCTAGAGCTGGTGTTTTCGTGGAGTGAGAAGTGGGTCCGTTCAGAGCAGAAGAAGAGGAAGAAGAGCCTTTTGAAGAATGAAGAATAGGCTAAGAAGATGAGGAAGGAGAAGAAGAAGAAGCGGAAGCGGCCGGGGTGTCATCGTCGATTCCGTGTGCCAATATTGTTTTGCAGCATCCTTCCCGATCTCAATGTAGTCACGGCACTCACATTATGGTTCTGTTGTTCAAGAGCAACATGTACATTATGTGGGTGACCTGGATTTGGGAGTGGTTGAGATGGAAGCTTCCCCTTTTCTCGCTCGCTTAGTGCCGCATTCAGCTGTGCAATCTGGGCTTCGATGGTCTTGATGCTTTGCCCGTGTGCAGCAGTGTGTTGCACCAAAAACTGAATAGACGACTGGATGTTTGCGATGGATTGTGTCAATTGTTTAACGAACGCCTCCAGACTTTGTTCTAGCGAGGAAACCTTATCGTTGTTTGACGGAACAAAGTTGTTTTGCGGAAAAGAATTGTTGGGTGCAAAGTTGTTCGTCTGATTTTGAAAAGGTTGGGGTTGGAAGGGCTGCTGAAACTGATGTTGAGTTTGTGGTTGCGCTTGTTGTTGCGGAGGAGGGGGCCTTTGGAAATTGTTGCCTTGGAATTGATGCTGATTCTGATTCCAGGCGAAATTGGGGTGGTTCCTCCAACCAGGATTGTAGGTGGAAGAGTATGGATCATTTCTCGGTCTTTGCTGAAATGCATCATTAACCTGATCCTGTCCTTGAGATGGTGGATTGTAAGGACACTTTTCGGTTAAGTGAGAAGGATCAGAACAACAAGCACAAATCGTACGAAGGGGAAGAACAGGGGCAGGAGCAGGAGATGAAAATTTGCTCTCTATCGCTTCAAGTTTTCTCGTTATTGCAGCCATTTCAGCTTTCATCGCAATAGAGACATCGAGTTGGTGAATTCCTACCCTAGACTGACCAGTAGAAGTGGAGGAAGAAGAAGAAGTTGGTCTGGTGCTCTCCCATTGAAGCGTTTGTTCCGCAAGGTCATCGAAGAATTGCCACGCTTCCTCGTCAGATTTCGATAGGAAGTGGCCCTGACAAATGGTTTCCAACAACTGCTTGGTTGTTGGGTTCAGGCCCTCGTATAAGGTTTGGAAAAGTTGCCATTTCTTGATACCATGGTGAGGGCACTGAACAAGAAGGTCTTTATACCGGTCAAAGCACTTCCAGAAGGGTTCAGTAGAAAGCTGAAAGAATTCGTTGATTTCGTTACGGATCCTTGCGGTTTTATGATTCGGATAGAATTTCTTGAGAAACGCTTTCACAAACTCGTCCCAACTAATTATGGAGTGGGAAGCGGTGCTATACAGCCATTTTTCAGTAAGATCGCACAAAGTGAACGGAATGACCCGTAGTCGTATAGCATCGTCCGACAGATGGGTAGTTTTCATCATGGCACAAACATTTTGGAACTTGTTGATGAAGATATAGGCATTTTCATATTCAAGCCCATGAAATTTCAGAAGCATGTTAATGAAGTGGGGCTTAATTTCAAAATTATCCCTATTGGCCGGTGGAAGGGAAAAACAGGTGGGAAGTGCAGAGCGGGTGGGATAGAAACGATCCTGGAGCGCGATTCGCTGTGGCGCTATGACAGGCTGTGGTGGTGGGTTATTCGCATCCATAGGAGGTCGAATCAATCCCGGGGGAGTTGTAGGGATGTTTGGATTAAATCCTGACATCGCGGAAGAAGAGGTTGGTGATGGTGAAGGTGAGGATGTATGAATAGAATTCCGGTCAACGTCGGAGTTGGCCGGCAAAGGTAAGGGTGAAAGAGGCGTGGAAGGAGTTTCAACGTCTGAGTCGATCGCGTAGTCGGTCGTGACTATTGTAATGCGGACAAGGCGGGCGCTAGTGTCCCGAGTCCAAGCGGACATACACTAAACGAGTTTAGTATAGTCAAAGCGGAGAAGGTGAGGGTAAGAAAACGTCAATGGAGAAATATGATGGGTGGTGGGTGAAAAATGGGATTTTGGTGACAAAGGGCAAGTTTTTATAAAAGTTTTTGGTTTTGTGTGTTTTTTTTAGAAAGAACTTTATAGAAATATGTACGGACTCACGGCTTCAAACAATCACAGACAAAATATGCGCAATCACACCTAGATCTAGGGTCACCTAGGTCAACTAGACAGCTCCTAACTGTTCCAAAGGGCTAGAAATAGGATCTCAAACCGCCTCTTCTCCGCTAATTGCGGCCAGGTAAGTGCCAGGTAAGTGGGAGGGTCCCCACTACGTAAGAAGTGGTCCTAATTAAGTAACCGCTTGCCTTGGACACACTTGCCTAGACACCGCAAAGCCAGGATAGGATAAACGGCCGATGCCTGTAACTAGAACTCTATCCTATTGAGCGCGAAGTCCTTAGGGCTGAGTCTAGTATTTTTTTAATTTCAGCAATGGTCAATGCATATGCTTTTTATGATTTCTGGGCTCCTGGGAAGGGTCATGAAATCCCTACCCAATCTGGATTGGTTTCAAGCCCTTTAAAGTCCGTATTAATAAATGCAAAGCAGTAACAATCAACTGCAATCAATTTTTTTTTTAGCGCGGCGCAAAGAATCCTGCACAAAAAAACTTTATTGGAAGGGGGAAGAGAATTTGCGCAAAGAATGCTGCAGAAAACACAGTTCAGTGGAGTTCAGAGGAGTGGGGAAAAGATAAGAAACACCCACTGGGATTTTGGGCTTCTAAAGCCAGCAAACGGCCGCGGTTCCGCGGCTATAGTATGGCTTTGGGCCTTCAGTTTTCTGGTGTGTGTTCTGTTGGGTGTCCTCTTCTTGTCTGGAGCTCCTGAATCTTAATTTGCTTACTGGATCTGCTCCAGAATTTTAAAGTAGACCGTTGGCTTCGTCTTGATCCGTCGCGGTGTAGCCATGAGATATGGGTCTAACTTCCCACGTCTTTGGCACTGAACTCGACCGTCTTTTTATCCTGCACACTTGCACAAAAACTAATCAAAACTAACAAGATGGTTTTTTTTACAATGTATATTTTTTTTTGTTTTTCGGTTATGTTTATATTCACAAATTAACCCGAAATTACACAAAGAAATAAACTACCGTCTCCCCGGCAACGGCGCCATTTGATTGGTAGAGTTTTTGCGTGTCACGACCCGAAAGTACGGAACGTGACCGGCACTTAGATTACGAAACGTCTAGAGGCGCAACGTAACCTAAGTAAGCCGAAGCCCAGAAATCTAAACCATAAAAGAAGAAGAAGAAGAAGAAAACATGTAGAATACAAGTTTAAGAGCAACATCGAATTTTCCCAAAAATTTCGGCAGAGTCTCCTCTGAAAAAACTGGCCCCCAAACGGGCTACAACAGGTATAATATGCATAAACAATAAAAAGCATCCCCAAACGGGAGCTAGCTCAACGCCAACAGGCGGAAACAACCACAACAAGCACAATAATATACAACGCCAGAAGGCGAGGCTCAAACTCAAAAGAAAACAAAACCACCAGATCAGAATAATACAGGCGCGACTCTAAGGTCGAAATAAAAGACTGGTCCAATAACTTATCAAGTAATACAAATATGGTTGATGGATCTTACTAGATACAAATGAATGAATAAAAGTACAATGGTGATTCGAATACAAGTGAACCAACCTACCGTGCAAATCACCCTGAAGAAAAGATGTGCCAACAAGCTGCCACGGGAAACCTGTACATCGAACATGAAAAGAATTTGGCACAACGGGAGTGAGTTGCCAACTCGTGAGTAGAAGACATCTACGAAAAGAAATCGAATGCACGACGCTATCCTAGGTCATAATAATACACTTCTATATCCCAAACATCTAGTAATAGCAGGGTAATACTACGTGTAAGTGCAAATACTACGTGTCGTGTCAGTGCCTCATATAGTACTAAGTCATATGAAATGAAATGCATGCACCATGAATGTAAAGTCACAAATCTTGAAATCCGGATATATATGTATGAGAACCTTTAGCCGTTATCATAGTAAAGTGTGTATAAGCATCTGAAATCTCAACAATGAAATCCATGGAAATCCGTGTCAAGCATCGACACAACACATGTAACCTCAAGTATCAATATATCGGGCTCCGTCAGTCCGGATCGACCCATATCATCAAATCCCACGACAACGGTCGGTATCCTCCGGATATCCGCCGCGCCAGACATCACCGGTAGGTAGCCTTCCCCTGCCAGGCTCATCATCTACAACTCGATCTTCTTGCCCCGGGGTACCATACCGGGCCCACCATGTACCCGAGACGGTTCATCCACTCCTCGAATCGGGTCTCGAAATCCATCAGAAAACATGAAATACTCATGGTGGACGACACATACATCACGAGAAAAACGCATCTTATTTTAAAAAGAGAGGAGGAGAGAGAGAGAAGTTTTTATATATTCTTGCGGTTTTCCCCAAAAATCCAGAAATCTCACAGAAATCCAAATCTCAAAATCATGAGTAAGTATATGATAAGTGTCAGCATATGCTCATAATACTGTGCGATAACATGAAAATATGAATGCATGAATGTCTAAGTAATGATTATCATGTCTATACTAACATCAGAGAGTAATCACAATATTATATCGGTTTAGTTGTTAACTGATTCTATCAATAAAAGATAATATGATCTAAAGTGTACGTGACATAACAATTACCGATGATGATGTGTGTGAGCCGGCAAATAAGTGTGCGTGGAATATGCGCATCATCGGTAATGGTGCTGGTGTCCTAACAGGTAAGGTTTATACTGTTTATAGCAACATATAAAAGACATGCACCATGATGATTATAGTATGAATGTAAATACAGAAGTGCATTATTCGCTCCTCTGCGAGATACGAGTACAGCTACCACTATGTGAGTCGAACCTAAACCAGTGTCCATCTAAAATCCTAAGGAACTAAACCTAATAGACTAGTCAGTAAGAAACTAGAGTCTACCTAAGGTCTGAATCAATATCTCTAATAGTCGGCGATCCCGCCTCAACAGCGTCACGTACGTAGTACGGCTTCCTCGAATCGAGAGTGCGGATCAATCATCAAATCTAAGCCTCGTACGGTAAAATCCATCGTACGGCATCCCAATGTCGGGGTACGGTCAAGTATCTCCTAGGTGTCTCCTCATTCGTATAATGTCATATGTATCATATTGTGATTAAGTCATACTCATATGATATCGGCATCAGGTCACACCAATATAATGTCGAAACCAAGTTATACATATATCATATCGTAATCAGTCACAAGTTACAGTCCGAGTACTATTCTAGCGTCCCATGTACATCAATATCACCACCACTCTTTGTAATTTATATATTCAAGTTCATTATCTCATTCCCTAATGATCCGCTAACACTTTATTACGACTGTATAGTCAAAAATCACGGCATCAAGCCCAGTTATACTGTTTCATCATACCTCGGATATCATATTACATCACTGAATCACCTATATGTGTTGTATATATATGTATATACATATACCTAGTTCTATATATATACACATACACGTACCCCATGTCGATTTTCAGTGTGTGCGCGGGTGTGTTTCTATCTGAAACCTACGAACCTCTTCCAAGGTACTTATCCTCTGATATAGTTTTCCCTAAATTGGTCTAGTCCAGCCTAGGGTCAATACTAGGGTCCTACTAGGGTCACGTCTGGTTTCCTAATGTCAATAAGTACTATTCCTATTCTACGTTGCGGGGGTGCTAAACGCCATCCACCCGACTTCCCCCCGTAGATATGCATCTACTCACCTGGTCCATGTCTGCCGAAGACAGTGTCGCCATCCTCCTCTTCATCGCCTGCAGTCCACGTGAGGGTACCTCCCAAAATATGAAATCCAAACAAGAAATGAGCCTCCAAAATGCATGCTTTCCATCTCCAAAATCCATGTAAAAATGAGTAAGGAATAAAAGGTATGAATTAGATAGGATTTTGTGAAATTTTAATTGAATTTTTGATGTATTTTTGATGATTTTTGAATAAAAATGAGGTGGAAAATGGGGGGGGGGGGAGGGCAGCCATGGTGATGGGGAGGCCGGCCACAATAAGGGGAAGAGGGAGAAACACATGAGAAATGGTGTAGAAACTTCTCCAAAATGTCATCATCTTAATGTCTTTTCATGCTTTATTCATTTTCTTTTAATTCTTTTCTAAAATAACTCAAGAAAGATCTAGAAACAAGGAAAAATTTGCAAATAAATTTTGCATGATACACACTAAATTCTAATATGCCATGGTTCATTTTTACAAATTAAAACCATTTAAATTTGTAATTTACACTAATTTAGTGTAAAAATAAAGCTTATGTTAATATTTAAAATAATTAATTTAGGAAAAATATTTTATTAAACCAAAAATTTATAAGTGGCTAAATAAACAATATTTACTAGTAATTTCATAATTAAAATAGATATTTTTAAATTTATAGTGAAAAACAATCACGGTTTGGTTTTACGAAAAATACATTTTACTTTACCGAAAATCCTAAAATTCACTTAAACACTTTTATTCATTTAATTATTTATTTAATTATTTTTAAAATGTTACAATCTTCCCCCCTTTAGGAAATTCGGTCCCCGAATTTAAATTAACACTCCCCTTCCAAATACTAAAACATTTAGCAAAATACTCAAATCGTCGGGGCTCCGAAATCATTAATACATAACGAAAATCAACTCCGTCAAGCATGACGCAATCATCGGAGTTATGGCGATAATGAAATATCATAACCCAATGTGAAAACCATCATAATATACATCAATCTATAACTTATATATAGTTCGCATCCTAGTAAAATCGCCGAATCATCATAATAAAACAGCATACAAAAACCCCTTCTTGAAAATCGCCGTGCAATGCACGTGTCACGGTCTAAGTAGCGGACGTTTAAATTTTTTAAAAATATAGCTATATATATATCTTTTATTTAACATACACGTCCCGCCTGGTTACTAACTCAAATAATAATGATCATGAAAACATACTGCTCAAACTAAAATCAATCCCAATCACATCAATAAAATGTCATGTGCGTCCGGTGCGCACTGAAATCGAAACCAAATGCAGAAACCATGAATACCCACAAAACAAAACTAAGTGCAACAGGTGTGCACCAAAAACATCTGTCAAGTGCAACGGGCGTGCACGACTCACTATCAGGTGCATCTAATCTGCACAAAACCCCGATTTAGTGCATCTGGTGTGCACAAAATCGCATCAAGTGCGCCAAGTATGCGCAAGAATCCTAATCAGGTGCACATGGAGCACGAAAACATACATTGAATATCAAAATCGAAATCACAGCACAAAAATGCATGAAAATTAGGTCGAAACATATGTCAAAATTACGTGTAACCCCTATGCACGAAATCAAATCAAAAATCTCAAAAAAATATATAAAACCAAATCAAGTGTACTGGGTGCGTACTAAACCACATCAATACGACTGATATAAGAAACACAGATAGAATGAAGGTACACATAGGAAATACCAATCGTAGAACAAAGTCCTCAAAATACAAAAATCCAATCAACGAAAATAGGAAATTCAAATCACTAAATCACAATCGTAAATACTATCGTCAATGTGCGCCTCTTTCCTCTGATGTCGACCGCTTCGAACTCGTTCTTTCATAGGTGTGCTGACTGCGCTACCAACGGCAATACTCATGTCTAGAGTCTCCCACATAGTCGATCCCTTCACTTAATATCCGGACTACATTAAACTTCTCGATCGATCCATCAAAATCCCATAATTCCCCGAGAGCTCAACACTCAAGTACAGTTTAAAAATATCCGGTACATACCCCAGCATCGATGATCCAGCTGTAGAAGGGCAAACCCAAGCCTCACTAATGGCACCGCGGAACTGCCGTAAACCCTAAGGTTCAAGGGCGTTCTCGTGGTCATTATGTCGAGTTAGGGTTTCATTCTTCTAGAGGGTCCATCAAAATACCTGCATGTTCTTCCGCATACTTTAAACTTGGGAAATGGTTTTCTGATAATCGTTTGAACCCTTTAACTTCATCCGGACGGCATGTGAATACCCTTCGTCCGCACGCTAAGCAATGCTTCAATCCTCAAGAATAACCAATACTCTAATGGTTACTGCATTCGAGCCGCATCTCCCTCTGCCCGTGGTAACAGAAACCACCATCCGACATTGACGAAGATAGATCAAAGGAACGAATGAAATACGGTGCAAACAATGTAAATCCTAGGGCTCCTTAAGCAGAGTAGCGTATCGTAAGTATGCCGCGGACCATACCCACGGTACGTTACTCTACCTAACTCGCCTACTCCATCAACCAAGGGTCACCTAGACTTATACAAGGTTAAACCTAGCGCTCTGATACCAACTTTGTCACGACCCGAAAGTACGGAACGTGACCGGCACTTAGATTACGAAACGTCTAGAGGCGCAACGTAACCTAAGTAAGCCGAAGCCAAGAAATCTAAACCATAAAAGAAGAAGAAGAAGAAGAAAACATGTAGAATACAAGTTTAAAAGCAACATCAAATTTTCCCAAAAATTTCGGCAGAGTCTCCTCTGAAAAAACTGGCCCCTAAACGGGCTACAACATGTATAATATGCATAAACAATAAAAAGCATCCCCAAACGGGAGCTAGCTCAACGCCAACAGGTGGAAACAACCACAACAAGCACAATAATATACAACGCCAGAAGGCGAGGCTCAAACTCAAAAGAAAACAAAACCACCAGATCAGAATAATACAGGCGCGACTCTAAGGTCGAAATAAAAGACTGGTCCAATAACTTATCAAGTAATACAAATATGGTTGATGGAGCTTACTAGATACAAATGAATGAATAAAAGTACAATGGTGGTTCGAATACAAGTGAACCAACCTACCGTGCAAATCACCCTGAAGAAAAGATGTGCCAACAAGCTGCCATGGGAAACCTGTACATCGAACCTGAAAAGAATTTGGCACAACGGGAGTGAGTTGCCAACTCGTGAGTAGAAGACATCTACGAAAAGAAATCGAATGCACGACGCTATCCTAGGTCATAATAATACACTACTATATCCCAAACATCTAGTAATAGCAGGGTAATACTACGTGTAAGTGCAAATACTACGTGTCGTGTCAGTGCCTCATATAGTACTAAGTCATATGAAATGAAATGCATGCACCATGAATGTAAAGTCACAAATCCTGAAATCCGGA
This sequence comes from Agapanthus africanus, assembly GCA_030015575.1. NCBI lineage: Eukaryota > Viridiplantae > Streptophyta > Magnoliopsida > Asparagales > Amaryllidaceae > Agapanthus > Agapanthus africanus. Next base: position 142,273,338 of record CM057349.1, read on the forward strand.
TATATATGTATGAGAACCTTTAGCCGTTATCATAGTAAAGTGTGTATAAGCATCTGAAATCTCAACAATGAAATCCATGGAAATCCGTGTCAAGCATCGACACAACACATGTAACCTCAAGTATCAATATGTCGGGCTCCGTCAGTCCGGATCGGCCCATATCATCAAATCCCACGACAACGGTCGGTATCCTCCGGATATCCGCCGCGCCAGACATCACCGGTAGGTAGCCTTCCCCTGCCAGGCTCATCGTCTACAACTCGATCTTCTTGCCCCGGGGTACCATACCGGGCCCACCATGTACCCGAGACGGTTCATCCACTCCTCGAATCGGGTCTCGAAATCCATCAGAAAACATGAAATACTCATGGTGGACGACACATACATCACGAGAAAAACGCATCTTATTTTAAAAAGAGAGGAGGAGAGAGAGAGAAGTTTTTATATATTCTTGCGGTTTTCCCCAAAAATCCAGAAATCTCACAGAAATCCAAATCTCAAAATCATGAGTAAGTATATGATAAGTGTCAGCATATGCTCATAATACTGTGCGATAACATGAAAATATGAATGCATGAATGTCTAAGTAATGATTATCATGTCTATACTAACATCAGAGAGTAATCACAATATTATATCGGTTTAGTTGTTAACTGATTCTATCAATAAAAGATAATATGATCTAAAGTGTACGTGACATAACAATTACCGATGATGATGTGTGTGAGCCGGCAAATAAGTGTGCGTGGAATATGCGCATCATCGGTAATGGTGCTGGTGTCCTAACAGGTAAGGTTTATACTGTTTATAGCAACATATAAAAGACATGCACCATGATGATTATAGTATGAATGTAAATACAGAAGTGCATTATTCGCTCCTCTGCGAGATACGAGTACAGCTACCACTATGTGAGTCGAACCTAAACCAGTGTCCATCTAAAATCCTAAGGAACTAAACCTAATAGACTAGTCAGTAAGAAACTAGAGTCTACCTAAGGTCTGAATCAATATCTCTAATAGTCGGCGATCCCGCCTCAACAGCGTCACGTACGTAGTACGGCTTCCTCGAATCGAGAGTGCGGATCAATCATCAAATCTAAGCCTCGTACGGTAAAATCCATCGTACGGCATCCCAATGTCGGGGTACGGTCAAGTATCTCCTAGGTGTCTCCTCATTCGTATAATGTCATATGTATCATATTGTGATTAAGTCATACTCATATGATATCGGCATCAGGTCACACCAATATAATGTCGAAACCAAGTTATACATATATCATATCGTAATCAGTCACAAGTTACAGTCCGAGTACTATTCTAGCGTCCCATGTACATCAATATCACCACCACTCTTTGTAATTTATATATTCAAGTTCATTATCTCATTCCCTAATGATCCGCTAACACTTTATTACGACTGTATAGTCAAAAATCACGGCATCAAGCCCAGTTATACTGTTTCATCATACCTCGGATATCATATTACAACACTGAATCACCTATATGTGTTGTATATATATGTATATACCTATACCTAGTTCTATATATATACACATACACGTACCCCATGTCGATTTTCAGTGTGTGCGCGGGTGTGTTTCTATCTGAAACCTACGAACCTCTTCCAAGGTACTTATCCTCTGATATAGTTTTCCCTAAATTGGTCTAGTCCAGCCTAGGGTCAATACTAGGGTCCTACTAGGGTCACGTCTGGTTTCCTAATGTCAATAAGTACTATTCCTATTCTACGTTGCGGGGGTGCTAAACGCCATCCACCCGACTTCCCCCCGTAGATATGCATCTACTCACCTGGTCCATGTCTGCCGAAGACAGTGTCGCCATCCTCCTCTTCATCGCCTGCAGTCCACGTGAGGGTACCTCCCAAAATATGAAATCCAAACAAGAAATGAGCCTCCAAAATGCATGCTTTCCATCTCCAAAATCTATGTAAAAATGAGTAAGGAATAAAGGGTATGAATTAGATAGGATTTTGTGAAATTTTAATTGAATTTTTGATGTATTTTTGAATAAAAATGAGGTGGAAAATGGGGGGGGGGCAGCCATGGTGATGGGGAGGCCGGCCACAATAAGGGGAAGAGGGAGAAACACATGAGAAATGGTGTAGAAACTTCTCCAAAATGTCATCATCTTAATGTCTTTTCATGCTTTATTCATTTTCTTTTAATTCTTTTCTAAAATAACTCAAGAAAGATCTAGAAACAAGGAAAAATTTGCAAATAAATTTTGCATGATACACACTAAATTCTAATATGCCATGGTTCATTTTTACAAATTAAAACCATTTAAATTTGTAATTTACACTAATTTAGTGTAAAAATAAAGCTTATGTTAATATTTAAAATAATTAATTTAGGAAAAATATTTTATTAAACCAAAAATTTATATGTGGCTAAATAAACACTATTTACTAGTAATTTCATAATAAAAATAGATATTTTTAAATTTATAGTGAAAAACAATCACGGTTTGGTTTTACGAAAAATACATTTTACTTTACCGAAAATCCTAAAATTCACTTAAACACTTTTATTCATTTAATTATTTATTTAATTATTTTTAAAATGTTACAATCTTCCCCCCTTTAGGAAATTCGGTCCCCGAATTTAAATTAACACTCCCCTTCCAAATACTAAAACATTCAGCAAAATACCCAAATCGTCGGGGCTCCGAAATCATTAATACATAACGAAAATCAACTCCGTCAAGCATGACGCAATCATCGGAGTTATGGCGATAATGAAATATCATAACCCAATGTGAAAACCATCATAATATACATCAATCTATAACTTATATATAGTTCGCATCCTAGTAAAATCGCCGAATCATCATAATAAAACAGCATACAAAAACCCCTTCTTGAAAATCGCCGTGCAATGCACGTGTCACGGTCTAAGTAGCGGACGTTTAAATTTTTTAAAAATATAGCTATATATATATATCTTTTATTTAACATACACGTCCCGCCTGGTTACTAACTCAAATAATAATGATCATGAAAACATACTGCTCAAACTAAAATCAATCCCAATCACATCAATAAAATGTCATGTGCGTCCGGTGCGCACTGAAATCGAAACCAAATGCAGAAACCATGAATACCCACAAAACAAAACTAAGTGCAACAGGTGTGCACCAAAAACATCTGTCAAGTGCAACGGGCGTGCACGACTCACTATCAGGTGCATCTAATCTGCACAAAACCCCGATTTAGTGCATCTGGTGTGCACAAAATCGCATCAAGTGCGCCAAGTATGCGCAAGAATCCTAATCAGGTGCACATGGAGCACGAAAACATACATTGAATATCAAAATCGAAATCACAGCACAAAAATGCATGAAAATTAGGTCGAAACATATGTCAAAATTACGTGTAACCCCTATGCACGAAATCAAATCAAAAATCTCAAAAAAATATATAAAACCAAATCAAGTGTACTGGGTGCGTACTAAACCACATCAATACGACTGATATAAGAAACACAGATAGAATGAAGGTACACATAGGAAATACCAATCGTAGAACAAAGTCCTCAAAATACAAAAATCCAATCAACGAAAATAGGAAATTCAAATCACTAAATCACAATCGTAAATACTATCGTCAATGTGCGCCTCTTTCCTCTGATGTCGACCGCTTCGAACTCGTTCTTTCATAGGTGTGCTGACTGCGCTACCAACGGCAATACTCATGTCTAGAGTCTCCCACATAGTCGATCCCTTCACTTGATATCCGGACTACATTAAACTTCTCGATCGATCCATCAAAATCCCATAATTCCCCGAGAGCTCAACACTCAAGTACAGTTTAAAAATATCCGGTACATACCCCAGCATCGATGATCCAGCTGTAGAAGGGCAAACCCAAGCCTCACTAATGGCACCGCGGAACTGCCGTAAACCCTAAGGTTCAAGGGCGTTCTCGTGGTCATTATGTCGAGTTAGGGTTTCATTCTTCTAGAGGGTCCATCGAAATACCTGCATGTTCTTCCGCATACTTTAAACTTGGGAAATGGTTTTCTGATAATCGTTTGAACCCTTTAACTTCATCCGGACGGCATGTGAATACCCTTCGTCCGCACGCTAAGCAATGCTTCAATCCTCAAGAATAACCAATACTCTAATGGTTACTGCATTCGAGCCGCATCTCCCTCTGCCCGTGGTAACAGAAACCACCATCCGACATTGACGAAGATAGATCAAAGGAACGAATGAAATACGGTGCAAACAATGTAAATCCTAGGGCTCCTTAAGCAGAGTAGCGTATCGTAAGTATGCCGCGGACCATACCCACGGTACGTTACTCTACCTAACTCGCCTACTCCATCAACCAAGGGTCACCTAGACTTATACAAGGTTAAACCTAGCGCTCTGATACCAACTTTGTCACGACCCGAAAGTACGGAACGTGACCGGCACTTAGATTACGAAACGTCTAGAGGCGCAACGTAACCTAAGTAAGCCGAAGCCAAGAAATCTAAACCATAAAAGAAAAAGAAGAAGAAGAAAACATGTAGAATACAAGTTTAAAAGCAACATCAAATTTTCCCAAAAATTTCGGCAGAGTCTCCTCTGAAAAAACTGGCCCCTAAACGGGCTACAACAGGTATAATATGCATAAACAATAAAAAGCATCCCCAAACGGGAGCTAGCTCAACGCCAACAGGCGGAAACAACCACAACAAGCACAATAATATACAACGCCAGAAGGCGAGGCTCAAACTCAAAAGAAAACAAAACCACCAGATCAGAATAATACAGGCGCGACTCTAAGGTCGAAATAAAAGACTGGTCCAATAACTTATCAAGTAATACAAATATGGTTGATGGAGCTTACTAGATACAAATGAATGAATAAAAGTACAATGGTGGTTCGAATACAAGTGAACCAACCTACCGTGCAAATCACCCTGAAGAAAAGATGTGCCAACAAGCTGCCACGGGAAACCTGTACATCGAACCTGAAAAGAATTTGGCACAACGGGAGTGAGTTGCCAACTCGTGAGTAGAAGACATCTACGAAAAGAAATCGAATGCACGACGCTATCCTAGGTCATAATAATACACTACTATATCCCAAACATCTAGTAATAGCAGGGTAATACTACGTGTAAGTGCAAATACTCCGTATCGTGTCAGTGCCTCATATAGTACTAAGTCATATGAAATGAAATGCATGCACCATGAATGTAAAGTCACAAATCCTGAAATCCGGATATATATGTATGAGAACCTTTATCCGTTATCATAGTAAAGTGTGTATAAGCATCTGAAATCTCAACAATGAAATCCATGGAAATCCGTGTCAAGCATCGACACAACACATGTAACCTCAAGTATCAATATGTCGGGCTCCGTCAGTCCGGATCGGCCCATATCATCAAATCCCACGACAACGGTCGGTATCCTCCGGATATCCGCCGCGCCAGACATCACCGGTAGGTAGCCTTCCCCTGCCAGGCTCATCGTCTACAACTCGATCTTCTTGCCCCGGGGTACCATACCGGGCCCACCATGTACCCGAGACGGTTCATCCACTCCTCGAATCGGGTCTCGAAATCCATCAGAAAACATGAAATACTCATGGTGGACGACACATACATCACGAGAAAACCGCATCTTATTTTAAAAAGAGAGGAGGAGAGAGAGAGAAGTTTTTATATACTCTTGCGGTTTTCCCCAAAAATCCAGAAATCTCACAGAAATCCAAATCTCAAAATCATGAGTAAGTATATGATAAGTGTCAGCATATGCTCATAATACTGTGCGATAACATGAAAATATGAATGCATGAATGTCTAAGTAATGATTATCATGTCTATACTAACATCAGAGAGTAATCACAATATTATATCGGTTTAGTTGTTAACTGATTCTATCAATAAAAGATAATATGATCTAAAGTGTACGTGACATAACAATTACCGATGATGATGTGTGTGAGCCGGCAAATAAGTGTGCGTGGAATATGCGCATCATCGGTAATGGTGCTGGTGTCCTAACAGGTAAGGTTTATACTGTTTATAGCAACATATAAAAGACATGCACCATGATGATTACAGTATGAATGTAAATACAGACGTGCATTATCCGCTCCTCTGCGAGATACGAGTACAACTACCACTATGTGAGTCGAACCTAAACCAGTGTCCATCTAACATCCTAAGGAACTAAACCTAATAGACTATTCAGTAAGAAACTAGAGTCTACCTAAGGTCTGAATCAATATCTTTAATAGTCGGCGATCCCGCCTCAACAGCGTCACGTACGTAGTACGGCTTCCTCGAATCAAGAGTGCGGATCAATCATCAAATCTAAGCCTCGTACGGTAAAATCCATCGTACGGCATCCCAATGTCGGGGTACGGTCAAGTATCTCCTAGGTGTCTCCTCATTCGTATAATGTCATATGTATCATATTGTGATTAAGTCATACTCATATGATATCGGCATCAGGTCACACTAATATAATGTCGAAACCAAGTTATACATATATCATATCGTAATCAGTCACAAGTTACAGTCCGAGTACTATTCTAGCATCCCATGTACATCAATATCACCACCACTCTTTGTAATTTATATATTCAAGTTCATTATCTCATTCCCTAATGATCCGCTAACACTTTATTACGACTGTATAGTCAAAAATCACGGCATCAAGCCCAGTTATACTGTTTCATCATACCTGGGATATCATATCACATCACTGAATCACCTATATGTGTTGTATATATATGTATATACCTATACCTAGTTCTATATATATACACATACACGTACCCCATGTCGATTTTCAGCGTGTGCGCGGGTGTGTTTCTATCTGAAACCTACGAATCTCTTCCAAGGTACTCATCCTCTGATATAGTTTTCCCTAAATCGGTCTAGTCCAGCCTAGGGTCAATACTAGGGTCCTACTAGGGTCACGTCTGGTTTCCTAATGTCAATAAGTACTATTCCTATTCTACGTTGCGGGGGTGCTAAACGCCATCCACCCGACTTCCCCCCGTAGATATGCATCTACTCACCTGGTCCATGTCTGCCGAAGACAGTGTCGCCATTCTCCTCTTCATCGCCTGCAGTCCACGTGAGGGTACCTCCCAAAATATGAAATCCAAACAAGAAATGAGCCTCCAAAATGCATGCTTTCCATCTCCAAAATCCATGTAAAAATGAGTAAGGAATAAAGGGTATGAATTAGATAGGATTTTGTGAAATTTTAATTGAATTTTTGATGTATTTTTGATGATTTTTGAATAAAAATGAGGTGGAAAAAGGGGGGGGGCAGCCATGGTGATGGGGAGGCCGGCCACAATAAGGGGAAGAGGGAGAAACACATGAGAAATGGTGTAGAAACTTCTCCAAAATGTCATCATCTTAATGTCTTTTCATGCTTTATTTATTTTCTTTTAATTCTTTTCTAAAATAACTCAAGAAAGATCTAGAAACAAGGAAAAATTTGCAAATAAATTTTGCATGATACACACTAAATTCTAATATGCCATGGTTCATTTTTACAAATTAAAACCATTTAAATTTGTAATTTACACTAATTTAGTGTAAAAATAAAGCTTATGCTAATATTTAAAATAATTAATTTAGGAAAAATATTTTATTAAACCAAAAATTTATAAGTGGCTAAATAAACACTATTTACTAGTAATTTCTTAATTAAAATAGATATTTTTAAATTTATAGTGAAAAACAATCACGGTTTGGTTTTACGAAAAATACATTTTACTTTACCGAAAATCCTAAAATTCACTTAAACACTTTTATTCATTTAATTATTTATTTAATTATTTTTAAAATGTTACATTGCGTGCTTAGTTTATTACCGCAATCAAGGCGGTTTCGCTTGTAGCTAGCCGGTTGAGTACGGGTTGTCCGCAGGGAGATGGGAATCTTTTTCTATGTGCTTTAACAAGTTAAGTCCAAATGTCCAGATTTGTTTGTGATTAACTATGTGCTAAAATGTTATATAAAGAGAGCTTGTTAGGGTTAGGATTAGGTTAGTTTGAGTTAGTAGTCGCTCACTTCTTTCGTTGCCACTCTTAATATCGGTTTTACGGTAATCGGCAACAACGGGGATTAGCACGACTAGGAAGGAACTTGTGAGTATAAGCTAGGCTTTCCAACGGTTAAGTTCTTCCTTTTGGTGCTTGTCCGTCCGTTCTTGGCTCTTAGCCTTAACCTCCGGTTAATTCAACCACAACCGGTCTCACTAAGGAATCACCGCTATCATGTAGGATAGGGTGCCGTAGGGAGCGGATTGTGGTTCAATTAACGGGAGTCCGAATTAAGATGTTGGGCAAGGAAAGAGTGAGAGAGATTTCCTTCTCTCAAACTTCCCTTATCCTACCCTAACAAGTAAGAAAACTACTCACCCATTACAAGAAAAAGGAAAATAAAACAAAGGAGGAAGATAGAAAGAAAGAGGTTAGAAGATTACAACTAGCTATTTGCGACCTCACCTTGGCAAGGATCAAGCTTTAAGCATCATTGTTGTTAAGGATAAAGAAAAAGAGAACAAGAAAGAAACAAACAACAAATAACAACAACTAGATTAGCAAATGAAAAATACAAGCAATTATAATTAACAATAAGACAAGCATGGTAACAAAAAGAACTCTTTATTCATCACTTCACTCACAAAAGCTCACTACAAGGTTTTAATGGAGAAGAGATGAGAAGAGGAAGAAGAACAACAACATGTATTCTAAAATCTAAATACAAGAATAAGAACCCTTGGCTTTGGCAAGTTCTGGACTATTTATAGGCAGAGAACTAGAAACCTAGGGCAACAACCTGCCTGCATATAGAATGACCAAAATACCCCTGAAACCTCATCCACTGAGGAGCCCGTACGGCCGCGGTTCCGCGTCCTAAGCATGCTTATGCCGCGGAACCGCGGCCCTTTAGTGGAGTTAGGCCATGAAATTTAGTAGTTTTCCCTACTTTTTAGTACTCTTCAGTGTGGTATATGTTGTTTCTCAGAATCTCTTCACAATATTTCCAGAATTTTAGCAGAACAAAAGGTGATATAATGTGGATCTTTTGTCATGATTTTTCTTGAGCTCCGTGTAGATATGTTGGATCTTGTGTTGCCATTGAGCTTTGTGCATGAAAATGACATTGATTTGCCATTTTGTCCCTTAAACTGGTGTGCGGCAACATACAGATAGAGAGCGGAGACCTGTGTTTTATCTGTAGTTGGTAGTAATCCGGAATTTGTCATGCTTTTCCATGAATTTCATTGTTTAGAGCACAATTAACTAGCAAACACGGCTCAAGAGTACCTACCAATAAGCAATGTCATAAAAATTGGGCGGTATAAAAATGCAAAAATCTGATATGAACAGGTGTCAAGTACACATCCTAAAGGGCTTTGTCAACATGTGAGAGCAAGATAACATCACATATACAAGTCAACATATTAAGACAAAGAGCAACCAGATAGCATACTAGCATAGCGAGCGAGAAAGTCCTCCCTATATATGTCCAAGCATCCACTACAATATACATCCCATGTGCAGTAATGGCCTCTAGGGCATACATATAACTAACAATCTCCCACTTGCACTAAGGCCATCTGTTGTAGTATCTAATACCCAACAATATAGTAGTGGTTGTAGTATCCCATACTTAACCATCCCAAAATCTCTCAAATAGTATTCGGGAAAGCCGGCCTTGGTGAGTGGAGCCGCTATGTTGTTCTTCGTGTCAACTCTCCTTACCTCGATCCGTTGGAGATCAACCATCTCCCTGATCAGGTGATACATTCCTCAGAATATGTCTGGATCGATGATGGGATAGGTGTTCCTAGGCCAAAACCATAACTCCATTGTAGTCACAATAATAATTATTGGATGCTTAATGGTAGGAACCTTGTTCATCTCATGAATAAGAAATGTCCAGATAATCTCTTTGGTAGCATCGTTGGTAGCGATGTATTCAGCCTTTATCGTCTAGTATGTCACGGCATCTATCTTGGAACTCTTCCAACATACTTTCCCTCCACTGAAGGTAAAGACAATTCCTGTGACTGACTTTCAGTCGAACTTATCACTCTGGAAGCTCGAACCAAGAACATTCTTTTAGTGCTTTTCAAGTACTTAAGAATGTCCTCCACAGCTGTCCAGTGATTCTCCCAGATCCTATTGATTCCTGACCACTACACCTAGTGAGTCATCTATATCTGGTATGGTACATAAGATCACATACTCTGATAGAGCCTGCTGTCGAAGCATAAGGTATCTCTAGCACGCGAGCTCTCTCCAAATCAGTCTTGGAAGACGTCTTTTTGGAGAGAGTGATTCCTGAGTAAGTGGGCGAACCACCACACTTAGAATCCTCCATACTAAACCCCTTTAGTATGGTGTTAATGTACCTGGATTTGGGACACTCCCAACATCCACATAGATCTATCACCATAAATCATACCACAAGATATAGTAGGTATCATCCAGATCTTATATTGAGAATCCTCGTGATAAGAGGAGCTTGACCGAGTGTAGCATAGGAAACACTTTCCTATCAAGAGTATATTATCTACGTATAATATGTGGAATACAACCTCACTCTCTACAGCCTTCTTTTATATACAAGGTTCATCTACCTTTTTAATTAAGTCAAACACTTTGACTACTATATCAAAATAGATGTTCCAACTCCGCGATGCTTGCATTGATCCTGATGGACTTAAGCATAGCTTTGAAAGTCTCAACTTTTCCATTTACACCAAGAATCTTCTCAAGATCCATTCGCTCCCAATGGGTTTTACCCCTTCAGGTGCAACATGCAAAGTAATACTTTGTTGGTGTACATGGATTCCATCTTTGATTGCATAGCATCCAGCCTTTTCACAGAGTCGCCACTCGTGATGGCCTGCCTAAACCTAGTTGGGCCATCATCAACCATGATGCAATCCTCGCTCCTACTGTCACTGAGAAGACCATAGTATCTCTCAAGTGGATGAGGAACCCTACCAGATTCGCGAGAGGCTAAGGTTCGTTGGAGACTATTGAATCCTTTGGTTTCACCAAATCATTAGCTGTTAGTTTGTATAGCAGGAACTCCTTCCAGTTCTACCTCATGACCACTAATTTCTTTACAAGAAATTCCTTTTCTAAAAAGGTGGCATGCTGAGAAACAAAACACCTTTTGCTCCTCAGAGTGGTAGAAGATATTCCCTCACAAATGTTTGGGATATCCTAACAAACTTATACAGAACTGACTTTGCCTCGAGTTTGTCCGGATTTTGCTTTTCAATATAGGCCGGACAACCCCATATCTTAACTCGTTTAAGACATAGTCTCTTCCCATTTCATATCTCATATAGAGTAGTAGGCACTGATTTAGATGGAACCCCATTCAATAGGTATGCAGCTTCTCAAGTGCATAACCTCAAAAGGAAATAGGTAACTCAGCAGTACTCATCATAGAGCGCACCATATCTCATAGGGCGCGATACCTCCACCCCGATACACCGTTGTGCTGTGGTGTATACGAAGGAGTAAGCTGAGAGAGAATCACATTCTCCTTTTAGAAAATCCAGGAATTCCATGCTCAAGTATTTTCCTCCTTGATCACATCGAAGGACTTGATACTTTTACCCGTCGGTTCTTTAACTTCAATCTTATATTCCATGAATTTCTTAAAAGTTTCAGACTTGTGTTTTAATAGGAACATATGTCCGAATCTTGAGAGATGATCAGTGAAATAATGAAGTACGAAGAACCAACATTGGCATTTGTATACATAGGACTGTATACATCATCATGTATTCGTCCCAAGAGTTCAGTAACTCTTTCTCTGTTTCTAGTAAATGGAGTACATGTCATTTTACCTTTGAGACAAGAACGACAACTAGCATAAGATGAAAAATTCGAACAGATTCTCATATCCATCTTTATGTAACTTAGCTGGTCGTGTCGCAGTGGTATGACCTAGTCTACAATGCCACAAGAAGGATTCGTTCATTTCTGAACTACTCCTCTTGTGTGTGTTCTATACATTTTGAACTGTGGTTTGATTTAGAATGTATATGCTATTATATAACGTGCCTGATCGAATCAACTCTTGATTCAGGAGAATGTTCACAACATTATCCTCCAATACAAAATTATATTCTTCTTTAACTAAATAAAGAAACTGATATGATGTTGTATATCAGGTTCGGTATGTAATAACATTCGTTCAGAATCAATGTATAAATACAAGGTGATATTTGCCAACTGACGTGGCTGCAACAATTGCACCATTCTCTAACACTTAGAGATATATCACCCAATCTCAGCTCTCTACCTTTCAGTAGCCCATGTAACAGATTACATATGTGAGATCCTGATCCGGTATCACATACCCAGGATGCAGAGGATACTGAGAAACAGTTCTTGGTAATGAACACACCCGAAGAAGATGCATCAACATGCACTTTCTTCGATTGGGTGGCATGGGAATCCGGATATTCCCCTATTTCCAGCTCAGTCTTATAACAATTATAAGAAAGAACGGAACCAACGTTCCCTAGCACAGTATAATAAGAAGGTTCGGTCAATGCACTCATATTATTATCTTGATTAAGGCGTGACATGGTTGCTACCAGGAGAGAGAGAAGAAAACACTCTGCGTGCGCTCTTTGTAAGATTAGATTGGTTATTATTTTATCTAATCTGGATGGCTCCCACTATTTTTATCAAATCTTCCTTCAAACCCTAAAAGGTAAGACTAGCCGGGATTAATTACACCCTACAAGTTCGCCAATCTTTCGGCCAGGACAGTGTCGGTATTTTGAGGGAGGTTCCCCGTGCTTTCGCACGGACCTAATTAAAAGAAACCTCGTTTTCCCAGGGGCGTAACCCCGTTAACACCTTTCTTGACACCTACTTGATCGGCTAATTGTAATGTGTAAAACTCTCCCAGGAGTAACTCTTACTCGCAGTGGGAATCGGGATCCAACTATCTCATAGAAGGTATGCAATCTCATTGCAAATTTTAACACTTGAAATTCCCGATAATATTTTTTTGCCCCTAGCGTCCTATGACCTTGACGAAAGCCAACAAACCATAGTCCGCTAGTCAAGTTCAACCTGTACATTTTATGATTGAATTAAACCCACCCGCACGACCCTTGACGAAATCCAACAAAGTCGTACGACTACCCTAATCCAATCGCATCATATGCTTATGCAGATAAGCATAAATAGCTACCGCGCAATACGTCTTGACGAAAGCCAACAAACGTAGCACGAATACTATGAAGTACTTATCTGAAATGACGGAGGGCTACACAAGTTTTTAAGAATACCATGAGCGTAATGAACATGATATCGTTGTAGAATCGAGTGATTTTGAAAAAGGAGTGTTTTTGAGGCTTTTACTAGTTTTGCTAAAGATCTTACTCCCGGTGAAGGGATCTCGGCTCTTTCCTCATCGAATGAGGTGCAGAATATTCTACAAGGAATACCGCTATGCAAAGCAAGAACTAGAGCTACCAGTTTTTAAAACAAGTTTCTACAACATTTTTAGGTTTCTTTTTCTTTCATTAATCTCATTAATGAAGTCCCAACAATTTTTCTTCCTAAGCATCACATAAGAAACAAAAGCATCAATATTTATTATATCTCATATATATAATATAGGCATTCATCTCAGATTATCTAGTGATCACATCACAAAATAATAGCAGCAGAAGAATCACATATTAAATGCTGGATATACTAGGAATTCCGTGTTTTAATTTAAGCCAGTATTAAACACGGATTCCACGGTCGCAATGAATAGCCAAACCCACATCCCTAGATCCCTACGAGAGCGGCAAGAAACCCTACCAATTCTAAAGTTAGGAGACCCGGTCTCGACTCTTCAAGATGGTCTCCCATTGGACCCTAGAACCCGGTTACTTGTGCTCCCCTCCTTGGGTCTATCCTACTGCGGAAAAGTAAATAATATACATCAATGATGACATGATCCTCAACCCGGAAGTGCCCCAATAAAAGAATATTACATACAAGCTTTTACATGAATGAAAATGAAAAACTCTCATCTCACATAAAACCCCCGGCTATTCAAAACACGACGATCCAATATAACATATCACAGCAACACATAACATCACATGTCATCAACGTAAGTAAATATGCGTATCCCAGTTGTCGTTGACATATAGCACCGAAACCGGCAATACACCACATATTACACTTACGGTCGCAGAAAAGAAAGTGAAAAACTAAAACAATTGGAATCCGCAACCACCTTAGACATCGTAAACCCAATGTATCACATACTTTGGATTTCATGCCCAACAAATGAATTCCTTAGAAATCACATGCCTAACAATTATAAACCCACATTTTAGTCTCGATATTGAAAACACTTTTCAATAACCTGTCGGGTAATTCAACAAGATTTTCGATAACCTGATCGAATAATCGTCGGAAACTTTAGTAGATGGCCGCACCCCCGATGCCGTCGACGAGGTGCACTAAGGCGGAACACCGCTGCCGCGAGCACCCGAACGGATGCTTTTGGGGACGGGGTTCTCTTACAGTCACTTGGTCGGGGCTATAGGGCGTGGCTATCTAGTAAGTTTACTCGGCAAGTATCCACGTACACAGCGTAATTGGGATGGACTTTTGATCACATCAAAATCCTGTGGTAACCGATCAAATGAGACTAAATTGCTAGATTTATAAAATTTAAACTAGTTATCTCATAACTAATTGTGGATTCCAAATATTGTATCACAATCACAGATAGCTAGACGAAGTTAAACTTTTCAATCGAATAAACAAGAACCCTAAATTTCCCAAAAAGCTCAACACTTGAGCGGAGTTCAAAAAGTATGCAGAAACTGCCATAGCTCCTATGAACCAGCCGTAGAAGGGTCAACCAATGCCTCACATGTGGCACCGCTGAACTACCACAAACCCTAGGGTTTGGTGGCGGTTCTGATGGCCACATAATCGAGTTAAGGTTTCGTTCTTCTAGAGAGTCCACAGAATCGCTTGCAAGATTTTCTGAAAATTTTAAACTCGGAAAAAGTCCAACACTTGGAAAATTTCCAGCGGGGAAAAACTGGCTTATTGATATCCGTTCAAACTTTTTAACATCGTCTAAATAACCCGAATACATGTTAGAATTACGACTACGAAACACTCCGAGTTGCTTTTGCAGAAAGTTAACATTACATGCAAATTTAGCAAAAACAAACAACACCTGAAATATCAAAACCCAGAAACTGGAACACAGGCAAATTTTCAGGGGGTGCTCGGTTTTGGCCCGATATGGGAGGGTATGTGGCCGACCACTTTTTCTCCAAAATGCTTCAAATTTTTTCAGTGTTCATATTATATCACATACAACATTTTGTAGTTGTTTGGAAAAAATTTTGACAACTTTAAAAATCGACAGAAACTGCAGTTTTGTAGTTTCAAGTTTCGGAGCAGTTTCGGTTTCATAATCTAACAAACATCGTTTAAATTTCTACCTTGGCTCTGATACCACTGCAGGGTTTACTTGGAAGGCAGCAAGGTTTCGACAGGCATCGTCCATGCCGTTTTTAAATTTTTGCCGTTCTAAGTAACTCTAACCAAGAATCATTAACTAGAAATTTAATCAAGCAAGCAATGTTAACAACTTAATATCTAAGTGAACTAGAAATACAACCTTTATAGATTGGTCCTTCACTTCAATAGCTCCGTGTAGTAGTCTCTTCGCTGCGATGAAATGATCTTGCGGACTCTTGAATGGCTCCATGAGAAGAAAGAAACAATTTTGCTTGAAGTCTTCAAGGCCGAAAATGATCTATGTCGAGGAGACACTAACCCAAGCTACCCTCTTCACTAATGTGGGATTAGTGAAGCTAACACCCTATACTAAAATGCCAATCTAATAGAGGATGATGAAGTAGGATTTTTTCTCACTTTAGAATTAATTTTCTCACTAGGGTTTCTCACTTGATCAAGAGCTAGAGAGATCTTGAGCTTTGAAGAGGAAGATGAAGAGAGATAATGTTGTGAGTGAGAATGGCAACCATGGGTGAGAAAATATCTAATATATCTAATGTAGAGACTTAACCATGAGTAAAGATAATGGTTGGGTTAACAAAATATCTAGTATAAAACAAAACTAGTGGACTAATCAATGGGTCTCAAAGCTTCTTAAAGCTTCATGCCATGTGACCATTATCCAACTAATAATTGATTTACACTAAATAAATAAACCCTATATTATCTTTATCATGGTGTAAGTCTCATACACCCATGTGGCTTGTATCATCAACCGTGACACAAAATGAAGCACAATTAATATATATCACATATATATTAAGTGTACACATGTGAGAAAAGTAAATGTTTAAGTGAGCTAATATTAGTTAATGTAAATTAATATATCAAATATATAATTATACATTAAATCATTAAATCAACACTTGATTTAATAATCCGGTTATATCTCATATGACCGACTAATATTATTTTTATCATTATATCGAATCAGCACTTGATTCGATAACCTGGCTATATCACATATAATCGACCGATAAAGTATCGACTTATCGATCAACATTTGATTCGATAACCCGGATATATCACATATAACCGATCGATACTTTAAATCGCAAGAATAGAATACGGTATCACATACTCGTATTAATCTCGGTCCCGTACATATCATATATGTGTTCCTACTTCGTTTTGCCTGAGCCAGTGAAACCTCTGTGTAGGACTCTAAAGTCTCGTCAATACGCCGGCAGTAGGTGATGATCACATCAAGCACACACAAGCCGTCAGCAGTACTAGCTAGATGTAATGGCTACCCGGGTATAGAACGATCAGAAGATCAACAAGCAAGCCCGCTCTAACTCCTACAAAAGCCTGATAGTAACACTACCGTACTGTCCGGTCTCTTCGTCTGATATGTCGAATATCATCGCCTGGGGGTGGTAAAACGTCAGACCCCAATAGCCTGATAAGTCATGCCGATGCAAGGTCCATAACGGTTCGAGAAACTACTGATAACACTTACCAGTAAATCTCAGCAACCCTGGCCAGGGATTTCCTGTTATGGCCAATCGAGCATAGCACAACATCAACTCCCAATACCGGGAGAGACGAATCCCCTCCTATCGCTCATTGCCTCCATATGACTCAGGACTGTACCCAAAAACCACCTTTTTGCACGATCTCTTGACCGTGGTATGGTGAAAATCAAAGCACAAAAGGAATCACACAAGACTCTATGACGATCTCGGGTCAACAGACTAATCTGTACCAGTGTCACCAGAGAACTGCTATCTAACGATAGGTATAATACCATATAGAAGTTCTCGGCGAGTTCGTTCAGTGTACCCAGTCTCCACTGAGCACCCGTACACCATCTTTAATGTCAAACACCAATGGATGTAGTATCATCCATCGCCCATCATATGGGTCAAGATGCGTATACGCTAGTCTACTCTGGAGCATCGATGCCCTGTCTCGATACTCTCTCGAATAGGAACAATTATAGGGTGTACTTGTGGACTACCCTTGGCCCCACTAGTATGATCTCCATCATAGTCCTGGGTGTCAAGCACACATCCTAAAGGGCTTTGTCAACATGTGAGAGCAAGACAGCATCACGTATACAAGTCAATATGTTAAGACAAAGAGCAACCAGATAGCATACTATCATATCGAGTGAGAAAGTCCTCCCTATATATGTCCAAGCATCTACTGCCCTAGGGGCCATTATTGTATCATACAAGCTTGTATATTACTTATTGGAAGCTTGGGATATTCACAGTTGTATTAACAGTCTTGCTCAACATAGTAGTATGCTACTTGGTTTATATCTATCTTAATATGTGTATATGTTTCTTTTAGCATATCACGAATACATATTGATAGAGCCCATATGATCTTGCTTGACTACCAGCGTTGTGATGGCAGTCACACTAGTGGAGGCTGGGTAGTCTACAAGCACATCCTTTTTCAGGTCCCTTGTCGTAGGATTATTGAGTCAGGGTATCGATACTCCGGAGTAGACTAGTGTATACGCTTCTCATCCCAGTAGGGGAGATGGTCTGTCCCACAGCCATTAGTATGCTGTACTTGAAATAGTATGTAGGTGCTCGTTGGGTTACGGATACACCGGACAGGACTCGCAGGGAACTGTTGGTTGGTATTATACCCGTCGTCAGTTAACAATTCCCAGGTGATATGAGTACAGCATAGTCCGTAGACTTTACATTGCTGCTTCGCCCCGAATGTGTTCCCACTGTTCTTAGATTACTACCTTACCACGGCTCGACTGAGTCGTGAAAATAGGTAGCAGTTAGGTGCAGTCCCGAAGCACTTGGAGGCAGTGGCGGTTAGATAGGATTCGTCTCTCCTGGTGTTGGGGGTTGATATCGCGCTGTGTTTGGAGAGCCATTACGCAAGGTCCCTGGCAAGGGCAAGCGAGATTTACTGGTAGGTTTTCCATTAGCTTCTCAAGGCGTGATTGGCTTCACTCCGACACGACTTATACCGCTTTTAGGGGACTGATGCTTGCCGCCCCCTAGGCCCGATATGCGATAGTCTTAGACGAACAGACCGGACTGTACGGAGATTGTCACATCAAGCTCAGTAGGAGTTCGGATGGGTTTCCTCATCGGCCTTCTTATCGACATCTATCTGGGGACCGTTACGTACAGCTAGTACCGCTTACGGCCTGTGGTTAAACCCACTACCAGCATAGTATCGAATCTTTAGAGTCCCACACAGAGGGTTTCCCTGCTTCAGGAGAAACGATATAGAGGTCGTATGGTTTTACGATAGGGTTCGGACATATACGTGTACTTGTGCACGTATGGTGTTCGGACATATTATACTAACAGGCTTTGGTTTAAGCCAGATTCTAGTATTGGATTATTGGATTTATGCAGTCTCAGTATATCCGTGTTTTTCGTAAATACGGATGGGAGGGGCATTCTCGTAATTACTCGAGAAGCTTCTAGAAGAAAGGTGACTCATTATGTTTTAATTCATTTATGAATTAAGCTTAATGAGGTGGAGGAGATGATGTGTTATTTGCATTAAATGAAATCATGACTCATGAGATGATTCATCCTTTTGTAATAAATGAAGCATGGTTGTAATTATGATATATTATTTATTAGATAATTATCATGCTTCATGATATATTCAAATGAGTTATATTTTCATTTCATAATAACAAACACATTCTCTCTCCTCAAGCTCTCATATTCTTCATCCTAACCCTAATCCTCTCATGTGTTGAGAACCTTAGGGTTAGCAAGACTAATAGATCCTTAATCTATCTCTATATCCTCTAGGTCACTTGGATTAGCAATCCTAGCCACTTGGTTATCTCAAGTTAGAGGTTAAAGCTTGGAGAAGGAACTCTCGGTGGATCTTCTATCACATCAAGGAGGCCGACGAGGAGGTGAACAACAAGAACAAGAATGACTAGTATCTTAAGGTGTAATCTTCTATCATAGTAGTTAAATACTTCTAGATAGTTTGTTAGTTAGGGTTTAGCAAAGATCCGTTTGATAGTCGATGTTACTTTGAACAAAATGATTGTTTTACCTATTCCGCCTCCCCGCATCTAATGGGGTGTGTAATATTGACTTACAGTGGTATCAGAACCTAGCTAAACCATAACTAACATGTTAGCAAAATCTTTAGAAATTCGATCGCAATTTAATCCCGAAAAAACAACATTTTCACCAAGTTTCTGCCGATTTTAAATTGGGGTCTAAAAATTTTTCAGGGACCTTTAAAAATACAAGCAGGGTTTTTTAAGAATTGTGAAGAAATTTGGGTTCATGACTCGTCCAAACCACCGCGGAACTGCGGCCGATCCAAGAGCTCCACCGCCGATCCACGGCCGAGTTGACATCGAGTCAACCCAAATTTGCTCAGTTATTCTTCTTTGTTGATGTTGGGTTTTCTGGGATATTTTGTTTTTGCTCAGGTTTTATGTGCACAGAGAATTATTCGGAGTAGATTCATATGTGGTGCTTGATCAAAATTCTAAGAACTTTGGCTAACTGAATTATATCTGTCTTGTGATTAATGTGTTCGTAAACCTCCCCTAATTGCTAGTATGTTGGTTAGCAGGGGGTTTCACATTTCTGTAATGGTTACTTTATATTTGTGGATATGAACTTGTTGGATTGTTGTGAATGAATAGCCGGGGATGTGAGATGAGTGTTTCTTTCATTCAAATGTAAATTGTAATTTGTTGTAATATTCTTTTGCGGGGTACATCCGGGTTGAGGTTGTAGCCACCGTTGTATTATTTCATTTACTGTTTTCTGCTCCTAGGATAGACCCAAGGTGGGGTGCACAAACTACCGAGAACTTGGAAGTGCTTAGTGGCCTCCTCACGTTGTTGAGGGAGACCGCTTCACTTCGGGTACTTGACGGGTAGTTTGCCGTACCCATAGGGGTCTAGGCACTACTACAAATAAGGGTTGCCCCTACGGATTTATCCGTAGGGGCAACCCACTGCTCCTATGGATATATGCGTAGGGGCGAAAAAATACCCCGTAGGTGTAAAGGCCGCAGGTGCAAGTTGAAGCCCTGAACTTGCCCCTACGGGAAAATTCTTGCCCCTACGGATATATCTGTAGTACCTGTTGCCCCTACGGAGTAATGCGTAGGGTAAAAAAAGTTATATTATTTATTGTTTTTTTAATATATTAACTGTACCTACGGATAGAACCGTAGGGGCATGATATCACGCCTACGGATAAAGGCGTAGGTACCTGTCCGTAGGGACCGTATATCAGGATTTCTGATATTTAGCCCCTACGGATAACACTGTAGGGGCTAGTCTTTTGGCCCTACGGTTTAGTCCGTAGGGGCACTCCCAACTCCTGGTTCTGCGATCAGTGGGAAAATATCAGTTACTGCTGTTATTTGGCCCCTACGGGCTTAGCCGTAGGGGCAAAATGTGTACCTACGGTTTAATCCGTAGGTACATAATATTTGTATTTTTTTTTAAAAAATGGGTTGCTTGATTTTTTCCCGCCCTGTGCACAATAATATATACATCAATCAAATATAAAATTAATCATCACACAACATATATCGCAGTATTCATATTCACATCTCACGCATATAATATACAAAAGAAACCAAAAAACTGAATATGATATAAATATAAACCAAAATCAATATCGCCCAAAATATTTCAAAATGTAGTACAATATGTATCATATAAATAAATACATGTTTAAAAAAATAAGAATCAAAATACTAGCCTAGCTCGGTCCAGCTCCACCTCTGATAAACGCTAGAATCTTGCGCCTAGCCCGTCGCGTCTGGACCTAACGTGTGCAATAAGCATGTAAGAACTCTGTTTTATTCGAATTCTTATCATTATCGAGTTATTTCAAAACCCCATTTGGATATCTAGTTTGGAAAACTGTAGTTTATTTTAATTAGATATGTACATGTATGATTAATAAAACCTAAGTCTACAACCAAATAAGCTCAGGCTACGTACTGATATTGGATATGTTGATATCTATAATATGACATGATATTTTACTATTAAGTAGTATACATACCAGCATCTCCTTCAACTCCTGAACGGTGGCCTTCAAGCTCTCCAGTTCCTGCTGGATACGTCGCTTACTGGAGACGGAGGAAGTAACCACCGGGGTGGAGTCCAACCTCATATGGGCCCTACTAGAGCCCAGTCCTCGGCCTCTCTCCCAACCTCCATGGTGCCGTCCGTGTGCGGCGTCCAGGACTGGGGTCAGCAGCCTCGAATGCTGCCTTCCCCCTAGCAACTGTCAGAACATTATATTTAGCACATACTGGTCTATAAAATTAACAAGAAATACCAAAATCAACAAATTCAAAGCCTTACCTACAGAGATAGAAGATGTGCTCCTCTGGTATCTGCATGTATCAAAATTTGAATAATATTAATTAATTTCAGTACATACATATTAACAAAGTAAACTCGCATATAGCGCTGCTTACACATAAGACAGGGGGTGAACAAGCTCTTGTAGATCATCAGGCGCAAATCTAATCTCATCAAGCAGCCCATGATAATGAGTTGGACGACTAGACAAGGTCCACGACTTACAATCATTCCCGCATACGAGCATATATAAAAATCATAGTTTCTAGGATGACAAATTTTATTGTCAACTACTGTCACTACTTACAGCTAGACAATAATAAAAATTACTAAGAGCAAAAGGAATGTGTGTATATTTATGATATAGCATTCTAAATCAATATACATGCCCTATATGATATATAAACATACCTGGAGGAACGGGAGTGGCCTCTGTCCCTGATATGGACGCATCACCAACAACTAAACAATCAAACATTGACAATATAAGTAATTTTGACATAAACAGGCATGGATATCTATAATATTATATTCAAAATGGATATTAGAGAGCGCACCTGCAGTGAGAAGTGATAAAAGTATCACCCAACAAGGGTGTAATTTACAGAATCAGTTGAGACTCTTGAAAGTCATAGAAGAACCTGACCTGCACAAATCTGATGTATGCTTTCCATTGGACACTAAGAAGTCTCTAAAGGGAAAAGCCTATGTGAAAGCCATCATTAGTTCATATCAGAAGATTGATGCTGAAATAGAGAACAAGGAATGCCATTTTCTTCTTCTTCTGCCACATTACTGTCTTCTCCTTCTTCTTCTGCCACATTACTGTCTTCTCCTTCTTATTATGTGCGCGTGCAAATTCAATGACTATATTGAGAATATGGATTAATAGTGGATAGGAAAAGTATTTCTCAAATTGCTTTTGCGTCTAAAAACCATAAACTACTAAGTAATAGCATACATAATTTTTTTAGTATAAAGGTTGTTATTTTAAGTTTTCCCTTATAGAGATATGATCTAACTGCCTTTATAAACTATAAGTGTGCAGAAAATTATGATAAGAAACCATAAGAAATTGTCGTAGCCATGCATAACCTTGAATCTACATACCAAATCATGCACAAGCATGCAATTA
The DNA here is from genome assembly GCA_030015575.1 of Agapanthus africanus. NCBI lineage: Eukaryota > Viridiplantae > Streptophyta > Magnoliopsida > Asparagales > Amaryllidaceae > Agapanthus > Agapanthus africanus. The sequence goes on from CM057349.1 coordinate 142,296,371, forward strand.
TTGTCACCTTGCCTTGGAATATAAAATATCTTGGAAGACTATAAGCGAGCATTTAAATCTTGATAGCTTTTGACTTCAACATATATTTTTCTCAAGTACCATGAAATATACTTCCTCCGTATAAACCGTTTTCAGAAAGATGGATTAACAATGACAAATTATCCATTGTGGCTCACCAGGTTAGCATTTTCTCTTCTATTGACCATCTTACTAATCTACTTGGTAAATTTATTCGGAACCGGCTGCGAATCATTAAAAGACATGCATAAGAAAGAAAGCTAAAATACAGATATATAGCATACCGATACATCGAAACTTCAAAGTTGCGATGACAATCCAGAGATATTTATTTCTACACACGTGGTGCGCGTGCGAATGCGTCAGGTATCATGGACAAATATTTGAGAACATGGAAAGTATTATTAGTATAAAGTAATTAAAGCTTTTAAACGCGTTGGGTAGATATTTTCTTAGTTGATGCAATCATATCATGAGGACTAAATTTAAGCTATTATACATGTGCATATGTATTTTTCTAACCTAATATATCACACACACACACACACACAGAGAAAGAGAGAGAACACCAGTTTGGTAGAGAAATCAGGTAGCAGGATCGTGAAGAAATGGAGTCCATAGTATTGCTCATCATCATCATCCATGATCCTTTTGAAAAAATATTATCAAAAGGATCATGGATGATGATGATGAGCAATGCTATGGACTCCATTTCTTCAGGGTCCTGCTATTTGATTTCTCTACCAAACTGGTGTTCTCTCTCTCTCTCTGTGTGTGTGTGTGTGTGTGTGATATATTAGGTTAGAAAAATACATATACATATATATAATAGCTTAAATTTAGTCCTCATGATATGATTGCATCAACTAAGAAAATATCTACCCAACATATTTAAAAGCTTTAATTACTTTATACTAATAATACTTTCCATGTTCTCAAATATTTGTCCATGATGCCTGACGCATTCGCACACGCACCACGTGTGTAGAAATAAATATCTCTGGATTGTCATCGCAACTTTAAAGTTTCGATGTATCGGTATGCTATATATCTGTATTTTAGCTTTCTTTCTTATGCATGTCTTTTAATTCGCAGCCGGTTCCGAATAAATTTACCAAGCAGATTAGTAAGATGGTCAATAGAAAAGAAAATGCTAACCTAGTGAGCCACAATGGATAATTTGTCATTGTTAATCCATCTTTCTGAAAACGGTTTATACGGAGGAAGTATATTTCATGGTACTTGAGAAAAATATATGTTGAAGTCAAAAGCTATCAAGATTTAAATGCTCGCTTATAGTATTCCAAGATATTTTATATTCCAAGGCAAGGTGACAATAATTGCATGCTTGTGCATGATTTGGTATGTAGATTCAAGGTTATGCATGGCTACGACCCTTTCTTATGGTTTCTTATCATAATTTTCTGCACACTTATAGTTTATAAAGGCAGTTAGATCATATCTCTATAAGGGAAAACTTAAAATAACAACCTTTATACTAAAAAAATTATGTATGCTATTACTTAGTAGTTTATGGTTTTTAGACGCAAAAGCCATTTGAGAGATACTTTTCCTACCCACTATTAATCCATATTCTCAATATAGTCATTGAATTTGCACGCGCACATAATAAGAAGGAGAAGACAGTAATGTGGCAGAAGAAGAAGGAGAAGACAGTAATGTGGCAGAAGAAGAAGAAAATGGCATTCCTTGTTCTCTGTTTCAGCATCAATCTTCTGATATGAACTAATGATGGCTTTCACATAAGCTTTTCCCTTTAGAGACTTCTTAGTGTCCAATAGAAAGCATACATCAGATTTGTGCAGGTCAGGTTCTTCTATGACTTTCAAGAGTCTCAACTGATTCTGTAAATTATACCCTTGTTGGGTGATACTTTTATCACTTCTCACTGCAGGTGCGCTCTCTAATATCCATTTTGAATATCTTGATATTTTGAATGTAAAGATATTCAAAATGGATATTAGAGAGCGCACCTGCAGTGAGAAGTGATAAAAGTATCACCCAACAAGGGTGTAATTTACAGAATCAGTCGAGACTCTTGAAAGTCATAGAAGAACCTGACCTGCACAAATCTGATGTATGCTTTCCATTGGACACTAAGAAGTCTTTAAAGGAGAAAATCCGTGTATATGCTTTGTGTGTGCGTTTGTCGTTGAAAAGAATAAATTATCGATAATTAAAGTTCGATTTGAGGATACCCATGTATGAGTTGTATTCTATATATGTGTGTTTCGATTTATGATTTCGCTTAAGTGTAGGATTGTTTTTACTTAAAGAAGTATCACCATCTACTATATATAAAAAAATGTAGCAAACTAGGACTAGAACTCATTTAACATTATCAACTAGTGAGATTTCAATGTCGAAAACTCCCTAAAGAGGAAAATTACTAAAAGGAAAAGACTCTTTGAACAAAACGCATCCACTAGCAATAATATGGAACTGAGACTCGATCAATATTCTCTGGACTAAAAAATTCCAAGGAATTGCTATTTGAATTACGTTAATTTGGAACACGATCGTTGTAAGTTGTACTTTTTCCGACTTGTGTCATGCCCATGAGCACACAAACTTCTCCCCAATCACAAATCCCAGTCCAGATTGGTATTCAAAATTTATTTAATTAGTTTGTGATCCACATCATTGATTCATTGCTTGAGGCATCAATGTAGGAACAAATATCACTGAAGCAGCCTAAATCACCATATGAACCGGTTATCGGTTTCAATTCCACCAGAATTAGAATTTCATCCGAACAACTTTCACACAGTAATCGGAACCTGGTCAACAAATTTGTCATGCCCGTTGTGGTTTTACTTATGTACAGTACTTCCACAAAATACGTGATGTCATTTCTAAATGGAAGTTTCTCAGTGCCACCATAGTAGCAGAAGATGGAATTGTTTATCGCAACTAGATTATGCTAAGCCTCGGATAGATTAGGCAAACATGATCTTGAAGAATATAATTAGCAGAGGAAAAATATAATAAAACAAAACAAAGCGTAGCAAATAAGATAAAATAAAATAAAGATATAGAAAATAAAACATTGGGCTTAGGATTTGTAAGCTAGAAGTACAAAATGAAAACAAGTAGTACCTTTCTAACTACGGCATAGTCTACAAGAGACAAGTTAAGCTCCATATCTGACTTATCCTGATATGAATGTACAACCTACAGAACTAGGCTTGGACATGCTTCAATTCTTGGCCGCTCTGATGCCATTTGTTTATCAAACATAGAGATGTGCAAACATTGTTGGCAAATTACTCGGCAGAACTTAACTTGCATTTATTTCTAATGCCTGCAAAAAGCAGCCTTAGTTTTAGGCTAAACAGAATAGTGGTTTGTTTGATTACCTCAGCTTCAAGCTGGTCAAGGATTTGTAAGATTCTCTGATGGTAAGTCTGTTCTGATTCAGCCTTAACTGCACAAAGTGCAACAATACAAGTCAAATATGATAACCATGACATGCTAATTCAATGCAGGTAACATAACTAGTAAATGGTGAATTAAGTACCATTGCAAGTGGATGCGTTTTGTTGAATCAATATGATCCTGAGACTCGATCAAGATTCTCTGGACTAAAAAATTCCAAGGAATTGCTATTTGAATTACGTTAATTTGGAACACGTTTGTATGATTGAAGCTAAGAAACAAATATATTTCCATATTATATCATGCATTGTTTTATCAAAAATAATTTTATCGCATACCTAGCTATGTGCTGAAGTAGGCTATATATCTCAACAGAGAGAGAAATTTATAACCAACATGCCACGAATATTGAGATTGTATATATATATATATATATATATATATATATATATAAGTAGACATTTGAATCTAGACAAATAGAAAACAAAACTTTATTGCTCCCTTGTCTCTTATCAAAATCATTAGAAATGTTCATTTTTTCGGGGCTCAAAATTTCCTTCACAAGCTTTAAAAGAAACCTAGAAAAATTCTCACCCCTGCCGCAACCCCCTGCCCCAACCCTAACCCTAACCCTAACCCCAACCCGAGCCCCGGCCAGTACCCCAACCACAGCCCTAGCCGCAGCCCGAGCCCGAGCCCCAATCCCAACCATATATGAAAAACAACCTATGTTCGGTCTTTGAGCATATATGCAAACGAGGCTATGCACAGGAGGCCGCGGTGGGAGACCCACTCGTGCTTAGTTTTTGAGCACGAGTCCTTTAGAACGTTTGCGTTTGGTTTTTATATTTCAAAACGCTCAAATTAATTCTGAACTGGGTATTGATTAATTTTTCAAAATCAATTCTTTTTAATGTCATTTTCACTCCATTCGCTCTTCAATTGCTTCTTCGTCCTCCAATTCCACAAAATTCTGCAGCCATCTCAATCAAAACTGACTAGTATTATCATCAACAGCCCCACCCCAGCAGCACCCTAGCAGCAACCCTAAGGCAAACCCTAACCCCAGCAGCACCCCAGCTAGCTAAACACCAACACCAACCCTAAGGCAAACCCTAACCCCAGCCCCACCCCAGCAGCAGCCGAACCCCAACCCTAACCCTACCCCGACCCCGACCCCGACCGCGACCATGACCCCTGCCCAACCCCAACTCGAGCGCGCAACCCCAGACCCAACCATGAACCCTAAGCCCAAAATAATCCAAAAATTCTTTAATTTAGCTTGAGATTTCCTCACCTGAACGGCTGCTGCTGGGGTGGTGGTGACGGCCTGAACTGCGGTGGCGACGGCCTGAACTGCGGTGGCGACGAAACCGGCGGTGGCGACGAAACCGGCGGTGGCGACGAGGAGAACGACGGTGGCGACGACCGCGAGGCGATTTAGGGTTTTTTTCGCGCGCGATCGAGAGAGAGAGAGAAATTGGGCGTAGGCGATCGATCTGGGTTTTTATTAAATCGATATTTACTTGCCCCTACGGATATACCCGTAGGTCCTTTGTTTGCGGCTCCATAGGGGCAAACACCAAATTAAGAATTAATATTTTTATACTTGGACGTCTGTGCCCGTAGGGGCAACCACTTAGCCCTACGGATTAATCCGTAGGGCCAAGTTAAATCTGCCCCTACGGATTCCAATATCCGTAGGGGCAACCCCCTATTTTACTAGTGTGGGGTTGGATATTCATCACGACTATGTAATCCGTCTTTCATTGCAGGCTCAAAGGAAATGCGGATTCTTAGAATATCCAATATATTCATCTGTGATCTGGAATGCCTATTATTGCGTCTGACGAATGTACAATATCTATATATGATATCTAGTAGGCGTTGCTTATGTTTTGTATCCGTGCTAGCCCAGCCTCCGCTCTATCGTTAGTTAAGTAACCTAACGGGTGAATGACGGGGCCCAGTGGAGAATGCGGATGGCATAAGCGGACGTTGTATTTTTGTTGTTTTCTGCAATGATAGGTTAATTGATGGGGCGCATTATATTAATGCAAAGAAAATAAACCAAAGTTGAATCGTTGGAACAATTTAAAAGAAAGCACTCGGTTATTTTAAAAACAGCAGATTTTTAATTGCGAAGGTTAAACCACTCCTTTTAAAAGCTATCAGGTTCCTTCGATCATATTAAGTTCACTATGTTCACGGTTTCGCCAAAACCATTCGTAGCCCTCCATCATTTCATTTGGGTATTCAGTCGTATTCAAGCTATGTATTTTGACCAACACCAAGGTATAGTGTTTGGTAGCTGCTGGGTATTCATCTGTTGCATAGATAGATGAGTTGGTTTGGGACAATCGTACTACCATTTGGCCAACGTCAGGGATATGTACGGGTGGATTCAAATTAACAAGATAATGATGGGTAGGACTTCACATGTGACTTATGACATTTTGGCCAACGTCAAGGTCATAAGAGCATGGGGCAAAAATCCATATCGGGAGTTTCTAAAGAAACTGAAACTTGCTAGAGTTGCATACCATTTGGAGTGTGATAATTTTGGTAGGATACCTTCAGCTTTATCACAAAATGATATTTGGATCCCGATCCTACTGTGAGTATATGCTACTCATCAGAAGATTCTTTCACTTAACGATCAATGCTGTAAACCAAGTAGGTGTCGAGAAAGGTGTCAGCGGGGCTACGCCCCCAGGGAAAAGAGGTTACTTAATTAAGAAACTTCGTGAAAGCATCGTAAAACCTCCCTCGAAGTACCGACACCAGCCTGGCTTAATGGTCAAGCAAGTATTGTACAGTAAGAATAGTCCTGACTAGTTCTTCCTTTTTGGTTTGAGGAAGGATTCGAGAAACAGTGGGAGCCATCCTGTTTAGATAAACTAAAAACCACTCTAAACTTGCAAGAGCATCATGCTAAAGTGTTTCTTCTCTCTCTCCTGATTACAGCTACCAGAACATGACGGGCCTTAAGTTATTATTAGATAAAAATATTTTGACAGGGCCAAACTATAAAGATTGGTTCCGGAATGTCAAGATAGCAATCACCTATGACAAATTGGGGTATGTCCTTACTACTAAAGCCCATGCCTTACCAGGTCCAGAATCCAGTGTCGTGGATAAGGAAATCCGTAAGACCTGGGAGTTAGACTGCGCGAAGGCCAAATGCATCGTGCTTGCCTCTATGGATAATGAACATTAGAGGAGGCACGAGAATATGGATCTTGAATCCATATTTCTCCACACCAAGGAACTGTATGGAGAACAATCTCGTATAGTTAGATACGAGACCTCGAAGAACTTGTTTCAGTCGAGACTGTCGTCGGATCATCTGTAGGGGAACATGTCCTTAAGATGATTGGCTATATTGAGGAGCTCGCGGACCTCGGGACAATATTAGAGAACGAGTTGTATACAGACTTGGTTCTACAGTCCCTTCCTTCTACCTACACCCAGTTTATCTTGAATTTCAATATTCAAGGTAAAGAAGTTAAACTTCCAGAACTCCTTAACATGTTGAGGAGTGTAGAGGGCACTTTGCAGAAAGTAAGGGAAACACCCACTATGTTTGTTCATGGTGCTTCTTCTTCCAGGTCCAAGGCAAGGGCCAAAGGAAGGAAGAAGAAGGACGCTACCAAACCGAGTGGTGGTGTTGGTAAGGTGGGAGTTAAGGGAAAGGCAAAGGTTGCGGTGCCGGTAGTAGCAAAGGACGAGTGCTTCCACTTTCGTAGGAAAGGCTATTAGAAGGAGGATTGCAAAGCTTGGATTGCAAAGAACCAGGACCCGAGACAAGTTATGGCATCGGCTTCATGTGTGTTTGTAATTGAAAATTGTCTGTCAATCAACTCTACTTCCAGGGTATTGGATACCGGATCGGGATCTCATATATGCAATTCATAGCAGGCACTGAGAAGGCGTAGAGTACTGAAGGTTGGTGATATGACCCTCCAGGTAGCAAAAGGAGCGAGCGTGAATGCTGTGTCCGTAGGGGATTATCACCTTAGATTGACGAGTGGACATATTTTAGTTTTACGCAACTGTTTTTTGTATCTAGTTTAACATGTAATATCATATCAGTGTCGTTGTTATCAAAAGAAGGTTATGATTTCACGTTTGTAAGCGATGTTGTTAACATCCACCTTAATCATGGTTTGATTGGGTCTGGTACACTAGATAACGGTATATACGTGTTAAACCAATTGCAGATTTTCAATGTCCAGAACACATTAAAAAGAAAGTCTCCAGATATAAATCAGGCTTTCTTATGGCATTGTAGACTGGGTCAGATCAATGAGACAAGGTTAACTAAGTTACATAGAGAAGGATATTTGGATCCGTTTGAATATCAATCTTATGCCACTTGTCAATCATGTCTCAAAGGAAAGATGACAAGGACTCCATTCACTGGACATGGAGTAAGAGCGAGCGAGCTCTTAGGACTCATACACAGTGATGTATGTGGTCCAATGTCTACACATGCAAGAAGCGATTTTTCTTATTTCATTACTTTTACGGATGATTTCTCTAGGTATGGATTCATTTTCTTGATGAAACATAAATCCAAGGCCTTTGAGAAATTCCGAGAATATAAGAATAAAGTAGAAAACCAAACCGGCAAAAGTATTAAGATACTGAGATCAGATCGAGGTGGTGAATACTTAAGTGTCGAGTTCCTGGGTTACCTAAAAGAGAAAGGAATTCTCTCTCAGCTTACTCCTCCATACACTCCACAACACAACGGTGTATCGGAGAGACGAAACCGAACCCTATTGGATATGGTGCATTCCATGATGAGTAATGCTTAGTTACCGCAATCTTTCTAGGGTTATGCACTAGAATCAGCTGCATATCTTTTGAACAGAGTTCCTACCAAGACTGTGCCTACCACACCATATCAGATGTGGAGTGGGAAGAAACCCTATCTTCAATATCTCAAGATATGGGGATGTCCAGCTTTTGTTAAAATGCAGCATGTAGACAAACTCGAGGCACGCTCAGTACAGTGTAAGTTTGTGGGATATCCAAAGAACTCCAAGGGGTATTTTTTCTATTACGCAGAGGAACAAAAGGTTTTTGTTTCTCGCAATGCCCATTTTCTAGAACAGCGGTTTTTAGAAAAGGAAACAAGTGGGAGCCCAATCGAACTGGAAGAAATTCCAGAACCACAAGCTACTACTGAAAGCTTGGTAGAACCAGAAGTTCCAGAAGAATAGGACATTCCCGCACCCCTCTGCAAGAGTAGTAGGCCGTCTCATCCACCTGAGAGATACTATGGTTTTCTCATAGACAGGGATAGAGAGGATTGCGTCATTGATAATGATGAACCTAGTAGCTTGCAGTAGGCCATCCAGAGCGGCGACTCAGTACGATGGCTGGATGAATGCGGACCGAGATGGAGTCCATGTACACCAACAAAGTATGGACTTTGGACTTTGCTCCAGATGGGGTAAAACCCATAGGATGCAAGTGGATCTTCAGAAAGAAGATTGGTGTAGATGGACAGGTGGAAACCTATAAGGCTAGACTTGTTGCAAAAGGGTTTTCGTCAAAGGCCTGGTTTGGACTATGACAAAAATTTTTCTCCAGTGGCTATGCTCAAATCCATTCAGATCCTTCTTTCCATTACTACCTTCCATGATTATGAGATCTGGCAGATGGATGTAAAGACGGCTTTTCTAAATGGAAATTTGGACGAGTGCATCTATAAGGATCGGCCAGAAGGTTTCAATCAGAGTGGGAGCAGCGGGAAAGTGTGCAAGTTGCTTAAGTCCATTTATGGACTGAAGCAAGCATCACGGAGTTAGAACATCTGTTTTGATGAAACGGTCAAAGAATATGACTTTATCAAAAATCCAGATGAGCCATGTATTTATAGTAAGATTGTAGCACGAACTGTCGTATTCCTCGCCTTGTACGTGGATGAAATTCTCTTAATAGGAAATGATATTCCCATGCTACAATCTGTCAAAAGATTCTTGTCACACAGGTTCTCCATGAAAGACCTGGGTGATGCCTCTTACATTCTGGGGATCCAGATCTATCGTGATAGATCTAAGAGGATGTTGGGACTTTCACAGTCTAGGTATATCAACACTATACTGAAAAGATTCAGTATGGAAGATTCAAAGCGCGGTAATTTACCGGCTTGTCACGGAATCACCCTCTCCAAAGAGATATCTCCCAAGACTGATTTGGAAAGGGATCGCATGTCGATTATACCCTATGCTTCTGCGGTGGGCTCTATAATGTATGCGATGTTGTGCACCAGACCAGATGTAGCTTACGCACCAAGCGTGGTAAGCCGGTATCAGTCAGACCCATGGAAGAAGCACTGGATAGTAGTAAAGAACATTCTTAAGTACCTGAGAAGGACTAAGGATATGTTCTTAGTTTACGGCGGAAAAGACCTCCAGATCGAGGCTTTTGCTGACTCCAGCTTCCAGAGTGACAAGGATGACTCCAAGTCCATGTCAGGTTATGCCTTTACACTCAATAGAGGGGTGGTGTGCTGGAAGAGTTCCAAGCAAGACACCGTTGCTGACTCGACGATGGAAGCGGAGTATATCGCAGCTTCTGATGCCGCAAAAGAAGCAGTCTGGGTAAAGAAGTTCTTAACAAAATTTCAGGTGGTTCCATCCATTGTTGATCCAATACCTCTGTATTGTGACAACAACGGGGCTATAGCTTTAGCGAAGGAACCCAGGTCCTATCAAAAGTCTAGACACATCTTGAGGCGGTATCACCTGATCAGGGAGATCATAGATCGCCGGGAGATCGAGGTCCGGAGGGTTGCTACAGAGGAGAACACTGCAGATCCATTGACAAAGGCCTTACCTCAAACACAGTTCGAGAGGCTATTCGAGATGATAGGTCTTCGATACGCCAGTACATGGCCCTAGTGCAAGTGGGAGATTGTTAGTGTATATGCCCTAGGGGCCATTATTGTATCATACTAGCTTATATATTACTTAATGGAACCTTGGGATATTCACAGTTGTATTAACTGTCTTGCTCAACAAAATAGTATACTACTTGGTTTATATCTATCTTAATATGTGTATATGTTTCTTTTAGCATATCACGAATACATATTGATAGAGCCCATAGGATCTTGTTTGACTACCAGCGTTGTGATGTCAGTCACACTAGTGGGGGCTGGGTAGTCTACAAGCACATCCTTTTTCAGATCCCTAGTCATAGGATTATCGATACAGGGCATCGATACTCCGGAGTAGACTAGTGTATACGCTTCTCATCCCAGCAGGGGAGATGGTCTGTCTCACAGCCATTAGTACGTTGTACTAGAGATAGTATGCAGGTACTCGTTGGGTTACGGGTACACCGGACAAGACTCGCAGGGAATTGTTGGTTGGTATTATACCCGTCGTCAGTTAACAGTTCCTAGGTGACATGAGTACAGCATAGTCCGTAGACTTGACACTGCTGCTTCGCCTCGAGTGTGTTCCCACTGTTCTTAGATTGCTACCCTACCACGGCTCGACTGAGTCGTGCAAACAGGTAGCAGTTGGATGCAGTCCCGAAGCACTTGGAGGCAGTGGCGGTTAGATAGGATTCGTCTCTCCCGGTGTTGGGGGTTGATATCGCGCTGTGTTTGGAGAGCCATTACGCAAGGTCCCTGGCCAGGGCAAGCGAGATTTACTGGTAGGTTTTCCAGTAGCTTCTCAAGGTGTGATGGGCTTCACTCCGACACGACTTATACCGCTTTTAGGGGACTGACGCTTGCCGCCCCCTAGGCCTGATATGCGATAGTCTTAGACGAACAGACCAGACTGTACGGAGATTGTCACATCAGGCTCAGTAGGAGTTCGGATGGGTTTCCTCATCGGCCTTCTTATCGACATCTACCTTGGGACCGTTACATACAGCTAGTACCGCTTGCGGCCTGTGGTTAAACCCACTGCCAGCGTAGTATCGAGTCTTTAGAGTCCTACACAGACGGTTTCACTTCTTCAAGCGAAATGATATAGAGGTCGTATGGTTTTACGACAGAGTTCGGACATATACGTGTACTTGTGCACGTATGATGTTCAGACAGATTATACTAGCAGGCTTTGGTTTATTCCAGATTCTAGTATTGGATTATTGGATTTATGCAGTCTCAGTATATCCGTGTTTTTCGTAAATACGGATGGGAGGGGCATTCTCATAATTACTCGAGAAGCTTCTAGAAGAAATGTGACTCATTATGTTTTAATTCATTTATGAATTAAGCTTAATGAGGTGGAGGAGATGATGTGTTATTTGCATTAAATGAAACCATGACTCATGAGATGATTCATCCTTTTGTTATAAATGAAGTACTGTTGTAATTATGATATATTATTTATTAGATAATTATCATGCTTCATGATATATACAAATGAGTTATATTTTCATTTCATAATAACAAACACATTCTCTCTCCTCAAGCTCTCATCTTCTTCATCCCAACCCTAATCCTCTCATGTGTTGAGAACCCTAGAGTTAGCAAGACTAATAGATCCTTAATCTATCTCTATATTCTCTAGGTCACTTGGATTAGCAATCCTAGCCACTTAGTTATCTCAAGTTAGAGGTTAAAGCTTGGAGAAGGAACACTCGGATGGATCTTCTATCACATCAAGGAGGCCGACGAGAAGGTGAACAACAAGAACAAGAAGGATTAGTATCTTGAAGTATAATCTTCTATCATAGTAGTTAACTACTTATAGATAGTTTGTTAGTTAGGTTTTAGCAAAGATCATAGTATGTTACTTTGAACAAAATGATTGTTTTACCTATTCCGCCTCCCCGCATCAAGTGGGGTGTGTAACGTTAACTTACATCCACTACAATATACATCGTATGTACAGTAAAGGCCTTTAGGGCATACATATAACTAACATTCATAATGCGGAAATTAAAAGTAAGCGAATTGATAAAACTGATGATCTACGTTTATTACTCAACTTCACAATACATTTCTCCAAGTTTAGATTACAAGAGGAAGAAGAATTTGCTCTCGATCTTTGCCTCGAAGAAGTAAATGTTCCGTCGATCTTCACGTCGCTTGATCACCTCGAGTCTTGGACCTGTCGTGGATCGCTTGCTCGTTGACGGTGATTGGCTTCGTGTAAAAGAGACTTACTTGATTGATCGCTTGATTGATTTCTCGATGGATTCTTGATCTAGGATCTCAAGGTCGAAGATTCTTAATCTTAGATCTTAGATCCCTTTTTGATATTGGATTTGATCTTGGATTTTTAGGATGATGATTTGATGTTGTTCTTGGCTCTTTTTGCCTTTTCAATTGGATGAAATTGGATCCCCAAATGATGTAGCCCTCGATCCTTTTTATAGCCCCAAAACTAGTAGTAATAGAAACGCCCAACAAAATAAGTTTTTTACGAAGAAGATTCCAGAAAACTCTCGCCCCCTAACTCCCTGAATCGGCCGAGGATTCGCGGCGACTTGGCCGCGATTCCGCGGCGTCTTGGCCGCGATTCCGCGGCGTCTTGGTGAGATCGTGGCTTCGAACTTTTGGAGTCTTCTCTTGTTGGTATTTGAGTATTTCTTTGATGTCTGGAACCTTCTTTTCTTTTCTGAGTCTCTGCCAGTATTTGATTCTTTGACTTTCTTTTACTTTATCGACAGATTCTTGATTCCTGATATCTGGCCTGAGCTAAACTTGCACAATATCTTAATGAAGAATTTTAGTTATATTCGAGATACAAAATATTATGCGTAAAATATTAAAAATACAATTTCCTTCATAATGTTGATTATAATATATAAACACATGGTAAATGATATTTTGCAGATGAACTTCTAATATGTGTTATATTTATAACAAACACCTTTAGATGATTAAGAAAAGTAAGGAAATTTTCATGTTAAAAGTGCACTATTTTCGACTGAACACTATCATACTCTTGTCCATCTTTCTTAGTACTTTTTAGTCGGTGAAAATTTTAGATGGAATTGCTCATACATTCTTCATGCGGCCGTTAATACTTCTTGAGGTACTAACCGACCGATTACCAAATATGCTCACTCATTTAGGCGTAATTAGCAATTTTCTCGTCTTGCAACACCTAGGGCATAGAAGTGGCTCTAAAGCCAGTTGGTCTAAGGCACTAGGTGATAAAGCATCCTCGCTATATTTTTTATGCTGCCTTAAGCAATTACAAAACCAGTGTTCATTTTTCTTCACCATTTAATTTTTTTATGTTTCACTTTTTTTTTTATCTTCATACTAAGGCTTTTAGATAAGATCATTTCAAGGTATTCTCTACTAACCAAAGTTTCAAAATGTGTGCAAGTGCATATAGTAGTGTATCAATGTTCAAAAAGTTTGGACTCAAGAATAGTGACTATTTTTCAGACTTAATTCTATCTTCAGATTAGTGATTTACTTCACCTTACTAACCCTTGGGACAACAACTCATGACTACCTATTTCTAGCTTCGTTATAAAGCATCAAATTTTCTTTCTTTCTTAAACTTTTCCGTCTTATTATATGTAATTTATTACTTTCTAACTTTTATTATCAAAATATTTTATGCTTTTATTTAGTATAATGCAAAATTTGATGCATAAATAAGTACAAACCTTCCCCAAACCTATTTGCAGCAGTGTCCTCACTGATGTCATTTTTTTAAGCTTAAAAACCTGTAGACTTGGGAGGAAAAGTTAGTAATAGGGACAAGAATTAATGACAGTGAAAACCTCTCACAAACTTATTTTTTGGCTTACAATTTTGTAAAAAAATTATTTTCTTTCAAGAGCCAAAATATTTTTCTCTTCCCCCCCCCCCAAACTTGAGTAAAAAAGTTTTAAACAATTAAAATTATAAGAGGGGGGTAAAGTTATTGGTCTATGCAAACTTTATAAAGACCAAAAGTCAACACCAACCATTCAAAGATTTTATTGATGTAACAACATAGTTGGTGGAAGATCATAAATGTGCAGAAGTGGGGAGATAGGAGGCGGAATCGATCGGGTTTATGTCTTGGATAGTAGAGATGAAACGGTGATGGTGCACTACTCGCATTCTCATTCTTGATAAGAAGAAGGGGCGGCTGCTCAACTTCTTTAGGTAGAGGTTGATTCATCACAACTCCCATGTTTTCTATGAATGCGAGTCATCAGCAAAAATGTCTTCAAAACTTCCATCGATATTCCGAATGATAGTCTCATCGAAAAGGAAGTCATGATACTCGGTTAGCTTGACTAAATCATTCGGCAAGTCAAAGGGTTCGGACTTAGGTGTGGACTTATCGACAGAAGGGACTTCACGTGTATAATAAATGTTTGTTATATGTATACCCTAGAGGCCATTACTATACATAGGATGTATATTGTAGTGGATGCTTGGACATATATAGGGAGGACTTTCTTGCTCGACATGATAGTATGCTATTTGATTGCTCTTTACCTTAACGTGTACACTGATTGTCTCTCAGTTGCATGTTGGTAAAGCCCTTAGGATGTGTACTTGACTACCTGGACTATGATGCAGATCATACTAGTGGGGACATGGTAGTCCATATGTACATCCTTCAAGGTCCCTAGTCGTGGGTGTATCGAGACGGGGCATCGATATACTAGAGTAGACTAGCGTATACCTTCTCGACCCATACAGTTGGGCGATGGAAGATCCCATATCCATTGGTGTTTGACATCAGAGATGATATACGGGTGCTCAGTGTAGACTGGGTACACTGGACGGACTCGCCGAGAACTCCCAGATGGTATTATACCTTACGTCAGATGGCAGTTCTCTGGTGACACTGGTACAGGTTAGTCTGTAGACCCGAGATCGTCATAAAGTCTTGTGTGATTTCCACTGTGCTTTGATTTCCACCTTACCACGTCCAAGAGGGCGTGCAAAACGGTGGTTTTTGGGTACAGTCCCGAATCACTTGGAGGCAATGAGCGATAGGAGGGGATTCGTCTCTCCCGGTATAGGGAGTTGATGTTGCACTGTGTTCGATTGGTTATAACCGGAAATCCCTGGCCAGGGTTGCTGAGATTTACTGGTAAGTTTTACCAGTAGTATCTTGAACTGTTATAGACCACATATCGACACGACTTATCGAGCTACTGGGGTCTGACGTTTACCACCCCTAGACAAGATATGCGACATATCAGACGATCAGACCGGACTGTGTGGTAAGTGTTACTGTTCGGATTCACAGGAGTGTGAGCGGGCTTGCTCGTTGATCTTTTGATCGCTCAATACCCGGGTGGCCGTTACGTTTAGTAGACCGCTTGCGGCTTGTAGGTGTTTGATATGATCATCACCTGCTGCCGGCGTATTGACGAGTCTTTAGAGTCTTACACAGAGGTTTCCTGGCTCAAGCGAAACGAAATAGGAACGCATATGAGATATGTGCGGGACCGAGAATAATATTAGTATGTGATACTGAATTTTATTCTCGCGATTTGTAGCATCGGATGGTTATATAAGATATAGCCGGGTTACCGAATCAAATGTTGATTCGATACATCGATACATTGGATATTAGTCGGTCATATGCGATATGACCGGATCGTTAAATCAAGTGTTGATTTAATGATTTAATGTATAATTATACATTTGATATATCACTTTACATTAACTAGTATTTGTTCACTTATGATGGATTTTTTCACTTGTTGTGCACATTGTATATATGATATAGTTTTGTGCACTAGTTTGTATCATGTTTGATGATACATGCAAACTTGGGTGTGTGTATGCTTTAAACCATGTTTAGGTTAATGGTTAGGGCTTTTATTTATTTATTAGTTTATTTATTTATTCCTTTTTGGCAAAAACAAAATGGGTGGCTTTCTTTGTTTTACACTAGAAGCTTCATGATACTTTTGACAAAGTCTTAGCCATTTTGTTTTTATCCTTAACCTAACCATTTAACTAAACCCTAGTTTATTCTCTACACTCACCCATGGTTGCTAAATGATAACCATCACTTGATTTTGTTTTAATTGATAATTCTTTTTCTTTCTTCTTCTTCTTCATCTTCTTCATGAAGAAAAAGGCAAAGCTTTCTTGAAAAATGTCAAGTGATGAAATCAAGTGAGAAATCTAAATCCAAAGTGAACCCACTTCCTATTTCTTCTTCCTCTACCATTTGCCATGTAGTATAGGGTGTTTTCTTCACAAGTTTCATGACTTGGTGAAGATAGAGCTCGAGTTAGAGTCGCCTCGACGTAGATCATATTCGGCATCGAAGTCAACGACCTAGCCCGATCTTTTCTCCGATGAAACCACCGCGAGAGTCCAGGATTCCGATGGTTGTAGCGGAGGGACGTCATCACGGAGCAAAGGAAGTGGAGGACCGGATCTACAAAGGTTGTATTTCCATTCACTTAGTACTAAAGCAGTTTAGTAGCTTGTAGTTTCGTTTTGCCTCTAGTTAATGATCTTGCATAGGATTCTTAGGCACATGAAAAATTTGATTTTGGCATGGTTGATGCCTTATGGAACCTCATGGGTGTGCCTAGGAACCCTACAGTGGTATCAGAGCCTAGCTAGAGCCTTAGGCGAAGTGTAGACGAAGTTAGAATGCCGATCGAACCTAGAAACCCTAACTCAAACCACTCTCTGGACATTTTCTAGATTTTTGGATTTTTGTGAATGAAAAATATCCAAAAAATTCAGCTGGGATTTCTAGGGGTTACTGTGAAGCACGTGTCCCCAAGTCGACTAAACTGCCGTGGAACCGTGGCCCCACCCTGGCATTTGCGGCGGTTCCGCGGCCGTATAAGTGAATCTTGTCACTTGCTTTGCACAGTAATGCCCATCTGTACATGCTGTATTTTATGGGAATTTTTAATTGATACTCAACAGTTGTGTTTTTCTGGGTTGTATTGGGAGTTCGTAGATTCGATCGGATTGTCTAATTTTGTCTATGTGTTTTCCGGATATTTTAGAATATGTTAAAAATTTCGACCGGATATAAATACCCAATTTTTCCCCTGCCGGAAAATTTCCAAGTGTTGGATTTTTCCGTGTTTAAGAACGTTCTAAGTAGTGCAAGTAACGCGATGGTCCCTCTAGAAGACAACAAACCTTAACTCGATTATGTGACCGTCTTGAACTGCCCTTTGAACCTTAGGGTTTGGGGCTGTACGGCGTGCCACATGTGAGGCGTTGGCTTGACCCTTCTACGGCTGGACCGTTGGTACTGAGGCATGAAGTGAATGTTTTTAAACTTATTTCATGTGTTGAGCAGTTTCGGGAAAACTTGGGTGTTTGATTGTTCGATCGGAAAGTTTAACATTTTCTGTTTTATCTGGAATGTGATACAATATTTGGGATCCACAAGTAGTTATGAGATAACTAATTTGGATGTTATAAACACAGCACTTTAGTCTCACTTGATCGGTTGCTACGGAATTTTGATGTGGTCAAAAGTCCGTCGCAATCACGTAGCTTACGCGGATACTCGCCGGATAAACTTAACAGACAGCCTCACCCCATAGCCCGACCAAGTGACTGTAGGAGAACCCCGTTGCCGAAAGCATCCGTTCGGGTGCTCACGGCAGCGGTGTTCCGCCTTGGTGCACTTCGTCGACGGCATCGGGGGTGCGTCCGTCTACTAAAGTTTACGATGAGCATTCGATCAGAATGTCGGGAATCTTGTTGAATTGCCCGACTTGATATTGAAAAGTGTTTTCGATAATGAGACTAAAATGCGGGGTTTATAATTGTTAGGCATGTGATGTCTAAGGAATTCATTTGGTCAGGCATGCGATGTCTGAGGAGATTGCGGATTCTAACTGTTGTAGTTTTACACTTTCTTTTCTGTGACCGTAAGTGTAATATGTGATATCGCCGGTTCCGTTGCTATATATCAACGACAATTGAGATGGGCATATTTACTTACGTTGATGACATGTGATGTTATGTGTTGCTAGATATGTTATATTGGATCGTCGCGTTTTGACTAGCCGGGGGATTTTTATGTGAGATGAGTGTTTTTCATTTTCATTCATGTAAAAACTTGTATGTAATATACTTTTATTGGGGCACTTCCAGGTTGTGGAAGATGTCACCATTGTATATTATTTACTTTTCCGCATTAGGATAGACCCAAGGAGGGGAGCACAAGTAACCAGGTTCTAGGGTCCAGTGGGAAACCATCTCGAGGAGTCGAGTTCGGGTCTCCTAACCCTAGAATTGGTAGGGTTGCTTGCCTCTCTCGTAGAGGTCTAGGGGTGTGGGTTTGGCTATTCATCACGACCGTGGAATCCGTGTTTTATAGAGGCTCAAAATAAAACACGGACGTCCTAGTATATCCAATATTTCATATGATATTTTCTGCTGCGTTATCTGTGATGTGATCATGTGATATGTTCAGATAGATATTGCATATAGTATATATGATATATTATATAGACGTTGCTTATGTTTTACACCCGCGCTAGCCCTGCCTCGCTCTGGCGTTAGTTACCTAACCTAACGGTGCAGACGGGACATCGAGGCGAATGCGGATGGCATAAGCGTACGTTATATTTATCTGTGATGTTTAGGTGGACTTAATTGATAGGAATTCATTAATGTGATTAATGAAATAAAAGAAACCTAAAGATATTGTGGAATCGAATTTTCAAAACCAGGTAGCTACAGTTCTTGCTTTGCATCGCGGTGTTCCTTGTAGAACATCCTGCACCTTATTTGATAAGGAAAGGACCGAGATCCCTTCACCGGGAGTGACTCCTTTAGCAATAACTGGAAGATGCTACAACTCTCGATTTGTCTTTTGATTGCTTCTATAGTTTCTGCTTTGCACAGTGATATATATGATATATCCCGCACCTCATTCGACGAGGAAAGGGCCAACGATCCCTTCACCGGGAGTGACCCCTTTAGCAAAACTAGAAAAGCCTCAAAAACACTCCATTTTAAAATCATTTGATTCTACAGCGATATCAAGTTCATTACGCAATAGGTTTTCAGAAAAACCTGTCGTAGCCCTCCGTCATTTCAGATAAGTACTATTTAGTATTCGTGCTGCGGTAGTTTGGCATGCGACAAGGCGTAGTGTACGGTAGCTAACTAGTGCTTATCTGCTTGCATACGATGCGATTGGATTAGGGTATTCGCACGGCATTGTTTGGCATGCGTCAAGGGTCGTGCGGGTGGGTTTAATTCAATCAAGAAATGTACGGGTTGAACTTGACTAGCGGACTATGGGTTGTTTGGCATGCGTCAAGGTCATAGCACGCTAGGGGAAAAATATTATCGGGAAGTTCAAGTGTTGAAATTTGCGATGAGATTGCATACCTTCTATGAGATAGATGGATCCTGATACCCGCTGCGAGTAAGAGTTACTCCTGGAAGAGTTTTACACATTACAATTAGCCGATCAAGTAGGTGTCTAGAAAAGTGTCAACGAGGTTACGCCTCTGGGAAAATGAGGTTTACATTAATTAGGTTCGTGCGAAAGCACTGGGGACCTCCCTCAAAGTACCGACACTGGCCTGGCTGAAAGATTGGCGAACTTGTAGCGTGTAATTAATCCCGGCTAGTCTTTCCTTTTAGGGTTTGAAGGAAGATTTGATAAAAACAGTGGGAGCCATCCTGATTAGATAAAATAATAACCAATCTGATTCTTGCAAGAGCGCACGCTGAGTGTTTTCTGTAGGGTTCCTAGGCACACTAATGAGGTCTCACAAGGCATCAACCATGCCAATTTCAAAATTTACAAGTGCCGAGAAACCCTAATACGGATCGTTAACTAGAATTTTAGGCGAAACAAAGAGCTGGTTAACAATTTAACTCTAAGTGAACGGAAATACAACCTTTGTAGATCCGGTTCTCCACCTCCATAGCTCCGTGATGAGGTCCCTCCGCTGTCCAAATCAAATCCATGACTCTAGCATCGGCTTCATCGGAGAAATGGGTGGGCTTGGTCGTCGGTTCGATGTCGAAGATGATCTACGTCGAGGCATCACAAGATCGAGCTCCAACTTCACCAAGCCTTGAAAACTTATGAAGGAAACACCCTATACTACTTGGCAAGCGGTAGAGGATGAAGAAATAGGAGGTGGGTTCATTTTAGAATTGGATTTCTCACTCATTAGCTCAAGTTGCCATTGATGGAGCAAGCTTTCTTCATGTTGATGATGAAGAAGAAGAAGAAGGAATATTATGATAAGTTATTCTAAAAAGAATAATAAAATCATTCTTATCATAATATTAACCATGGTTATGTGTAGAGAATTGACTAAGGTTAAATGAATGGTTAGGGTTAATGAGATGAAGACAAAAGGGTTTCTTTGGTCAAAGCTTCATGAAGCTTCAACAAGCTTCATGAAAGAAAGAAACCTTTTGTTTTTCTTTTCTCTTTTCTTTTAATCCAAATAAAAAGATAAATGAATGAATAAAAGAAAACCCTAACCATTTGCTTAACCAAGGTTTAACTCTTCACACATACCCTAGCAATCATGCATCATCAAACATGATACGTTCAAGTGCACAGAAAAAATATATCACATATACGATGTGCACATGCGAGTGAGAAAATCCATCTTAAGTGAAACGATACTAGTTAATGCAAAGTAATATATCAAATATATATTTATGCATTAAATCATTAAATCAACACTTGATTTAACGATCCGGTCATATCGCATATAACCGACTAATATCCAATGTATCGACTTATCGAATCAATCCTTGATTCGATAACTAGGTTATATCGCATACAACCAATCGATACATTCATCGCGAGAATAGAATACGGTATCGCATACACGCATTATTCTCGGTCCCGCACATATCTCATATGCGCTCCTATTTCGTTTCGCTTGAGCCAGGAAACCTCTGTGTAGGACTCTAAAGACTCGTCAATACGCCGGCAGTAGATGATGATCATATCAAACACCCACAAGCCGCAAGCGGTCTGCTAAACGTAACGGCCACCCGGGTATTGAACGATCAGAAGATCGACGAGCAAGCCCGCTCACACTCCTGTGAATCCAACCAGTAACACTTACCGTACAGTCCGGTCTTGTCGTCTGATATGTCGCATATCTCGCCTAGGGGTGGTAAACGTCAGACCCCAATAGCTCGATAAGTCGTGTCGATATGAGGTCTATAACAGTTCGAGAAACTACTGGTAACACTTACCAGTAAATCTCAGCAATCCTGGCCAAGGATTTCCGGTTACAGCCAATCGAACACAGCGCAACATCAACTCCCTATACCGGGAGAGACGAATCCCCTCCTATCGCTCATTGCCTCCATATGATTCGGGACTGTACCCAAAAACCACCGTTTTGCACGCCCTCTTGGACGTGGTAAGATGGAAATAAAAGCACAGTGGGAACCACACAAGACTCTATGATGATCTCGGGTCAACAGACTACTCTGTACCAGTATCACCAGAGAACTGCTATCTGACGTAAGGTATAATACCATCTGGGAGTTCTCGGCGAGTCCGTCCAGTGTACCCAGTCTCCACTGAGCACCAGCATATCATCTCTGATGTCAAACACCAATGGATATGGGATCATACATCGCCCATCTGTATGGGTCGAGAAGGTATACGCTAGTCTACTCTGGTATATCGATGCCCCGTCTCGATACACCCACGACTAGGGACCTTGAAGGATGTACTTATGGACTATCCTGTCCCCACTAGTATGATCCGCATCATAGTCCAGGTAGTCAAGTACACATCCTAAGGGCTTTACCAATATGTAACAGAGAGACAATTTAAGGTAAGAGTAACCAGATAGCATACTATTATGTCGAGCAAGAAAGTCCTCCCTATATATGTCCAAGCATCCACTACAATATACATCCTATGTATAGTAATGGCCTCTAGGGCATACATATAACTAACAATCTCCCACTTGCACTAGGGCCATCTGATAGCAGTGGTTGTAGTATCTCATATTCAACCATCCCATAAAAGTCTCTCTCTGGTAAAAGGCCTTTGTGAGTGGATCCGCCGTGTTGTCCTCTGAGTCTACTCTCCTAACCTCGATCACCCTGGAGATCAACCATCTCCATGATCAGGTGACACTGCCTTAGAATATATCTGGATCACTGATGGGACGGGTGTTCCTTGGCATAAGCCACAACTCCATTGTCACACAATGGGAGGAAGGAAGTTCATCTCATGAACTAATATACATCCAGACTGTCTCTTTGGTAGCATCTTAAGTAGCGATGTATCGAGCCTTTATCTTCTAGTATGCCACGGTATCTAGCTTGGAACTCTTCCAACATACCGTCCCTTTACTGAGGGTAAAGACAATACCTGTGACTGACTTTCAGTCGTCCTTATCACCCTGGAACCCTTCCAGTGATTCTCCCTAGGATCGGTTGATACCGTCTCACTACAACTAATGAGAATCCTAACATCCAATTAGATCTATCTCATAGATCCAAAACCCAGGATTTAGGAGGTATCATTTTTATCCTATATAGAGAATCATTGTGATAAATGGAGATTGACCGAGCGTAGCATAGGAAACTCCTTTCTTATCAAGAGCGTGACATCCACGTACTCTACGAGGATCACCACCATACTCCCTACTAACTTTTTGTTTATACAAGGTTCATCTACCATTTTTGATGATGTCAAACTCTTTGACTTATCCATCAAAACAGATGTTCCAACTCCGCGATGCCTGCTTTATCACATAAAACATCTTGCACACGTTTCCGCTGCTCCCACTGTCTACGAGGCACTCTGGCTGTGTACTTATAGACGCTCTATTCTAAAACATCATTTAGAAAAGCTGTCATGACACCCAACCACCAGATATCGTAGTCATGGTATGTAGCCGTGGTAAGTAGGATCCGGATGGACTTAAGCATAGCTCCTTAGAAAAAGGTTTCCTCATGATCCATACCTGGTCAATGATGCAAACCTTTAACAAGTCTAGCTTTGAAAGTCTCAACTTTTCCATCTACACCAAGTAATCTTCTCAAGATATACTTGCTCCTGATGGGGATTTAACCCTTCAGATATAGCAACCAAAGTCCATACTTTGTTGGTGTACATGGATTCCATCTCAGATCGCTAAGCATCCAGCCATTCATACAGAGTCCCACTCCAGATGGCCAGCTCGAAACTAGTTGGGTCATCATCTCATGATGCAATCCTCGCTCCCACTATCATCGAGAAACCGAAGTATCTCTCAGGTGGGTGAGGAACCCTACTAGATCGGCGGAGAGGCCGAGGTTCGTTGGTAACTATTGAATCATTTGGTTCTGTCAAATCATCAGCTGCAGTTTTGTATAGCTGGAACCTTTCCAGTTCTACATAACAGATCTTGTCTCGAGTTTGTCCGGATTATGCTTTTAGACATAGCCCGGACAACCCCAAATCTTAACCAACTTAAGATATGGGCTCTTCCCTTTCCATATCACATATGAAGCGGTAGACAACTGATTTGATTTGAACCCTATTCAATAGGTATGCAGCTTCTCAAGTGCATAACTCCCAAAAGGAAATAGGAAACTCAGTAGTACTCATCATAGAGCACACCATATAACATAGTGTGCTATTGCTCCTCCCCGATATACCATCATGCTATGGTGTATACGGAGGAGTAATGCTGAGAGAGAATCTCATTCTCCTTTAGAATAATCCAGGATTTCCGTGCTCAAGTATTCTCCTCCTCGATCTCATCAAAGGACATAATACTTATACCCGTGTTTTGGTTTTCTACTTCTAAATCATATTCTGTGAATATCTCAAAAGGTTCGGACTTGTGTTTCAACAGGAACATATGTCTGAATCTTGAGAGATTATCAGAGAATGTAACGAAGTACAAAGAACCAGTCCTGGCATATGTAGACAGGGGACCTCTCATACATCAACATGTATCATCCCAAGAGTTCATCAACTCTTTCTCTGTTTCCAGTAAACAGAGCTATGGTCATCGTATCTTTGTGACATGACTGGCAAGTTTCACAAGATGTAAATTCAAACTAATTTAAATATGCATCTATATGTAACTTTAGATAGTCGGGTCGCATTGATATGACCTAGTCTACAATACCTCAAGAAGGATTCGTTCATTTCTGAACTCTTCCTCTTGTGTGTGTTCAGTATACTAAAGAACTGTAGTTTGATTTAGAACATCAACGCTTTTAGATAACGTGCCTGATCCGATCAACTTTTGATATAGGAAATGTTCAAAACATTATCCATCAATACAAAATTTTATCATTTCTTTACTGATAAAGAGACTGATATGATTTTGTATATCAGGTTCGGTATCTAATAACATTCGTTCAGAATCAATGTATTGGTAATACAGGGTGACAGTGACCAACAGACTTGGCTGCAACTCTTGCCCCGTTTTCTGCCTCATGAAACTTATCACTCGTTCTCAGTTCTCTACCTTTCTGTAGCCCTATGTAACATATTACATATGCGGGATCCTGATCCGGTATCATATACTCAGGACGTAAAGGACACTGAGAAACTGTTCTATATAATGAACACACCCGAAGATGATGCATCATCATGCACTACTTTGTTTGGGCGGCACGGGAATTCTGGTAATCCCCAATTTCCTGCTCTGTCTTATAACAATTATAAGTTGGAGCGGGACCAACGTTCCCCAGCTCAGTATAACAAGCGGGTTCGGTCAATTCTTCCGTATTATTATCTTGATTAAGGCGTGATATGGTCGCTACCTGGAGAGAGAGAGAAGAAAACACTCAGCATGTGCTCTTGCAAGAATAGATTGGTTTTTATTTTATCTAATCAGGATGGCTCCCACTTCTTTTTATCAAATCTTCCTTCAAACCCTAAAAGGAAAGACTGGCCGGGATTAATTACACACTACAAGTTCGCCAATCTTTCAGCCAGGCCAGTGTCGGTACTTTGAGGGAGGTCCCCCGTGCTTTCGCACGAACCTAATTAATGTAAACCTCGTTTTCCCAGAGGCGTAACCCCGTTAACACCTTTCTAGACACCTACTTGATCGGCTAATTATAATGTATAAAACTCTCCCAGGAGTAACTCTTAATCGCAGCGGGTATCGGGATCCAACTATCTCATAGAAGGTATGCAATCTCATTGCAAATTTCAACACTTGAAATTCCCGATATATTTTGCCCCTAGTGTTTTATGACCTTGACGAATGCCAAACAACCCATAGTCCACTAGTCAAGTTCAACCCGTACATTTATTGATTGAATTAAACCCACCCGCACGACCCTTGACGAATGCCAAACAACGCCGTACGAATACCCTAATCCAATCTGCATCATATGCATAAGCAGATAAATACTAGTTAGCTACCGCACACTACGCCTTGACGAATGCCAAACTACCGCAGCACGAATACTAACTAGTACTTATCTGAAATGACGGAGGGCTAGGACAGGTTTTTCTGAAAATCTATTGCGTAATGAACTTGAAATCGTTGTAGAATCAAATGATTTTTGAAATGGAGTGTTTTTTAGGCTTTTCTAGTTTTGCTAAAGGAGTCACTCCCGGTGAAGGGATCGTCGGTCCTTTCCTCGTCGAATGAGGTGCGGGATATATCATATATATCATCACTGTGCAAAGCAAAAACTCTTAAAAGAAATCAAAAGACAAACCGAGTGTGTAGCATCTGCCAGTTATTGCTAAAGGAGTCACTCCCGGTGAAGGGATCTCGGTCCTTTCCTCATCGAATAAGGTGCAGGATATATCACATATACCTCTGTGCAAAGCAAAAACTGTAGCTACCCTTTTATTTTTGAAATTCGATTCTACAACATCTTAGGTTTCTTTTCTTTCATTAATCACATTAATGAAGTCCCATCATTTAAGTTACCTAAACATCACAGATAAAAACGACGTACACTTATGCCATCCGCATTCGCCTTGATGTCCCCTCATGCACCGTTAGGTTAGGTAACTAATGACAGAGCGGGGCAGGGCTAGCGCGGGTGTAAAACATAAGTAACGTCTATATAATATATCATATATACTATATGCTGTATCCATCACAAAACATATCACATGATCACATCACAGATATCTCAGCAGAAGAAACATATATGAAATATTGGATATACTAGGACGTCCGTGTTTTAGTACGAGCCAGTATAAAACACGGATTCCACGGTCGCGATGAATAGCCAAACCCACACCCCTAGACCCCTACGAGAGCGGCAAACAACCCTACCAATTCTAGAGTTAGGAGACCCGGACTCGACTCCTCGAGTTGGTCTCCCACTGGACCCTAGAACCCGGTTACTTGTGCCCTCCTCCTTGGGTCTATCCCAGTGCGGAAAAGTAAATAATATACAAAAGGTGACATCTTCCGCAACCTGGAAGTGCCCCAATAATAGAATATTACATACAAGTTTTTACATGAATGAAAATGAAAAACACTCATCTCACATAAAAACCCCCCGGCTATTCAAACACGACGATCCAATATAACATATCCAGCAACACATAACAACACATGTCATCAACGTAAGTAAATATGCGCATCCCAATTGTCGTTGACATATAGCAACGAAACCGGCGATATCACATATTACACTTACGGTCACAGAAAAGAAAGTGTAAAACTACAACAGTTGGAATCCGCAACCTCCTTAGACATCGTATGCCTAAACCAATGAATTCCTTAGACATCACATGCCTAACAATTATAAACCCCGCATTTTAGTCTCATTATCGAAAACTCTTTTCAATATCAAGTCGGGCAATTCTACAAGATTCCCGACATCCTGATCGAATGCTCGTCGCAAACTTTAGTAGGCGGCCGCACCCCCGACGCCGTCTACGAAGTGCACCAAGGAGGAACACCGCTGCCGCGAGCACCCGAACGGATGCCTTCGGCGACGGGGTTCTCCTACAGTCACTTGGTCGGGGCTATGGGGTGAGGCTGTCTATTAAATTTACCCGGCGAGTATCCGCGTACACTACGTGATTGCGATGGACTTTTGATCACATCAAAATTCCGTGGCAACCGATCAAGTGAGACTAAAGTGCTTGATTTATAACATTCATTCAGTTATCTCATAACTACTTGTGAATTCCAATTATTTTATCCCATTCCAGATAAATAGAAAATGTTAAACTTTCCGATCGAACATTCAAACACCTAAGTTTTCCGAAACAGATCAACACATGAAATAAGTTTAAAAACATCCAGTTCATGCCTCAGTACCAACGGTCCAGCCGTAGAAGGGTCAAGCCAACGCCTCACATGTGGCACGCCTACCGCCCCAAACCCTAAGGTTCAAAGGGCAGTTCAAGACGGTCACATAATCGAGTTAAGGTTTGTTGTCTTCTAGAGGGACCATCGCTTTACTTGCACTACTTAGAACGTTATTAAACTATGGAAAAATCCAACACTTGGAAATTTCCCGGCAGGGGAAAACGTGGGTATTTATATCCAGTCGAACTTTTTAACAGTTTCTAAAATATCCGGAAAAACATAAATGAAGTTAAATTATCCGATCAAATTAACGAATCCCCAATAAAACCCTAGAAAACTCAACACTTGAGTGGAATTAAAAAATTCACATAAAAAATTGCCAAGAAAGGACCTAAGAATAAATATATGAAATTTGAGGGACTAAGTCCAAATTTGGGCCACGGAAGCGCCGCCAAACCCCTGGTTTGGCCGCGGTTCCGCAGTCGAATTATGGAATTAGGAGCCCAAACTTCACAGTAATTCTTATTTTTTCCTGCTTATTTTTCTGCATATTTTTAATTCACAAAATTCAACAGTTTTGAAAAATGTACAGAGAGCGATTTTGCAATGGGGTTTCGGTTCGATCGGATTTCTAACTCCGTCTACGAATCGCCTAAGGCTCTAGCTAGGCTCTGATACCACTGTAGGGTTCCTAGGCACACTAATGATGTCTCACAAGGCATCAACCATGCCAATTTCAAAATTTACAAGTGCCGAGAAACCCTAATACGGATCGTTAACTAGAATTTTAGGCGAAACAAAAAGCTAGTTAACAATTTAACTCTAAGTGACCGGAAATACAACCTTTGTAGATCCCGTTCTCCACCTCCATAGCTTCGTGATGAGGTCCCTCCGCTGTCCAAATCAAATCCATGACTCTAGCATCGGCTTCATCGGAGAAATGGGCGGGCTTGGTCGTCGGTTCGATACCGAAGATGATCTACGTTGAGGCATCACAAGATCGAGCTCCAACTTCACCAAGCCTTGAAAACTTGTGAAGGAAACACCCTATACTACTTGGCAAGAGGTAGAGGATGAAGAAATAGGAGGTGGGTTCACTTTAGAATTGGATTTCTCACTCATTAGCTCAAGTTGCCATTGATGGAGCAAGCTTTCTTCATGTTGATGATGAAGAAGAAGAAGAAAGAATATTATGATAAGTTATTCTAAAAAAAATAATAAAATCATTCTTATCATAATATTAACCATGGTTATGTGTAGAGAATTGACTAAGGTTAAATGAATGGTTAGGGTTAATGAGATGAAGACAAAAGGGTTTCTTTGGTCAAAGCTTCATGAAGCTTCAACAAGCTTCATGAAAGAAAGAAACCTTTTGTTTTTCTTTTCTCTTTTCTTTTAATCCAAATAAAAAGATAAATGAATGAATAAAAGAAAACCCTAACCATTTACTTAACCAAGGTTTAACTTTTCATACATACCCTAGCAATCATGCATCATCAAACATGATACGTTCAAGTGCACAGAAAAAATATATCACATATACGATGTGCACATGCGAGTGAGAAAATCCATCTTAAGTGAACCGATACTAGTTAATGCAAAGTAATATATCAAATATATATTTATGCATTAAATCATTAAATCAACACTTGATTTAACGTTCCGGTCATATCGCATATAACCGACTAATATCCAATGTATCGACTTATCGAATCAATCCTTGATTCGATAACTAGGTTATATCGCATACAACCAATCGATACATTCATCGCGAGAATAGAATACGGTATCGCATACACGCATTATTCTCGGTCCCGCACATATCTCATATGCGCTCCTATTTCATTTCGCTTGAGCCAGGAAATCTCTGTGTAGGACTCTAAAGACTCGTCAATACGCCGGCAGCAGATGATGATCATATCAAACACCCACAAGCCGCAAGCGGTCTGCTAAACGTAACGGCCACCCGGGTATTGAACGATCAGAAGATCGACGAGCAAGCCCGCTCACACTCCTGTGAATCCAACCAGTAACACTTACCGTACAGTCCGGTCTCGTCGTCTGATATGTCGCATATCTCGCCTAGGGGTGGTAAACGTCAGACCCCAATAGCTCGATAAGTCGTGTCGATATGAGGTCTATAACAGTTCGAGAAACTACTAGTAACACTTACCAGTAAATCTCAGCAATCCTGGCCAGGGATTTCCGGTTACAGCCAATCGAACACAGCGCAACATCAACTCCCTATACCGGGAGAGACGAATCCCCTCCTATCGCTCATTGCCTCCATGTGATTCGGGACTGTACCCAAAAACCACCGTTTTGTACGCCCTCTTAGACGTGGTAAGATGGAAATCAAAGCACAGTGGGAACCACACAAGACTCTATGATGATCTCGGGTCAACAGACTACTCTGTACCAGTGTCACCAGAGAACTGCCATCTGACGTAAGGTATAATACCATCTGGGAGTTCTCGGCGAGTCCGTCCAGTGTACCCAGTCTCCACTGAGCACCCGTATATCATCTCTGATGTCAAACACCAATGGATATGGGATCATCCATCGCCCATCTGTATGGGTCGAGAAGGTATACGCTAGTCTACTCTGGTATATCGATGCCCCGTCTCGATACACCCACGACTAGGGACCTTGAAGGATGTACTTATGGACTACCCTATCCCCACTAGTATGATCCGCATTATAGTCCAGGTAGTCAAGTACACATCCTAAGGGCTTTACCAACATGTAACAGAGAGACAATCAATATACACGTTAAGGTAAAGAGTAACCAGATAGCATACTATCATGTCGAGCAAGAAAGTCCTCCCTATATATGTCCAAGCATCCACTACCATATACATCCTATGTATAGTAATGGCCTCTAGGGCATACATATAACTAACATTTTCTTCTCTCTCTCTCCAGGTAGCGACCATATCACGCCTTAATCAAGATAATAATACGGAAGAATTGACCGAACCCGCTTGTTATACTGAGCTGGGGAACGTTGGTCCAGCTCCAACTTATAATTGTTATAAGACCGAGCAAGAAGTAGGGGAATACCAGAATTCCCGTGCCGCCCAAACGAAGAGAGTGCATGCTGATGCATCATCTTCGGTTGTGTTCATTATACAGAACTGTTTCTCAGTATTCTTTACGTCCTGGATATGAGATACCGAATCAGGATCCCGCATATGTAATTTGTTACATGGGCTACAGATAGGTAAAGAACTTAGAACGGGTGATAAGTTTCATGAGACAGAAAACGGGACAAGTGTTGCAGCCAAGTCTGTTGGTCACTGTCACCCTGTATTACCAATACATTGATTCTGAACGAATGTTATTAGATATCGAACCTGATATACAAAATCATATTAGTCTCTTTATTAGTAAAGAAAGGATATAATTTTGTATTGTTGGATAATGTTTTGAACATTTCCTATATCAAAAGTTGATCGGTTCAGGCACGTTATCTAAAAGCATTGACATTCTAAATCGAACTACAGTTCCTAGTTTATAGAACACATACAAGAGGAAGAGTTCAGAAATGAACGGATCCTTCTTGAGGTTTTGTAGACTATGTCATATCAATATGACCCGACTAGATTAAGTTACATAGTAGATGCATATTTAAATCAGTTTGAATTTACATCTTATGAAACTTGCCAGTCATGTCACAAAGATATAATGACCTCAGCTCTGTTTATTGGAAACAGAGAAAGAGTTAGTAAACTCTTGGGACTGATACATGATGATGTATGTAAGGTCCCCTGTCTACACATGCCAGGACCGGTTCTTTGTACTTCATTACATTCTCCGATGATCTCTCAAAATTCAGACATATGTTCCTGTTGAAACACAAGTCTGAACCTTTTGAGATATTCACAGAATATAAGCTAGAAGTAGAGAACCAATACGGGTATAAGTATTATGTCCTTTGATGTGATCAGGGAGGAGAATACTTGTGCATAGAATTCTGGGACTATTCTAAAGGAGAATGAGATTCGCTCTCAGCATTATTCCTCCGCATACACCACAGCACGATGGTGTATCAGGGCGGAGTAATTACACCCTATTTGATATGATGTGCTCTATGATGAGTACTACTGAGTTTCCTATTTTCTTTTAGGGGGTTATGCACTTGAGAAGCTGCATACCTATTGAATTGGGTTCGAATCAAATCAGTGCCTACCACTCCATATGAGATATGGTATGGGAAGAGCCTATCTCTTAAGTAAGTTAAGATTTGGGGTTGTCCGGCCTATGTCTAAAACCAAAATATGGACAAGCTCGAGGCAAGGTCAGTTATGTAGAACTGGAATGGTTCCAGCTATACAAACTACAGCTGATGATTTGATAGAACCAAAGGATTCAATAGTCACCGATGAATCTCAGCCTCTCCGCCGATCTAGTAGGGTTCCTCATCCACCTGAGAGATACTTCGGTTTCTCTATGACAGTGGGAGCGAGGATTGCATCATGAGATGATGACCCAACTAGTTTCGAGCTGGCCATCAGGAGTGGGACTCTGTAAGAATGGCTGGATGCTTAGCGATCTGAGATGGAATCCTTATACACCAACAAAGTATGGACTTTGGTTGCTATATCTGAAGGGTTAAATCCCCATCAGGAGCAAGTATATCTTGAGAAGATTACTTGGTGTACAGGGAAAAGTTGAGACTTTTAAAGCTAGACTTGTTAAAGGTTTGCATCATTGACCAGGTATGGATTATGTTGAAACCTTTTCTAAGGATCTATGCTTAAGTCCATCCAGATCCTACTTGCCACGGCTACATACCATGACTACGATATCTGGTGGCTGGGTGTCATGACTGCTTTTCTAAATGATGTTTTGGAAGAGAGCGTCTATAAGTACACAGCCAGAGGGCCTCGTAGACAGTGGGAGCAGCGGAAACGTGTGCAAGATGTTTTATGTGATAAAACAGGCATCGCGGAGTTGGAACATCTGTTTTGATGAGTTAGTCAAAGAGTTTGACATCATCAAAATGGTAGATGAACCTTGTATATACAAAAAGGTAGTAGGGAGTATGGTGGTGATCCTCGTAGAATACGTGGATGACATACTCTTGATAGGGAAGTTGTTTCCTATGCTACGCTCGGTCAATCTCCGCTTATCACAAAGATTCTACATATAGGATTAAAGTGATACCTCCTAAATCCTGTGTTTTCATCTATGAGATAAATGTAATTGGATGTTAGGATACTCACTAGATGTAGTGAGATGGTATCAATCGATCCTGGGGAGAATCACTGGAAGGGTTCCAGGGTGATAAAGACGACTGAATGTCAGTCACAGGCAATGTCTTTACCCTCAGTAAAGGGACGGTATGTTGGAAGAGTTCTAAGCTAGATACCGTGGCATACTAGACGATTAAGGCTGGATACATCGCTACTTAAGATGCTACCAAAGAGGCTGTCTGGGTGTATATTAGTTCATGAGATGAACTCAGTTCCTCCCATTGTGTGACAATGGAGTTGTGGCTTATGCCAAGGAACGTCCGTCCCATCAGTGATCTAGACATATTCTAAGGTAGTATCACCTGATCATGGAGATGGTTGATCTCCAAGAAGATCGAGGTTAGGAGAGCAGACTCAGAGGACAATACGGCGGATCCACTCACAAAGGCCTTTTCCCAGAGAGAGACTATAATGGGATGGTTGAGTATGAGATACTACAACCACTGCTACAGATGGCCCTAGTGCAAGTGGGAGATTGTTAGTTATATGTATGCCCTAGAGGCCATTACTATACATAGGATGTATATTGTAGTGGATGCTTGGACACATATAGGGAGGACTTTCTTTCTCGATATGATAGTATGCTATCTGGTTGCTCTTTACCTTAACGTGTACACTGATTGTCTCTCAGTTACATGTTGTAAAGCCCTTAGGATGTGTACTTGACTACCTGGACTATGATGCAGATCATACTAGTGGGGACATGGTAGTCCATAAGTACATCCTTCAAGGTCCCTAGTCGTGGGTGTATCGAGACGGGGCATCGATATACCAGAGTAGACTAGCGTATACCTTCTCGACCCATACAGTTGGGCGATGGAAGATCATATATCCATTGGTGTTTGACATGAGAGATGATATACGGGTGCTCAGTGTAGACTGGGTACACTGGACGGACTCGCCGAGAACTTCCAGATGGTATTATACCTTACGTCAGATGGCAGTTCTCTGGTGACACTGGTACAGGTTAGTCTGTAGACCCGAGATTGTCATAGAGTCTTGTGTGATTCCCACTGTGCTTTGATTTCCACCTTACCACGTCCAAGAGGGCATGCAAAACGGTGGCTTTTGGGTACAGTCCCGAATTACATAGAGGCAATGAGCGATAGGAGGGGATTCGTCTCTCCCGGTATAGGGAGTTGATGTTGCACTGTGTTCGATTGGCTATAACCGAAAATCCCTGGCCAGGGTTGCTGAGATTTACTGGTAAGTGTTACCAGTGGTATCTCAAATTGTTATAGACCACATATCGACACGACTTATCGAGCTACTGGGGTCTGACGTTTACCATCCCTAGGCAAGATATGCGACATATCAGGCGATCAGACCGGACTGTACGGTAAGTGTTACTGGTCGGATTCACAGGAGTGTGAGCGGGCTTGCTCGTTGATCTTCTGATCGCTCAATACCCGGGTGGCCGTTACATTTAGCAGACCGCTTGCGGCTTGTGGGTGTTTGATACGATCATCACCTGCTGCCGGCGTATTGACAGGTCTTTAGAGTCCTACACAGAGGTTTCCTGGCTCAAGCGAAACGAAATAGGAGAGCATATGAGATATGTGCGGGACCGAGAATAATATCAGTATGTGATACTGAATTCTATTCTCGCGATTTGTATCTTCGGACGGTTATATAAGATATAGCCGGGTTACCGAATCAAATGTTGATTCGATACATCGATATATTGGATATTAGTCGGTCATATGCGATATGACCGGATCGTTAAATCAAGTGTTGATTTAATGATTTAATATATAATTATATATTTGATATATCACTTTACATTAACTAGTATTTGTTCACTTATGCTGGATTTTCCCACTTGTTGTGCACATTGTATATATGATATAGTTTTGTGCACTAGTTTGTATCATGTTTGATGATACATGCAAACTTAGGTGTGTGTATGCTTTAAACCATGTTTAGGTTAATGGTTAGGGTTTTTATTTATTTATTTGTTTATTTATTTATTCCTTTTTGGCAAAAACAAAATGGGTGGCTTTCTTTGTTTTACACTAGAAGCTTCATGATACTTTTGACAAAGTCTTAGCCATTTTGTTTTTATCCTTAACCTAACCATTTAACTAAACCCTAGTTTATTCTCTACACTCACCCATGGTTGCTAAATGATAACTGTCACTTGATTTTATTTTAATTGATAATTCTTTTTCTTTCTTCTTCTTCATCTTCTTCATGAAGAAAAAGGCAAAGCTTTCTTGAAAAATGTCAAGTGATGAAATCAAGTGAGAAATCCAAATCCAAAGTGAACCCACTTCCTATTTCTTCATCCTCTACCACTTGCCATGTAGTATAGAGTGTTTTCTTCATAAGTTTCATGACTTGGTGAAGGTAGAGCTCGAGTTAGGGTCACCTCGACGTAGATCATCTTCGGCATCGAAGTCAACGACCTAGCCCGATATTTTCTCCGATGAAACCACCACGAGAGTCCAGGATTCCGATGGTTGCAGCGGAAGGACGTCATCACGGAGAAAAGGAAGTGGAGGACCGGATCTACAAAGGTTGTATTTCCATTCACTTAGAACTAAAGCAGTTTAGTAGCTTGTAGTTTCGCTTTGCCTCTAGTTAATGATCTTGCATAGGATTCTTAGGCACATGAAAAATTTGATTTTGGCATGGTTGATACCTTGTGGAACCTCATGGGTGTGCCTAGGAACCCTACAATAAATAGTAGGATCGGTATCGTGAAGGTCCTCGAATTCGCAATTGTCGAAAGCTATCTTTTCGACAGAGCTTACATGAGCATAGGGTTTTGATGGTTGATTTCATAGCTTGTAGATGTTAAGCTCAATTATCATTTTCCTGAATGATAGGTTCATAGAACCGTTATGACAATTGATTATCGCGTTTGACGTTGCTAGGAAAGGTCGACCTAGGATTACTGGAATTTAGTTCCGTGGTTTTGCTACAGGCTGTGTATTTATAACTATAAAGTCCACAGGGAATATAAATTCCCCGACTTTGATTAACACGTCCTCTAGCTCACCCCGTAGTTGGGTGATAGATCGATCGGCCATCTAGAGAGTGCAATGCGTAGGTTTCAACTCTCCTATCCCTAATTACTCATAAACAGAATATGCAAGTAAGTTAACACTAGCACCTAAATCGAGTAGAGTACGATTGATATTTTTACCATAATGATTATAGATATTATAGGACAACCGGGGTCCTTACATTTCGTGGGCACCAATTGGGTTTGAGAATTGCTCATATTACTCGCTAAGAAAACCTTTATAGGTACTTGAGTTTTTCTTTTCCTAGTGCACAAGTCCTTTAAAATTTTCGCATAGGAAGAAACTTGTTTGATAGCATCTAGGAGAGGGATATTTATGTTTACTTGCTTAAAAATGTTCACAATTTTCTCCATTTGGGGACTTAGTTTGTTGGCCCTTAACCTATGTGAAAAATGAGCTTTATCAATAAGGGTTGGGTCCAACTTTTGAGGAGAAGTTTGTGGGGATGGAATGGATCCTAGAATTGAAGTTGGGATTGTTTTAGATGGTAATTCCTTCAAGGATGTGGGATGAGGGTTCAAGCCTAGTGGAAAACGGAGAACAGGCTCGAAAGAAGATGTTGGATTAGACGAAATAGGAGTAGAAGTAATGGCCAAGGTTTCATCAATATCATCGACTTTAACAACTTGTTTACCAACATTGTTATTCAGCACTCTTCCCGATCTCAACGTAGTTATGACACTCACATTATGATTTTGAAGGATGAGATTCGCGCTTTATGAGTGACCGGGGTTTGGTAGAAGTTGAGATGTAAGTCTCCCTTTCTCTCTCGCTCTTCGCGACATTTAACTGTGCAAGTTGTGCTTCTATTGATTTTATACTTTCACTGTGGGAAGCAGTGTGTTGCACTAACGTTTGGATAGAAGAAGTTAATTTAGCCGTCGTTTGCGTGGAATGCTTAATGAACATTTCTAAGTTACGTTCGAGCGCAGAGGTTTTATCGGTACCGGCTGCTGAAATTTTATTATAAGGATCAAAGTTGTTGGCCGGGTTTTGAAAGGATTGCGGTTGAAAGGGGTGCTGAATTTGTTATGGTGGCTGCTGTTGCTGTGGGGGGAGGATTTTGATAGTTGCTTGTGTACCGGTTTTGATTTTGAGTTTGGTTTTGGTTCCAAGCAAAATTAGGATGATTTCTCTATCCCTGATTGTATGTGGAAGAATAAGAATTGTTTCTAGGTCGTTGCTGAAAAGCAGCATTAGTTTGTTCTTGACCTTGAAACGGAGGATTCAAAGGACATTCTTTCGTTAAGTGTGATGGGTTAGAACAGAACCTACACATGGTTTTTGGGAGCGTAACTTGGTTTAGGGAGGCAAAAAAGAATTTGTTTTCGATAGCGTCAAGTTTCTTTTGCATCGTGGCCATTTCAGCTTTTACTGCGATGGAAACATCGAGCTGATGAATACCTGTCCTAGATGAAGTTGGTCTAACGCTTTCCCACTATAAGGTTTGTTCGGCGAGATCTTCCAGGAATTGCCAATCTTCGCCATTGTCTTTAGAAATGAAATGACATTGACAAATGGTTTTTAGCATTTGTTTTGTCGTAAGATTAATACCCTCATATATAATTCGACAAATTTGTCATCTATCAATTCCGTGATGGGGGCATTATAGAAGAAGATCCTTAAACTGCTCAAAGTATTTCCAGAATGGTTCATTGGGAAGTTGGGTAAACTGGTTAATCTCGCTTCGAACACGGGCGGTTTTGTGATTAGGATAAATTTTCTTAAGGAATGCTATAAAGAATTCGTCCTATTTGGCGATAGAATGTGCGACTGTGCTATAAAGCCATTTTTCTGCTAGGTCGCACAAGGTAAAAGGGAGAAGACATAATCGCATAGTATCCCCTGAAAGTTGGGTTGTGCCCATCATTGCGCATACGTTTTCGAATTTGGTGATAAAAACGTATGCATCTTCGGATTCAAGCCAGCGAAATTTGGGCAACAAGTTGATGAAGTGGGGTTTAATTTCAAAATTATCCTCATTGGCCGGTGGAATAGACAGACAAGTAGGAAGGGGACTGCGCACAGGGTAGCATCTTTCTTGAAGAGAGATGTACGGTGGATTCTGCGCACCTACGGGTTATGGCAGGGTGGTATCGTGAAATTCCGATGGAGATCCGTCCATTTCGGGAGATGTGTTGGGTGGAGGGGAAATAGAAGTTGAAGAAGTACCGACTTCGAAGTCGATAGCAAAGACGCGGACAAGACGGGCACTAGAATCCCGTGTCCAGCCGATCATGCACTAAGCGGGTTTAGCGCACGTGGCAGCGTGTATGAAAACGATTTAAAATGGTTTGTTTTGAAAAAGTGTCAGACGTGAGGCTTGACTCAACAAATCATAAAATGCACAATCAACCCTAGAAATAAGGTCACCTAGATCAAGCACTAAACCGCTCCTAGACTTCCAAAGGAAAAGCCGCAGGATCAATTCTCTATCGCCTCTTTATCACTCTTGTGGCTAGGTAAGTGCCAGGTAAGTGGGAGGTATCCGCTATACGGATCACTGAAAATAGCGGGTCTAATTAAGTAGCCAATTTCCTTAGTCACACTTGCCTAGACACCATAAGAGAAATGCGGATAAACGATAGATTACCCATGACCCTCCTCTGTCCTAATTGAGCGCGACAGTCCTTAGAGGCTTGGTCTAGATATTTTTAAAATAATTTAGGGTGAGAGTATGCTCGTTTTATGATTTTTGGGGCCTAGGAAGGGTGATGAAATCCCCACCAAATCTGGATTTAGGTTATTACCCCTTAATGTCCGGTTAAGATATGCATAAACAAACCAATATCAAAACATGCAAAAAGTTTTTTATTGAGCGGCGCTTTTTGCAAAGAACCCTGCAGTAAAAATCAGAATATTTGATTTTAGAAGAGAGAGAAAGATCAGGGAAAGATACAAGAGGATTTTGGGGAAGTAACTCCTCCACCTTGCCGCGGTTCTGCCACAAAAAGCACACTATTGCCGCCCAACCGCGGCTCTTTGGAGGGTTCTCTTGCTGATTTTTCTTCAGTGCAACCCTAGGCTCCTCTTGGATATGTTGAAAGTCTCTTAATCTCTTTTTCCTCACTCCAGTGACTTTAGATTCGCTTGCAAAATTCGCACACTAATTCTTAAATACACAAGATGCGGTTTTGATTATTTTATGGTATGGATAAGAATTCAACCCGAACAGTAAGAAAAAAAATTACAGCTGTTTCCCCGGCAACGGCGCCATTTGATTGATCTATTTTAAAGAAGTGTGTAACAAAGTAACCGCAATCAAGACGGTGTCGCTAGTAGCTAGCCGTGATGAGTACGGGTCGTCCGCAGGGAAACGTGAACCTTTTTCTTTCTTTAGACGAGTTGATTGAAAGATGGGTTGATTGGTTGTAAATCTATTTTGATACGGATGTAGATTTTATAAAGAAGAGGCTTGTAGGGTTCATATGACTTAGTAGTAATGGATGATTAATTAAAAATGACTCATTTTATCTTTTAATAGTTTAAAATTAGATCGATGGTGATGAATGTAGATTATGGTTCTTTTGGAAGAAACTAGGGTTTTCCACTCCTTACCCTTGTCCTTGCATTGATCTCTATTCATGTCTAGCCCTTAACAAAACATGTGTTAATTTAATTTCAAATTGTGGTCGAGACTATC
This sequence comes from Agapanthus africanus, assembly GCA_030015575.1. Classification (NCBI taxonomy): domain Eukaryota; kingdom Viridiplantae; phylum Streptophyta; class Magnoliopsida; order Asparagales; family Amaryllidaceae; genus Agapanthus; species Agapanthus africanus. The sequence goes on from CM057349.1 coordinate 142,335,868, forward strand.
AATAAATTGGTAGCGCGCCCGATACGGATGTTAACATTTATTTTGCTAAAGTTTCTAGACTTTAAAATGTATAAAAGAAGTTAAAATATTTTATCATCCATTGATCTACTCTAGCCTACATACCATAGCAAGCTTGGAATTACTCACGCATGGTTGGAGAAGAAAGGATAAAGAATGAGATCATAATGTAAGATGCAGAAATAAAATGCAGAAAGTAAATGCGAAAAGACTATTAAAAAGACTACCTTTATTGATCAACTATTGCATACAACTCTCATATAAAGTAGATTACAAAGAACCCTAGTTTTGCTCTTGCTCTCTCTCTTGTTTGAGGGTATGACTAGCTGATGATCTCCTGGATTCGTGAATCGTTGTGGACCTTTTGATCACTTCGGATTGATTCTCTTCCAAGCATAGCTCTCGGTCCTTAAAATAGTCCTAGAAGCAGAAACCCTAGATCCTATGTGATGATTTGTTGTTGCGATCTCACTGAAAAAATCCTAAATCCAACGGCCAGAAATGGGCCGCCGATCCGCTGCACATATGGCAGTTTGGCCACGATTGGGCAGCATAGTAGTAGGATCATGCTTTGAAAATTCATCTGCCATTTGATGTTAACACGTGGAGATCCTTGTGATGTCTGGATTCTTCAAATCTTTCTCTGAGTCTCTGCTGTTTATGATTTTATGATTTGATTGAACTTTATCGGCAGATTTTATTCCTGACATCTCGGATCTCTCGATCTTCAGACTTGAGCTCATATCTGCACAATATCTCAATTTATAGTATTAATAATATTTGTTATTATTGAGATATTATCCTAACCATTTTATATGATATTATATGTTAAGAATATTGATTAGAGATATTTGATATGATATGCATATTTTAATTACTAAAATTTCATATAAATATAATATGCATGTATTTTCCCTCATCATGTTAATTATAATTTATAAACATATGATAATAAACTATTTACACATAAACCCTCATATGTTCCATAATTACAAAAAACACTTTTTAGAACTTAACAATAGTAGGAAAATAATCATTCAAATGTGCAATATTTTCAACTAATCAAGTAGAGTCCTAAGGATGCGTGGGCGCTAGGCGCCAGCATCTCATGCGCCCGGCAAGTGGGCGTTGGGCGCCCGCAGACCACGTGCAAGGTGCATGGGCACTGGGCGCCAGCCCCTCACATGCCCGACACGTAGACGCTAGGCGCCTACAGAAAAAGGGGCTTAGCCCCGAGATCTGGAGTTAAACTCCCTAGAGGATTTTTATTTTTTTATTGTGGGGTTCAACTCCAAAAGAATTTTTATTATGGAGTTAAAATCCAAAAGATTTTAAATGGAGTTGGACTTCAAAAGATTTTGAATGGGGTTAGAATCCGAAAGACTCTAAAAGATTTTGACAAATGGAGTTGAACTCCCAAAAATCTTCGGAGATGATCAAAAGGGATCCATTTCTTCTCCCCTTTAGCTCTGGATCTTCTTTTGAGCCTTGGATATTTCCAAAGTGGGATTTTGGATATGGGTCTCCTACTTCCTCCTCTCTGTTGGCTGGATCTTGGAGAAAAAGAGGTTGAGACTTAAAAATCTTTCCTTTTGGAGATTTAATGGAAGATCCGAGTTCCTTTTCAAGGATTTTATGGTGATAAACTATTTCTTATTGGAAAAAGAAGAGTTAAACTCTTGATTTAATTCAGAAAAGAGAAGAAGGTTTAGAACCTTGAGGAAGGAGAAGGAGGCACAGAACCCCAATTTTTGGAGAGAATGAAAAGTTGTTAATTTTTTTTATCATGTTTGCCTTTATAGGCTAGACACTTTATATATAGCCCCTTAGACTTTGCCAAATGGCACTTGTGTCACCCCATGTCTTATGTGCTTATTTATTTTTGCATATAAACCATGGGATTTATAAAATTTTGGCTTTCTGCCCATTTCTCATACATTTATTTCTAAAAAATTTCATTGAACTAATTTATTGCTTCATTTTTGGTATGGAGCCGGCCCCTTCCATTCTTGGTCTTGACTTGGGCTTTTGCCCAATTTGCTTGAGCTTAGGCCCGCGTGACTGGGGGTTGACTGACTTTGACTTGGTCAACAGGGGTGTAATTTTTGACCCCAACAACCGTCTCATCAGATCGGTCCTCATATCCATCTATCTCATATCACTCCGGTCGTTATCCTCCGGATATCCGCCGAGTCCAATACTATCATCGGTAGGTAGTGTTCCCCTGCCAGGCTCAACACCTTTCTATATGATCTTCTTTCTCCGGGGTACCATACCGGGTCCACCATGTATCCGCAATCGGTTTCTCCTCCTGCCTCAATTCGGATAATCATCATACCTCAGCACCGAGAAATCTTATAGTGGACGCCGAAATATCATATCAAGAGAAACCGCGTTTTTAAAACAATCACAAGTTTTTAAATAATAACTGCGATTTCTCAAATCCAGAAATCTCATCAAAACAGAATCTTATGAAATGCATGGCAGTAATGAAATAATATGTACAGTCACAGAACAATACCGTAATGCATAGCAAGTGTATTCATATGAGCGTATTGGGTAGCAAGGTAAAGAAAGTGCAATAACTGAACTAGTATGTGGTACTAGGTACTAAACATTAGCTAAAATACTAACAGATTATAAGGTGATACGGTAACATAGCGAGTTCTAATGTGTACGTGGTATGGCAATTACCGATGATGTGTGTGTGAGCTAGCAAGAATGTGTACATGCAACATGTGCATCATCGGTAATGGTGCATGTGTCCTAGCAAACGAAGTCACATAAAGATAAGGGTATGAAGCGTAGTGTATATATCGTAAATGAAAATAATGCGAGCGTCTGCAGAAATAAGAAATCGTAACACAAGTGTAAACATAATAGAGAAATCGTAAATGTGAACAGTATAAAAATACGCAATTACGTATGAGCCACACAGTTGTAGTTTAAAATAGTACGAATCGTTGTTTTTAGAATATAGGGGGCTACGATGTTTTTGAAAATGATACCATTTGAAAAGGCATGGCGTCCCCTTGAAGTTATCATTTAAATGTGCGTAACGATTCGTTAGTGTTGAAAATAGGTATGGTTCTAAACATATCATAATATCTACTATGTGAATTTAAACAAACTTTTCTCGAGTCGATATATAAGTCAGCGATCCATCCTCATCATATCACGTACTGAATATCCATCATACGATATCATCAAATCAATAATACGAATCTATAGTCACGTACATCATCTCATTTCATACCATCATATATCATCGCATGTCCTCATATACCATATCATAAAACATTGCCCCATATCATCATATCCAATCATATCAACTCGTGTCATCAGATCAGATCATATTCTCATCTCATCATATGTTCGTGTGTGTGTGTTTTTATATACTTTCATAAGTAGATATAGCTCATAGGATAAGAAATAATACTAGGGTATATCTTTCTACTAAATCTACTATTATCGCATATAGTATTCTAATAACCCTATAGGCTAGGTATACATATCTATATACATACATATGTTAGGAATATGTATGCCCTGGAGGCCATTATTGTATATTGTAGTGGATGCGTGGACATATATATAGAGGACTTTCTTACTCGACATGATAGTATATTATCTGGTTACTCTTTATCTTAACATGTGCACTAGTTTTAATTTACTATCTCATTGATACATGTCGATAAAGCCCTTAGGATGTTGGCTTAACTATCAGGACTGTGATGCAGATCATACTAGTGGAGCTTGTGTAGTCCACAAGCACATCCTTAACAGTTCCTAGTCGAGGGAGTATCGAGACAGGGCATCGATATTCCTGAGTAGACTAGTGTGTATGTTTTTTGACCCTGTATGGGGTGATGGTTGATCCTAAAACCATTTGTGTTTGACATCAAAGATTGTACACAGGTGCTCATTGGAGAATAAGTACACCGAACATGACTCGTCGAGAACTGCTAGATGGTACCATACCTATCGTCAGATATCAGTTCTCTAGTGACACTTGTACATGTTAGTCTGTAGATCCAAGATCGTCATAGTGTCTTGTGTGGTTCCTACCGTGCTTTGATTTCCTCCCTACCACGGCTCAAATGAGTCATGCAAACAGGTGGTTTTTGGCTACAGTCCTGAGTCACATGGAGACAGTGAGCGATAGGAGGGGTTTTGTCTTTCTCGGTATTGGGAGTTGATATTGCGTTATGCTCGATTGGCTATAACAGCAAGTCCCTAGTCAGGGCTGATGAGATTTACTGAAAAGTGTTATCAGTAGTTTCTCGAAAGATTATAGGCCGCACATCGGCATGACTTATCGAGTTAGTGGGGTCTGACGATTCCATCCCCCAGACTCGATATGCGACATATCAGACGATGAGATTGGACTGTACGGTAAGAGTTGCTTATAGGCTCTACGGAAGTTTGGATAAGTTTGCTTGTTGATCTTCTATTCATTCAATACCTGAATAGCCATTACGTTCAGCTAGTACCGCTAATGGCTTGTAAGTATCTGATGTGATCAATAACTACTGCTGGCATATTGACGAGTCTTTAGAGTCCCACATAGAGCTTTCCTAGCTTAAGCGAAACGAAGTAGGGCACATATGGAGATAGGTGCGGGAGCTTAATTAAATACGAGTATATGATACTGTATTCTAATCTTGTGATATTTGATATCAGCCGGGTTATATATGATATAACTGGATTATTGAATTAAGTGTTGATTCAATAATTTGATTTATGTATATGTTTATATATTTGATATTAGCTGGATTATATATGATATAACCGAATTATTGAATCAAGTGTTGATTTAATTTGATATATATATATATATAAACTAATATTAAATATTAGCCGGTTATATGTGATATAACCGGATTATTGAATCAAGTGTTGATTTAATGATTTGATAGACATATATATATTTGATATTAGCCAGGTTATATATGATATAACCGGATTATTGAATCAAGTGTTGATTAAATAATTTGAGATATATATATATATATATATATATATATATATATATATATAGGGTTAGTTTAGCACCATGTGAAGGTTTTGGCAAGCATCAAACACGATAGATTAAAATTTTAGGGTGCTAAACAAAACCTAACCAAGATCTTAACTAGAGATTTAGGGTTAAACATAATATGTAAACAACTTTACATCTAAGTGAATATGGAATAGAACCTTTGTAGACGGGTCCTTCACTTCTAAAGCTCCGTTTAGTAGTCCCTTCGCGCCTAGTAGTGAACATCCGAACTCCAGTAAGGATTACATGAAGAAATGAACAAGCTTACTCAATGCCTTCGAAGCTGACGATGATCTACGTCGAGGAGACTCAAGCTCATGCTACCTCTTCACTAATGGTGAGATTGGTGAAGCAAATACCCTAAACTAAATGGCTAATAGTAGAGGATGATGAAGTAGCAATATTCCTCACTTTAGATTTGATTTTCTCATTTTATTTCATCACTTTTTCAAAAGCTAGAAAACTTCAAGAGGAAGAAGAAGATGAAGTGATGAAGTGATGAAAAATATATCACTTTGTTCAAATGCAACTATGGATGAGTATATCATCCATATACTAACTCATGTAAAGAGTTAACCATGGTAAGGGGTTAATGGTTAGGTTACAAAATATCTTAAGTAAAAACAAAGGAGTGGACTTAGTCAATGCTTATCAATAAGCTTCTTCTACAAGCTTCTAGCTAAGATTAAATCCACTAATTTGTAATTACTTAATGATAAATGAAACCCTAACATAAACCCTAGCATGGTATGAGTCTCATACATAGATGTTGCATGTGTAACCTAACATGACACACTAAAATATATCACATATATTTATGTGTGCAAAAAGAATACAATTAATATATATCACATATATATCAATGTATCATAATGAGAAAAATGAATACTTAAGTGAGCTTATATTAGTTAATGTAATTTAATATATCAAATATATAATTCTACATTAAATTATTAAATCAACATTTGATTTAATAATCCGGCTATATAACATATAACCGACTAATATCAAATGTAACAATTTATCGAATCAACAGTTGATCCGATAACCCGGCTATATCTCATATAACCTGCTAATGTTACTTACCGTGAGAATAAAATGTGGTATCATATACACGCACTAATCTCGGTCCCACGCATATCTCATATGTGCTCCTACTCCGTTTCGCATGCACCAGGAAACCTCTGTGTAGGACTCTAATGGTTCGTCAATACGCCGGCAGTAGGTGATGATCATATCAAACACCTACAAGCCGCAAGCGGTTTGCTAAACGTAACGGCCTGGGTATTGAGCGATCAGAAGATTAACAAACAAGTCTGCTATAACTCATACGAATCCAATCAGTAACACTACCGTACAGTCCGGTCTCTTCATCAGATATGTCGCATATCACGGCCTGAGGGTGGTATAGCGTCAGACCCTAATAGCCTGATAAGTCATGCCGATGCAAGGTCCATAACGGTTCAAGAAACTACTAATAACACTTACCAGTAAATCTCAACAACCCTGCCCAGGGATTTCCTGTATGGCCAATCGAGCATAGTGCAACATCAACTCCCAATACCGGGAGAGACGAAACCCCTCCTATCGCTCATTGCCTCCATGTGACTCGGGACTGTACCCAAAAACCATCTTTTTGCACGATCTCTTGACCGTGGTATAGTGGAAATCAAAGCACAGTGGGAAACACACAAGACTCTATGATGATCTCGGGTCTACAGACTAACCTGTACCAGTGTCACCAGAGAACTGCTATCCGACAATAGGTATAATACTATCTAGGAGTTCTCGGCGAGTCCGTCCAGTGTACCCAGTCTCCACTGAGCACCCGTATACCTTCTCTTATGTCAAACACCAATGGATATGGGATCATCCATCGCCTATCATATGGGTCGAGAAGCGTATACGCTAGTCTACTATGGAATATCGATGCCCTGTCTCGATACTCTCTCGACTAGGAACAATTATAGGGTGTACTTGTAGACTATCCTTGCCACACTAGTATGATCTTTATCATAGTCCTGGTAAGTACACAGCCTAAGGGCTTTGTCAACATGTGAGAGCAAGACAACATTACTTATACAAGTCAACATGTTAAGACATAGAGCAACCAGATAGCATACTATCATATCGAGCAAGAAAGTCATCCCTATATATGTCCAAGCATCCACTACAAAATACATCCTATGTACAGTAATGGCCAACAAACCAAAGGACGCTAGTCAAGCTCAACCCGTACATTTCTTGATTGAATTAAACCCACTCGTAAGACCCTTGACGAAAGCCAACAAAGTCGTACAACTACCCTAATCCAATCATATCTCATGCTTTAGCAGATAAGTACTAATTAGCAACCGCACACTATGCCTTGACGAAAGCTAACAAACGTATCATGAATACTAAATAGTACCTGCAATACGTGATGCTTTGTACAGCCCTGCTGCTGATGGATGAACTGAGACATTCGCAAAAGGCCTATCTGAAATGATGGAGGGCTACGCAGGTTTTTCAGAAAAACCATGAGTGTAATGAACTTGATATCGTTGTAGAAACTAGTGATTTTGAAAAGGAGTGTTTTTGAGGCTTTTCTAGTTTCACTAAAATGGTCACTCCCGGTGAAGGGATCTCGGCTCTTTCCTTATCGAATAAGGTGCTGGATATTCTACAAGGAATACCGCTATGCAAAGCAAGAACTATAGAAGCAATCAAAAACCAAACCGAGTGATTTTTAGCATTTGCTAGTTTTGCTAAAGAGGTCACTCCCGGAGAAGGGATCTCGGCTCTTTCCTTATCGAATAAGGTGCTGGATATTCTACAAGGAATACCGCTATGCAAAGCAAAATTTAGAGCTACCCTTTTTGAAAATTTGATTCTACAACATATTTAGGTTTCTTTTCTTTCATTAATCTTATTAATGAAGTCACATCAATTAATGTTTCCCTAAACATCACAGAAGAAATGAAACGAAAATAGAACGTACACTTATGCCATCCGCATTCGCCACGGGGCCCCGTCATGCACCGTTAGGTTACTTAACTACCGGCAGAGCGGGGGCTGGACTAGCGCGGGTGCAAAACATAAGCAACGTTTAATATATAACTTATATATAATATTACATTCGTCTCACACAGTTATATGATCAACATCACAGAACACAGCAGCAGAAGATAAACACACGAAATATTGGATATACTAGGATGTCCGTGTTTTAAATTTAGCCAGTAATGTAAAACACGGATTCCACGGTCGTGAAGAATAGCCAAACCTACATCCCATAGACCCCTACGAGAGCGGCAAGTAACCCTGCCGATTCTAGAGTTAGGAGACCCGGTCTCAATTCCTTGAGATGGTCTCCCACTGGACTTTAGAACCCGGTTACTTGTGCTCCGCACCTTGGGTCTATCCTAATGCGGAAAAGTAAATAATATATAGCAATGGTGACATCATGCTCAACCCGGAAGTGCCCCAATAAAAGAATATTACATACAATGAATTTTAGATGAATGAAAAAGAAAACCCTCATCTCACATAAAACCCCCGGCTATTGTTTAACGACGATCCAATAAGACATATCAGCAGCATATGACATCACAAACCCGGATTCATAACAATTGTATCACATATCATCAAGATCTATACGACGCCAAATATATTGATCAGTTTAACAAAATCTAGAGAACTCAACAACTTGAGAATCACAGTTAAAAATACCCAGATAGTGCACAAATCTCCTACGGACCTACACAAGATAGTATGCTCCCTGACTCACCTACTGCGCCGCGGAACCGCCGCCAAAACCAAGTTTTGGCCGCGGTTCCGCGGTTGTACGGTCCAGTCAGGATGTCATTTTTCTTGTGGGTCCATAGAAAACCCTGCACGATTTTTTGGATATTTTTAATTTCAAAAATTCCAACGTTCGGAAAAATCGACAGAAACATGAAAAAATAGATGTTTTGAAAACCGATTGAACTCTTTAACTTCGTAATGATCTTCCCCGATGATCTAGTTCGGCTCTGATACCATGAAGGACTACCTTAGCAACATGATAAGGTTGTAGAAGCATCTACCATGCCAAATTCAAATTTTTCTTGATGCTAAGCTAGACAAACAAGATCTTTAAGTAGATTATTAGGGGTTTCTTTAGATGATATGTCAACTAGAGAGAAGGAAAAATGTTTATATCTTGGTAGAACCAAGTCCTTCTCTTCAATATGCTCCGTGTAGTAGTCCCGCGACTCCATAAGACTTCTCTTGAGACTTTGAACAAGCTTCCTTCGTAGCCTTCACGCCAATGATGATCCACCTCGAAGCTCCTAGTAGTTCAAGCTACCACTACACTAAACCCTTTAGTGCATGAAACACATCACACTAATTTGCTATAAAGGCATGAGATGATGAAGTAGGGGATGTTAAGAGCTTACTAATTTGTGCTCAAGCTTCATGATTCACATCAGATGTGAGAGTTGAAGCTTGAGGAAAAGCAAGAGGAGGAAGAAGAAGTAAGAGCAAGCATGAGCAAGAAAATGGCCAAGTCTTTTTGGAATTCACAAGAATGAATGATAATCCTTGACCCCTCACTCATTCAAGCATGGAATTATGCAATATTAAATTGCAACCATGCTTGAATAGTGAGTCAAGAATGAATAAACAAGTATTTAACCCATGCTTACAACCATGCTTCATTTTGCACCTCATTTCTATTTTCACAAAATAGAAAAGAAAATGCCATGCTTCATTTTAATATATATATATATCATATATATTAATATATATTTAATGAAGATTAATTAGTGAGCTAATGATATTAGTTAATATGTAATTATATCACATATAATTTATATCATATTATTAAATCAACATTTGATCTAATAATCCGGTTATATCATATACGACCGTCTAATATCATTTATCTGTATATCATATTATCGAATCAACACTTGATTCGACAATCTGCTTATATCACATATAACCGCACCGATAATAGATTACAGCCAGATTACAATACGGTATCACATACTCGTATTTAATGAGGCCTACACACATATCACATATGTGTCCTACTTCGTTTCGCTTGAACCAGGAAACTTCTGTGTGGGACTCTAAATACACGTCAATACTCCGGCAGTAGGTGATGATCATATCAGTCACCTACAAGCCATCATTGGTACTAGCTGGACGTAACAGCTACCAGGGTATTGAGCGATATGAAGGTCAACAAGCAAGCCTGTCCACAGTCTCCATGAAGCCTATCAGTAACACTACCGTACAGTCCGGTCTCTTCGTCTGATATGTCGTATATCATGTCTAGGGGTGGAAATCGTCAAACCCCAGTAACGTGATAAGTCATGCCAATGTGAGGCTTATAACATGTCGAGAAACTACTGATAACACTTATCAGTAGATCTCCATATCAGCCCTGGCCAGGGACTTCCAGTTATTGCCAATCGAGTATAGCGCAACATCAACCCCCAATACCGGGAGAGACGAAACCCCTCCTATCGCTCATTGCCTCCATACGACTCGGGACTATACCCAAAATCCACCTGTTTGCACGACTCCTCTTGAGTGTGGTAGGGAGGAAATCAAAGCACAGTGGGAGTCGCATAAGACTCTATGACGATCTTGGGTCTACAGACTAACCTATACCAGTGTCACCAGAGGACTGCTATCTGACGATAGGTATACTACCACATAGGAATCCTCGCTGAGTCCTGTTCAGTGTACCCAGTCTCCACTGAGCACCCATATACCATCTCTGATGTCAAACACCAATGGATGTGGGATCATCCATCGCCCATCATATGGGTCAAGAGGCGTATACGCTAGTCTACTCTGGAATATCGATGCCTTGTCTCGATATTCCCTCGACTAGGAACAATTGAAGGATGTAGTTGTGAACTACCCTGGCCCCACTAGTATGATCTGCATGATATTCCTGGTAGTCAAGTACATATCCTAAGGGATTTATCAATACGTGAGATAAAGGTAACCAGATAGCATACTATCATGTCGAGCAAGAAAGTCTTCTCTGTATATAAATATCCAAGTATCCACTATAATATACATCATATGTACAATAATGGCCTCTAGGGCATATACATAACTAACAATCTCCCACTTGCACTAAGGCCATGTGTTGTAGTATCTCATACCCAACATCCCAAAAAGTCTCTCAAATTGCGTCTGAGGGAGGGCCTTCGTGAGTGGATCCGCTACGTTGTCCTTCGTATCAACTCTCCTGACCTCGATCTCCCGGCGATCTACTATCTCCCGGATCAGGTGATACCGCCTCACAATATGTCTGGATCTCTGATGGGACCGGGGTTCCTTTGCTAAAGCCATCGCTCCATTGTTATCACAATACACAGGTATTGGATGCTCAATGGATGGAACCACACTAAGCTCAGCAGTGAACTTCTTCATCCAGACAGCTTCTTTGGCAGCATCGTTGGCAGCGATGTATTCAGCCTCCATCGTCGAGTCTGCAACGGTGTCTTGCTTGGAACTCTTCCAACACACCGCCCCTCCATTAAGGGTAAAGACAAAACCCGAGACCGACTTACTGTCGTCCTTATCACTTTGGAAGCTCGAGTCGGTAAAGGACTCTACTTGGAGTTCACCGTTACCGTACACCAAGAACATCTCCTTATTCCTTCTCAAGTACTTGAGCATGTTCTTTATAGCTGTCCAGTGATTCTCTCCTGGATCTGCTTGATACCTACTCACTACACTTAGTGAGTACGCTATATCGGGTCTGGTACATAACATTACATACATGATAGAGCCTACCACCGAAGCATAGGGTATCTCTTGCATGCGAGTTCTCTCCAAATCAGTCTTGGGAGACATCTCTTTAGAGAGAGTGAGTCCAGAGATCGTGGGTACATTCCCATGCTTGGACTCTTCCATACTAAACCTCTTTAGTACGGTGTCTATGTACCTGGATTGGGACAATCCCAGTATCCGTTTAGATCTATCTCTATAGATCTTAATCCCTAAGATAGAGGAGGCATCACCTAGATTTTTCATTGAGAATCTATGTGATAAGAAGAGCTTGACCGAGTGCAGCATAGGAACATCATTTCCTATCAAGAGTATGTCATCCACGTACAATACGAGGAAGACGACCTTATTCTCTGCAACCTTCTTGTATATACATGGTTCATCTATATTTTTGATGAAGTCAAACTCTTTGACTACCTCATCAAAACAGATGTTCCAACTCCGCGATACCTGCTTTAACCCGTAGATGGATTTAAGCATCTTGCACACCTTTCCACTGCTCCCACTTTCTACGAAGCCCTCCGGCTGAGTCATGTATACGCTCTCTCCTAAATCACCATTTAGAAAGGCGGTCTTAACATCAATTTGCCAGATTTCGTAGTCATGGTATGCAGCGATGGCAAGAAGGATCCAGATGGACTTAAGCATAGCTACTGGAGAAAAGGTTTCATCATAATCCACATCTGGTCATTGACGAAAACCTTTTGCAACAAGTCTAGCTTTGAAAGTCTCAACCTTTCCATCTACACCAAGTTTCTTCATAAAGATCCATTTGCTCGCAATGGGTTTTACCCCTTCAGGAGAAACTTCCAAATTCCATACTTTGTTGGTGTACATGGATTCCATCTCAGATCTCATCGCATCCATCCATTTCATAGAGTCCCCACTCGTGATGGCCTGCTCGAAGGTAGTTGGGACATCATCTTCCATGATGCAATCCTCGCTCCTACCATCAACGAGAAAACCGTAGTATCTCTCAGGTGGATGAGGAACCCTACTAGAACGGCGAAGAGGCTGGGGTTTGTCGGGAACTACTGAATCCTCGGGCTCCACCAAATCTTCTGTTGCAGTTTGTGCAGCTGGAACTTCTTCCAGTTTTACCTCCTTACCACTAATTTCTTTCGCAAGAAATTCCTTTCTAAAAAGGTGGCATGCCGAGAAACAAACACCTTTTGTTCTTCGGTGTGGTAGAAGATATACCCTTGTGAATTTTTGGGATATCCTACAAACTTGCATAGAACAGACCTTGTCTCGAGCTTATCCGGATTGTGCCTTTTGACATAGGCCGGACAACCCCATATCTTCACATAGTTAAGATGTAGTCTCTTCCCCTTCCATATCTCATATGGAGTGGTAGGCACTGATTTGGTAGGAACCATATTCAATAGATGTATGGCTGTCTCAAGCGCATACCCCCAAAAGGAAACAGGTAACTCAGCGGTGCTCATCATAGAGCGCACCATATCTAATTGGGTGCGATTCCTCCGTTCCGATACACCGTTGTGCTGTGGTGTATATGGAGGAGTAAGCTGAGAGAGAATCCCATTCTCTTTTAGATATTCAAGGAATTCTGTGCTCAATTATTCTCCTCCCCGATCTGATCGAAGGATTTTAATACTTCTAACCGTTTGGTTCTCGACTTCGGATTTATATTCCTTGAATTTCTCAAAAGCTTCAGATTTGTGTTTCAACAGGAACACATGTCCGTATCTTGAGAGATCGTCAGTGAATGTAATGAAGTACGAGGAACCATTCCTGGCATGTGTAGACATGGGACTATATACATCACTATGTATCAGTCCCAAGAGTTCCGTAACTCTTTCTCTGTGTCCACTAAATGGAGTTTTGGTCATTTTGCCTTTGAGACATGACTGGAAAGTGTCATAAGATGAAAACTTGAACGGATTCGAATATCCATCTTTATGCAACTTAGCTAGGTGTGTCACATTGATATGACCTAGTCTACAATACTACAAGAAGGATTCGTTCATTTCTGAACTCTTCCTCTTGTGTGTGTTTTGTACGTTAAGAACCGTGTTTTGATTTAGAACGTACAATCCGTTACATAACGCACCAAACCCAATCAACACTTGATTTAGGTAAATGTTCATAACATTATTCTCTACTACAAAGTTATATCCTTCTTTATCTAATAAAGAGATTGATATTAAATTGCATATCATAGAGGGTACGTAGTAACAGTCGTTCAGGATCAATGTATTCCCTGTTGGTAATACAAGGTGATATTCACCAATTGCTTTGGCTGCAACATTTGCACCATTCTCTACTTTTAGGGAATGATCACCTTTTCCTAGTTCTCTGCCTTTCCTTAGCCCATGCAACATATTGCATATGTGGAATCCCGATCCTGTATCTAATACCCAGGACGTAGAGTGTACTGGAAAGTAGTTCTCTGTAACCAACACACCTGAAGAAGATGCATCAACATGATTATTCTTTGTTTGGATGGCGTGGGAATCCGGATATGTACCTATCCCCTGCTCGGACTTATAACACTTATAAATTGGACCGGGACCAACGTTCCTCTGCTCAGAATAACAAGTGGGTTCGGTCAATACATCCATATTATTATCTTGATTAAGGCATGACATTGTTTGCTGCCTGGAGAAAGATGGAAGGAAACGCGTTAGCGTGCGCTCTTTGCAAGATTAGGTTGTTTATTAACTTATCTAATCAGGACGTCTCCCACTGTTTTTATCAAATCTTCCTTCAAACCGTAAAAGGTAAGATTAGCCGGGATTAATTACACCTTACAAGTTCGCCAATCTTTCAGCCAGGCCAGTATTGGTACTTTGAGGGAGGTTTCCCGTGCTTTCGCACGGAACTAATTAGAGTAAACCTCGGTTTCCCAGGGGCGTAACCCCGTTAACACCTTTCTAGACACCTACTTGATTGGCTAATTATTATGTGTAAAATTCTCTCAGGAGTAACTCTTACTCGCAGTGGGTATCGGGATCTAACTATCTCATAGAAGGTATGCAATCTCATTGCAAATTTCAACACTTGAAATTCCCGATAATACTTTTACCCCCAGCATCCTATGACGTTGATGAAAGCCAACAAACCAAAGGATGCTAGTCAAGCTCAACCCGTACATTTCTTGATTGAATTAAACCCACCCGTACAACCCTTGACGAAAGCCAACAAAGTCGTACAACTATCCTAATCCAATCGCATCTCATGCTTTAGCAGATAAGTACTAATTAGCTACCGCACACTACGCCTTGACGAAAGCTAACAAACGTAGCACGAATACTAAATAGTACCTATCTGAAATGACGGAGGGCTACGCAGGTTTTTCAGAAAAACCATGAGCGTAATGAACTTGATATCATTGTAGAAACTAGTGATTTTGAAAAGGAGTGTTTTTTAGGCTTTCCTAGTTTCGCTAAAGAGGTCACTCCCGGTGAAGGGATCTCGGCTCTTTCCTTATCGAATAAGGTGTTGGATATTCTACAAGAAATACCGCTATGCAAAGCAAGAACTATAAAAGCAATCAAAAACTAAACCGAGTGATTTGTAGTATTTGCTAGTTTTGCTAAAGAGGTCACTCCCGGTGAAGGGATCTCGGCTCTTTCCTTATCGAATAAGGTGCTGGATATTCTACAAGGAATACCGCTATGCAAAGCAAAAACTAGAGCTACCCTTTTTGAAAATTTGATTCTACAGCATCTTTAGGTTTCTTTTCTTTCATTAATCTTATTAATGAAGTCCCATCAATTAATGTTTCCCTAAACATCACAGAAGAAATGAAATGAAAATAGAACGTACGCTTATGCCATCAGCATTCGCCACGGGGCCCCGTCATGCACCGTTAGGTTACTTAACTACTAGCAGAGCGGGGGATGGACTAGCGCGGCTGCAAAACATAAGCAACGTTTATTATATATAACTTATATATAATATTACATTCATCTCACGCAGTTATATGATCAACATCACAGAACACAGTAGCAGAAGATAAACACATGAAATATTGGATATACTAGGATGTCCGTGTTTTAAATTTAGCCAGTAATGTAAAACACGGATTCCACGGTCGTGAAGAATAGCCAAATCCACATCCCATAGACCCCTATGAGAGCGGCAAGTAACCCTGCCAATTCTAGAGTTAGGAGACCCGGTCTCAACTCCTTGAGATGGTCTCCCACTAGACTTTAGAACCCGGTTACTTGTGCTCCCCACCTTGGGTCTATCCTAATGCGGAAAAGTAAATAATATACAACAATGGTGACATCATCCTTAACCCGGAAGTGCCCCAATAAAAGAATATTACATACAATGAATTTTACATGAATGAAAAAGAAAACACTCATCTCAAATAAAACCCCCGGCTATTGTTTAACGACGATCCAATAAGACATATCAGCGGCACATGACATCACAAACCTGGATTCATAACAATTATATCACATATCATCAAGATCTATACGACGCCAAATATATCGATCAGTTTAACAAAATCCAGAGAACTCAACAACTTGAGAATCACAGTTAAAAATACGCAGACAGTGCACAAATCTCCTACGGACCTACACAAGAAAGTATGCTCCCTGACTCACCTACTGCGTCGCGGAACCACCGCCAAAATCAAGTTTTGGCCACGGTTCCGTGGTTGTACGGTCGAGTCAGGATGTCATTTTTCTTGTGGGTCCATAGAAAACCCTGCACAATTTTTTGTATATTTTTAATTTCAAAAATTCCAACGTTTGGAAAAATCGACAGAAACATGCAAAAATAGAGGTTTTGAAAACCGATCGAACTCTTTAACTTCGTAATGACCTTCCCCGATGATCTAGTTCGGCTCTGATACCATGAAGGACTACCTTAGCACCATGATGTGGTTATAGAAGTATCTACCATTACCAAATTCAAATTTTTCTTGGTGCTAAGCTAGACAAACAAGATCTTTAACTAGATTATTAGGGTTTTCTTTAGATGATATGTCAACTAGAGAGAAGGAAAGATGTTCATACCTTGGTTGAACCAAGTCCTTCTCTTCAATATGCTCCGTGTAATAGTCCCGCGACTCCATAAGGCTTCTCTTGAGACTTTGAACAAGCTCCCTTCATACCCTTCGCGCCAATGATGATCCACCTCGAAGCTCCTACTAGTTCAAGCTACCACTACACTAAACCCTTTAGTGCATGAAACACATCACACTAATTTGCTATAAAGGTGTGAGATGATGAAGTAGGGGATGTTAAGAGCTCACTAATTTGTGCTCAAGCTTCATGATTCACATCACTTGTGAGGGTTGAAGCTTGAGGAAAAGCAAGAGGAGGAAGAAGAATCAAGAGCAAGCATGAGCAAGAAAATGGCTAAGTCTTTTTGGAATTCACAAGAATGAATGATAATCCTTGACCCCTCACTCATTCAAGCATGGAATTATGCAATATTAAATTGCAACCATGCTTAAATAGTGAGTCAAGAATGAATAAACAAGTATTTAACCCATGCTTGCAACCATGCTTCATTTTACACCTCATTTCTATTTTCACAAAATAGAAAAGAAAATGCCATGCTTCATTTTAATATATATATATATATTAATATATATTTAATGAAGATTAATTAGTGAGCTAATGATATTAGTTAATATGTAATTATATCACATATAATTTATATCATATTATTAAATCAACATTTGATCTAATAATCTGGTTATATCATATACGACCGTCTAATATCATTTATCTGTATATCATATTATCGAATCAACACTTGATTTGACAATCTGGTTATATCACATATAACCGCACCGATAACAGATTACAGCCAGATTACAATACGGTATCATATACTCGTATTTAATGAGGCCCGCACACATATAACATATGTGTCCTACTTCGTTTCGCTTGAACCAGGGAACTTCTGTGTGGGACTCTAAAGACTTGTCAATACTCCGGCAGTAGGTGATGATCATATCAGTCACCTACAAGCTGTCAGCTGTACTAGCTGGACATAACGGCTACGCGGGTATTGAGCGATATGATGGTCAACAAGCAAGCCTATCCACAGTCTCCATGAAGCCTATCAGTAACACTACCGTACAGTCCGGTCTCTTCGTCTGATATGTCGCATATCATGTCTAGGGGTGGAAATCGTCAAACCCCAGTAACATGATAAGTCATGTCGATGTGAGGCTCATAACAGGTCGAGAAACTACTGATAACACTTATCTGTAGATCTCCATATCAGCCCTGGCCAGGGACTTCCAGTTATTGGCAATCGAGCATAGCGCAACATCAACCCCCAATACCGGGAGAGACGAAACCCCTCCTATCGCTCATTGCCTCCATACGACTCGGGACTGTACCTAAAATCCACCTGTTTGCACGACTCCTCTTGAGCGTGGTAGGGAGGAAATCAAAGCACAGTGGGAGTCGCATAAGACTCTATGACGATCTCGGGTCTACAGACTAATCTGTACCAGTGTCACCAGAGGACTGCTATCTGATGATAGGTATACTACCACATAGGAGTTCTCGGTGAGTCATGTTCAGTGTACCCAGTCTCCACTGAGCACCCGTATACCATCTCTGATGTCAAACACCAATGATGTGGGATCATCCATCGCCCATCATATGGGTTAAGAGGCGTATACGCTAGTCTACTCTGGAATATCGATGCCCTGTCTCGATATTCCCTCGACTAGGAACAATTGAAGGATGTACTTGTGAACTACCCTGGCCCCACTAGTATGATCTGTATCATATTCCTGGTAGTCAAGTACATATCCTAAGGGCTTTATCAATACGTGAGATAAATGTAACCAGATAGCGTACTATCATGTCGAGGAAGATAGTCTTCTCTGTTTATAAATATCCAAGTATCCACTATAATATACATCATATGTACATTAATGGCCTCTAGGGCATATACATAACTAACATAAATTACAATAAATTGCAACTACAGTAAGATGAACAAGTGAACAGAAGACTATAGACCAAAAATAGGCCCCAGTCTCTAAAACTTGACCGCAATTTTAATCTATTTGGCCGCAATTTGCGGCCATGTCAAAGCCAGTTTGGCTCGTGCAACTTGTGTGGGTCCCTGGTGTTCTTGTCAGTCCATTGGTATATGCAACTTCTGCTTCTTCAAGTTCTACAAATAGCAGATCAGTTTGTGAAGAAGGTGTTAGTGATATGTATACCCTAGAGGCCATTATTGTATGATATAGTGGATGCTTGGACATATATATGGAGGACTTTCTTGCTCGACATGATAGTATGCTATCTGGTTGTCTTAATCTTAACATGTTCACTGATATTATTATACTGTCTCTCATATACATGTTGATAAAGCCCTTAGAATGTAGGCTTGACTACCAGGACTACGATGCGGATCATACTACTAGGACCTGGGTATTCCATAAGCACATCCTTCTATTGTTCCTAGTCGAGGAAATTGTAAGCCTATGTCGGGCACTCCGCGGTTTGCGGGGAGGCAGAATTTTCAAAAATGATGATGTTTACTACGCAACACCTGCTAAAACTCCAGGATCTTAACTAAATCCTTAACTAGTCAATTTATATAGAGGTTTAACTACTATATTAGAATGGTTATACCTCAAAGATCGAGTCCTTCGGGTTTTCTAGTGTTCCTCTCCAAGGCTCCTCGGTGATCGGATCGGGCTTGCTCCATCGGCCTTCTTGCATCAAAGATGATCCACCGCGAGAGAATGTGCTCCAAGCTTCAACCTCTAAATGAGGTAACTAAGGTAGATGGTTCGCTAAACCAACTAGCAGTTTCAGTGAGGCTCGTGCTTCTCGCAAGTCATCACTGGCCGATCACATTGCTCCTTTTCCATGCCAAAAGCGGTAGTACATAAACTCTTCTTTGATTGGTCCTAAGAGATATAGAAAGTCTAAAGGATTGTGTAGTCTCACTAAACCCTTGGCTCACAACACATGTGAAGGTTAGGGTTTAGTATTGAGGAAGAAGGAAATTGAGGAACTCAAGAGAGCAAGAGAGGAGAGTAACTTAAGAAAATCTCAAGAGAGAAGAATGAACCATCAAGAATGGCAAGTGTGGAGAATAGCTAATATATATCAAACACTCACTTATTGAGCCATGGAATAAAAGACCATATAATAAAGCACCTATGCCACAATAGTAAGTAAGACTAATAAACAAATCAAAATAACCATTCAACACCATGCCACACAAAGTCTCCTCCATTTCTACCTCATTAATCCATTTGGAAAATGGATAATAGAAATAATGAGGTTGCACCTTCTAGAAGCCTGCCTTGACAAATTACAAGAATGCCCCTCTCACCGTATATACATACCCATATCCGTATTCCGAAAAATACGGATACACTGAGACGATAACAATCCAATAATACAATACTAGGATCCGGCTTAAACCAAAGCCCACTAGTATTGTCCGCCCGATCAGCATCCGTGTATAAGTACATGTACGTGATTGAAGCCAGGTCGTAAAACCATACGACGTCTAGATCAATTGCTTGAAGCAGGGAAAACCTCTGTGTAGGACTCTAAAGACTCGACAGTACGCTGGCAGTGGGTTTAACCATAGCCGTCAGTGGTACTAGTTGCACGTAACAGCTATCCAGGTATCTGTCGATAAGAAGACCAATGAGCAAACACACCCATACTCCTATTGAGCCTATCGGTGACAATCTCCGTACAGTCCGGTCTGTTTGTCTGAGATACTCACATATTCGCATAAGGGGACGGTAAACGTCAGACCCCTAACAACGTGATAAGTCATGCTGGAGGAGAGCCCAATACACCATGAGAAACTGCAGGAGCACTTTACCAGTATTTCTCAACTGCTCTGGCCAGGGACTTTGTGTAATAGATTTTCGAATACTGCGCGATCTCAACCCCCAATATCGGGAGAGGCGAATCCTATCTGATCGCTACTGTCTCCAAGTGCTTCGGGACTACACCCAACTACTACCTGTTTGCATGACTTATTTGAGCGTGGTATGGTAGTAATCAAAGTGGAGTGGGAACACACTCGAGACAGCAAGTCAACGGACTAAGATGTACTCATGCCACCTAGGAACCGCTACCTGACGATAGGTATAATACCAACCAGCAGTTCTTGACGAATCCTGTCCAGTGTAACCCACAACCCAGTGAGCACCTGCATATCTTCTCCAGTATGGCGTACTAATGGTTGTGGGACAGACCATATCCCCTGCTGGGATGAGAAGCGAATACACTAGTCTACTCTGAAGTAACGATGCCCCATCTCGATAATCCAATGACTAGGTGTTAGTAATATGTATGCCCTAGAGGCCATTACTGTACATATGATGTATATTGTAGTGGATGCTTGGACATATATAGGGAGGACTTTCTTGCTCGACATGATAGTATGCTATTTGGTTGCACTTTATCTTAACATGTACACTTATTGTCTCTCTATTACATATTGATAAAGCCTTTAGGATGAGTACTTGACCACCAGGATTATGATGCAGATCATACTAGTGGGGACAAGGTATTCGGTAAGTACATCCTTCAAATGTTCCTAATCGTGGGAGTATCGACACGTGGCATCGATATTCCAGAGTAGACTAGCGTATGCGCTTCTTGACCCATATGATGGGCGATGGATGATCCCACATCCATTGGTGTTTGACATCAGAGAAGGTATACGGGTGCTCAGTGGATACTGGGTACACTGAATGGACTCGCCGAGAACTCCTAGATGGTATTATACCTATCGTCAGATAGTAGTTCTCTGGTGACACTGGTATAGGTTAGTCTGTCGACCCGAGATCGTCATAGAGTCTTGTGTGATTCCTACTGTGCTTTGATTTCTACCATAGCACGATCAAGAGATCGTGCAAAAAGATGGTTTTTGGGTACAGTCCCGAGTCACATGGAGGCAATGAGCGATAAGAGGGGATTCGTCTCTCCCGGTATTGAGAGTTGATGTTGCGCTATGCTCGATTGGCCATAACAGGAAATCCTTAGCTTGGGTTGCTGAGATCTACTGGTAAGTGTTATCAGTAGTTTCTCAAACCGTTATGGACCTTGCATCGGCATGACTTATCAGGCTATTGGGGTCTGACGTTATACCACCCCCAGGCTGTGATATGTGACATATCTGACGAAGAGACCGGACTGTATGGAGTGTTACTGATTGGATTCGCAGGAGTATGAGTAGGCTTGCTTGTTGATCTTTTGTTCACTTAATACTCGGGTGGCCGTTACGTTTAGCAGACCGCTTGCGGCTTGTGGGTGTTTGATATGATCATCACCTACTACCGGCGTATTAACGAGTCTTTAGAGTCCTACACAGAGGTTTCCTGGTTCATGCGAAACGAAGTAGGAGCATATATGTGATATGTGCGGGACAGAGATTAATGCGCGTATGTGATACCGCATTCTATTCTCGCGACATGTGATATCGGTCGATTGTATATGATATAGCCGGGTTATTGGATCAAGTGTTGATTCGATAAGATGTTACATTTGATATTAGTCGGTTGTATGTGATATAGCCGGATTATTAAATCAAGTGTTGATTTGATAATTCAATGTATAATTATATATTTGATATATTAACTTACATTAACTAATATTTGCTCACTAAACATTTCTTTTTCTCACTTGTGTGCATATAGTATATATGCGATATATATTAATATACATTTATTTGTGTCATGCTTGATGCCACATGCTATATGGGTGTATGAGACTTACACCATACTTGAAATAATGAACGGTTTATATTTATTTTAGTAATTCACATATTGGTGGAAATTGGATTAATGGGAGAAGCTTGGAGAAGCTTATGGAACCATTGACCAAGTCCACTAATTTTGTTTTACTTATAGATATTTATTAACCTAACCATTATTCCTTATCCATGGTTTATTCTTTACATGAGTTAGTGTATGACACTAACTCACCCATGCTTGTTATTCTCACCTCATGAGTTTCATTCTCATCACTTCTTCATCTTCTTTTTCCTCATGAAAAAAGCTTTCTAGCTTTTGAAAATGGTGATGAAATATTGTGAGAAAATTAAATCTAAAGTGAATCCATTTCCTAATTCATCATCCTCTACTATATTAGTCATTTAGTTTAGGGTGTTTTGCTTCACTAATTTACCATTAGTGAAGAGGTAGCATGAGCTTGAGTCTCCTTGATGTAGTTCATCTTCGGCCTCGAAGACTTCAACCAAGCTTGTTCATTTCTTCATGTGAACCCTTACTAGAGTTTGGATGTTCACTACTTGGAGAGAAGGGACTACTACACGGAGCTTTAGAAGTGAAAGACCGGTCTACAAAGGTTGTATTCCTCATTCACTTGTATGCAAAGTTGTTTGCATGTTGTATTGTTTAATTCTCTAGTTAAGATTCTAGGGTTAGGGTTCTTTAGAATGGCAAATTTTTGAAAACGGCATGGACGATGCCTCCCGAAACCATGCTGCCGCGCTAAGTAACCCTACTGTGGTATCAGAGACAAGCTAAAGAATTAGACGATATTTGTAGAATTATGAAACCGAAACAACTCCGAAACACCCGATATACAATCCTAGTTTCTGTCGAATTTTAAATGGCCTCTAAAAATTTTTTTAGCAACTGCAGAATGTTGTATGTGATATGACATGAACACCAAGAAAATTTGAAGGGGTTTGCTCGGAAAATGGCCGGCCACAACAGGGGAAAATTCGAGCTCCTCGGCCCATTTGAGAAATTTTGACTTCAAATTTTCATGGTGTTCCAGTCTCTGGGTTTTGGTGTTTTAGGAGTTGCTTGTTTTTGCTAAATTTGCATGTGACGTTAACTTTCTACAAAGGTAATTCGGAATGTTTCGTAGTCGTAATTCTAACATCTATTCGGCTTATTTAGACAACGTTAAAAAGTTCGAACGGATATCAATAACCCATATTTTCTCTCGCTGGAAATTTTCCAAGAGTTGGATTTTTTCCAAGTTTAAAATCTTCAGAAAATCATGCAAGCGATTCTGTGGACCCTCTAGAAGATCGATACCCAAACTCGACTTTTTGGATCGTGGAACCACGGTTATACCCTAGTGTTTGCGGCAGCTCCATGGCGACATGAGTGAGGCATGGGTCGGCCCTTCTACGGATGGTTCATAGGAGCTATGGCATGTTCTGGGTACTTTTTGAATTCCGCTCAAGTGTTGAGCTTTTTGAGAAATTTTGGGTGTTTGTTTATTCGATCGAAAATTTTAATATCGTCTAGCTATCTGTGATTATGATACAATAATTGGAATCCACAAATTTAGTTATGTGATAACTAGTTTGAATTTTATAAATTTAGCAGTTTAGTCTCATTTGATCGGTTGCCATGGAATTTTGATGTGGATCAAAAGTCCGTCGCAATTACGTAATGTACGCGGATACTTGCTGCGTAACCTTACTAGATAGCCACGCCCCATAACCCCGACTAAGTGACTGTAGGAGAACCCCGTCGCCAAAAGCATCCGTTCGGGTGCTAGCGGCCACGGTATTCGGCCTTAGTGCACTTCGTCGACGGCATCAGGGATACGGCCGTCTACTAAAGTTTCCGACGAGCATTCGATCAGGTTATCGGAATCTTGTTGAATTACCCGACAAGTTATTGGAAAGTGTTTTCAATATCGAGACTAAAATGCGTGGTTTATAATTGTTAGGCATGTGACATCTAAGGAATTCATTTGGTTTGGCATGAAATCCAAAGTATGTGATATATTGGGTTTATGATGTCTATGATGGTTGCGGATTCCAATTGTTGTAGTTTTTCACTATCTTTTCTGCGACCGTAAGTGTAATATGTGGTGTATCGCCGATTTCGTTGCTATACGTCAACGACAATTGGGATACGCATATATACTTACGTTGATGACATGTGATGTTATGTGTTGCTGTGATATGTTATATTGGATCGTCGTGTTTTGAATAGCCGGGTTTTTTTTATGTTAGATGAGAGTTTTTCATTTTCATTCATGTAAAAGCTTATATGTAATATTCTTTTATTGGGGCACTTTCGGGTTGAGGATGATGTCACCATTGATGTATATTATTTACTTTTCCGCATTAGGAAAGACCCAAGGAGGGGAGCACAAGTAACCGGGTTCTAGGGTCCAATGGGAGACCATCTCGAGGAGTCAAGACCGGGTCTCCTAACTCTAGAATTGGTAGGGTTGCTTGCCGCTGTCGTAGGGGTCTAGAGATGTGGGTTTGGCTATTCATTACGATCGTGGAAGCCGCATTTTTTATTGGCTTAATTAAAACACGATATTCTTAGTATATCCAATATTTCATATGTGTTCTTCTTCTGCTGATATTCTGTGATGTGATCACTTGATATACTGAGATGGATGCTTATATTATATATATGATATATAGTAACTATTGTTGCTTTCGTTTCTTCTGTGATGCTTAAGAAGTATAATTGATGGGACTTCATTAATGAGATTAATGAAATAAAAGAAACCTAAAGATGGTGCAGAATCTTGTTTTAAAAACTGGTAGCTCTAGTTCTTGCTTTGCATAGCGGTATTCCTTGTAGAATATCCAGCACCTTATTCGATAAGGAAAGAGCCGAGATCCCTTCACCGGGAGTGACCTCTTCAGCGAAACTGGCAGATACTACAACCCATTCGGTTTTGTCTTTTGATTGCTTTTTTAGTTCTTTCTTTGCATAGTGGTATTTGTAAAATATCCTGCCCCTTATTCGATAAGGAAAGAGTCGAGATCCCTTCATCGAGAGTGACCTCTTTAGCAAAACTACCAAAAGCCTAAAAAACACTCCTTTTCAAAATCACTCGATTCTACAACGATATCAAGTTCATTACGCATAGGGTTTTCTTAAAAACCTATCGTAGCCTTCCGTCATTTCAGATAAGTGCTACTTAGTATTCGTGCTACGTTTGTTGACCTCCGTCAAGGCGTAGTGTGCGGTAGCTAACTAGCACTTATCTGTTAAAGCATGAGATGCGATTGGAGCCTTGTTGACCTCTGTCAAGGGTTGTGCGGGTGGGTTTAATTCAATCATGAAATATACGGGTAGAACTTGACTAGCAGCCTATGATTTGTTGACCTCCGTCAAAGTCATAGGTAGCTAGGGGAAAAATATTATCAGGAATTTCAAGTGTTGAAATTTGCAATGAGATTGCATACCTTCTATGAGATAGTTGGATCCCGATACCCACTGCGATTAAGAGTTACTTCTGGGAGAGTTTTACAAATTACAATTAGCCGATCAAGTAGGTGTCTAGAAAGGTGTTAACAGGGTTACGCCCTTAGGAAAATGAGGTTTATTTTAATTAGGTCCGTGCGAAAGCAAAGGGAACCTCTCTCAAAGTACCGACACTGGCCTGGCCGAAAGATTGGCGAACTTGTAGGGTGTAATTAATCCCGGCTAGACTTACCTTTTAGGCTTTGAAGGAAGATTTGATAAAAACAGTGGGAGCCATCCTGATTAGATAAACTAATAACCAATCTGATCTTGCAAGAGCATACGCTGAGTGTTTTCTGCTCTCTCTCCTGCTAGCGACCATATCACGCCTTAATCAAGATAATAATATGGATGCATTGACCGAACCTGCTTATTATACTGAGCTGGGGAATGTTGGTTCCGCTCTATCTTATAATTGTTATAAGTCCGAGCAGAAAATAGGAAACTATCCAGATTCCCATGCCACCCAATCGAAAAAAGTGCATATTGATGCATCTTCTTTGGGTATGTTCATTACCGAGAACCGTTTCTCAGTATCCTCTACTTCCTGGGTATGTGATACCGGATCAGCATCCTGCATATGTAATATATTACATGGGCTACAGAAAGGTATAGAAATGGGATTGGGTGATATGTCTCTAAGTGTTAGAGAATGGTGCAATTGTTACAGCCAAATTAGTTGGCAAATATCACCTTGTATTAATACATTGATTCTGAACAAATGTTATTAGATACCGAACCTGACTCTTTATTAAGTTAAAGAAGGATATAATTCTGTATTGGAGGATAATGTTGTGAACAATTTCCTAAATCAAGAGTTGATTGGATCAGGCACGTTATGTAATGGCATATACGTTCTAAATCAAACCACAGTTCAAAGTATCTAGAACACACACAAGACGAGTAGTTCAGAAATGAATGAATAATTTTTATGGCATTGTAGACTAGGTCATATCAATGTGACACGACCAGCTAAGTTACATAAGGATGAATATTAGAATCTGTTCGAATTTTCATCTTATGATACTTGCCAGTCTTGTCACAAAGGTAAAATGACTAATACTCTGTTTACCAAAAACAGAGAAAGAGTTACTGAACTCTTGGGACAGACACATGATGATGTATATAGTCCTATGTCTACGATAGCCAGGGGTTAGTTCTTTGTACTTCATTACATTCATCGACTATCTCTCAAGATTCGGACATATGTTTCTGTTGAAACATGAGTCTGAAACTTTTGAAAAATTCAAAGAATATAAGTACGAAGTAGAGAACCAGACGGGTAGAAGTATTAAAGTCCTTCGATGAGATCGAGGAGGCGAATACTTGGGCATAGAGTTCCTGGATTTTCTAAAAGGAAAATGAGATTCTCTCTCAGCTTACTCCTTCGTTTACACCATAGCACAACGGTGTATCGGGGCGGAGGTATCCCACCCTATGAGATATGGCGCGCTCTATGATGACTACTGCTGAGTTACCTATTTCCTTTTGGAGTTATGCACTTAAGAAGCTGCATACCTATTGAATGGGGTTCTATCCAAATCAGTGCCTACCACTCCATATGAGATATGGAATGGAAAGAGACTATATCTTAAACGAGTTAAGATATGGGGTTGTCCGGCCTATGTTGAAAAGCAAAATCCGGAAAAGCTCGAGGCAAGGTCAGTTCTGTAAATTTGTTGGATATCCCAAACATTTGCGAAGGAATTGTTTGCTATATGTATGCCCCTAGAGGCCATTATTGTACATGTGATGTATATTATAGTGGATGCTTGGATATATATAGAGAGGACTTTCTTGCTTGACATGATAGTATGTATGGTTGCTCTTTATCTTAACATGTTAACTTGTATATATGATGTTGTCTTGCTCTCACATATTGATAAAGCCCTTAGGTTGTGTACTTGACTACCAGGACTATAATGGAGATCATACTAGTGGTGCCAAGGGTAGTCCACAAGTACACCCTAAAATAGTTCCTAGTCGATGGTGTATCGAAACAGGGCATCGATATTCCAGAATAGGCTAGCGTATACGCATCTTGACCCATATGATGGGCGATGAATGATCCCACATTCATTGGTATTTAACATCAAAGATGGTATACGAGTGCTCAGTGGAGACTGGGTAAACTGAACGGACTCGCCGAGAACTCCTAGCTGGTATTATACCTATCGTCAGATAGCAGTTCTCAGGTGACACTGGTATAGGTTAGTCTGTAGACCCGAGATCGTCATAGAGTCTTGTGTGATTCCCACTTTGCTTTGATTTCCACCTTTCCACGTTCAATAGAACGTTCAAAACGGTGGCTTTTGGGTACAGTCCCGAATCATACGGAGACAATGAGCGATAGGAGGGGATTCGTCTCTCCCGGTATAGGGGTTGATGTTGCGCTGTGCTCGATTGGCCATAACGATAAGTCCCTGTCCAGGGCTGCTACGGAGATTTACTGATAAGTGTTATCAGTAGTTTCTCGACCCGTTATGAGCCTCACATCGGCATGACTTATCGGTTACTGGGGTCTGACGTTTACCACCCTTAGACTAGATATGCGACATATCATACGAAGAGACTGGACTGTACGGTAGTGTTACTGACAAGCTTTACAGGAGTTAAAGCGGGCTTGCTTGCTGATCTTATGATCGTTCAATACCCGGGTAACCGTTACGTCCAGCTAGTATCGCTGACGACTTGTAGGTTCTTGATGTGATCATCACCTACTGTCGGTGTATTGACGAGTCTTTAGAGTCCTACACAGAGGTTTCGCTGGCTCAGCCAAAACGAACTAGGAGCACATATGTGATATGTGCGGGACCGAGGTTAATACGAGTATGTGATACCGTATTCTATTCTCGTGATATAAAGTATCGATCAGTTATGTGAGATATAGACGGGTTATCGAATCAAATGTTGATTCAATAAGTCGATACTGTATCGGCCGGTTATATGAGATATAGCCGGTTTATCGAATCAAATGTTGTTTCGATAAGTTGATACAAATAATATTAGTCGGTCATATGAGATATAACCGGATTATTAAATCAAGTGTTAATTTAATGATTTAATGTATAATTATATATTTGATATATTAATTTACATTGACTAATATTAGCTCACTTAAGCATTTCTTTTTCTCACATGTGCACACTTAATATATATGTGATATATATTAATTGTGTTTTCTTTATGTGTCATGGTTGATGATACAAGCAACATGGGTGTATGAGACTTACACTATACTAATTATAATGAAGGGTTCATTTATTTAGTGTAAATCAATTATTAGTTGGATAATGGTCACATGGCATGAAGCTTGTAGAAGCTTGGATATCCATTGACTAGTCTACTAGTTTTGTCTTATACTAGATATTTGTTAACCCAACCATTATCTAAACTCATGGTTAAGTCTCTACATGAGATATATCAGAGAATTTCTCACTCATGGTTGCCATTCACTCTCTCCTCTATTATTTGCTTCTTCTTCCTCTTGAGATGAGAGAGCTCTCTAGGTTTTGAGAGGAGAATAAAAACTAGCGAGAAAATTAATTCTAAAGTGAGCAAAAATCCTACTTCATCATCCTCTACTAGATTAGCACTTTAGTATATGGTGTTAGCTTCACTAATCCCACATCAGCGAAGAGATAGCTTGGGTTAGTGACTCCTCGACGTAGATCATTTTCGGCCTTGAAGACTTCATGCAAGCTCGTTGCTTTCTTCTTGTGAAGCCGTTCAAGAGTTCGCAAGATTACTACTTGGAGCGAAGGGACTACTACAAGGAGCTAAAGAAGTGAAGGACCGGACTATGAAGGTTGTAATCCCTATTCACTTAGATGTAAAGTAGTTTACACATTGTATTGTCTAAATCTTTAGTTAAGATTCTAGGGTTAGGATTGTTTTGTACAGTAAATTTTTGAAAATGGTATGGACGATACCTCCCGAAACCTTGCCGTCGTGCCAAGCAATCCTACATTGGTATCAGAGCCAGGCTAGAGATTTAGACGATGTTTTTAGAATTACGAAACCGAAACAACTCCGAAACACTGCAAACTAAAAACCCAGTCTGTTAATTTTTAAAGTCGTTGAAATTTTTTTTAAACAACTGCAGTATGTTACATGAGATGTAACATGAACGCTGAACAAATACGAACTCATTTGGGCGGATTTGACCCGAGCACCACCCCCTTAAAACCGGCCTGGCCGGCCCTATGTTGAGTTCTGCAGTTCGTATTTTTTTGGTGTTCTGGTCTCTGGGTTTTGGAGTTTCAAGTGTTGTTTGTTTTTCCTAAATTTGCATGTGATGTTGACTTTCTGTAAAGGCAACTCGGATTGTTTCGTAATCGTAATTCTAATAGTTTTTCGGGTTGTTTAGACAGTGTTAAAAAGTTCGAACGGATATCAAATACCCACTTTAACCCTCGACGGAAAATTTTCCAAGAGTTGGATTTTTTTCCGAGTTAAAGAACATTCAAATATCATCCAAGTAATGCGGTGGACCCTCTAGAAGAACAAAACCCTAACTCGATTCTATAACCGTAAGAACCACCGCCAAACCCTAGGGTTTGCGGTGGTTCTGCGGCGCCATAGGTGAGGCAAGGGTTGACCCTTCTACGGTTGGTCCATTGGTACTGTGGCATGTGATGAGTATTTTTAAACTGCGCTCAAGTGTTGAGCTTTTTGGGAAATTTTGGGTGTTTGTTAATTCGATTAGAATGTTTAACGTCGTATAGCTTTTCTTGGAATGTGATACAATATGTGGAATTCATATAGTTAGGCATGAAATTCAAAGTATGTGATATTTTGGGTTTATGATGTCTAAGGTGATTGTGAATTCCAAATGTTGTAGTTT
This sequence comes from Agapanthus africanus, assembly GCA_030015575.1. NCBI lineage: Eukaryota > Viridiplantae > Streptophyta > Magnoliopsida > Asparagales > Amaryllidaceae > Agapanthus > Agapanthus africanus. Next base: position 142,366,762 of record CM057349.1, read on the forward strand.
GATATTTTCTTTTCTGCGACCGTAAATGTAATATGTGGGGTATCACCATTTTCGTTGCTATATGTCAATGACAATTGTGATACGCATATTACTTATGTTGATGACATGTGATGTTATGTGTTGCTGTGATATGTTATATTGGATCGTCGTGTTTTGAATAGCCGGGGTTTTTATATGAGATAAGAGTTTTTATTTTCATTCATGTAAAATTCATTGTATGTAATATTCTTTTATTGGGGCACTTCTGGGTTGAGGATGATGTCACCATTGTTGTATATTATTTACTTTTTCGCATTAGGATAGACCCAAGGAGGAGAGCACAAGTAACCGGGTTCTAGAGTCCAGCGGGAGACCATCTCGAGGAGTCAAGTCTGGGTCTCCTAACTCTAAAATTGGTAGGGTTGCTTACCGCTCTCGTAGGGGTCTAGGGATGTGGGTTTGGCTATTCATCGCAACCGTGGAATCCGTGTTTTATACTGGCTTAAAATAAAACACGGAATTCCTAGTATATCCAATATTTCATATGTTATCTTCTGCTGCTGATATTCTTTGAGTGATCACTTTATATATCTGAGGCGAATGCTTTATTATTGTATATATGATATATAATAAACGTTGCTTATATTTTGCACCCGCGCTAGTCCCGCCCAGCTATGCCGTTAGTTAATTAACCTAACAGTGCATAACGGGACACTGTGGCGAATGCGGATGGCATAAGCGTACGTTGTATTTTCGTTTCTTCTGTGATGCTTAGGAAGCATAAATGATGGGAATTCATTAATGAGATTAATAAAAAGAAAAGAAACCTAAAACATGTTGTAGAATCATAATTTCAAAAAAAGATAGCTCTAGTTTTTGCTTTGCATAGCGGTATTCCTTGTAGAATATCCAGCACCTCACTCGATGAGGAAAGAGCCGAGATCCCTTGTAACACCTTATGATGTGTTTAGTGGCTAATTATATTTTAATATATAGTTTTTAATAAAAAGTTTACCAAATTTATTTTCAAATATTTTATCAAATTTAATGAATATTTTATTGGAAATTTTTTTAGGCTTGCACACACTTGTGCATGTAAACTAGGGTTAAAATTAAGGTTAGACTACGTTTAGCAACCATGGTGGATTAACCCATTTTTAATTAAGTTATTTGGTTTTGGGTTTTAATTAAGTGTGTTTGTTTTTTTTAAAGGGAAAATGATTTGAAATTATTGGTTGACTTGGCGAGAGAGAGGGGGGGATGGCATCATGGCCTTGCCCATGCCTACATTTAATGAAGAGAGCGAGGTTGACTCATACATTCTCATTTCTTTTGTTCTCACAACTCTCTCACTCTCACTCACACACACACACTCATTCCTTAGCAGCAGCAGAAGAAGAAGCAACAGCAGCAGAAGAAGAAGAAGCCGCAGCAGCAACACCAACAGCATCAGCATAGCAGCAACACCGGCTTCAGCAACAGCAACAGCAATAGCAACAGCTCCAGCAGCATCACCAGCAGCTCCAGCAGCAATAGCAGCACCAAATCTCCTTCTTCTCCTCCTCTTCCTGCTTCCTAGGGTCGAGAGTGAGGTATAATCTCTGAACTCATTCCTTTTGCTAAACTTATGTGTAGACCTAGCTTCGGTTAGTGATAAAAGTGAGTTTTGTGCTAGAAATGGTGTTTTGTGTGAAGTTGTGGCCAAGTGATGATTTTACTGGTTAGCCTAGCCTAATTATGTGTTATTAGGGCCACTTAAACTCAGCTTAACCCCAGATTTCACCAAAATACCCTAGGTTTCCATTTTGTGCAAAATATAACGTTTTAAAGTAAATTTTTAGCTTTTTGTGATCTGCTATAGACCCGGGTATTTCAGATAAAATCTGAGTTAACTGTAGCCTACTTTTTAGACCCTGATCACACCACCAGAGGACGAGACCCCATACCCAACTTTTGGCCGCCGGTTTATTCTTTCTGGCCACAATTTGCGGCCAGATGAGGGAGTCTTGGGGTTAGGTTTGTGTGGGTAGGAGTCTGCTGTACATTTGAGGCCTGTGGTATGTGCAATTTTGTAAGTTTTCACCAGAGTTAGAATCTGGGACGATATATCGTTTTTCTAATATGTTTTGGTTTGCGCGACACGTGTGATACGTGAGTGGGTTCTGTGATCCAGCGTGTCGCGACGTGTCGGGGTAGTTTTAGACGCATATACACACGATCTAGCGTATCGGACACACGCGCGTTTAGTTCGCGACGCGAGTTTCTCGTTTGATTTCAATATCGCGTTTTGCGAGATATTTTGCTTATATATGAATTCCTTGTGTAAATTCCAGGTTCGCAGGAGGGTACGTCGGACGCCGCAAAGAAGGGGAAGCAAGTGATCGGCTACACTTAGCACGCGACCAGTTGAGTAGATTTAACATCTACGGGGAAATCGCCCGTATGGCATTGAGCGTCAGGGCGTTATAGGATATTTTAGTTGTATGTGTTCATATATATATACTATAGTAGCATACCATCTCCTGTTGCATATAGAATGGTAATTATAGAACACTGCACTGTCACTAACGGTTTAAACTGCATGAGCACTAAATGTATGTTACACTCACGCCATTAGTGATTGCCATGACACTCGCACTATAGGATCACCGCATCATTGATGATTGTCATGACTTGTCGCATATTCACATATTATCAGATATATCACTACCCGCGCACATACACCCTTTATATTCACATTAGTGCATACCTTCATTGATATATCATTACCTGCGCACATGCACCCTTTATATTCACATTAGTGCATACCTTCATTGATATATCACTACCTGCTCACATGCACCCTTTATATTCACATTAGTGCTTACGTACCTTGATATATCTATACTTGTGCACATATACATCATATATCCATATTAGTGCACATGTATATTGTTACACTCATATTGCGTATATATCCATTTGCACGTCCATACCTATATACATACATATGTTATATACATGGGTGATATTGACATGATTTAAAATCTAAGAGACCGCACGAGACATTTTCAAAACTGGATCCTTTTTAAAAGAGCGGTTTTCCCTTTCTTTTACTCTTAGTGTCATACGACACATTGCATGTATTTACGCATTGAGTTTGGATTTATGTGATTTCTGGATTTGGGAACCGGGGTATTATTTTAAGAAAATATGCACTGTTTTAAAAATCCGATTCCTCTTGATATGATATTTCAGTGCATCCACCATGCGTTTTCTCGGTTCTGAGACATGTGATATGTGAACCCGAATTGAGGAGATGGACGAGGCCGATTGCGGGTACATGGTGGACCCGGTATGGTACCCCAGGGCGAGAACGGATCGCTATGCAGTAGACAGTGAGCCTGGCAAAGGGACCACTACCTACCGGTGATTGGTTGGACCTGGCGGTTATCCGGAGGATACTGACTAGAGTCGATAGATGGATACGAGACGACACGTACTGCCGAGGCCGAGGGCCGATTCCGCAGACGGAGCCCGTGGGCCGATCCGGACTGACGGAGCTCGATACATGAGGATTTGCCTGTCGATGCTGGACACGACTATTTTATGATATTTCAAGTGCCGATGTTGGGCACTCACGATTCTATGAGTTTTACAGGATTTGAGGGCCAATTAGAGTGACGGCGCCTGAGTTTTACTGGGATTTGGGTGCATTGATGGACACCGGTTAATTTTCCACGTTGACATTCCGTGTAGATGATATTTTATCCCATGCTCAGCATTCATTATTTTACATCTCATCCTGTGGTTATAGTACCTGATAGAGTACTTTTGCATGATTATTGCATACCCTGCTCATCATATATATTGATGTTATTAATTTGCACCTGTTAGGCATGATTATTGCGTATCCAGTTCATCATATAGACATTATCTGCTGGCATATGTTAGAGTATCGCAGTACGTGCATACTCGCGATTACCTTTATATATTATCTACTATTCACGAGTTGGTAACTCACCCCTATTGTGCCACAGTGTTTGCAGGTTTCCCCTCGGAGTAGTCGCGGCAGGCTGTTTTCTTGCATCTTTTGACACAGATACCACTGCAGTTGGCGTGCTAGCCCTTTTGCTGATAGGTGGGTTTTTGTGCGGTATCTGTTTATTTTCAAGTTATATACACTGTTGTATCTAATACTCTCCATCTACTACTTATGTATTGACTTAGAGACCAGTTGTCAGGACGATGTATATTATTTGTACTCTGGTGTCGAACTCGTTGTGAGCCGACTTTATTTATGTAGTTTTATATTTCATGTTGTCTTCACTTATTTTACTCATTCTTCGCTACGGCATCGTATATTATCATTATGGTTGTTGTTTCCGCCGTTAGGCGTGATTACTCCTGTTTTGGAATGCTTATTTCTTATTGTATATCATTTTACTCATATATTGCCTTGTACTCGATTTCGGGGCTAGCTTTTACAAAGGAAATGCTGCCAAAATTTTTATGAAAATAACTTTAACTTTAAAGAATTTTACTAAGTTATTTAAGCTTTTCTAAACATTTTAACCAATGTTTCTATTAAATGTTTTAACACTCAATACTTTTAATGGTTTTGATTTCTGGGTTTCAGCTTACTTAGTCGCGTTATGCCTGTAGACGTTACGTGGTTAAGTGCCGGTCACGGGTCGAACTTTGGGTCGTGACAAAGTTGGTATCAAAGCGTAGGTTTTACCTTTGGAGTGTAGGATGACCCCGGTATGATGGAGTAGGTAGCTGAAGCAGAGTGGCGTAGCGTACGTATGTTCCGCGGCATACTCACGACACGGGACTCCGCCTAAGCGACCTTAGGACTTATTGATTGAAATTCCTTCATGATTGTATACATTCTTATGATTCGATTTCCGTATCTTTATCGAATCCTACTTTCTTTTCAGCCATTATGCCGCCAAAGACTACGAGGGCACAGAGAGCGGCCGCGAGGGCCGAGATTCGAGTTGACTCGTCCGAGACGAGGACTGATCCGGGTAGTACACCTGTTGTGTCAGAGCAGACTGTTCCTCCTACAACAGATCAGATCGCCATGTTAGGGGCCGGTAAGCAGGAGATGCGCAAGATGATAGGGTTGTTAGTCGAGACGCTTCAAGCACAGCGATCAGAGGTAGTTCCACCCATTACGGGGACCGCGATGGTACCTACAGTACAGGCAGTTGCACTTGCAGCCACGGAGGTTATTACAGTATCGCTATCAGAGTTCATGAGGCTGAAGCCTCCGGTCTTCACAGGCACCGATGCAGCCGAGGACCTACGGTCTTTCATTGATAGGATGACCCGGATATGTCATTCACTCAGATGCTCAGATGCGAGATGGGTAGAGTTCGCGAGCTTTCTCCTGGAAGGTCTTGCGTAGAAATGGTGTGAATCGATCGAGAAGGGCAGAGCAGCAGGTCTTCCTCCTATGACCTGGACCGAGTTTGTGACGGTGTTTTTAGCCCGTTTCCTTCCCCAGAGTGTCAGGGATGCCCGAGTGTGCAGGTTCGAGTCCTTATGCCAGACACCAGAGATGACAGTGGCAGAGTACGATGTACTATTCACCGAGCTATCTGTTTATGCCCCATACCTAGTGGCTACTGAGGAGATGTGAGTCAAGAGATTTGTTCAAGACTTGCTTACACCACTGTTCCTTGCGATCAGTGCACAGCATTGCGACACTTATGCAGCAGCTGTAGACGCAGCCTTATTAGTCGAGGAGCGCCTTGCTGAGACTTCGGTAGTTCCAGAGCCGAAGAGAGTTCGTACTGATACTCCGGCACTAAGACGACCATTTAGGCACCGCGACAGACACCTTGCAGGTGGCAGAGACTTGGGGCGAGGCCGGTTGTTCAGCACTTATCCCCAGGAGGGTCAGCCGACACCATCTAGATGTTTCTGATGCGGGAGTACATATCATCGTGTTCGAGATTGACCGGAGCCACGTGAGGGCGAGACTGCCGTACCACATGTCACACTTCCACCTTCTCCACCCCAGAGGGCATTGCCTATTGTACCTACTGTTGCTCCGCATCAGACCCATGCACAGAGAGGCCATGGTCGCGGAGGGTTTGCTCAGAGAGGGCGAGGTAGTCAAGGCAGAGGATAGCCAGCTGCCTGCAGAGTACAGCCAGTTGCTATAGGGGACCGCCACCCGCAGGTGGAGGACATGCACGGGTTTTCGCGTTGACGCATCAGGACGCGCAGGCGTCCAATGCTGTGGTCTCAGGTACCCTATCAGTATGTTCTGTTGACGCACACGTGTTGTTTGATCCCGGATCCACGCACTCGTACGTTTCTACTCACTTCATGCCGAGTTTGGATAGAGAGTCCGGTTTGCTTGATCAGCCACTTGTTGTGACCACTCCTGTGGGAGAGTCATTTGTTGCTAGGCACGTGTTCCGATCCTGTGTTGTCCGTATTGGCGAGAGAGAGTTGCATGTTGACTTGATCCTTCTTGAGATGTTGGACTTCGACATTCTTTTGGGCATGGATTGGTTAGCCACGTGCTATGCATCTGTGGACTGCCGCGAGAAGACAGTTAGATTTTGTTTTCCCAGCGAGTCGGCTTTTGTTGTGCAGGGGGACTGTTGTGCCACCCCTCACAGTTTGATTTCTTCTCTTCACGCTGGACAGCTTTGAGGAAGGGATGTCAGGGATTTCTAGCCTATGTTTGCGATACTAGAGCTACGGGTGTTCCGTTGGACCAAGTTTCGATTGTTTGTGAGTTCCCTGATGTTTTCCCTGACGAGCTTCCTGGGCTACCGCCTAAGCGCGATATTATTTTCTGTATTGATTTGATTCCTGGCACGGGGCCTATTTCTATACTGCCTTATTGGATGGCCCCGGCGGAGCTTAGTGAGTTGAAAGGTCAGCTGCAAGATTTGTTGGATAAGGGACTTATTCGACCCAGTGTTTCTCCTTAGGGTGCTCCGGTCCTATTTGTCAAGAAGAAGGACGGCAGTTTACGTTTGTGTATCGACTACCGCCAGCTGAACAGTGTTACAGTGCGGAACAGATATCCTTTGCCACCCATCGACGACTTGTTCGACCAGCTTCAGGGGGCAGGATATTTTTCGAGGATCGACTTGCGATCAGGGTACCATCAGCTGCGGGTTCGACAGGAGGATATTCCGAGGACAGCTTTCCGCACGCGCTACGGCCATTATGTGTTTTTGGTGATGTCGTTCGGACTCACCAATGCCCCAGCCGCATTCATGGACTTGATGAACCGTATTTTCCGGCCGTATCTTGATTTGTTCATCATCATATTCATTGACGATATTTTGGTGTATTCCCGGAGCAGAGAGGAGCACGAGCAGCACCTGCGGATCACACTGCAGACTTTGAGAGAGCACCAGCTATTTGCAAAATTCTCCAAGTGCGCATTCTGGCTAGACAGCGTAGACTTCTTGGGTCACGTGATTACACGAGATGGTATATGTGTGGACCCGAAGAAGATCGAGGTCGTTCAGAGTTGGCCCAGACCCGCATCAGTCATGGAGATCCGCAGCTTTCTAGGACTGGCCGGCTACTATAGGCGATTTGTGCAGGATTTCTCCCGTATTGCTGCACCTTTGACCGGGTTGACCCGGAAGGGAGTTCCTTTTGATTGGACGGAGGAGTGCGAGCATAGCTTTCAGCAGCTACGAACTTGTCTGACTACGGCGCCGGTGTTATCATTGCCTTCAAGATTAGGCGGATTTGTGGTTTATTGTGATGCTTCTCGAGTTGGGCTAGGGTGCGTATTGATGCAGCATGACAGGGTGATCGTGTATGCTTCACGGCAGTTGAAGAGACATGAACAGAACTACCCCACTCACGATTTGGAGATGGCTGTAGTGGTCTTTGCACTCAAGATCTGGCGACATTACCTATACGGCGAGTCATGCCGGATATTCACTGATCACAAGAGCTTAAAGTATATATTTCAGCAGCGAGACCTGAATCTCCGACAGCGCCGTTGGATGGAGCTAGTGAAGGACTACGATTGCGAGATCTTGTATCACCCGGGCAAGGCTAATGTAGTGGCGGATGCTTTAAGCAGGAGGCCCGGGGGTAGTCTATCTTGTTTGAGCATAGTGCAGAGGCAGTCGTCGGCAGATTGGCAGAATTTATGCGACAGCCGAATGCAGTTCGAGTTCACGCCAATCGGGGGACAGCTTGCGCATGTTCGTGCACGCCCGCAGTTGCTTGACCGTATACATGAGGCACAGTACAGTGATGACCGTTGTTCAGAGATCATGGCACAGATTGGACAGGGCAGATTTTCCGAGTTCGTGATCGATGATCAGGGGATACTGCGATTTGGGACTAGACTGTACGTACCAGATGCTGAGAGACTGCGGCGTGAGATTCTTGAGGAGGCACATCGATCAGTGTACAGTGTTCATCCGGATTCCACCAAGATGTACCATGATATGAGAGATGTTTACTGGTGGGACGGAATGAAGAGGGACATCGCAGACTTCGTGTCGAGATGCCTGACTTGTCAGCAAGTCAAGGCCGAACACCAGAGGCTAGCGGGAGAGCTACAGCCGTTACCTATTCCGGAGTGGAAATAGGAGCAGATTTCGATAGATTTCGTTGTGGGTCTACCCAGGACGAGGCGAGGGTATGACTCCATTTGGGTGATCGTGGATCGTTTGACGAAAGCGGCTCACTTCCTTCCAGTGAAGACAACTTTAGGATTTGCTCAGTATGCCCAGATTTACATCGACGAGATAGTACGACTGCATAGAGTCCCGATATGTATCGTGTCCGACCGAGGCACCCAGTTTACCAGCCAACTATGGAAGAGGCTTTAGGAGGCCTTGGGCACCCGCTTGAGTTTCAGCACAGCATTTCATCCGCAGACCGACGGCCAGTCAGAGCGGACTATTCAGACTCTCGAGGACATGCTCCGAGCATGCATTTTAGACTTTGGTGGTAGATGGGATCATCATTTACCCTTGGTGGAGTTCTCCTACAACAATAGTTTCTAGGATACTATTCAGATGGCACCTTTCGAGGCCTTGTATGGAAGGAGATGTAGATCGCCCGTCTGTTGGACAGAGCTCAGTGAGAGCAGTATTTTGGGGCCACAGATCGTACAGGAGACGACCGAGAAGATACAGCTGATTCGAGGCAGGATGAGGACGGCTCAGAGCAGACAGAAATCGTATGCTGATAGACGCCGCCGCAGATTAGAGTTCGCAGTTGGCGATCACGTCTTTCTGAGGGTCTCTTCGATGAAGCGAGTGATGAGGTTTGGACGGAAGGGGAAGCTTAGCCCCGGATTCATAGGTCCCTTCGAGATCCTCGAGCGTGTGGACGCAGTAGCATATCGTTTGGCTCTTCCACCCGACTTCCCAGATGTTCACCCCGTATTCCACGTGTCGATGCTCCGTAGATACCTGCATGATCCTTCGCACATGATTCAGCATCAGACCGTTCAGCTCGAGCACGATCTTTCGTTCACCGAGCGGCCAGTCATGATATTGGACCGGCAGGTGAAGAAACTTTGATCGAAGGTCTTGCCATCTGTGAAGGTGCTTTGGCGCATCCCAAATGGTGAAGAGATCACTTGGGAGGCCGAGAGCGAGATGTGGGAGAAATTCCCTCATCTCTTTGAAGGTATGCGTAGCTTTATATTTTTTAAATTCGGGGACGAATTTCTTTAAGAGGGAAGATTGTAACACCTTAGGATGTGTTTAGTGGATAATTATACTTTAATATATGGTTTTTAATAAAAAGTTTACCAAATTGATTTTCAAATATTTTATCAAATTTAATGAATATTTTATTGGAAATTTTTTTAGGCTTGCACACACTTGTGCATGTAAACTAGGGTTAAAATTAGGGTTAGACTATGTTTAGCAACCATGGTGGATTAACCCATTTTTAATTAAGTTATTTGGTTTTGGGTTTTAATTAAGTGTGTTTGCTTTTTTTAAAGGGAAAATGATTTGAAATTATTGGTTGACTTGATGAGAGAGAGAGAGGGAATGGCATCATGGCCTTGCCCACGCCTACATTTAATGAAGAGAGAGAGGGGGGTTGACTCATACACTCTAATTTTTTTTGTTCTCACAACTCTCTCACTCTCACTCATACACACACACACACACTCATTCCTTAGCAGCAGCAGTAGAAGAAGCAACAGCAGCATAAGAAGAAGCAGCCACAGCAGCAACACCAACAGCATCAGCATAGCAGCAACACCAGCTTCAGCAACAGAAACAGCAACAGCTCCAGCAGCATCAGCAGCAGCTCCAACAGCAACAGCAGCACCAAATCTCTTTCTTCTCCACCTCCTCCTGCTTCCTAGGGTCAAGAGTGAGGTATAATCTCTGAACTCATTCCTTTTGCTAAACTTATGTGTAGAATTAGCTTCGGTTAGTGATAAAAGTGAGTTTTGTGCTAGAAATGGTGTTTTGTGTGAAGTTGTGGCCAAGTGATGAGTTTACTGGTTAGCCTAGCCTAATTATGTGTTATTAGGGCCACTTAAACTCAGCTTAATCCCAGATTTCACCAAAATACCCTAGCTTTCCATTTTGTGCAAAATATAATGTTTTTAAATAAATTTTTAGCTTTCTGTGATCTGCTATAGACCCGGGTATTTCAGATAAAATCTGAGTTAACTGTAGCCTACTTTTTAGACCCTGATCACACCACCAGAGGACGAGACCCCATACCCAACTTTTGGCCGCCGGTTTATTCTTTCTAGCCGCAATTTGCGGCCAGATGAGGGAGTCTTGGGGTTGGGTTTGTGTGGGTAGGAGTCTGCTGTACATTTGAGGCCTGTGGTATGTGCAATTTTGTAAGTTTTCACCAAAGTTAGAATCTAGGACGATATATCGTTTTTTTAATACGTTTTGGTTTGCGCGACACGTGTGATACGTGAGTGGGTTCTGTGATCCAGCATGTCGCGACGTGTCGGAGTAGTTTTAGACGCGTATACACACGATCTAGCGTATCGGACACACGCGCGTTTAGTTCGCGACGCGAGTTTCTCGTTTGATTTCGATATCGCGTTTTGCGAGATATTTTGCTTATATATGGATTCCTTATGTAAATTCCAGGTTCGCAGGCGGGTACGTCGGACGCCGCAAAGAAGGGGAAGCAAGTGGTCGGCTACACTTAGCACGCGACCAGGTGAGTAGATTTAACATCTATGGGGAAATCGCCCGTATGGCGTTAAGCGTCAGGGCGTTATAGGATATTTTAGTTGTATGTGTTCATATATTTATACTATAGTAGCATACCATCTCCTGTTGCATATAGAATGGTAATTATAGAACACTGCACTGTTACTAACGGTTTAAGTTGCATGAGCACTAAATGTATGTTGCACTCACGCCGTTAGTGATTGTCATAACACTCGCACTATAGGATCACCACATCATTGATGATTGTCATGACTTGTCGCATATTCACATATTATCAGATATATCACTACCTACGCACATGCTCCCTTTATATTCATATTAGTGCATACCTTCATTGATATATCACTACCTGCGCACATGCACCCTTTATATTCACATTAGTGCATACCTTCATTGATAAATCACTACCTGCGCACATGCACCCTTTATATTCACATTAGTGCATACGTACCTTGATATATCTATACTTGTGCACATATACATCATATATCCATATTAGTGCACATGTATATTGTTACACCCACATTGCGTATATATCCATATGCACGTCCATACCTATATACATACATATGTTACATACATGGGTGATATTGACATGATTTAAAAACTAAGGGACCGCACGAGACATTTTCAAAACTTGATCCTTTTTAAAAGAGCGGTTTTCCCTTTCTTTTACTCTTAGTGTCATATGACACATTGTATGTATTTACGCATTGAGTTTGGATTTATGTGATTTCTGGATTTGGGAACCGGGGTATTATTTTAAGAAAATATGCACTGTTTTAAAAACCCGGTTCCCCTTGATATGATATTTCAGTGCATCCACCATGCGTTTTCTCGGTACTGAGACGTGTGACATGTGAACCCGAATCGAGGAGCTGGACGAGGCCGATTACGGGTACATGGTGGACCCGTTATGGTACCCCGGGGCGAGAACGGATCGCTGTGCAGTAGACGGTGAGCCTGGCAGAGGGACCACTTCCTATCGGTGATTGGTTAGACCTGGCGGTTATCCGGAGGATACTGACCAGAGTCGATAGATGGATACAGGATGACACGTACTGCCGGGGCCAAGGGCCGATTCCGCAGACGGAGCCCGTGGGCCGATCCGGACTGACGGAGCCCGATACTTGATGATTTTCGTCTCGATACTGGACACGACTATTTTATGATATTTCGTGTGCCGATATTGGGCTCTCACGATTCTATGAGCTTTACAGGTTTTGAGGGCCGATTAGAGTGATGGCGCCTGAGTTTTACTGGGATTTGGGTGCATTGATGAACACCGGTTATTTTTCCACGTTGACATTCCGTGTAGATGATATTTTATCTTATGCTCAGCATTCATTATTTTACTTCTCATCCTGTGGTTATAGTACCTGATAGAGTACTTTTGCATGATTATTTCATACCGTGCTCATCTTATATATTGATATTATTAATTTGCACCTGTTAGGCATGATTATTGCGTATCCAGTTTATCATATAGACATTATCTGTTGGCATATATTAGAGTATCGCAGTACGTGCATACTCGCGATTACCTTTACATGTTATCTACTATTCACGAGTTGGCAACTCACCCCCGTTGTGCCACAGTGTTTGCAGGTTGCCCCTTGGAGTAGTCGCGGCAGGCTGTTTTCTTGCATCTTTTGACACAGATACCACTGCAGTTGGCGTGCTAGCCCTTTTGCTGATAGGTGGGTTTTTGTGCGGTATCTGTATATTTTCCAGTTGTATATACTATTGTATCTAGTACTCTCCATCTACTACTTATGTATTGACTTAGAGACCAGTTGTGAGGACGATGTATATTATTTGTACTCTGGTGTCGAGCTCGTTGTGAGCCGACTTTATTTATACAGTTTTATATTTTATGTTGTCTTCACTTATTTTACTCATTCTTCGCTACGGCGTCGTATATTATCATTGTGGTGGTTGTTTCCGCCGTTGGGCGTGATTGCTCCCGTTTTGGGATGCTTATTTCTAATTGTATATCATTTTACTCATATATTGCCTTGTACCCGATTTCGGGGCTAGCTTTTACAAAGGAAATGCTGCCAAAATTTTTAAGAAAATAACTTGAACTTTAAAGAATATTACTAAGTTACTTAAGGTTTTCTAAACGTTTTAACCAATGTTTTTATTAAATGTTTTAACACTCAATACTTTTAATGGTTTTGATTTCTGGGTTTCGGCTTACTTAGTCACGTTACTCCTGTAGACGTTACGTGGTTAAGTGCCGGTCACGGGCCGAACTTTGGATATTTATGATGCTACAACCAACTCGGTTTTGTCTTTTGATTTCTTCTTTTAGTTCTTACTTTGCATAGCAGTATTTGTGAAATATCCTGCACCTTATTCGATAAGGAAAGAGCCGAGATCCCTTCACCGGGAGTGACCTCTTTAGCAAGACTAGTAAAAACCCTCAAAAACACTCCTTTTCAAAAATCATTTGTTTCTACAGCTATATCAAGTTCATTATGCTCATGGTTTTCTTAAAAACCTGTGTAGCCCTCCGTCATTTTAGATAAGTGCTATTTTAGTATTCGTGCTGCGGTAGTTTGGCCTTCGTCAAGACGTAGTGTACGGCAGCTGATTAGTACTTATCTGCAGCATGAGATGCGATTGGATTAAGGTATTCGTACGGCATAGTTTGGCCTCCGTCAAGGGTCATGCGGGTGGGTCTAATTCAATCAAAAATTGAACGGGTTGAACTTGACTAGCGCCCTCTGGGTAGTTTGGCCTCCGTCATGGTCATAGGACGCTAGGGGTAAAAACCATTATCAGGAATTTCAAGTGTTGAAATTTGCAATGAGATTGCATACCTTCTATGAGATAGTTGGATCATGATACCCACTATGAGCAAAAGTTGCTCTCGGGAGAGTTTGCACTTTACAATTAGCTAACTCATTAGGTGTCTAGAAAGGTGTCAACGGGGCTACGCCTCTAGGAAAATGAGGTTTATTTTAATTAGGTCCGTGCGAAAGCATGAGGAACCTCCCTCAGAAGTACCGGCACTAGCCTGGCTGAACGGTTAGCGAAGTTGTAGAATGCAATTAATCTGGGCTAAATTTTCTTTTAAAGGTTTAAAGGAAAATTTGATAATAGCAGTGGGAGACATCGAGTAGATAAGATAAATAACCAATCTGATCTTTAGAAGAGCATACGCTAAGTGTTTTCTTCTCTCTCTCTCCAGGTAGTGACCATGTCAGGCCTTAATCAAGATAATAATATGGATGTATTGACCGAACCCGCTTGTTATGCTGAGCAAAGGAACGTTGGTTCCGCTTCAACTTATAATTGTTATAAGTCCGAGCAAGAAATAGGAAAATATCCGGATTTCTATGCCACCCAAACAAAGAATGAGCATGTTGATGCATCTTCTTCGGGTGTGTTAGTCACTCAGAACTGTTTCTCAGTACACTCTACGTCCTGGGTATTAGATACTGGATCGGGATCCTACATATTTAATATGTTACATGGGCTAAGGAAAGGTAGAGAACTGGAAACAGGTGATCATTCCGTACTAGTAAGGAATGGTACAAATGTTGCAGCCAAAGCAGTTGTCGAATATCACCTTGTATTACCAAATGGTAATACATTGATTCTGAACGAATGCTATTACATACCGACCCTGATATGCAATCTTATATCAGTCTCTTTATTAAGTAAAGAAGGATATAATTTTGTAGTACAGGATAATGTTATGAACATCTTCCTGAATCAAAAGTTGATTGGATCAGGCTCGCTAAATAATGGCATATACATTCTAAATCAAACCACAGTTCTTAACATACAAAATACACACAAGAGGAAGAGTTCAGAAATGAGTGAATCCTTCTTGTGGCATTATAGACTAGGTCATATCAATGCGACAAGACTAGCTAAGTTACATAAAGATGGATATTTGAAACCGTTCGAATTTTCATCTTATGACACTTGCCAGTCATGTCTCAAAGGTAAATTGACCAAAACTCCATTTACAGGACACGGAGAAAGAGTTATGGAACTCTTGGGACTAAAACATGGTGATGTATGCGGTCCCATGTCTACATATGCCAGGAATGGTTTTTCATACTTCATTACATTCACTGACGATCTCTCAAGATTCGGACATGTGTTCCTGATGAAACACAAGTCTGAAGCTTTTGAGAAATTCAAAGAATACAAGCATGAAGTTGAGAACCAAACAGGTAAAAGTATTAAAATCCTACGATCTGATCGGGGAGGAGAATACTTAAGCAATGAGTTTCTGGACGATCTAAAAGAGAATAGGATTCTCTCTCAGCTTACTCCTTCGTATACACCACAGCACAACGGTGTATCGGAGCGGAGGAATCGCACCCTATTAGATATGGTGCGCTCTATGACGAGCACCGCTGAGTTGCCTATTTCCTTTTGGGGTTATGCGCTTGAGACAGCAGCATACCTATTGAATAGAGTTCCATCCAAATCAGTGCCTACCACTCCATATGAGATATGGAATGGGATGAGGCCATATCTTAATTTTATTCAGATATGGGGTTGTCCGGCCTATGTAAAGACACAAAATCCGGATAAGCTCGAGGTAAGGTCAGTTCTGTGCAAGTTTATAGGATATCCCAAACATTCGCGAGGGTATATCTACTACCACTCCGAGGAACAAAAGGTATTTGTTTCCCGACATGCCACATTTTTAGAAAATGGTTTTCTTATGAAAGGAAATAGTGGCAATGAGGTAGAACTGGAAGAAGTTCCAGCTATACAAACCACGACAGATGATTTGGTAGAACCAGAGTATTTGATAGTTCCCAATGAACCCCAGCCTCTCCGTCAATCTAGTAGGGTTCCTCATCCACCTGAGAGATACTACGGGTTTCTCATTGATGGCGGGAGCGAGGATTGCATCATGGTAGATGATGACCCAACTAGATTCGAGCAGACCATCACGAGTGGGGACTCTATGAAATGGCTGGATGCAATGCGATCTGAGATGGAGTCCATGTACACCAACAAAGTATGGACATTGGAAGTTGCTCCTGAAGGGATAAAACCCATCGGGAGCAAATGGATCTTTAAGAAGAAACTAGATGTAGATGGAAAAGTTGAGACTTTCAAAACTAGACTTCTTGCAAAAGGTTTTCGTCAACGACCAGGTGTGGACTGTGATGAAACCTTTTCTCCAGTGGCTATGCTTAAGTCCATCCGGATCCTGCTTGCTATCGCTGCATACCATGACTACGAAATCTGGAAAATAAATGTTAAGACCGCCTTTTTAAATGGTGATTTAGAAGAGTGCGTATACATGACTCAGCCAGAGGGCTTCGTGGACAGTGGGAGCAGCGGTAAGGTATGCAAGCTGCTTAAATCCATCTACGGGTTAAAGCAGGTATCGCATAGTTGGAACATCTGTTTTGATGTGGTAGTCAAAAAGTTTGACTTCATCAAAAATGTAGATGAACCTTGTATATACAAGAAAGTGGTAGAGAGTAAGGTCGTCTTCCTCGTATTGTATGTAGATGACATACTCTTGATAGGAAATGATGTTCTTATGCTGCAATCGGTCAAGCTCTTCTTATCACAAAGATTCTCAATGAAAGATCTAGGTGATGGCTCCTACATCTTAGGGATTAAGATCTATAGAGATAAATCTAAACGGATACTGGGATTGTCCTAATTCAGGTACATTGACACCATACTAAAGAGGTTTAGTATGGAAGAATCCAAGCGTGGGAATTTGCCCACGATCACAGGACTCACTGTCTCCAAAGAGATGTCTCCCAAGACTGATTTGGAGAGAGCTCGCATGCAAGGGATACCCTATGCTTCGGCAGTAGGCTCTATCATGTATGAGATGTTATGTACCAGACTCGATGTAGCATACTCACTAAGTGTAGTGAGTAGGTATCAAACAGAGCTAGGAGAGAGTCATTGGACAGCTTTGAAGAACATTCTCAAGTACTTGAGAAGGACTAAAGAGATGTTCTTGGTGTATGATAACGGAGAACTCCAAGTGGAGTCTATTACCGATTCGAGCTCCCAGAGTGATAAGGACGACTCTAAGTCGGTCTCAGGATTTGTCTTTATCCTCAATAGAGGGGCGGTTTGTTGGAAGAGTTCCAAACAGGAAACCGTGGCAGACTCGACGATGAAGGATGAATACATCGCTGCCAACGATGCTGCCAAAGAGGCTGTCTGGATGAAGAAGTTCATAACTCAACTTGGAGTGGTTCCATCCATTGATCATCCAATACCTTTGTATTGCGATAACAATGGAGCAGTGGCCTTGGCCAAGGAACCCAGGTCCCATCAGCGATCAAGGCATATTCTGAGGTGGTATCACCTGATCCGGGAGATAGTTGATCACCGGGAGATTGAGGTCAGGAGAGTTGACACGAAGGACAACACAGCGGATCCACCCACAAAGTCCATACCCCAGATACAATTTAAGAGACTCTTCGGGATGATGGGTATGAGATATTACAACAACTGGCCTTAGTGCAAGTGGGAGATTGTTAGTTATATGTATGCCCTAGAGGCCATTATAGTACATGTAATGTATATTATGGTGGATGCCTTGATATATATAGATAGGACTTTCTTGCTCGACATGATAGTAGGCTATCTGGTTGCTCTTTATCTTAACATGTTGACTTGTATATGTGATACCGTCTTGCTCTCACATGTTGATAAAGCCCTTAGGTTGTGTACTTGATTACCAGGACTATGATGGAGATCATACTAGTGGGACCAAGGGTAGTCCACAAGTACACCCTAAAATAGTTCCTAGTCGAGGGTGTATCGAGATAGGGTATCGATATTCCAGAGTAGACTAGCATATACGCATCTTGACCCATATGATGGGCGATGGATGATCCCACATCCATTGGTGTTTGACATCAAAGATGGTATATAGGTGATCAGTGGAGACTGGGTAGACTGAACGGACTCGCCGAGAACTCCTAGCTGGTATTATACCTATCATCAGATAGCAGTTCTCAGGTGACACTGGTACAGGTTAGACTGTAGACTCGAGATCGTCATAGAGTCTTGTATGATTCCCACTATGCTTTGATTTCCACCTTACCACGTTCAATAGAACATGCAAAACGGTGGCTTTTGGGTACAGTCCCGAATCACATGGAGACAATGAGTGATAGGAGGGGATTCGTCTCTCTCGGTATAGGGGTTGATGTTGCGCTATGCTCGATTGGCCATAACGATAAGTCCCTGGCCAAGGCTGCTACGGAGATTTACAGATAAGTGTTATCAGTAGTTTCTCGACCCGTTATGAGCCTCACATCGGCATGAATTATCGGTTACTGGGGCCTGACGTTTACCACCCCTATACTAGATATGCGACATATCTGACAAAGAGACCAGACTCTACGGTAGTGTTACTGATAGGCTTTACAGGAATTAGAGCGGGCTTGCTTGTTGAACTTCTGATCATTCAATACCCGGGTAGCCGTTACGTCCAGCAAGTACCACTGACGGCTTGTGGGTTCTTGATGTGATCATTACCTACTGTCGGCGTATTAATGAATCTTTAGAGTCCTATACAGAGGTTTCACTGGCTCGGGCAAAACGAAGTAGGAGCACATATGTGATATATGCTGGACTGAGATTAATACGAGTATGTGATACCGTATTCTATTCTCTCGATATAAAGAATCGATCAGTTATATGAGATATAGCCGGGTTATCGAATCAAATGTTCATTCGATAAGTCGATATGTATCGGCCGGTTATATGAGATATAGCATGTTTATCGAATCAAATGTTGTTTCGATAAGTTGATACAAATAATATTAGTCGGTCATATGAGATATAACCGGATCATTAAATCAAGTGTTGATTTAATGATTTAATGTATAATTATATATTTGATATATTAATTTACATTTACTAATATTAGCTCACTTAAGCATTTCTTTTTCTCACATGTGCACACTTAATATATATGTAATATATATTAAGTGTGTTTTCTTTATGTGTCATGGTTGATGATACAAGCAACATGGATGTATGAGACTTACACCATACTAATGATAATGAAGGGTTCATTTATTTAGTGTAAATCAATTATTAGTTGAATAATGGTCACATGGCATGAAGGTTGTAGAAGCTTGGAGATCTATTGACTAGTCCACTAGTTTTGTCTTATACTAGATATTTGTTAACCCAACCATTATCTAAACTCATGGTTAAGTCTTTACATGAGTTATATTAGATAATTTCTCACCCATAGTTTCCATTCACTCTCTCCTCTATTATTTGCTTCTTCTTCCTCTTGAGATGAGAGAGCTCTCTAGGTTTTGAGAGGAGAATAAAAACTAGTGAGAAAATTAATTCTAAAGTGAGCAAAAATCCTACTTCATCATCCTTTACTAAATTAACACTTTAGTATAGGGTGTTAGCTTCACTAATCTCACATTAGTGAAGAGGTAGCTTGGGTTAGTGACTCTTCGACGTAGATCATCTTCGGCCTCTAAGACTTTATGCAAGCTCGTTGATTTCTTCTTGTGGAGTCGTTCAAGAGTTCGCAAGATCACTACTTGGAGCGAAGGGACTACTACGAGGAGCTAAATAAGTGAAGGACCGGACTACAAAGGTTGTAATCCCTAGTCACTTAGATGTAAAGTAGTTTACACATTGTATTGTCTAAATCTTTAGTTAAGATTCAAGGGTTAGGATTGTTTTGTACGGAAAATTTTTGAAAATGGCATGGACGATACCTCCCGAAACCTTGCTGTCGTACCAAGCAATCCTACAGGAATATCTTCTACCACACTGAGGAGCAAAAGGTGTTTTGTTTCTTAGCATGCCACCTTTTTAGAAAAGGATTTTTCTTGTGAATAAATTAGGGTCATAAGGTAGAACTGGTAGGAGTTCCAGCTAGACAAACTAATAGCTGATGATTTGGTGAAACCAAAGAATTCAATAGTCTCTAACGAGCCTCAGGCTCTTTGTGAATCTTGTAGGGTTTCTCATCCACTTGAGAGATACTACGGTCTTCTCGCTGACAATGGGAGCGAGAATTGCATCTTGGTAGATGATGGCCCAACTAGGTTCAGGCAGGCCATCACGAGTGGCGACTCTGTGAAAAGGTAGGATGCTATGTGATCAAATATGGAATCCATGTACACCAACAATGTATGACTTTTGTCACGGCCCGAAGGTACGGAACGTGACTAGAACTTAAATTAAGAAACGTCTAAAGGCGTAACACAATCTAAGTAAGCCAAAGCCCAGAAATCTAAACCAAATAAAGAAATAGAGTGAAGGATAACATATTTAAAGAAAGCGATTTTTAACCAGAACAAGTTGCATTAAACATTTTTAAAAACACCAAAATTCTCGAAAATTTCAGCAGAGTCTCCTTTGTAAATACTGGGCCCCAAACGGGTACAACACATGAAAATACATATAAATCATGAATAAAGGCATCCCCGAGCGGGAGCTAGCTCTTCGCCAAAGGCAGAATCATAACCACAAATACAAGTCTCACAAGTCTCACCGTCTAGTCCAATATACAAGGATAGATGGAGTGTACTAGATACAAAGTAATATATAAAGTGAAAACAAGATATCGTCGCAACCTACCTATGAGCAAGCCGCAAGTCCAAGCAAACGAAGGAAATGAAGAAGCACGCCCGCCGCTACTATGCTAATGGGTCGGACCTGCAAGATACTGTGGCACAACGGGGGTGAGTTGCCAACTCGTGAGTAGTAAGTAACATCTAATAAGGCTATCGTAAGCATGCAAGCAATGCGTCATAGCCTACACATACCGATATGATGCAATGCACTAGTATGTGTGCAACATGAATGCATAATCACATGAAACCTGAATATGTTTGGTACAAGAAAATATGTATTCTTATCTTAATAAAACTTTTGTGAAATAACTGAAGTATCATCAATGAAATCAACTGAAATCCGTGTCAAGCATCGACATTAAATATGTATATCTCAATGTCTCAATATCTCAAAGTCTCCATATCTTAATGTCTCAACATCTCAATGTCACAATATCTCAATGTCTCAATATCTCAATATCTCAGGACCCGTCGGTCCAGATCGGCCCATATCATCAATCTCACGACCACGGTCGGTATCCTCCGGATATCCTCCGCGCCACAAATAACCGGTAGGTAGTGCTCCCCTGCCGGGCTCAACTCCATCTGTGCGATCTTCTTGCCCCGAGGTACCATACCAGGTCCACCATGTACCCGTAGGCGGTGCATCCCCCTTCTCGAATCGGATATATAATACTGCTCAAGAACCAAGAAAACTCATGGTGGACTCCACACACATCACATCACGAGAAAACCGCAACTTGCATTTTGTTAAAATGATAACATGTTTTTAAAATTCTTGCGGTTTTCCCCAAAATCAAGAAATCTCATTAATACTGAAATCCTCGAGAAGAATCATAATATATAAACATGCTGGTGATGATGGAAATCTATGATACAGTAGTATATACCATGCAAAATACGACCAAAAACTTTGCATGAATCATGATGCAATGCAATATGTACATATGAATAACAATCCTACGTATCCATCTTAATGAAATGAATATACTGGCATAAGCCTACGGATCATATATGATGCAAATACACAATTACCGATCCTAATCAAGTTCTATAGTGTTCGTGACATAGAAATTACCAAAGGCGTATGTGTTCACATAAATAGTGCACGTGCGGCAGGAACCAATGGTAATGGTGCAAGTGTCCTATAAGATGATGTCATATATATATATATATATATATATATATATATAACGATGCGATGCAATGAGATGGCTAACTAGGAAACTACGCATATAATGCAAGTACTTCAAGTAATACTAAACCATCGGGCGTCTCGCGCCATCCAGACGATCATCCCATAGATGTATACATCTACTCACCGGGACGCCTCGGCTAATTTGATCCAATCTCAGCTTATCTTTCCACGCCACGTCCGACGCCTCTGCACCCGATCTTAGAATCGCACACAAGCAATTAAGAGAATAAATATACGAATAGTCGCGGAACAAACGACACAAGTCAACCACGCGCACAACAAGACGCGCACACACTTGGTGCACAGACACGCTCACGACAACGCCAAAACTCACGACTAGGGTCGCTATACGTGCAAATCCCCAAGCCTAAAACTCAATCGTACCATTCGCGCATTTACAACACATTAGATATTATATGAAGTAGGTTGTTTATCAACAAAACCTCAACTTAGTTTAAAATCGATTTATCCTAAAAACCTAGTAAGCATCATCTAATCATTTTTGTGCGAATATATATGTTTTAACAAACCTAGTGGCCACAATGATCATTATATGTCTTAATTAGGCTACACAATTATTAATTAGATTTTAATCTCACCTATTTATATTAATCATAAAAATCTAGTTTGCAAAAATTATAATTAGGACAAATTAAATGTAACTATTAACAAATTAGCAACTAGATTAGGTTTTTGCATGTCTTAAAATATTAATTTACACTTAACCAACTTGATTTATTTATAAAAACCCTAACTTTAATTCAAAACCTTCTCTTGAAAACTAAATCTCAAAATTAAAACCATAATTAAACACTTAATTAGCTTAGATTGAAGTAATTATCCAACAATTAAACCATAGATTAAGATTTATACCTCACAAATCAAGAGATCAAACTTGCAAACTTGACCTCCAAAATGGCTTCTAGCTCCAAGATCCATGCTAATTTTGAACAAAGAATAATGGGTAAAGGTTAAACTAAAGATTAATGAGACTTGGTATTGATTTTTGATGAATTTTTTTGAAGAGTTTTGAGTTGGAATGATGTGGGGAAAATTTGGGCTGCCACAAGATTGGGCTTAGTCAAAAAGAGAAGAGGGAAAGAGAGTGAGGTGTGGGTATGGGTTTGTGTAGAAACTTCATCATTTATTACATCTTTTAACTCCTTTCATTAATTATTTAATTTCTTTTCAATTAAAACCTAGACTTTTCTAGAATTGTGGAGACACATTTAGAAACAAAGGGCATGTTACAAACTTGTTTCTATGTTATCATAGTTTATTAAAATATAATTAACCCATTCTCATTTGTAATTTACACAAATTTAATGTATAAATGAAGGCTTATAATAATATTTAATTTAATTAATTAAGGAAAAATGTTTAAGTAAACAAACAATTTATAAGTGATTAATTAAATACCAATACTAGCAATTAAATAGTTAAAATAGGCGTATTTAAGTCTATGTTGAAAAATAATTATAGTTAAGTTTTACGGAAAATATGATTTATATTATCGGTTATCGGAATTTTCACCTAAAAGATTTATTTATTTATTTATTTAGTTTTAAAACGTTACAACTTTTCATGTTGCACCTGAAGGGGTAAAATCCATTGGGAGCAAATGGATCTTGAAAAGATTCTTGGTGTAGATTGAAAAGTTGAGACTTTCAAAGCTATGCTTAAGTCAATCAGGATCAATGCACGCATCACGGAGTTGGAACATCTGTTTTGATGTGGCAGTCAAAGAGTTTGACTTCATCAAAATAGTAGATGAACCTTGTATATACAAGAAGGTTGTAGAGAGTGAGGTTGTCTTACACGCATTGTACATAAATGACATATTCTTGATAGGAAATGGTTTCTATGCTACACTCAATCAAGCTCCTCTTATCACGAGGATTCTCCATGGAAGATCTTGATGATACCTACTATATCTTGTGGATTATGATCTATGGTGATAGATGTAAGTAAGATGTTGGGAGTGTCCTAAATCCAAGTACATTAACACCATACTAAAGGGGTTTAGTATGGAAGATTCTAAGCATGGTGGTTCGCCCACTTACTCATGGATCACTCTCTCCAAAAAGATGTCTTTCAAGACTGATTTGGAGAGAGCTCACGTGTAAAGGATACCCTATGCTTTGGTAGTAAGCTCTATCATGTATGCGATGTTATGTACTGTAACGTTCTGAAAAAATCGTTTAGGTGAAATTTTCGATAATCGGTAAAATAAGTGGTATTTTCCGTAAAAACTAAGATACAATTATTTTTCAATATAGACTAAATTATACCTATTTAGTTATGTAATGGCTAGTATTGGTATTTATTTAGTCACTTATAAAACTGCTAGTTTACTAAAATATTTTTCGTAATTAATTATTTTAAATATTATTTTAAGCTTTCACTAATACATTTAATTAGTGATTATTACAATTTGGAATGGGTTAATTATAGTTTAGTGCACCATGACACATCTAAACATATATTTTAAAATGTTCTTTCAAAAATTTTTTGGATGGTTCTAGTTATATTTGCATAGAAAAGGTAAATGGAAATATTGAAATAAAATGGAAAATGAGGAGATAATGAGGTATGGTGCTGGTTTGACTTGGGGTATGGTGTTTATTATTTCCCTCACTCACACACACACACACACACACACACACACACACTCACCATTTCCAGCCCCATTTCTGGCCGAACCCCATGGCAGCCCCTCCCCAAATGCCCACTCCAAACTATGAAAGAAAAAGGAAAAAGGAAAAAAATATAAACAATGAAGCATGGGGGCATGTTTGACTTGGGATATGGTCACCTTTCTTGTTAGACTCACCACACTCTCTCTTTCATTTCCCTTTGCTGCTATCAAAATTTCCAGCAGCTCCCCTAAAGTTTTCCCCACTTCATCTCCATCAAAATCCATCAAAAATCCAAATAAACTCTCACAAATTCTTCATTAAATCTTCATCCAATTTTCTTTGGCCAAACTAGCTTAAAATCTTGAAGCAATAAACCATTTAAGGAGGTTATATTGCAAGTTTGATCTCTTGATTGTGAGGTATAATCTTAACCTATTGAATTACATGTTGGTAAATTTCTTCAATCTAGCTTATTTGGTGTTTAATTATGGTTTTAATTTCAAGATCAAATTTTCAAGAGAAGGGTTTGAATTAGAGTTAGGGTTTTATCAATTGTTTATGGTTTGAAAGTGTAGTATAACATTTTAAGGCATGCTAAATGTAATCTAGTTGTTAAATTATTAATTGTTATTTCTAAATTGACCAAATTAAGCTAATTTGCAAACTAGGTTTTTATTTGGTGTGTAAACGGGTGAGATTAAAATTTAGTTAGAGTTTGTGTGGCTTAATTAAGTTATTAAGTAATTATTGTGGCCACTAGTTTTTTTAAAATACCTAGTTTTGAACTAAAATGGTAAATCGTGCTTACTAGGTTTTTTGGAATAATTAGATTTTGGTTCAATTTGATGCTGCGATGAATTACATGCTATATCCTATAATATTTGACGTATTGTGAATGCGCTATTGGGTTTTTGGTTTGGTAGTTGCCATGTATAGCGACCCTAGTTATGGTCTGTGGCGTTGTCGCGAGCGTGTTTTGTGCACCGAGTGTGTATGCGTCTAGTTAGTGCGCGTGGTCTACTTGTATCATTGTTTCCGCGACTATTCGTATATTTATTCTCTTATTTACTTGTGTACATTCCTAGGATCGGGTGCAGAGGTGTAGGATGTGGTGTGGAAATGGCAGAGCTGAAATCGGATCAGATTAGCCAAGACGTCTCGGTGAGTAGATGTACAAATCTACAGGGGAATCGTCTGGATGGTGCAAGGCGACCGATAGTTAGAATTTCTATTAGTAGTTGCATTATATGCGTAGTTCCTAGTTTTTCATCTCATTGCATCGGATCATTTTATATATATATATATATATATATATATATATATACGTGTGTGTGTGATATCATCTCATAGGATGCTTGCACCATTACCATTGGTTTATACTGCACGGGCACTATTCATATGGACACACACGCCTTGGCAATTGCTATGCCACAAACACTATATAACTTGTTTAAACCAGAATCTAAACCAAGTGCACCATATATGATTTGTAAACCTGTATTTGTATTTTCAACTCATCAGGATGCATACGTAGGATTGCTGGTTATAAACATATACCTCTTTGCATCATCGTTCATGCATAGTTTTCTAGTCACATCGTATTTCATATTGTTGATACCATAGTCATTCATCATCGCCGACATGTGTACATATGGTGATTTTTCTTGAGGATTTCAGTATTATGAGATTTCTGGTTTTTGGGGAAACCGCAAGAATTTAATAAACCTGTTATCATTTTAATAATGCAAGTTGCGGTTTTCTCGTGATATGATGTATGACACCATGAGATTTCTCGGTTCTTGAGCGGTATCATACACCCAATTCGAGGAGGAGGAGCAACCGTCTGTGGGTGCATGGTGGACCCGGTGCGGTACCCCGGGGCCAGATGGTCGCAGATGATGGCGTTAAGCCCGGCAGGGGAGCACTACCGACCGGTTATTTGTGGCACGGAGGATATCCGGAGGATACCGACGTAATCTTGAGATTGATGATATGGGCCAGTCTGGATTGCCGGGGCCCGAGACTTGATGATATGGGCCAGTCCGGATTGCCGGAGCCCAAGATATTGAGATATTGATACATTGAGACATTGAGATATTCATATTTTGTGTCAATACTTGACATGGATTTCTGTTGATTTCATTGATGGTGCTACAGTTAAATTACAGGAGTTTTACTGATATAAGAATATAGATTTTTTCGTACTAAACATATTCAGATCTCATGTTGATTTTACATTCATGTTGCATATATACTAGTGCATCGCATCATATTAGTATATGTAGGTTGTGACGAAATTGCATGCATGCTTACGATAGCCTTATTAGATGTTACTTACTACTCACGAGTTGGCAACTCACCCCTGTTGTGCCACGGTATCTTGCAGGTTCGACCCGTCAGCATAGTAGCGCCGGGCGCACTTCCTCACTTCGTTTCTTTTGCTTGGACTTGTGCATTGCTCGTAGGTGGGTTGCGAGGATATTTATTTCCATCATGTATATTATTTTGTATTTAGTATACTCCATCTACCCTTGTATATTTTGGACTAGACGGTGAGACTCGTGAGATTTGTATTTTTGTTTGGTGCCGTTGCTCATTTGAGCCGATGTGGTATTTTCTTATTTCTTTCTTTATGATGCTTATTGTGCACTTTTGTTATACATGTGCATGTGGTTGTGTTTTCGCCATCAGCGAAGAGCTAGCTCCCGCTTGGGGATGCCTTTATTCATGATATATATCTATTTCCATGTGTTGTACCCGTTTGGGGGCCAGTATTCAGAAAGAAGACTCTGCCGAAATTTTCAGGAAAATATGATGTTGCTTTTAAAATGATTAAATTCTATTTATTTGTTAAAACCACTTGCGTTAAAACGAGTTTTCCTTCACTCTAATTCTTCACATGGTTTTGATTTCTGGGATTTGGCTTACTTAGATTACGTACGCTTTGAGACGTTTCGTAATTTAAGTGCCAGTCATGTTCCGTACCTTCGGGTCGTGACATGTACCAGACCAGATGTAGATGAATTAGTAGGTGTAGTGATCAGGAATCAATCAGATCTTGGTAGAATCACTGGAAAGCTGTGGAAGACATTCTTAAGTACTCGAGAAGCACTAAATGAATGTTCTTGGTTCGAGGTTCCAGAGTGATAAGGTCGACTGAAAGTCAGTCGCAGGTATTGTCTTCACCCTCAGTGAAGGGACGGTATGTTGGAAGAGTTCCAAGTTAGATACCGTGACATACTAGACGATAAAGGCTGAATACATCGCTACCAACGATGCTGCCAAAGTGGCTGTTTGGGCATTTCTTGTTCATGAGATGAATATGGTTTCTACCATTGATCGTCCAATAACTGTTATTGTGTAAAAAATGGAGTTGTGGCTTTGGCCTAGGAACGCCGGTCCCATCAGCGATCCAGACATATTCTGAGGCAAGTATCACCTGAGCAGGGAGATGTATGATCTCCAAGGGATCGAGGTGAGGAGAGTTGACGCGAAGGATAACACGGCAGATCCACTCACAAAGGCCTTTCCCTAGTGAGACATCTATAGGACGTTGAGTATGAGATACTGCAACAAATGGCCTTAGTGCAAGCAGGAGATTGTTAGTTATATGTATGCTTATATGTATACCTTAGAGGCCATTACTGTACATATGATGTATATTGTAGTGCATGCTTGGACATATATAGGGAGGACTTTCTTGCTCGATATGATAGTATGCTATCTAGTTGCACTTTATCTTAACATGTACACTTATTGTTAGTTTTATGTATGCCCTAGAGTCCATTATTGTACATGAGATGTATATTATAATGGATGCTTGGACATATATAGGGAGGACTTTCTTGCTCGACTTGATAGTATGCTATCTGGTTGCTCTTTATCTTAACATGTTGACTTGTATAAATGATGATGTCTTGCTCTCACATGTTGATAAAGCCCTTAGGATGTGTACTTGATTACCAAGACTATGATGGAGATCTTACTAGTGGGGCTAAGGGTAGTCCACAAGTACACCCTATAATTGTTCCTAGTCGAGGATGTATCGAGACAGGGCATCGATATTCCAGAGTAGACTAGCGTATACGCATCTTGACCCATATGATGGGCGATGGATGATCCCACTTCCATTGGTGTTTGACATCAAATTGTTGGAGATAGTGCCCTCAAATTCAATTATTGGATCGCAGGTACGTGATTGCAATGATTGAGGCAGGACCTATACCGATATGACAGTCTTGCTCGAGATGATAGTATGGTATCTGGTTTGTCTTTATCATCGTATACATGCTATTGCATGATTGATAAAGCCCATAGGATTCTGCTTGACAGCCAGCAGTATGATGGTGATCATATACGTGGGAGCTGGGGTCTATAAGCACATCCTTAAAGTGTCCCTAATCGTGGGAGTTTCGAGACAGGGCATCGATACTCCAGAGTAGACTAGTGTATACAGTCGAGACCCCGACGAGGGGCGGTGGCCGGTCTCACAAGCCACTGGTGTCAGTTGGATCACCTAAGATGTATACAGGTGCTCATTGAGTTATGAGTACACCGGACAGGACTCGCCGGGAATCTGCTAGTTGGTATTATACATATCGTCAGATAGCAATTCCCTGGTGACATGTGTACAGGTTAGTTCATCGACCTGAGATCGTCGTTTGTCTCATGTGAGTTCCCACTGTGCTTAGATTACTACCCTACCACGCTCAAAGGAGTTGTGCAAACAGGTTTTAGTTGGGTACAGTCCCGAGCCACATTGGAGGCAAGTGAGCGGATCTCGGGGATTCGTCTCTCCCGGTATTGGGGGTTGATGTCGCACAGTGCACGGGTGGCCATCACTAGAAACCCACGGCCGAGGTAGTGGAGAATTACTGATTTGGATCAGTAGTTTCTCAGGTGGTGATGGGCTTCATGCCGACACGATTTATCGCATTATTAGGGGTCTGACTTTATCCACCCCCTAGACTCGATATGCGATACTCTTTAGACGAATGGATCGGACTGTATATACATTGTCACTGTCAGGCTCAGTAGGGTTTATAGATGAGTTCGCTCGTCAGCTTCCCTTCCAATCAATACATAGGCAAACCGTTACGTACAGCTTGTACCTCTGATGTGCTAGGGGTTATATCCAGTGCCGATGTGTTGATGAGTCATTAGAGTCCCCCACAGACACTTTCCCAAGTTCGGGTGAAACGTTGTAGAGGCCGTATGGTGATATGGCAAGGTTCCAAAAAAGCACGTGCGTTTTCGCACGTGTCGTTTTTCGGGCAGATAATACTGGTAGGTTTTGGTTTAAGCCGGAACCCAGTATTATACTGTATAGATATAATATCCTTTGTCTCAGTTGCATTTGTATTCGGTCGTAATACAAATGCGGGTATGTTTATACTGATACGGGGTTATCCTGAAATTCGTTTCAGGATCACTTTTGGAAGTTGCCAGTTTCCAGTTTTCTATCAGCCGTATTTAACAGTCGGTTAAATACGGATTTATCTTTTCTTGATGAGGTGAGTCAGTGTTCTAGATGCTTCTAGATGTGATGACTAAGCTAGTGACTCATTAGTGTCATTAATGGTTCATTAATGATGGAGGATGACTAAGTTAAATATGATTGGTTTGCTTTTAATGCATTCATACTTTGTGTTCACACTAGATATTTTGCTTAGTGTTACCTCCCTTGCTCCTACACTCACCCTCTCCTCTATATATAATGGCCAGCCCCTCCCCTCTCTCTCACTCACTTGAGAAATGGTTGTTGTTCATTAGAAAAAGATTATGATAGATTCGGGTCCACGAAAAATAGATAGCCTCTTTCTCATTTCACCCGATCCAAAAGGCAACTTCCATAACCGTTCGTCCGTGACCCTGGACGTAACGAGATAAAGTGTTCTACTCATTCTCTACTTCATCTTGGTCGTCTCTTTTAGCAAACTTGATGATCGAGTTGCCTCGGTTCAGAGGCGGGAGCCCGTTTAAAGATCCGTCGACGTGGTGGCACCTGGACGACAAGATTGGAGATTCAGGAGATCGAAGCAGCCGCAACAAAGCGTGGGATGATGGTTAAAGACCGAAGGACTCGGATCATTCGGTATAACGTTTCTACCCCTTTGTAATTTGTTGGTTTAGCTTTAATGGCAGATCCGGGTTACGGTACACGATAGCGCCAGTTTCGTTAAAAGTTTTTGTTCCGCATTTGGCGTCTGTTAGACGGCCGGGGCGCTACCATGGAATTACAGTGGTATCTGAGCCTCACCATTAAGCTATACTAACTTATGCTAACACGTTTAAAAGATCGATCGAACGGATTTCGCAAAACTACATTTTTCAGGCCACTGAGTTTCTGTTGATTTTAAACAGTGTCTAAAAATAATTCTACATATCACAGAATATTCAGCAGGGTTTTCTAAGCTCACCGTCAAAATTTGGTCACGTGATCTCACAAGACCGCCGCGGAATCGCGGTCAAACCTATGGTTTGACCGCGCTTCCGCGGCCATTCTGTGAGATCAGGGCACCAAATTTGCACAGTGGCTTTTTTACTGGAAATTGGGGTTTTTGGTATATATTTTTTGGGCCCAGATTTTGTTACTGTACAGCAGTTGTTCGTGGGGCCCACTTCGGGAAATTTAGTCGATTGAAATTTTAAATTTGTTAGTTTACAGTATTTACATTATATCTCCGACCGGGAATGTCATTTGATCGGTAAACCGTGTCTGATTGCTATAGTTCTTTTAGACGGGTTTGCGAACGTGACATTCGCGTTGATGTTCTGTGTTATGCTGTATTGTTGCGGATATGTCGTGGTGGATAGCAGGGTGCAATGATAGTGTAGTTTGGATTTATTTGTACATTTGATATTGCGGGACGAGCGTCCAACATGTGGACTGCCGTCACTGCCTGTTTGTATAATATTCTTTTGGGGCACGACCAGGTTGCGGTCGATGTACTTGTTGTACTATTTTTAATTCTGTACTAGGTTTATCCCGCGAAGGAGTGCACGGATAGCCGGGTTTTGGAGGGCAACGGGTCCGTATCTCATGGCATTGAGAGGCAAAAGGACCTCACTCTAGAATTGGCAGACTATTCGCCGCACTCGTAAGGGGTACAGGTTGGCCCAAGGAGGGGTGCTCAATTTACCGGATTCCGTGAAGTGCCGGGTGTTCCATTCACTATGTTGTGGGGACTACCTCACTTCAGGTTTTGGCGGGTAACTTGCCGCACCTGTAGGGGTCTAGGTGTCATTGCACAGGCTATCCACATGACCAGGGGAACGTCAGGTTTCAGCAGCGGCTCTGTGAAACCCGGGGATCCCAGATTATCTGTATTGTTCTATGATGCTTATTACTCTTCTGTAAAGTTGCATATTATCACGCCTGGAGCGATTATTGTATATTGGTATATATACTATTAGATGTTGTATATGTTTTACACCCGCGCTAGTCTAGCCCCCGCTCTGTCGTTAGTTAAGTAACCTAACGGGTGATGACGGGACCCAGTGGCGAATACGGATAGCATATACGTACATTATATTTTCGTTCTTTTCTGGTGTGATTGATTGATGGGACTGCATTGATTCTAATCAATGCAAGGATAAAACAAACCTATATTTGATGTTGTTGGAACAAATTTTAAAAAGGTGTTATTACAAAGATGTTTCCTTTTGTTTTGCATAGTGATATTCAGTTAGAATATCCCGCACCTCATTCCACGAGGCAAGGGCCGAGATCCTTTCACCGGGAGTGACCCCTTGGGCAGAAATTTACGTCAGGGTAATAACTTTAATATAGTCGATTACAAATTGCTTTGCATCGCGGTATTCAGATGGAATATCCTGCACCTCATTCCACGAGGAAAGAGCCGAGATCCCTTCACCGGGAGTGACCTCTTTAGCAAAACGTTTTCTTCACTATATTTTATAAAAAGCTATCAGTTTCCTTCAACGAGATCAAGTTCATTACGTTAAAGGTTTTTCGCCAAAAACCAGCCGTAGCCCTCCGTCATTTCTTTTTGGTATTCAGTAGTACTCAAGCTATGCATGCTTGGCCCTTAGTCAAGGCATAGTGTTTGGTAGCTGCTGGGTATTCATTTGTTGCATAGATAGATGAGTTGGTTTGGGACAGTCGTTCTGTCATACTTGGCCCTTAGTCAAGGGCATGTGCGGGTGGGTTCAAATTGACCTGGATAGTGACGGATAGAACTTGACATGTGACTTATGAGATATTTGGCCCTTAGTCAAGGTCATAAGAGCATGGGGCAAAAATTTATATCGGGAGTTTCAAACATAAAGCAAACTTGCCAGTCATGCGCATACCTTCTGGAGTGTGATAACTTGAGTGGCTTCCATCAAGTTATCATGCGATGATAGTTGGATCCCGATTCTCACTGATGAGTTGGTTTACTCTTCGGGTGATCCCGACTAATTCTTCTTTCAGATTTGGAGGAGAATTTGAGATTGCAGTGGGAGGTTTTCTGATTAGATAAAGTGATAACCATTCTGATCTAGGTTAGAGTGCACGCAGAGTGTTTCTTTTCTCTCTCTCTCTCTTTGGCAGCGCCTTTTGACTGAGCTTAGACTATGACTCAGTGACCAAGTTGACCGAATCTTCTTAAAATACTGGCTTTTGGATTGTCCAAGTTGCATAAGTCATTGCCGCTCCTTCTTTTACCCTTTGTATTTCTCAGAACACCCCGTATTGCTACGGAAATCCACTTCCATTGGATAGATCCATCGTATGGTTATATACGAACTCGAAGGGACTTCTTCGAGGATGGATCCAGGTTCAAGAGAAATAGAATTAGTTTATTCAGTTGTCTTTTATTATCACCTTCTCTCAGGTTGCGAGGGCTCCTTCGTTTAGGAGAGTACACCTATTACGCTTATTGGATAGTCTTATTCCAAACCATAGGCTGGTGCCGAAAGGTAGGGAATGAAGAAAACCAATTAGCCTAAGTAGGGTATACAGAAGGTAATAACTAAAGACAAAATAAAGGAATTAAAAAGAGGGCAAAGTAAATTGCGACTGTTATCATTCACGACCAAACCGCGTACTTCATCGCTACTCCTATTTTACCTTTGCTTTTTCCCCAGTTCGCGAGAAATAGAATAAGGAATTATTCAGTTGTCTTTTATCATCACCTTCTCTCAAGTTACGAGTACTTCTAGGATTAGGAGAGTACACCTATTATGCTTACTGGATAGTCTTCTTCCAAACCATAGGCTGGTGCCGAACGGTAGGGAAAGAAGAAAACCATTTAGCCTAACGATGGTGTACAGAAGGTAACGACTAAAGACAAATAAAGGGATTTGGAGAGATGGCAAAGAAATATACGGTTATAGTCATGAATTGGATTATGGAAGAGGCATTACTATGAATACCAGGATACCCCTACGAGACATTTTAATGTTTCAGTTTTACTGCGCATTGTTAAAAGAAAAACTGTTTTCCCGATTAGATACTTACACCAGGGTATGTATTTACCAGGTTACATTCTCATATCTGTATGATTTTTACAGATGATGAGTGGGAGTAAGTTAATAGGAATTAGGTGATCATCCTCATTATATCGGAATTCGTTGTAATTAGTGATATTGAGGAAATCGCCTGGGTACAGTTTTCAACCTACGATGTACAGGTTTTGAGTTATTCAACTCAGAGAACTTATACAGAGTATTGTATGTTGTCCAGTGTCCGTCAGGACAAAGGGGTAGGTCCTCATACTATGTTCTGTTTACTTGTGATTTCTCAAGTTTTTAGACAAGTGTTTCGTAGAAATACAATGTCTAAGTTTTGAGAAGTTGTGAGTATAAGAATAAAGTAGAGAACCAGGTATCGCAAGTATCGGGATTCTTCAAAGAGATTGAGGATGTAGATTCTTGTGATTGGTATTCAGTTGATAGTAATGGTATTGAGAAACTTGTTTCTTTTTTCCGGTTACTCATAATTGGATGGATTCCTAAGTTGAGTAATGCTGTGTAGCCACTTTCCATTAAGTTGATATGCACTGGAGACAGCTGCATGATTTGAATCTGGTTCCAATTAAATTAGTGCCTCTATTTCTATATTAGATATAGAATGGTTCATATCTTAACGATGTTAAGATACGGGGAGTTGTCCAGCTTATGCCTAAAACCAGACACTGGGTAACTCAAGGCACGTTTCTGTAATGGCAGTTTGTGGGTTGACCCTGGCTTTGACGAGGGTTGACATTTCTACCATCTGGGAGATCAATAGTGATATTGTTCTAGACTCGCAACAGTTTTATTAAAATAGATTTTTTCAGAAAACAGTAGTGGGAGTATGGTAGAACTGGAAGTGATTCCAGAACCGCAAACGATTACGGAAAATTTAATAGAACCTATACATTCAATCAGGCTTGACATTCCAATAGCCACTCCGTAGATATGGTGGGTAACCTTAGACACCCGAGAGGTACTCCGGTAACCTCAAGGATGGTGACAGAGAGGTTCTTGTTTACCCAAACTTGACACTACTGTTGTTCCAGACTATGAGACATGGCAAGAGGATAAGTATAACGTCGTTCTAAACCAGCTTTAGAAGTGTACGTAGATATTATTCTGCCAGAGGGTTGTCATAATCAGTGGGAGCAGCGGAAGTATAGTGGACAAGTAGCTTATGTCTATTTATAGACTTAAGCAGATATAGCGGAAAAAGATCATCTAATTTTGATGTGATAGTCATGGGTTTGACTTCATCAGAATAGGGGATGGATCTGTTAAGAAGGTAGTAGGGTGTGATGTCCTGGTATTTGGATGACATACACACAGTAGGAAGTAAAATTCCTATACTACGATCGGTTGTACTGTGGTCGTCACACCGTTGTTTCTCCACAAAGGATATGGATATAATATCAGACATTCTGGTTTCTAGATCTATGGTTTTAGATCTAGATTTGGGTAGTTTCCCAATGTGGGTAATTTGACAGTATTCTAATAGTATTTTAGAATAGATGACTCCTGGTATGGTGGTGTACCTGCAGGTGATGGAGTCACCCTCTCTAAAGGTGTCTTATAGACTAAAGCAGAGAGGGATGTGCATGATTGGCAGATCACTTGCTTAGGCAATTGAGTCGATCATGAAATGTCAAGTACTACACCAAATGTTGTTTTTGCACTAGATGCGATAAGTTTATATTAATCCAATCCTGAAGAAACTTAATGAAGTAGTTTTAGAACATAAGTGCATGTTCTACGGATTTGATGACGGCAGCCTCCTTCGGGAGACGGTTATCATTCCAGGCTTCAGAGGTGACATGGATGACAGAGTGATTGTCAGAGTTATAGTTTTCCCACTGACAAGGGATAGTATTATGGACAGGTGGTCCAAGAGGATACTGTGGGAGGCATGGTGCTGGATACTGATTAGGTTCAGTTATCAAAACAGTCTAAGAAGTTTGGATTTAGAGTTCATTTATGAATCAGGTCCCATCAGATATCCAGACATATTCTAAGACAGGTATTACTCAATTCGGGAGATGGCTTTCTCCGTGAACTTGAGATTGAGAGGGATATAGAAAGAAATATTAGGGCGGATCCACTCACTGAGGCTATTTCTCGAACACAAGAGTTTTACAAACTAGCTTTATGAAACTAATTAGTAGAGAAGTTGGGTGTTCGGTATCACACGGGCTGTGAGTATGCGACATCGCAATAATTAGCCTTGAGTGCAAGTGGGAGATTGTTGGAGATAGTGCCGTCAAATTCAATTATTGGATCGCAGGTACGTGATTGCAATGATTGAGGCAGGACCTATACCGATATGACAGTCTTGCTCGAGATGATAGTATGCTATCTGGTTTGTCTTTATCATCGTATACATGCTATTGTATGATTGATAAAGCCCATAGGATTCTGCTTGACAGCCAGCAGTATGATGGTGATCATATACGTGGGAGCTGGGGTCTATAAGCACATCCTTAAAGTGTCCTTAGTCGTGGGAGTTTCGAGACAGGGCATCGATACTCCAGAGTAGACTAGTGTATACAGTCGAGACCCCGACGAGGGGCGGTGGCCGGTCTCACAAGCCACTGGTGTCAGTTGGATCACCTAAGATGTATACAGGTGCTCATTGAGTTATGAGTACACCGGACAGGACTCGCCGGGAATCTGCTAGTTGGCATTATACATATCGTCAGATAGCAATTCCCTGGTGACATGTGTACAGGTTAGTTCATCGACCTGAGATCGTCGTTTGTCTCATGTGAGTTCCCACTGTGCTTAGATTACTACCCTACCACGCTCAAAGGAGTTGTGCAAACAGATTTTAGTTGGGTACAGTCCCGAGCCACATTGGAGGCAAGTGAGCGGATCTCGGGGATTCGTCTCTCCCGGTATTGGGGGTTGATGTCGCACAGTGCACGGGTGGCCATCACTAGAAACCCTCGGCCGAGGTAGTGGAGAATTACTGATTTGGATCAGTAGTTTCTCAGGTGGTGATGGGCTTCATGCCGACACGATTTATCGCGTTATTAGGAGTCTGACTTTATCCACCCCCTAGACTCGATATGCGATACTCTTTAGACGAATGGACCGGACTGTATATACATTGTCACTGTCAGGCTCAGTAGGGTTTATAGATGAGTTCGCTCATCAGCTTCCCTTCCAATCAATACATAGGCAAACCGTTACGTACAGCTTGTACCTCTGACGTGCTAGGGGTTATACCCAGTGTCGATGTGTTGATGAGTCATTAGAGTCCCCCACAGACACTTTCCCAAATTCGGGCGAAATGTTGTAGCGGCCGTATGGTGATATGGCAAGGTTCCAAAAAAGCACGTGCGTTTTCGCACGTGTCGTTTTTCGGGCAGATAATACTGGTAGGTTTTGGTTTAAGCCGGAACCCAGTATTATATTGTGTAGATATAATATCTTTGTCTCAGTTGCATTTGTATTCGGTCGTAATACAAATGCGGGTATGTTTATACTGATACGGGGTTATCCTGAAATTCGTTTCAGGATCACTTTTGGAAGTTGCCAGTTTCCAGTTTTCTATCAGCCGTATTTAACAGTCGGTTAAATACGGATTTATCTTTTCTTGATGAGGTGAGTCAGTGTTCTAGATGCTTCTAGATGTGATGACTAAGCTAGTGACTCATTAGTGTCATTAATGGTTCATTAATGATGGAGGATGACTAAGTTAAATATGATTGGTTTGCTTTTAATGCATTCATACTTTGTGTTCACACTAGATATTTTGCTTAGTGTTACCTCCCTTGCTCCTACACTCACCCTCTCCTCTATATATAATGGCCGGCCCCTCCCCTCTCTCTCACTCACTTGAGAAATGGTTGTTGTTCATTAGAAAAAGATTATGATAGATTCGGGTCCACGAAAAATAGATAGCCTCTTTCTCATTTCACTCGATCCAAAAGGCAACTTCCATAACCGTTCGTCCGTGACCCTGGACGTAACGAGATAAAGTGTTCTACTCATTCTCTACTTCATCTTGGTCGTCTCTTTTAGCAAACTTGACGATCGAGTTGTCTCGGTTCAGAGGCGGGAGCCCGTTTAAAGATCCGTCGACGTGGTGCCACCTGGACGACAAGATTGGAGATTCAGGAGATCGAAGCAGCCGCAACAAAGCGTGGGATGATGGTTAAAGACCGAAGGACTTGGATCATTCGGTATAACGTTTCTACCCCTTTGTAGTTTGTTAGTTTAGCTTTAATGGCAGATCCGGGTTACGGTACACGATAGCGCCAGTTTCGTTAAAAGTTTTTATTCCGCATTTGGCGTCTGTTAGACGGCCGGGGCGCTACCGTGGACTTACAGGTATACGGGTGCTTAGTGGAGACTGGGTACACTGAACGGACTCGCCGAGAACTACTAGATGGTATTATACCTATCGTCAGATAGCAGTTCTCTGGTGACACTGGTACAGGTTAGTCTGTCGACCCGAGATCGTCATAGAGTCTTGTGTGATTCCCACAGTGCTTTGATTTCCACCATACCACAGTCAATAGATCGTGCAAAAAGGTGGTTTTTGGGTACGGTCCCGAGTCACATGGAGGCAATGAGCGATAGGAGGAGATTCGTCTCTCCCGGTATTGGGAGTTAATGTTGCGATATGCTCGATTGGCCATAACAGGAAATCCTTGGCCAGGGTTGCTGAGATTTACTAGTAAGTGTTATCAGTAGTTTCTCGAACCGTTATGGACCTTGCATCGGCATGACTTATCAGGCTATTGGGGTCTGACGTTATACCACCCTCAGGCTGCGATATGCGACATATTTGACGGAGAGACCGGACTGTACGGTAGTGTTACTGATTGGATTCGCAGGAATATGAGCAGGCTTGCTTGTTGATCTTCTGATCGCTCAATACCCGGGTGGCCGTGAAGTTTAGCAGACTGCTTTCGGCTTGTGGGTGTTTGATATGATCGTCACCTACTACCGGTGTATCGATGGGTCTTTAAAGTCCTACACAGAGATTTTCTGGTTCATGCGAAACGAAATAGGAGCACATATGTGATATGTGCAGGACCGAGATTAATGCGCGTATGTGATACCGCATTCAATTCTAGCGATATGTGATATCGGTCGGTTATATGTGATATAGCCGGGTTATTGGATCAAGTGTTGATTTGATAGGTTGTTACCTTTGATATTAGTCGGTTGTATATGATATAGCCGGATTATTAAATCTAGTGTTGATATAATGATTTAATATATATTTATATATGTGATATATTAATTTACATTAACTAATATTAGCTCACTTAAACATTTTTTCTCTCACCGGTGTGCATATAGTATATATGTGATATATATTAATGTACATGATTTTGTGTCATGCTTGATGCCATATGCTACATGGGTGTATGAGACTTACACCATGTTTATAATAATATGAAGTTTTATTTATTTAAATTAATTAAATATTAGTTGGAAAATGTCATGCTTGGAAGCTTGGAGAAGCTTGAAGCATCTTTGACTTAGTCCACTAGTTTTGTTTACTTGTAGATATTTATTAACCTAACCATTATTGTTAGCCATGGTTTATTCTCTACATGGGTTAGTATATGACACTAACTCACCCATGGTTGCTATTCTCACCTCATGAGTTTCATTTATTCTTCACTTCATCTTCTTCTTCATTTGAGAAAAAGTTTGCTAGTTTTTCCTAAGTAAGAATATATTGTGAGAAAATAAAATCTAAAGTGAGCCCACTTCCTACTTCATCATCCTATACTATTAGCCATTTAGTTTAGGGTGTTTGCTTCACTAATCTACCATTAGTGAAGAGATAGCATGAGCTTGAGTCTCCTCGACGTAGATCATCTTTGGCCTCGAAGACTTCGAGCAAGTTTGTTCATTTCTTCATGTGAACCCTTACTAGAGTTCAGATGATCACTACTTGGAGTGAAGGGACCACTACATGGAGCTTTAGAAATGAAGGACCGGTCTATAAAGGTTGTATTTCTCATTCACATGTTTGCAAAGTTGTTTGCATGATGTTTTGTTTAAATCTCTAGTTAAAATTCTAGGGTTAGGGTTGTTTAGAACGGCAAATTTTTGAAAACGGCATGGACGGTGCCTCCCGAAACCTTGATGTCGCGCTACGTAACCATACAGTGGTATCAGAGCCAAGCTAGAGATTTAAACGATGTTTGTTAGAATTACGAAACCGAAACAACTTTGAAACACCCGATATGAAATCTAGTTTCTGTCGAATTTTTAAAGGTGTCAAAAAAAATTTTAGCAACTGCAAAAAGTTGTGTGTGATATAACATGAACACTATCAAAATTTGAAGCAATTTGGCAAGTTTTTGGCCGGCCACATCACCTTAAAAACCGAGCTCACCGGGTCTTCTGGCTCATTTTGACTTCAAATTTTCATGGTGTTCCAGTCTCTGGGTTTTGGTGTTTCAGGTGTTGCATGTTTTTGCTAAATTTGCATGTGATGTCAACTTTCTGCAAAGTCAATTCGGAGTGTTTCGTAATCGTAATTCTAATATGTATTTGGGTTATTTAGACGACGTTAAAAGGTTCGAACGGATATCAATAACCCATATTTTCCCTCGCTGGAAATTTTCCAAGAGTTGGATTTTTTTCAAGTTTAAAATCTTTAGAAAATCATGAAAGCAATTCTGTGGACCCTCTAGAAGAACGATACCCAAACTCTACTTTTTGGATCGCGGAACCGCGGTCATAGCCTAAGGTTTGAGGCAGTTCCGCGACAACATGAGTGAGGCATGAGTCGGCCCTTCTACGGATGGTTCTTAGGAGCTGTGGCATGTTCTGGGTACTTTTTGAACTCCGCTCAAGTGTTGAACTCTTTGGGAAATTTTGGGTGTTTGTTTATTCGATCGAAAAGTTTAATATCGTCTAGCTATCTTTGATTGTGATACAATATTTATAATCCACAAAATTAGTTATGTGATGACTATTTTGAATTTTATAAATCTAGCAATTTAGTCTCATTTTATCGGTTGCCACGGAATTTTGATGTGGATCAAAAGTCTGTCGCAACTACGTAGTGTACGCGGATACTCGTCGGGTAACCTTACTAGATAGCCACCCTCATAGCCTCGACCAAGTGACTATAGGAGAACCCCGTCGCCAAAAGTATCCATTCAGGTGCTCGTGGCCGCAGTGTTCCGCCTTAGTGCACTTCGTCGACGGCATCGGGGGTGCGGCCGTCTACTAAAGTTTCCGACGTGCATTCGATCAAGTTATCGGGAATCTTATCAAATTACCAGACAGGTTATTCAATATCGAGACTAAAATGCAGGGTTTATAATTGTTAGGCATGTAATATCTAAGGAATTCATTTGTTTGGGCATGAAATCCAAAGTATGTGATACATTGGGTTTATGATGTCTAAGGTGGTTGCGGATTCCAATTGTTGTAGTTTTTCACTTTCTTTTCTGCGACCGTAAGTGTAATATGTGGTGTATCGCCAGTTTTGTTGCTATACGTCAACGACAATTGGGATACGTATATTTACTTACGTTGATGACATATGATGTTATGTATTGCTGTGATATGTTATATTGGATCGTCGTGTTTTGAATAGCCGGGTTTTTTTTATGTGAGATGAGAGTTTTTCATTTTCATTCATGTAAAAACTTGTATGTAATATCCATTTATTGGGGCACTTCCGGGTTGAGGATGATGTCACCATTGATGTATATTATTTACTTTTCCGTATTAGGATAGACCCAAGGAGGGGAGCACAAGTAACCGGGTTTTAAGGTCCAGTGGGAGACCATCTCAAGGAGTTGAGACCGGGTCTCCAAATTCTAGAATTGGTAGGGTTTCTTGCCGCTCTCGTAGGGGTCTAGAGATGTGGGTTTGGCTATTCATCACGACCGTGGAATCCGTATTTTATACTGGCTTAATTTAAAACACAAAATTCCTAGTATATCCAATATTTCATATGTGATTCTTCTGCTGCTGATATGCTGTGATGTAATCACTTTATATATTAAGACGAATGCTTATATTTTATATATGATGATATATAGTAAATATTGATGCTTTCATTTCTTCTGTGATGCATAGGAAGCATAATTGATGGGGCTTCATTAATGAGATTAATGAAATAAAAGAAACCTAAATATGTTTTGGAATCTTGTTTTAAAAACTGGTAGCTCTAGTTCTTGCTTTGCATAGCGGTATTCCTTGTAGAATATCCAGCACCTTATTCGATAAGGAAAGAACCGAGATCCCTTTACCGAGAGTGACCTCTTTAAAGAAACTGGCAGATGTTATAACCCACTCGGTTTGTCTTTTGATTGCTTTTATAGTTCATGCTTTGCATAGTGGTATTTGTGAAATATCCTTCACCTTATTCGATAAGGAAAGAGCCGAGATCCCTTCACCGGGAGTGACCTCTTTAGCAAAACTAGTAAAATTCTCAAAAACACTCCTTTTCAAAATCACTCGATTCTCCAATGATATCAAGTTCATTACGCAAAGGGTTTTCTTAAAAACCTGTCGTAGCCCTCCGTCGTTTCAGATAAGTAGTACTTACTATTCGTGCTACGTTTGTTAACCTCCGTCAAGGCGTAGTGTGCGGTAGCTGACTAGTGCTTATCTGCTGCATATGATGCGATTAGATTAGTGTAGTCGTGCGGCCTTGTTGACCGCTGTCAAGGGTTGTGCGGGTGGGTTTAATTCAATCATGAAATGTATGGGTAGAACTTGACTAGCAGCCTATGGTTTGTTGAACTCCGTCAAGGTCAAAGGACGCTAGGGGAAAAATATTATCAGGAATTTCAAGTGTTGAAATTTGCAAAGAGATTGCATACCTTCTATGAGATAGTTGGATCCCGATACCCATTGCGAGTAAGAGTTACTTATGGGAGAGTTTTACACATTACAATTAGCCGATCAAGTAGGTGTCTAAAAAGGTGTTAACGGGGTTATGCCCCTGGGAAAACGAGGTTTATTTTAATTAGGTCCGCGCGAAAGCACGGGAAACCTCCCTTAAAGTACCGACACTGGCCTGGCTGAAAGATTTGTGAACTTGTAAGGTGTAATTAATCCCTACTAGTCTTACCTTTTAGGGTTTGAAGGAAGATTTGATAAAAACAGTGGGAGCCATCCTGATTAGATAAAATAATAACCAATCTGATCTTGCAAGAGTGCACGCAGAGTGTTTTCTTCTCTCTCTCTCTCCTGGTAGCGACTATGTCACGCCTTAATCAAGATAAT
Organism: Agapanthus africanus; assembly: GCA_030015575.1. Classification (NCBI taxonomy): domain Eukaryota; kingdom Viridiplantae; phylum Streptophyta; class Magnoliopsida; order Asparagales; family Amaryllidaceae; genus Agapanthus; species Agapanthus africanus. Next base: position 142,410,011 of record CM057349.1, read on the forward strand.
AATATGGATGCATTGACCGAACTTGCTTATTATACTGTGCTAAGGAACGTTGGTTCCGCTCTATCTTATAATTTTTATAAGTCCGAGCAGGAAATAGGGGAATATCCGGATTCCCATGCCCCCCTATCGAAGAAAGTGCATATTGATGCATCTTCTTCGGGTGTGTTCATTACCGAGAAGTGTTTTTCAGTATCCTCTACGTCCTGGGTATGTGATACAGGATCAGGATCCTGCATATGTAATATGTTACATGAGCTACAGATAGGTAGAGACTGGAAATGGATGATATGTCTCTAAGTGTTGGAGAATAGTGCAAGTGTTGCAGCCAAATCAGTTAGCAAATATCACCTTGTATTAATATATTGATTCTGAACAAATGTTATTACATACCGAAACTGATATACAACATTATATCAGTTTCTTTAATGAGTTAAAGAAGGATATAATTTTGTATTGGAGGATAATGTTGTGAACATTTTCCTGAATCAAGAGTTGATTGGATCAGGCACGTTAAATCAAACCATAGTTCAAAGTATCTAGAACACACACAAGAGGAGTAGTTCAAAAATGAACGAATCTTTCTTGTGGCATTGTAGACTAGGTCATATCAATGCGACACGACCAGCTAAGTTACATAAGGATGAATATTAGAATCCGTTCGAATTTTCATCTTATGATACTTGCTAGTCTTGTGTCAAAGGTAAAGTGACCAATACTCTGTTTACTCGAAATAGAGAAAGAGTTAATGATCTCTTGGGACAGATACATGATCATATATACAGTCCTATGTCTACAAATGCCAGTGTTGGTTCTTTATACTTCATTACATTCATCGATGATCTCTTAAGATTCAGACATATGTTCCTGTTGAAATACAAGTCTGAAGCTTCTGAGAAATTCAAGGAATATAAGCTTGAAGTTAAGAACCAAACGGGTAGAAGTATTAAGTTCTTCGATGCGATCGAGGAGGTGAATACTTGGGCATGGAGTTCCTGGATTATTTAAAGGAGAATGAGATTCTCTCTCATCTTACTCCTTCATATACACCACAGCACCATGGTGTATTAGGGCGGAGGTATCGCACCCTGTGAGATATGGTGCGCTCTATAATGAGTACTGCTGAGTTACCTATTTCCTTTTGGGGTTATGCACTTGAGAAGCTGCATACCTATTGAATAGGGTTCATCCAAATCAGTGCCTACCACTCCATATGAGATATGGTATGGGAAGAGACTATGTCTTAAACGAGTTAATATATGGGGTTGTCCGGCCTATGTTGAAAAGCAAAATCCGGACAAGCTCGAGGCAAAGTCAATTCTGTATAAGTTTGTTAGGATATCCCAAACATTTGCGAGGGAATATCTTCTACCACACTGAGGAGAAAAAGGTGTTTTGTTTATCAGCATGCCACCTTTTTAGAAAAGGAATTTCTTATGAAGAAATTAGTGGTCGTAAGGTAGAACTGAAAGGAGTTCCAGCTAGACAAACTAACAGCTGATGATTTGGTGAAACCAAAGGATTCGATAGTCTCCAATGAACCTCAGCCTCTCCGTGAATCTGATAGGGTTCCTCATCCACTTGAGAGATACTAAGGTATTCTCGGTAACAGTGGGAGCGAGGATTGCATCATGGTAGATGATGGCCCAACTAGATTCAGGCAGGCCATCACAAGTGGAGACTTTATGAAATGGCTGGATGCTATGCAATCAAAGATGGAATCCATGTACACCAACAAAGTATGATTTTGAATGTTGCACCTGAAGGGGTAAAACCTATTGAGAGCAAATAGATCTTGAGAAGATCATTGGTGTAAATGGAAAAGTTGAGACTTTCAAAGTTATTCTTAAGTCCATCAGGATCAATGCGCGCATCGCGGAGTTGGAACATCTGTTTTGATGTGGCTGTCAAAGAGTTTGACTTCATCAAAAAGGTATATGAACCTTATATATACAATAAGGTTGTAGAGAGTAAGGATGTCCTCTACGTATTGTACGCAGATGACATATTCTTGATAGGAAATGGTTTTCTATGCTACACTCTGTCAAGCTCCTCTTATCACGATGATTCTCCATAGAAGATCTGGATGATACCTACTACATCTTGTGCATAATGATCTATGGTGATAGATCTAAGTGGATGTTGGGAGTGTCCCAAATCCAGGTGCGTTAACACCATACTAAAGGGGTTTAGTATGGAGGATTCTAAGCGTAGTGGTCCGCCCACGTACTCAGGAATCACTCTCTCCAAAAAGATGCCTTCCAAGACTGATTTGGAGAGAGCTCGCGTGCAAGAGATACCCTATACTTCGGCAGTAGGCTCTATCATGTATGCGATGTTATGTACCAGACCAGATGTAGATTACTCACTAGGTGTAGTGATCAGGAATCAATCGGATCTTGGGAGAATCACTGGACAGCAATGGAAGACATTCTTAAGTACTTGAGAAGCACTAAATGAATGTTCTTGGTTCGAACTTCCAGAGTGATAAGGTCAACTGAAAGTCAGTCACAGGCTTTGTCTTTACCCTCAGTGGAGGGACGGTATATTGGAAGAGTTCCAAGATAGATGCCGAGGCATACTAGACGATAAAGGCTGAATACATCGCTACCAACGATACTGCCAAAGTGGCTGTCTGTGCATTTCTTGTTCATAAGATGAACATGGTTCCTACCATTGAGCGTCCAATAACTGTTATTGTGACTTCAATGGAGTTGTGGTTTTGGCCTAGGAACACCGGTCCCATCAGCGATCTAGATATATTCTGAGGCAAGTATCACCTGATCAGGGAGATGGTTGATCTCCAAGAGATCGAGGTAAGGAGAGTAAATTTTGAGGTTAATGTTGGATATATGTATGCCCTAGAGGCCATTATATGTATAGTGGATGCTTGGATATGTATATATGTATATTTGATATATGACTTTCTTGCTCAACATGATAGTATGCTATCTGGTTTTACTTTATCTGACATGTTTACTTGATACTGTTCATTTGATACATCTTGATAAAGCCCTGAGGATATATGCTCAACTTCCATGGCTATGATGAAGATCATACTAGTGGGGCATGTGTAGTCTATAAACATATCCTTGAATATTCCTAGTCGTAGGTATATCGAGACAGGGAATCGATATTCCAGAGTAGACTAGCGTGTACGTTTCTTGACCCATGTGATGGGCGATGGATGATCCCGTATCCATTGGTGTTGTGAAATCGAAGATTGTATACAAGTGCTCAATGGAGACTGGGTACACTGAACGGACTCACAGAGAATTCCTATATGGTATTATATCTATCGTCGGATAGCAGTTCTCTGGTGACACTGGTACAGGTTAGTCTATAGACCCGAGATCGTCATAGATTCTTGTGTGTTCTCCAACTGTACTTTGATTTCCACCCTACCACGGCTCTACTGAGTCTTGCAAACAGGTGGCTTTAGGTATATTCCCAAGACACAAGGAGACAGTGAGCGATAGGAGGGGTTTCGTCTCTCCCGGTATTGGGAGTTGATGTTGTGCAATATGCGATTGGCTCTGACTTGAAGTCCCTGGCAAGGGCTGATGAGATTTACTGATAAGTGTTATCAGTAGTTTCTCGACCGGTCATAGACCATATCGACATGACTTATTTAGTTATTAGGGCTCGACGATTCCATCCCTAGACTTGATATGCAACATATCAGACGAAGAGACCGGACTGTACGGTAAGTGTTGCCAATGGCTCAATAGGAGTTTTGACAGGTTCGCTTGTTTTTCTTCTGATCGCTCAATACCAGGGTGGCCGTTACGTTTAGCTGACCGCTTGCGGCTTGTAGGTGTTTTATATGATCATCACCTACTGCCGGCGTATTGACGAGTCTTAGAGTCCCACACAGGATTTTTCTAGCTCAGGAGAAATGATGTGGTGTGCATATGTGATATGCGCAGGAGCTCGATTAAATACGAATATGTGATACCGTATTTTAATCGGTCGTTCAATAATGGTTGGGTCGTATTTGATATGACCGATTTATTAAATCAAGTGTTGATTTAATATTATCTTTTAGTTCACTTTTAATTAACCCTTTTTCTTTTGGATGTATGCATGTATGTTCACACATACACATGATGATGTGCATGCACACATTCACACATACATATGTGTCATGGTTGATGATACAAAGGAGATGGCAATGCAAGACTTACATGGTTGATAAATATCTAGATTTTGTTAATGATTTAAAGAAAAGGAAATTAGCTATAATGACTCATTTTTCTACACACTTCTTCTTTGACCATTGACTTTAACTATGGTTATATTTCCTTTGTTCTTTAACCCATCCAAATAATATCTAGATATTTAGCCAACCATGGTTATATTTGAGAGTGTCTCATATATAATCTTTTCTTTTCAATTATTGAAAAAAAGTTTTTCATTATATTCACAAAAGCTTTTGCCATCTTCACCTTTCTCCTTCTTCAAGCTCTCTTGAGTTTTGTTTTGAGTGAGGAATTTAAAAAGAAAGGGTTTTCAAGTGAGTTTATAAACCACAAAATCATTCTACACTACCCTAGACCTTTAGTATAGAGTGTTTGCTTCATTTTGTGAAGCTAAGAGCTTGATCTAGAAATCTCCGGGTGGATCATCGTAGACGACGAAGGACCTTGAGCGGAATCGTTCCAAACTTCGTGCAAAGCCGTAGGAGTCCTAAAGACCGAAGGAATTCGCTACAAAGGTTGTATTTCCTTTTCCTTTAGCTTAGACTTCTTATTATGATTTTATTACCCTAATCTCTAGTTACGATTCGTAGTTCATTTGTAATAGCTCTCTAAAATTTAAAGTTCACTACTTTATGATGTTGCAACCTTACAAGAGGCGCTAGTACACACCAACATGGTATCAGAGCCTAGCTAGAGCTTTAGGGTAAACCGGACGACATTTAAAAACTCAATCGAACATGAAAAATGATATTTTTTGCATGCTCACTGGAATTTTTTTCCAAAGTTGGAATTTTTGTAATTAAAAATATGCAGAAAATAGAGCCGGGTTTTCTATGGATTCCCAAGAAAAACGAGCGCCTAACTCGACACAACGACAGCGGAACCGTAGCCAAATTGGTGTATTTGCGGCGGTCCCGCGGCGCCGTTGGTGAGGCTTGGACCGTGCACTCTTGCGTTGTTCCATAGGTACCATATTTGCTCTCTGGGAATTTTATGCAGGTTCAAGTGTTGAGATCTATTGCAACAGTAGGTATATTGATGTGTTGATTGATATATTTTAACATCATCTATGGTTTTCAATTTTTGATGTGATATGATGTATAGGATCGTCCTGATCGAATGGCCGGGGGTTTTATGTGAGACGAGAGTTTATCTTTTCATTCATGTAAAATTCATTGTATATATTATTCTTTTATTGGGGCACATCTGGGTTGAGGATGATGTCTCCATTGATGTATATTTTACTTTTCCGCATTAGGATAGACCCAAGGAGGGGAGCACAAGTGACCGGGTTCTGGAGTTCAGTGGGAGACCATCTCGAGGAGTCGAGACTGGGTATCCTAAACTCCAGAATTGGAAGGGTCACTTGTCGCTCTCGTAGGGGTCTAAGGGTGTGGGCTTGGCTATTCATCACGACCGTGGAATCCGTATTTTCTATCGTAGGCTAAATATAAAATACGGAGTTCCTAGTATATCCTATATTTTCATATATGTGTTTCTGCTGCTGATTATTCTGTGATGTGATTGCTTAATATCTTAGACGAATATGATATTGTTATATATGTGATATGTGATACTGTTTTTCGTTTCTTTCTGTAATGGCTTAGGAACTTAAATGATGGGAATACATTAATGAGATTAATGTAAAAGAAAAGAAACCTAATGATGTTGTAGAATCGGATTTGAAACCCACACGGCTTCTTTTTATGAAAAAGCAAGTTTTAAAAGATGCGGAGCTTAAGCCGCTCCTTTTCTAAAAACTATTTAGATTTTACAACGAAATCAAGTTCAAAGCGTTAAAGGTTTTCATAAAAACCATCCGCAACCCTTAGTCATTTTAGGAAGCAGAGTACTTAGTATTCGTGCTACGTATGTTGATTGTAGTCAAGGCGCAGTGTACGGTAGCTAAGCGATGTCTTTCTACAAAGCATATGATGCGATAAGTTAGGACATTCATGTGATTATGTTGATCATAGTCAAAGGTCATATGGGTTGGTCTAGTTAATCATGAAATGATGGGTAGAACTTGACTAGTGCTTATAATATGTTGACCATAGCCAAGGTCATAAGCATCTAGGGGTAAAAACTATATTGGGAATTTCAAGTGTTGAAATTTGCAATGAAATTGCATACCATCTATATGATAGTTGGATCCCGATCCCACTGTGAGTAAGAGTTACTCCCAGGAGAGTTTTACACTTTACAATTAGCTAATACAGTAGGTGTCTAGAAAGGTGTTAACGGGGTTTGACCTCTGGGAAAACGGGGTTTATTTTAATTAGGTCCGTGCGCAAGCACGGGGAACCTCCCTCAAAGCACCGACATTGGCCTGGCTGACAGGTTAGCGAAACTGTAGAATGTAATTAATCCTGGCTAGTTTTCTTTTCAGGTTTGAAAGAAAATTTGATAAAAGCAGTGGGAGACATCGATTAGATAAGATAATAACCAATCTGATCTTTGCAAGAGCATTTTGCTGAGTGTATTCTTTTCTCTCTCCTAATGGCAGATACCGATGACGGGACTTAAGCTTCTTTTAAAGAAAAACAAACTGACTGGACCAAATTATAAAGAATGGTTGAGGAACTTGAACATTGCATTCATATATGATAAAATATCATATGTCCTCACTACCAAAACCCTGCCCGTCCCAGGACCTGAATTATCTGTTTCGGATAAGGAGATCCGAAAAACATGGGATATTGATTGCAACACGGCCGCGTGCCTCGCGCTTGCTTCTATGGACAGTATCCATCAGAAACAGCACGAGAAGATGGATGTACAATCCATCTTTTTTCATACAGAGGAGTTGTATGAAGAGTAATCTCGTACTTTACGATACGACGCATCTCGAAAGCTGTTTCAGATGCGATTGGCCCCCGGTGCATCAGTAGGAGACCATGTTCTGAAGATGATTGGTTTTATAGAAGAACTTGAGGAACTGGGATGGACTATGGATAATGAGCAATATACAGATATTGTTCTACAGTCTCTCTTCCCTGCCTTTGCTCCATTCATAGTGAATTTCAATATGAACGATTTGGAGAAATTATTGCCTGAACTTCTCACTATGTTGAGAAATGCAGAGAGCACGCTTAAGATAGCGAAAACTCACGCTCTGCTTTATGGGCCATCTTCCTCTTCAGTCCCGAAAGCCAAGGCCAAAGGAAAGAAGAAGAAGAATCCCACCAAGCCGAGAGGTGGAGTTGAAAAGGCGAAGGGGAAAGATAAGTCTGGGACCGCGGGAAGTGGAAAAGGAGAATGTTTTTACTGCCACAAGTCGGGACACTGGAAACGCAATTGTTCTTTGTACCTTGCAGATCTCAAGAAGAAGAAGTATGTTGATGCTTCCGCTTCATGTGTGTTTGTAACTGAAAACTGTTTTTCATTAAACTCTACTTCTTGGGTATTAGATACCGGATCTGGTTCTCACATCTGTAATTGTTTGCAAGGATTGAGAAACAATAGAGTTTTGAAGACTGGGGACCATACTCTACGGGTTAGAAATGGTTCCAATGTACATGTTGTATCCGTAGGAGAGTATCATTTGGTGTTGCTTTCAGGATGTATTTTGGTTTTGAACCCTTGTTATTTGTACCTGGTATGCTATGTAATATAATATCCGTATTTTTGTTGGACAATGAAGGATATCATTTTGTGTTGCAAAATAATGTTATAAACATTAACTTGAATCAACAGCTGATTGGGTATGGTACACTAAGTAACGGAATTTACGACCTAAACCAACACACAGTTTTCAATATACAACATACAAATAAAAGAAAATTTTCAGATATAAATGAATCTTTTCTTTGGCATTGTAGACTTGGTCATATTAATGAAACAAGACTAAACAAGCTACATAAAGATGGATATTTAAAACCTTTTGAATATAAATCTTATGAGACTTGTCAGTCTTCTATCAAAGGTAAAATGACCAAAACTCCGTTTATAGGACACGGAAAGAGAGCTACAGAACTCTTAAGTCTCATACATAGTGATGTATGCGGACCAATGTCTACACATGCTAGAGGCGGTTTTTCATACTTCATCACTTTTACTGATGATTTCTCAAGATTCGGACACGTGTTTTTATTGAAACATAAATCCAAAGCTTTCAAGAAATTCAAGGAGTACAAACTTGAAGTAGAAAAATAAACTGGCTCGAGTATCAAGAAACTTCGATCAGATCAAAGTGGAGAGTATTTAAGCACTGAGTTTTCAGACTTCTTAAAAGAGAATGGGATTCTCTCTCAGCTCACTCCTTCGTACACACCACAACACAACGGTATGTCAGAAAGGAGGAATCGTACCCTATTAGATATGGTACGGTCCATGATGAGTGATACTGAGTTACCACTTTCCTTTTGGGGACATGCATTAGAGACAGCAATTTATCTATTGAACAGGGTTCCATTAAAGACCGTGTCTACCACTCCATATGAGATATAGTGTGGAAAGAGACCATCTCTTAAAAGAGTTAGGATATGGGGTTGTCCGGCTTATGTCAAAAGCTGAATCCGGATAAACTCGAGACACGATCGGTCATGTGTACATTTGTGGGATATCCAAAACATTCATATGGATATCTTTTCTACCATAAGGAGGAACAAAAGGTGTTTGTTTCTCAACATGTCACATTTTTGGAAAATGCAATTTTTACAAATAGTACTGATGGTAATGCGGTAGAACTAGAAGAAGTTCTAGAGACATAAATTATTCAGGACGAATTGGTTAAAACTGATGTTGCAGTAGAACTTTAAGAAGCTCAGCCGCTCCGGAGATCTAGTAGAACTTCTCGCCCGCCAGAGAGATACATGGGTTTCTCATTGATGGTGATAGAGAAGATTGCATCATGGATGATGATGACCCTACTAGTTTTCAGCAAGCTATCACGAGTGGAGACTCAGTAAAGTAGCTGGATGCCATGAGATCTGAAATGGAGTCCATGTACACCAACAAAGTATGGACTTTGGACGTTGCACCTCCTGGGATAAAACCCGTAGGGTGCAAATGGATCTTTAAGAAAAAGATTGGTGTAGATGGACAGGTAGAGACCTATAAAGCAAGGTTTGTAGCGAAAGGTTTTCGTCAAAGACCAGGACTGGACTATGATGAAAATTTCTCTCCAGTAGCAATGATTAAATCCATTCGGATCCTACTTGCTATTTCTGCTCACTACGACTATGAAATCTGGCAGATGGACGTTAAGACTGCATTTCTAAATGGTGATTTAGAAGAGTGTATTTTTATGGATCAGCCGGAGGGCTTCACAGACAGTGGGAGCAGCGGAAAGGCATGTAGGTTGCTTAAATCCATTTATGGATTAAAGCATGCCTCACGGAGCTGGAACATCTGCTTTGATGATACAATCAAAGAGTTTGATTTTATCAAAAATATAGATGAGCCATGCATTTATAAGAAGATTGTAGGGAGTACTGTCACTTTCCTCGTATTGTACGTAGATGACATTCTCTTGATAGGAAATGACATTCCTATGCTACAATCGGTCAAATTATTCTTATCAGAAAGGTTCTCCATGAAGGACCTGGGTGATGCCTCGTGCATTTTGGGCATAAGGATCTATAGAGATAGATCCAAGAGATTATTAGGATTGTCCCAATCAAAGTACATTGATACCATCCTAAAAAGGTTTAGTATAGAAGATTCCAAGCGTGGTGCCTTGCCCGCTTTCCATGGAATCACTCTCTAAGGACTTCTGTCCGAAGACTGATGAAGAGAGAGCTCGCATGAGCATTATACCCTACGCTTTAGCCGTGGGATCTATAATGTATGCGATGATATGTACTTGCCCTGATGTAGCTTATGCACTAGCTGTAGTAACCAGGTATCAATCCAACCCAGGGGAGCAACACTGGATAGCCATGAAGAACATTCTTAAGTACTTACGAAAGACTAAAGAATTGTTCTCGGTGTATGGTAATGGAGATCTTCAAATGGAGGCCTTTACAGATTCCAGCTTCCAAAGTGATAAGGATGACAGTAAATCTATCTCAGGGTTTGTATTTACCCTCAATGGAGGGGCGGTGTGTTGGAAGAGTTCCAAACATGATACCATTGCAGACTCCACGATGGAAGCTGAGTATATTGCTGCAAATGATGCTGCCAAGGAAGCCGTCTGGATGAGGAAGTTCGTTGCGGAGCTAGGAATAGTTCCAACCATTATTAATCCAATACCATTGTATTATGATAATAATAGAGCTATGGCGTTGGCCAAAGAACCCAGATCCCATCAAAAGTCCAGACACATCCTCAGGCAATATCATTTGATCCGGGAGATAGTTGATCGCCAAGAGATCGAGATTCGGAGAGTAGATACAAAGGATATCACCGCGGATCCACTCACTAAGGCCCTTCCACAGTCGCAACATGAGCGACTTTTTAACATGTTGGGTATGAGATACGCCAATAATTAGCCTTAGTGCAAGTGGGAGATTGTTGGATATATGTATGCCCTAGAGGCCATTATATGTATAGTGGATGCTTGGACATGTATATATGTATATTTGATATATGACTTTCTTGCTCGACATGATAGTATGCTATCTGGTTTTACTTTATCTGACATGTTTACTTGATACTGTTCATTTGATACATGTTGATAAAGCCCTGAGGATATATGCTTAACTTCCATGGCTATGATGAAGATGATACTAGTGGGGCATGTGTAGTCTATAAGCATATCCTTGAATGTTCCTAGTCGTAGGTATATTGAGACAGGGCATCGATATTCCAGAGTAGACTAGCGTGTACGTTTCTTGACCCATGTGATGGGCGATGGATGATCCTATATCCATTAGTGTTGTGACATCGATGATTGTATACGGGTGCTCAGTGGAGACTGGGTACACTGAACGGACTCACAGAGAATTCCTATATGGTATTATATCTATCTTCGGATAGCAGTTCTCTGGTGACACTGGTACAGGTTAGTCTGTAGACCCGAGCTCGTTATAGAGTCTTGTGTGTTCTCCAACTGTACTTTGATTTCCACCCTACCACGGCTCTACTGAGTCGTGCAAACAGGTGGCTTTTAGGTATAGTCCCGAGACACATAGAGACAGTAAGCGATAGGAGGGGTTTCGTTTCACCCGGTATTGGGAGTTGATGTTGTGTAATGTGCGATTGGCTCTGACTTGAAGTCCCTGGCCAGGGTTGATGAGATTTACTGATAAGTGTTATCAGTAGTTTCTCGACCGATCATAGACCATATCGACATGACTTATTGAGTTATTAGGGCTCGACGATTCCATCCCTAGACTTGATATGCAACATATCAGACGAAGAGACCGGACTGTACGGTAAGTGTTGCCAATGGCTCAACAGGAGTTTTGACGGGTTCGCTTGTTTTTCTTCTGATCGCTCAATACCCGGGTGGCCGTTACGTTTAGCTGACCGCTTGCGGCTTGTAGGTGTTTTGATATAATCATCATCTACTGCCGGCGTATTGACGAGTCTTAGAGTCCCACACAGGATTTTTCTAGCTCAGGCGAAATGATATAGTGTGCATATGTGATATGCGTAGGAGCTCGATTAAATACGAATATGTGATACCGTATTTTAATCGGGCATTAAATAATGGTTGGGTCGTATTTGATATGACCAATTTATTAAATCAAGTGTTGATTTAATATTATCTTTTAGTTCACTTTTAATTAACCCTTTTTCTTTTGGATGTATGCATGTATGTTCACACATACATATGATGATGTGCATGCACACATACACACATACATATGTGTCATGGTTGATGATACAAAGGAGATGGCAATGCAAGACTTACATGGTTGATAAATATCTAGATTTTGTTAATGATTTAAAGAAAAGGAAATTAGCTATAATGACTCATTTTTCTACACACTTCTTCTTTGACCATTGACTTTAACTATGGTTATATTTCCTTTGTTCTTTAACCCATCCAAATAATATCTAGATATTTAGCCAACCATGGTTATATTTGAGAGTGTCTCATATATAATCTTTTCTTTTCAATTATTGAAAAAAAAATATTTCATTATATTCACAAAAGCTTTTGCCATCTTCACCTTCCTCCTTCTTCAAGCTCTCTTGAGTTTTGTTTTGAGTGAGAAACTTAAAAAGAATTGGTTTTCAAGTGAGTTTACAAACCACATAACCATTCTACACTACCCTAGCCCTTTAGTATAGAGTGTTTGCTTCATTTTGTGAAGCTAAGAGCTTGATCTAGAAATCTCTGGATGGATCATCGTAGACGACGAAGGACCTTGAGCGGGGTCGTTCCAAACTTCATGCAAAGCCGTAGGAGTCCTAAAGACCGAAGGAGTTGGCTACAAAGGTTGTATTTCCTTTTCCTTTAGCTTAGACTTCTTATTATGATGTTATTACCCTAATCTCTAGTTATGATTCGTAGTTCGTTTGTAATAGCCATCTAAATTTTAAAAGTTCACTACTTTATGATGTTGCAACCTTACTAGAGGCGCTACTACACACTAACAGTCAATAGATCGTCATAGAGCCTTTTGTGATTCCCATAGTGCTTTGATTTCCACCATACCGCGGTCAATAGATCGTGCAAAAAGGTGGTTTTTGGGTACAGTCCCGAGTCATATGGAGGCAACGAGTGATAGGAGGGGATTCGCCTCTCCCGGTATTGGGAGTTGATGTTGCGCTATGCTCGATTGGCCAGAACAGGAAATCCCTGGCCAAGTTTGCTGAGATTTACTGGTAAGTGTTATCAGCAGTTTCTCAACCGTTATCAGTAGTTTCTCCAACCTTCAGCACTCTACGGTTTCTCAGTGGCTGCAATGAATTGCATATATGAGATCCTGATCCGGTATACAATACCCAGTAAGTAAAGTTGATTGACAGACAATTTTCATTTACAAACACACCTGAAGCCGAAGCCACAACTTGCCTCGGGTCCTGGTTCTTGGCAATCCAAGGTTTGCAATCCTTCTTCCAATGGCCTTTCCTAAGACAGTGGAAGCACTCGTCCTTTGCCACTACTGACACCGCAACCTTTGCCTTTCCCTTGGTTCCCACCTTACCAACACCACCTCTTGGTTTGGTAGCGGCCTTCTTCTTCCTTCCTTTGGTCCTTTCCTTAGACCCACGAACAAACATAGTGGGTGTTTCCCTTGCCTTTTGCAATGTGCCCTCTGCACTCCTCAACATGTTGAGTTTTGGAAGTTCAACTTCGTTACCTTGAATGTTGAAATTCAAGATAAACTGGGCGTAGGTGGAAGGAAGGGACTGGAGAACCAAGTCTGTATACAGCTCGTTCTCTAATGCTGTCCCGAGGTCTGCGAGCTCTTCAATATAGCCAATCATCTTAAGGACATGTTCCCCTACAGATGATCCGACGGCCATCCTCGACTGAAATAAGTTCTTCGAGGTCTCGTATCTAGCTATACGAGATTGCTCTCCATACAGTTCCTTGGTGTAGAGAAATATGGATTCTAGATCCATATTCTCGTACCTCCTCTGATGTTCATTATTCATAGAGGCAAGCATGATGCATTTGTCCTTCACGCAATCTAACTCCCAGGTCTTGCGGATTTCCTTATCCGCGACACTGGATTCAGGATCTGGAACGGAAAGGGCCTTAGTAGTAAGGACATACCCTAATTTGTCATAGGTAATTACCATCTTAACATTCCGGAACCAATCTTTATAGTTTGGCCCTGTCAAAATATTTTTATCTAATAATAACTTAAGGCCTGTCGTGTTCTGGGTCGCTGCAATTAGGAGAGAGAGAGGAAACACTTTAGCATGATGCTCTTGCAAGTTTAGAGTGGTTTTTAGTTTATCTAAACAAGATGGCTCCCACTGTTTCTCGAATCCCTTCTCAAACCAAAAAGGAAGAACTAGTCAGGACTATTCTTACTGTACAATACTTGCTTAATCGTTCAGCCAGGCAAGTGTCGGTGGTTCGAGGGAGGTTTTACGACGCTTTCGCGAAGTTCCTTAATTAAATAACCTCTTTTTCCTGGGGGCGTAGCCCCGCTGACACCTTTCTCGACACCTACTTAGTTTATAGCATTGGTCGTTAAGTGAAAGAATCTCCCGATGAGTAGCATATACTCACAGTAGGATCGGGATCCAAATATCATCGTGTGATAAAGTTGAAGGAATCCTACCAGAATTATCACACTCCAAATGGTATGCAACACTGGCAAGTTTCAGTTTCTTTAGAAACTCCCGATATCGATTTCTGCCCTATGCTCTTATGACCTTGGCGTTGGTCAAAATGTCATAAGTCACATGTCAAGTTCTACCCATCATTATTTTGTTAATTTGAACCCACCCGTACATACCCCTGACGTTGGCCAAATGGAAGTATGACTGTTCCAAACCAACTCATCTATCTATGCAACAGATGAATACCCAGCAGCTACCAAACACTATGCCTTGGCGTTGGTCAAAATACATAGCTTGAATACTACTGAATACCCAAATGAAATGACGGAGGGCTACGAATGGTTTTGGCGAAACCGTGAACGTAGTGAACTTGATATGATCGAAGCAACCTAATAGCTTTTAAAAGGAGTGGTTTAAGCTCCGCAATTAAAAAAAAATCTTCTGTTTTAAAATAACCGAGTGGTTTCTTTTAAACTGTTCCAGCGATTCAACTTTGGTTATTTTCTTTGCATTAATATAATACGTCCCATCAATTAACTTATCATTGCAGAAAACAACGAAAATACAACGTCCTCTTATGCCATCCGCATTCGCCACTGGGCCCCGTCATTCACCCATTAGGTTACTTAACTAACGACAGAGCGGGGGCTGGGCTAGCGCGGGTGCAAAACATAAGTAACGCCTACTAGATATCATATATAGATATTGTACATTCGTCAGATGCAATAATAGGTATTCCAGATCACAGATGAACATATTGGATATACAAGCAATCCGCATTTCTTTTAAACCTGCAATGAAAGGCGGATTATACAGTCGTGATGAATAGCCAAACCCCCACCCTAGACCCCTACGGGCACGGCAAACTACCCGCCAAGTACCCAAAGTGAAGCGGTCTCCCTCAACGACGTGAGTAGGCCACTAAGCACTTCAAAGTACCCCGGTAGTTTGTGCACCCCCCTTGGGTCTATCCTAGGAGCAGAAAACAGTAAATGGAATAATACAACGGTGGCTACAACCTCAACCCAGATGTGCCCTGCAAAAGAATATTACAACAAATTACAATTTACATTTGAATGAAAGAAACACTCGTCTCACATCCCCGTCTATCCATTCACGGCAATCCAACAAGTTCATATTCACAAACCAGTAAAAACCATTACAGAAATGTGCAACACCCTGCTAACCGACATACTAGCAGTTAGGGGAGGTTTACGAACACATTAAACACAACACAGATATAATCCAGTTAGCCAAAATTCTTAGAATTTCGATCAAGCAACACATATGAATCTACTCCAAATAATTCTCTGTACATATAAAACCTGAGCAGAAATAAAACATCCCAGAAAACACAACATCAACACAGAAGAATAACTGAGCAAATTTTGGTTGACTTGGTGTCAACTCGGCCGCGGATCTGCGGCGGATCGCTTGGATCGGCCGCGGTTCCGCGGTGGTTTGGTTGAGTCACAATCCTAAATTTCTTCACAATTCTTAAAAAACATTGCTTGTATTTTTAAGGGTCCCTGAAAATTTTTTAGATCCCGTTTTAAAATCGGCAGAAACTTGGTCAAAACGTCAGTTTTTCGGGATTAAATCGCAATAGGATTTCTAAAGACTTTGCTAACATGTTAGTTATGGTTTAGCTAGGCTCTGATACCATGGTAAGTCGATGTTAGACACCCTACAAGATGCGGGGAGGCGGAATAGGTAAAACAATCATTTTGTTTAAGGTAACATCGACTAACTTTACGGATCTTTGCTAAACCCTAACTAACAACTATCTAGAAGTGATAAACTACTATGATAGATGATTATACCTCAAGATACTAGTCCTTCTTGTTCTTGTTATTCACTTCCTCGTCGGCCTCCTTGATGTGATAGAAGATCCACCCTAGAGTTCCTTCTCCAAGCTTTAACCACTAACTTACGGTAACTAAGTGGCTAGGATTGCCAATCCAAGTGACCTAAAGGATATAGAGATGGATTAAGGATTGATTAGTCTTTTGAACCCTTGAGATCTCAACACATGAGAGGATTAGGGTTAGAGTGAAGAAGAGAGAGAGCTTGAGGAGAGAGAATGTGTTTGTTATTATGAAATGAAAAATAACTCATTTGTGTATATATTATGAAGCATAAAATATCTTGCATAAATATCTTGCACAAATATCTTCATGCTTCATTTAATACAAATGAATGAATCATCTAATGAGTCATAGTTTCATTTAATGCAAATTACGCATCATCTCCTCCACCTCATTAAGCTTAATCCATAAATTAATTAAAACATAATGAGTCACCTTTCTTCTAGAAGCTTCTCGAGCAATTACGAGAATGCCCCTCCTATCCGAAAAACACGGATATACTGAGACTGCATAAATCCAATAATCCAATACTAGAATCTGGCTTAAACCAAAGCCCGCTAGTATAAACTGTCCGAACATCATACGTGCACAAGTATACGTATATGTCCAAACCCTGTCGTAAAACCATACGACCTCTATATCATTTCGCCTGAAGCAGGGAAACTCTCTGTATAGAACTCTAAAGACTCGACACTATGCTGGCAGTGGGTTTAACTACAGGCCGCAAGCGGTACTAGCTGTACGTAACGGTCCCTAGGTAGATGTCGATAAGAAGGCCGATAAGGAAACCCATCCGAACTCCTACTGAGACCGATGTGATAATCTCCGTACAGTCCAGTCTGTTCGTCTAAGACTATCGCATATCGGGCCTAGGGGGCGGCAAGCATCAGTCCCCTAAAAGGCGGTATAAGTCGTGTCGGAGTGAAGCCCATTACACCTTGAGAAGCTACTGGAAATCCTACCAGTAAATCTCATTTGCCCTGGCCAGGGACCTTGTGTAATGGCTCTCCAAACACAGTGCGATATCAACTCCCAATACCGGAAGAGACGAATCCTTTCTAACTACCACTGCCTCCAAGTGCTTCAGGACTGCACCCAACTGCTACTTGTTTGCACGACTCTTTTGAGCCGTGGTAGGGTAGCAATCTAAGAACAGTGGGAACACACTCGAGACGAAGCAGCAGTGTCAAGTCTGCGGACTATGCTGTACTCATGTCACCTGGGAACTGTTAACTGACGACGGGTATAATACCAACCAACAGTTCCCTGCGAGTCCTGTTCGGTGTACCTGTAACCCAACGAGCACCTGCATACTATCTCCAGTACAACGTACTAATGGCTGTGGGACATACCATTTCCCCAACTGGGTTGAGAAGCGTACACACTAGTCTACTCCGGAGTTTCGATGCCCTATCTCGATAATCCTACGACTAGGGACCTGAAAAAGGATGTGCTTGTAGACTACCCAGCTCCCACTAGTGTGACTGCCATCAGAACGCTGGTAGTCAAGCAAGATCCTATAGGCTCTATCAATATGTATTCGCGATATGCTAAAAGAAACATATACACATATTAAGATAGATATAAACCAAGTAGCATACTACTATGTTGAGCAAGACTGTTAATACAACTGTGAATATCCCAAGCTTCCATTAAGTAATATACAAGCTAGTATGATACAATAATGGCTCCTAGGGCATATACACTAACATGGATTCGCAGGAGTATGAGCAGGCTTGCTTGTTGATCTTCTGATCGCTCAATACCCTGGTGGCCATTACGTTTAGAAGACCGCTTGCGCCTTGTGGGTGTTTGATATGATCATCACCTACTGTCGGCATATTGACGAGTCTTTAGAGTCCTACACAGAGGTTTCCTGGTTCATGCAAACGAAGTAGGAGCACATATGTGATATGCGCGGGACCGAGATTAATGCGCGTATGTGATACCGCATTCAATTCTCGCGATATATGATATCGGTTGGTTATATGTGATATACCCGGGTTATCGGATCAAGTGTTGATTTGATAGGTTGTTACCTTTGATATTAGTCAGTTGTATATGATATAGCCGGATTATTAAATCAAGTGTTGATTTAATGATTTAATGTATATTTATATATATGATATATTAATTTACATTAACTAATATTAGCTCACTTAAATATTTCTTTTTCTCACCAGTGTGCATATAGTATATATGTGATATATATTAATGTACATGATTTTGTGTCATGCTTGATGCCGCATGCTACATGGGTGTATGTGACTTACACCATGCTTATAATAATATGAGGTTTTATTTATTTAAAGTAATTCAATATTAGTTGGAAAATTTCATGCTTAGAAGCTTGGAGAAGCTTGAAGCATCTTTAACTTAGTCCACTAGTTTTGTTTTACTTATAGATATTTATTAACCTAACCATTGTTGTTAGCCAGGGTTTATTCTTTACATGGGTTAGTGTATGACACTAACTCACCCATGCTTTCTATTCTCACCTCATGAGTTTCATTTGTTCTTCACTTCATCTTTTTCTTCATTTGAGAAAAATCTTACTAGATTTTTCTAAGTGAGAAAATATTGTGAGAAAATAAAATTTAAAGTGAGCCCACTTCCTACTTCATCATCCTCTACTATTAGCCATTTAGTTTAGGGTGTTTGCTTCACTAATCCACCATTAATGAAGAGGTAGCATGAGCTTGAGTCTTCTCGATGTAGATCATCTTTGGCCTCGAAGAGTTCGAGCAAGTTTGTTCATTTCTTCATGTGAACCCTTACTAGAGTTTGGATGTTCACTACTTGGAGCGAAGGGACTAATACATGGAGCTTTAGAAGTAAAGGACCGGTCTACAAAGGTTGTATTCCTCATTCACTTGTTTGAAAAGTTGTTTGCATGATGTTTTGTTTAAATCTCTAGTTAAGATTCTCGGGTTAGGGTTTTTTAGAACGGCAAATTTTTGAAAATGGCATGGAAGATGCCTCCCGAAACCTTGCTGCCGCGCTACATAACCCTACACTTATCATCTCTCTATTACATGTTGATAAAGCCCTTAGGATGAGTACTTGATTATCAGGATTATCATGCAGATCATACTAGTAGGGACAGGGTAGTCGGTAAGTACATCCTTCAAATGTTCCTAGTCGTGGAAGTATCAAGACGGGGCATCGTAATTCCAGAGTAGACTAGCGTATGCGCTTCTTGACCCATATGATGGGCGATGGATGATCCCACATCCATTGGTGTTTGACATTAGAGAAGGTATACGGGTGCTCAGTGGAGACTGGGTACACTGAACGGACTCGCCGAGAACTCCTAGATAGTATTATACCTATCGTCAGATAGCAGTTCTCTGGTGACACTGGTACAGGTTAGTTTGTCGACCCGAGATCGTCATAGAGTCTTGTGTGATTCCCACAGTGCTTTGATTTCCACCATACCACGATCAAGATATCGTGCAAAAAGGTGGTTTTGGGGTACAGTCCCGACTCATATGGAGGCAATGAGTGATAGGAGGGGATTCGTCTCTCCCGGTATTGGGAGTTGATGTTGTGCTATGCTCGATTGGCCATAACAGGAAATCCCTGGCCAGGGTTGCTTAGATCTGCCGGTAAGTGTCATCAGTAGTTTCTCAAATCGTTATGGACCTTGCATCGGCATGACTTATCAGGCTATTGGGGTTTGACGTTATACTACCCCTAGGCTGTGATATGCGACATATCTGACGAAAAGATCGGACTGTATGGTAGTGTTACTGTCACGACCCGAAAGAGCACGTGACTGGCCCTTGAACCATATGAAGTCTATATGACCCCATCTGATCTAAGTAAGCCAAAAGCCCAGAAATCTAAAACCATTTTAAGAGTAAATAAGGAAAACTGGTTTTAAGAATTAAAGAAATCATGTTTCGAAAATCAAAGTTTTTAAATAACTAAGCCGAATATGCATTTTTAAAATGTATAACCTTTCCTGAAAATTTCGGCAGAGTTTCCTTTTTAAAAACTGGCCCCGAACGGGGTACAACAAGAATAATATATATAAAATGATGAAAGGCATCCCCAAGCGGGAGCTAGCTCTTCGTCAATCGACGGTCACAACCACGCAAGCAATAATAATATACAAGCCAAAGGGCGAGGATCAAAAACCCCAAAAGAAACTCAACAGCCAGAAAACCGTAATACTACAAGCGCGACTCTAAGGTGGAAATAATATACAAGTTTTCTAAGCCTGAAACAATATACAAGTTTTGGTTGATGGAATTCTAGATACAATGAATAATACATGTACAATGGCGGTTCTGATACAAAAGAACCCACCTACCTAAGCAAGTCACCCATGAGGAAGCAGTGTGCCAGAAATGCCGCTATGGAATCTGTACGGCAAAACCTGCTAGAACTGTGGCACAACGGGGGTGAGTTGCCAACTCGTGAATAGAAAAATATCTATAAGCAGAGATCGAATGCATGACCCATCCTAGGTCAGTACGATCAGATATAAATAAACCTCAATATGAATAAGTCTGAAGCATGTTAAACTGGCAATGTAATCTCTATACATGAGTGTAGTGCCAAGTGCTCGTGCTAGTGCCTCAGGTAATAGCATATCATAAATGTGAGGTATAATCAATGTAATCAAATCTGCATGTACGTGGATCCCGTCCACTCGCCACCCAATGACAATAACTATCATGCATGTAAATATCATAAAGCATGTGCATGGGAATAATATGAGGATATAAACCATCTGTGTCCCTCGCGACACGTCAAAATCATGGAACTGGAGTGCCCAGCATCGACATTCGAAAACATCATGAAAACTGTGCCCAGCATCGGCACGTAAATCCTCATATATTGGGCTCCGTCAGTCCGGATCGGCCCACGGGCTCTGTCTGCGGTATCGGCCCTCGGCCCCGGCAGTATGCCCATATCCATCTATCGACTCTGGACAGTATCCTCCGGATAATCGCCACGTCCAACCAATCACCGGTAGGTACTCTCCACTCTGCCAGGCTCATCGTCTACTCCACGAAAAACATTTCTTGCCCCGGGGAACCATACCGGGTCCACCATGTACCCGCAATCGGCCTCATCCGCCTCCTCGAATCGGGTTTCACATGTCGCTCTCAGCACCGAGAAAACACATGGTGGACACACTGAAATATCATATCAAGGGTAACCGGGTTTTAAAATAATTACATATTCTCCTTTTGAAACACCCACGGTTCCCAAAAAAACCAGAAATATCATAGAAATAACATATCTCAATGCGTATAATCAGAAAGCATGATGTATGCGACATGTAAAGAAATGTAAGTAACATACACTGAATGCAACAGTACTACAGTGTAGTGACATGGCAATTATCGATGATGAAGTGTGTGAGCCGGCAAACAAGTGTACGTGGAACATACGCATCATCGATAATGGTGCTGGTGTCCTAGCAGCATGACTGAAATATATCAACAATACAAGCGATGCAATGCAAATAGCATGAATATGCGGAATCGAATAATCAACGCAACAGTAGAGAACCTGCCTCAATAGATATATCATGCAAGCTTGCCTTTTGAAATAAGACGAATCAGGGATTTTGGTAAAATAAGGGCTACGGTGTTTTAAGAAAAGATACGTCGTTTGAAAATATCCGTATAAACCCTTTTGCCTATCTTTAAAATATCCCCAATTCGTTAGTTTTGAAATAGGTATGACTCGGGTCTAGTCTAACGCCTACTATGCGAACTACGGACCCAACAATCAAGTCAATCGGGAGGGGTATGGAAGCCACCTAAATCTGAGTCGATATATATATATATATATATATATATATATATATATATATATATAGTCGGTGATCTCGCCTTAATAGCATCACGTATGATACAGTATATCATATAACATCCTCGAGTCATGAGTGCGGATCTAACATCAATATAAAGCTCGTACGGTAAATCGTCGTACGGCATCCTAATAGCTGGGTATGGGTCAATATCCCATTCATCTCATCACATATCCGGTATCACTACCATCATATCACATCTCAAAAACGAACTCTGTCATATCGCCGAATCTCACGGCCTCAATCAAACCTCATCGACTCATCTCAATCCCATGTATCATCCTCAATCCCGTATATGAACACATAGTCCCATACCCATGTGTAGATATACACACTTCTATATGCGCACAGATAAATGAAAGAATGCATGCAAGTAAATGTGTACGTGTATGTGTGGGTGCAACCACTACTCTAGGGTTTCGTACTATACTAAACCAATACATCCTTATCACCAATAATACCATTATTACCATCAATAATCCTAAACAACACATAATAAATATATGTGTGTATACGTATTCGTATACATCACCACGGACTGCGGGGGTGCTATACGCCATCCACCCGACTTCTCCTCGTAGATATAAATCTACTCACCTTGCTTCTCATGTGTCGGTGCCGATGTCGCCATCTTCATCTTCTTTACCTCAACATTACGTAGGGTACCTACAAGTATATCACAACGCTAAAGCACATGAAAATCATATCGGAAACCAAAATAGCACACGCTACTCGCATAGGTAAAAACCTATCGTCTCGCATGTAAACACGTTCAATATCCACTTGTCGTTGACGTCCAAACGCCACCCGACAGAAACGAATCACCAAATACCAAAATCCATGCTAAAACAAGTCGTAAATCATACGCCAACTCAAGCAAATCATCCCAGATTTTACCCTAACTGGAATCAGTCAAAACTAGACATACCCAGGGTCAAGACTAGAGGAAATAGGGCTATGCACAAAAATCGATGCAATTCCCTCCTGCTCTGGCCGCAATTTGCGGCCAGAAGGAATAAATTGGCAGCCTGGAATTGGAGTTGGGGGCTAGGGTTTGGTGTGGTGGTTCCATGGTGCCTGCACATCTCACTGTCAACTCAGTTTTATTTTTGGGGTCTCGGGGTGATAGCAGATTCCACAAAACACTCCCAGATTTACAGTTTTTCTCCGACATCGTCTCATAAATCCGTATTCTGGTTTCAATTTCAGGTTTGGGTCTAAAATAACATCACACCAGGGTTTCTAAGGTCACCACAAGTCTCAATTTCACTTTGATTTCAGGTCTAACCCTAAACCCTAACTTGAATTCTCCAAAGTCCACAAAACGACACAATATCGATATGAAACTAGTATTGATGCAATAAGAATTGAATTACTAAACTAGGGGTGCAGAAATTACCTTATTTGGCAACTCAAGAAAATTCTTGAGTTGCTCAAAGTCCTCCAAATCCAATCTTGCTAGGTTCAATGTGTAGCTAGTGAGTTTGGGAGCAAGTTTTGTGAAGTGGGAATGGGGTTTTGGTGAGGGAAATGAGAGGGATCTATAAAGTGAAGGGGAGGGAAATGAGAGGGAGCAGGAGCAGGAGCAGCAGCAGCTCCATGAGAGGGGAGAGAGAAATGGGTGTGAGGAAATGATAGGTATGGTTCAAAAAGTCAAAAGCAACTACTCTCCCTCTCTCATCATCATACTTACTTTTTCCTTTTCTTTTCTTTTCCTTTTTCTTTTCCTTCTCACTCCAATAGCGAACCCAAAAGAACAACCATGGCAATAGAAATGTAACACAAGTGTAACAAGTGTGGAAAATGATATGTGCGCATTTTTGCACAAAAATGCTAAAAATCCAATTAGCGATTTTTAATCGCGATTAACACTAAATTAGCATATAACTAGTCTTAAAAACTTTAAAATGGCATGATTCTATAAAATACCTTATTTTAGAATTTTCCAAAATTTTTCCCCATTTATTTGTATTTAATTATACCAGAATGTTAAAATATTCATTAAAATAATATTAAATTATAAAAATTCCCAAAAATAATATTTTATTATTTTGAAACGTTACAATCTACCCCCCTTAAAGAAATTCGGTCCCCGAATTTAAATTTAAAACCCCCAAATACTAAAACATTTCGATACAAATTCCAAGTCATCGGGGCTCCGAAATCAGCAATACATAAAACGTATCATAGCGCAATGCATGCGCATGAGTACTGAGCAGATAACTCAAAAGCAACACTTCATCAAGCATCCCGCAATCATCGGAGTCATCATAAAGACACAAATATCAAATCCAATACAAAACCAATATGATATAGATCAGAACTATACATGTAGACATCCAATCTATACATGTGAATAGCTGATCTAAATGCATGCCAAATCTTTTTAAGTCGCTGTGCGATGCGCGTAACACTGCACAGTGGCGGACGTTTTTCATAAGAAAATAACTATATACGTATATTTATATATATCCTTTCTTTAATAGGTACGTTCCGCCGTTTTGAAAGCAATTTAGAAGGGTTTCCTTGTTTTTAAAACGTTTCGTGTCATATCGGACACGTAGGTATATATATATCGAGACCATAGCTCGCTCTTTGGAAATCCCTTCGAACTATCAATGCATGCAAAATATATCTAGGTACTGTCCTCTGACTAGTCCTGCTCGGTACAAAACGAATATCAAACATCATAAAAATGTACTGCTCCAAAAGGAATAAATCCTAAAAATGCACATAACACCACCCTGTGCGTCTGGTGCGTACAGAAATCAAAATCCATATATGTGCCATACAGGTGCACAAAACAACATCTAGGTGCAACGGGTGTGCACGAAGCATCTATCATATGTTAGTGTATATGCCCTAGAGGCTATTACTGTATCATACTAGTATGTATATTACTTGATGGAAGCTTGGGATATTCACAGTTGTATATACAATCTTGCTCGAAATGGTAGTATGCTACTTGGTTTGTCTCTACTTCAATATGTGCATGCGTTTCTTTTAGCATATCGCTTATATACATATTAGTAGAGCCCTTAGGATCTTTGCTTGATTACCAGCGTTGTGATGGCGCTCACACTCGTGGGGGCTGGGTAATCCATAAGCACATCTTTATACAGGTCCTTGGTCGTTGGACTATCGAGACAGGGCATCGATACTCCGGAGTAGACTAGCGTATGCACTTCTCATCCCAGCGTGGGAGACGGTCTGTCCCACAGCCGTCAGTACGTTGTACTTGAGATAGTATGCGGGTGCTCGTTAGGTTACGAGTACACTGGACATGACTCGTCGGGAACTGTTGGTTGGTATTATACCTATCGTCAGTTATCAGTTCCCAGGTGACATGAGTACAGCTTAGTCCGCTGACTTGACACTGTCACTTCGCCTCGAGTGTGTTCCCACTGCACTTTGATTACTACCCTACCACGGCTCAAAGGAGTCGTGCAAACAGGTAGTTTTTGGGTGCAGTCCCGAAGCACTTGGAGGCAGTGACGGTTAGACAGGATTCGTCTCTCCCGGTATTGGGAGTTGACATCACGCTGTGTCCAGGAGAGCCATTACACGAGTAGTCCCTGGACAGGGCAAGCGAGATATACTGGTAGGTTTCCAGTGTTATCTCAGGGTGTTCTGGGCTACACTCCGACACGACTTGTACCGCTATTAGGGGACTGACGTTCACCGCCCCCCTAGGCCCTCCATGCGATGTATCAGACGAACAGACCGGACTGTACAGAGACTGTCACATACAGGCTCAGTTGGAGTTCAGATGGGGTTCACCTCGTCAGTCTTCTTATCGGCGTCTACCTGGGGACCGTTACGTACAGTTAGTGCCGCTTGCGGTCTGTGGTTAAACCCACTGCCAGCGTAGTGTCGAGTCTTTAGAGTCCCACACAGAGAGCTATTCGCCTTTAGGCAAAATGAGTAGAGGTCGCATGGTTTTGCGACAGGGTTCGTTCACATCCGCGCACTTGTGCACGTTTGCTGTCCGACAGCTTATACTAGCGGGCTTTGGTTTAAGCCAGATCCTAGTATAGATTTGGGATTGGTTTTTTCTCTTTGTATTCGTGTTCCTCGGATCACGAATACGGGTGCGTATGCACAGTTGCTTGAGACAGAGGGAGAGGACTTTGATTAGGGTTAATGACTATTGTCATTTTATTAACCCTAATGCTTATGTGTGTATTATGGTTAATTGATATTAGTTTAATATAATTGTGCATGGTTATGGTTGTTGACCATTTGACCTCCTTGACTTGTTGACCTAGGTTGACACTTTGACCATCATCATTTTATTTGGAAGATGCTCTTTGATCCTTGCAAATTGCATTAAAAATGAAATGATAATGGTCATGTCTTGATTAACCATGACAATTATCTAGCTAATTATCTAATTACAATAATTCACACATATATGAGAGAATGCTTCATATTTTCTCTCATTCTATTATTTACTTTCTCTCTCTTGTTCTTCCTCTCCCTCAAGCTCTCCCCTCTCATGTGTTGAGAAACACTTGAGCTTGAGAAAAACCCCTTCTTGATAATCTCTACTCTCATCTAGGGTTTAAGGATTAGCACTTCTTGCACCCTAGTTACTTCTAGCTTGGAGTTGAAGCCAAAGGTTGAGGCTTTCGGGTGGATCTTTCTTCGACGTGAGAAGACGACAAAGGTGACCTCTTTCCACTACTCCAAGGAGCAAGGAGAGAAGGACATAAAGCCCAAGGTATAACCTTTCTAACACTTAGCTAGTTTCTAGTTAGCTTTAGCTTGTTTTTTTTTAGCAAAGATCCTTCTTTGTCTAGTCTATGTTGCCTAAGTTGATAAAAATTTGATTTTTATTCCGTTTTCCGCCTCCCCGTAAGTACCGGGGTGGGCAACGTGGACTTACAGTGGTATCAGAGCCTAATTAAACAAAAACTAGCTAGGTAGTGAAAGTGTATGGAAGTTTGATCGGAAAAATCGAAAAACCAAAATATCAAAACCCTAACTGTAACACCCGAGCCCAATGCTACTATTTTCTGTTATTGGTTGAGCATTAGATATTACTCATTTCATTTATCTTGCTTATTTGGGTCTTACTGTAAAATTTTATCTGGCTAAGTCATTTCTACATATAACAAATTTTAGCATCTAAAATAAAATTGAAAATATTCATCTTGGCCTACTTGACACCCCTAACCTCGTGGTAGCGTCCGTGCATTGTGTTCTCGTCCCGTTCAGTAAAACGGGCAAGTTTGGATGGCTACGTGCACGCACGTGTGTCCGTTTTGAGAGTATGCTTTTTAATCATAAAACATTTCATTTTAAAATTTGGAACCCGCTTAAAATCCTATTATTTGAATTTCGAATTTTTTGGACCCAACCCGGGCGCAATTTGGAAATGTTTCATTTGGCGCCAAAATCCCAAATTTTAATATTATTAAAACCATCACATATATTTTTCTAACTAACCTGATATCTTACTGTTCATTACCTATCTTTTAAATTTTTAAGTTAACCATATAATATTTTTACAATCTTTTATATCCTTCTCAATTTATACTCTCAGCCAATCACAACCTCCCCTTTAACCCCGTGGGCCCCACTTTCTCTCTCTCCTTCTTCTCTCTCTCTCCACTTTCTCTCTCTCTCTACCCCTTATATATTCTCTCGTACTTCTCTTTATCATTTTTCTCTTCTTGCTTCATGTCTCGTTTCTCATTTCTTTTAACTGTTCTTTTGTTACCGGAATTCCGTCGTGCCGGTGACGTTTCTCGACTTTCCAGCGAGATACCCCGACCCGTGTGGTTCCTTTGTTCGTCGTTTGGGTTCATTCCGTGAACCGTGCGCCGTCGCGAGTTTTCCCCGCCGACGGTTAACGTTCCGTTTTCCCGATTCGCGACCCATCGAGGCAAGTTAATCTTGCTACATGCTATATACTTTTATAATCTTCATTTTATAATATTATACATTTGAAAATCTTATAGTTTACATATGAAATGTCGTTGAAAAATCGGATATGACAAATCTGAAATTTACTGTACACCTTACCTTATAAAATTCATTATAAATCATAGAAAAATCATTAGGATACGTTCTTTAGTTCGTTACGAAGCTAATTCAGAATACTATAACTCTATGAAATATTTACTTGCAAAATAAATTGTTTAATTAACGTAAAATGCAAATGAACACGTCTCTAAACTGCTGTCCGGGGAAATTCCAGCAGCAAACTTTCAACTTTGAATATTCATAACTTTTTGTAGGGATAACCTGAGATGCTTATACTTATAAAACTGAAAATATTATTGAATTATCTTTGTTTTGGTATAAGATACGTCTCTTTTGGAGAACATTTGTTATTTTTAAGCTATTTTACAAATTAGGGTGACGCTAAATTTCTGAACGGAACCTTCTTGTGCATGGTTAATCAATACATCTTTTATAGTTACTAATCGCTTTGAATATGCTATCCATATTAATATTATCATATCACATATTGTTTAGTTGTACATCCCACATTACCATTTTATAGTTTTATAACTTTTCGGATACCCGTTTGCATCTATCGCATTTAAGATACATCTAATTGCATCCATAGATCACATCACTACATAATAATGTGATATTAACACTCCATGTTTAATAAATTGTATCCTAATTAATATTGGAACTATAATGTAACCCTATTCGATAACTGCGCATCCATATCCTTGAAATTATATCTATTGGCATATCATATTACATGTTCCAGTTATTGTTCTGATAGTACTCATGCTTGTTTATTTATACACATGTTTATGTTAGTTTGATTATGAGCACCCACATGACATCTTGTGCTTCCTGACATGACCTGTTACACTTCCTACTTGACATGACATGGTACCGTACACTCTTGACATGACATGACACCTTTATACATTACCTGGTTGACCTGATGTACCATGGCTTTACCTGTTACCTGATCTCATGCCTAATGCCAACAAACCTGACCATTCCTGCTGTCTATCCAGACAGACCTACTTTTACTTGACTTTGTGTTGGCATTAGTCCTTGACTACTGAACACCTGACCTGACATACATAGTTTGGGGGTATGGGGAAATCAAAGGTGAAACCGACTTGTAACTCAACAGTTCGATACATTGTTCTGATCAGTCTTACGGGCTTGGCCAGTCCGGGAGTGATGATGCTGACATCACTCGTCCATCCTACTACCTACTTTTACTGCTTAGCGGCACGTCTCGGGTTCAGCCCCGAGGGTCATGACCGTGGTCCCGGGCACGCACGGGATACTATTGAGTTACATCGACGATTCATCAATTGATTTCAGAGACTATAGAGTAGAAACCTGATAGGACAGTTTAATCACCATTGCACATTACCCTGCTCTGTTATTTCTTAGTACTGCTTATTTCATGTTCATACCTGCACTGCTTATTACCATGTTCATACTATATTATTGGTTGACATGATGCGCTGACGTCTGGGTTTTGCATGGCCCAGATTCTTTACCACTGTCGACGACTGAGCAGGAGTACTTCAGCCAGCAGGCTGATTTGTGAGTTCTGTAGTGGTTAGTTCATTTATTGCATTTTATTTCCAGGTGTGATCCCGCATTACGGGACGTACCTTTCTATTATTGCATTGGATCATTTGCTTCCGCACTTATTTATCATTGACTCTAGTTATTATGGATTTGGACATGTGTTAGATAGTTTGTTTATTTTGTTCTTGATATCTCTACAACCGTAATGTGACTGTGGGTGGATATTTCCTACCCACAGGTAGCATGGTTGGCTATGTCACGTGCCCAATCTTGCGTACTCTGGGAAGCGGGGCGTGACATGGTTCTTTTGGTATCAGAGCCATAGGTTAGTTGGGTTGATTCTTTTGTAGTTGGGTATCGCACCCGATACACGAATCAGAATACCCGTGATTAGGAAACATGTCCTGCCACTTTGACCGTTTTACCATCCTTGAATCATTCTTCCGGATCATGTCGACATGCAAACTTACTTTGCATTGTCAACTCGAAAACCTGATTTCTTGTTATCCCTAGGACTTAGGCGACTTGGGTGGAGTTAAGTAATTGCGGCTATGATACCGCGGCATAGCTACAATGCGGTACTCTATTTAAGTATCTTGGAGTTCTAGCCTTGATCCATATTCAGAATCTATCATCATGCTAATATTGGGTGTTTTGAGTTCAGGATTATGACAGGTAAGAAGTTGAAGACGTACCAGAGGCGTGTGAGCGGAGCCGCCATGCTTGGAGTGATAAGAGGAATGCTGGAAATCAAAGAAACAGCCCGAGCTGATCCAGCAGCAAGCGGACTTGTTTCAGGAAGGTTTGCAGATCGTTCAGCAGTCTGTGAACAAGATTGGAACTAGACCAGTTGACCGAGTAGGGACCGTGGCAGGGTTCAG
Organism: Agapanthus africanus; assembly: GCA_030015575.1. Lineage (NCBI taxonomy): Eukaryota > Viridiplantae > Streptophyta > Magnoliopsida > Asparagales > Amaryllidaceae > Agapanthus > Agapanthus africanus. The sequence continues at coordinate 142,440,456 of CM057349.1, forward strand.
ACGTGTGGGTCCTACTACTTTCACTAGTTTGGAGGAGCCATGCCAGCCGAGCAGTGGCTAGTCAGCACGGAGAATTCGCTGATTGCGGCACAGATTCCAGAGGACAAAGGAGTTGATGTGGTGCACATTCAACTAGTGGATTACGCCGAGAGTGGTGGCTTGTGGAGGAGAACCGTTTGCCCAAGCCAAGCAGTTAGGCGGATTTCTCTAAGAGTTTCCTGGAGAAGTTCTTTCCGCGGACTGCACGGGAGGAAATGGAAGAGAAATTTATTGGGCTGAGGCAGAATGGAGCACCCGTGGACGTGCATGCAGCAGAGTGGACGAGACTCAGCAGTTTCACTGGACCTTTAGTCGCCAACGATGCAGACAGGGCATGAAGGTCCATGCGCAGCTTGGATGTGGACATCCAAAGGCAAACCGTCTCCCTGGGTTTGACCACTTTCTCACAGGTTCTTACGGCAGCTCGAGAACAGCAGAGCATATCAGGAAAATTGGGAGTTCACAGCAGACAGCAGTTGCGGTAAGGAAGCAGTTCTGTCGGGCCGGTCGAGTTTAGGGCTAGGCCGACAAACAATGTTCTTCCATCAATGGAAGTGATGAAAGTAAAGAGCCGGCTGTTGTTTGTGATTCTATGGACGTGTTTGAAGATATATCGGGCTTACCGCTGAAGCGAGACGTGGAGTTCACGATTGACCTTAGTCCTGGTGCAGCGCCAGTGTCTAAAGCTTACTATCCAATGGCACCAGTGGAATTGGAAGGAGTTAAGAAGCAAGTTGGTGAATTACTTGAGAAGGGTTGGATTCGAAGCAGCAACTCGCCTTGGGAGCTCCAGTTCTTTTAGTATAGAAGAAGGATGGCACGAGAAGGATGTGCATTGATTATCGAGAATTGAACCGGGCGACTATTAAGAACAAGTACCCGATCCCTCGCATTGGAGGACTTTTGAGCAGCTTAGTGGTGCGAGAGTATTCTCGAAACTAGATTCGCGATCCGGATATCATTAGGTCCTGCAGATGTTGAGACAGGAGAAGCTTTATGCGAAGATGAGTAGTGCGAATTCTGGCTGGAAGAAGTGAAATTTCTGGGACATGTCGTGTCGGGTGATGGAATCGCCGTCCATCCCGAAAAGATTGCAGCAGTTCGAGATTGGCCTATTCCAAGGAATGTAGCTGAGATAAGAAGTTTCCTTGGATTAGCCGGATACTACAGGAGATTTGTGGAGAACTTTGCTCGTTTGGCAGAACCGCTGACCAAGCTTATGCGTAAGGAGGTACCTTTTGTATGGACGGATAAGTGTACGTTGGCTTTGAGACGTTGAAGCAGAAGTTGATAACCGCCCCTATCCTGACCGTACCAGACAATTCCGGAGGACTGATGATTCATAGCGACGCATCTGGGAAAGAATTGGGATGTGTTTTGATGCAGCATGGGAAGGTCGTAGCATACGCATCAAGACAACTGAAGACCCATGAGAAGAATTATCCAACTCATGACTTGGAGCTTGCGGCTGTGATTTTCGCTTTGAAGATTTGGAGACACTACCTTTTGGGCATAAGAGTCGAAGTTTTTACAGATCATAAGAGCTTGAAGTACGTGTTCACGCAGAAGGAGTTGAACATGAGGCAACGCAGATGGTTGGAGCTGACGGCCGACTATGACCTTGATCTTAAGTACCATCCGGGAAAAGTTAACGTCGTGCCAGATGCGCTAAGTCGGTTACCAGCAATTCAGATATTGACTGCACAGAGGGAGATCATTGCGGATTTTCGGAGATTTGACTTGGAGGTTGTGCTACCACGTGCTACGGGACAGTTGTTGCAATTGCAAGTACAGTCGTCCTTAGTTGAGAGGATTAAAGCAGCACAATCGCAGGATCCTAGACTACAAAAGTTTCGGGAGCAGGTTGAAGCAGGACTACGAACCGATTTACTGATCCACGAAGACGGTTCATTGAGCTATGGTAGCCGTGTGTGTGTGCCAAAAGGAGATGTGCGTGAAGAGCTCATGAAGGAGGCACACAGTTCAGCTTACTCCGTACATCCAGGAGGGACAAAGATGTACCGAGATATTCGACAGCAGCACTTCTGGTGGGAAGGTATGAAACGGGAAATTGCTCGCTTCGTGGCTAAGTGCTTGGTGTGTCAGCAAGTCAAGGCTGAACACCAAAGGGTTGCTGGTTTGTTGCAACCACTTCCGATTCCTCAGTGGAAGTGGGATCATATAACCATGGATTTCGTGACGGCCTTACCGTGGAGTCCAAAGGGCAACAATGCTGTATGGGTGATTGTCGATCGGTTGACCAAGGCAGCTCACTTTATTCCTTTTCGGGTTGGTCAATCGACAGAGACTTTGGCAGGGCGGTACATGCAGGAGATTGTGAGATTGCATGGAGTACCGGTAAGCATCGTGTCCGATCGGAACACTCGGTTCTTGTCGCACTTTTGGAGGAGTTTACAAGAAAGTTTGGGGACTCGATTGAAGTTTAGCACAGCTTATCATCCTCAAACTGATGGTCAGTCGGAGAGAACGATCCAAACTCTTGAGGATACGTTGAGAACATGCAGGTTGGACTTCAAGGGGTCTTGGGAGGATCATCTACTTTTGGTGGAGTTGTCTTACAACAACAGTTTTCAGGCAACTATTCAGATGGCTCCATTTGAAGCTTTGTATGGTCGTAAGTGCCGTTCACCCGTTTGTTGGGATGATGTTGGTGAACGAAGGTTACTAGGACCAGATTTGGTGGTACAGACAGTCGAGAAGGTGAATACAATCAGGAAGCATATGAAGGCAGCTCAAGACAGACAGAAGAGTTGGGCCGACACGTCAAGAAGACCTCTAGAGTTCGCCGTGGGTGATTTGGTATTCCTGAAGATATCACCGACTAGAGGAGTGATTCGTTTTGGGAGTCGGGGAAAGCTTAGTCCTCGATTCGTTGGACCCTTTGAGATATTGGAGCGTGTTGGAGAGCCAGCGTACCGTTTGGCGTTACCACAGTCCTTGGCAGGTGTGCACGATGTGTTTCATGTATCTCAACTACGGAAGTATGTTCGAGATGAAACCCAAGTATTGGATCATTCGGAGTTGACTGTACGGGAGGGCCTAACTTTTGAAGAGCGACCAGTTGAAATCAAGGATCGGAGAGAAAAGGTTCTTAAGAACAAGGTTATCCCCCTTGTGCTCGTTTCTTGGGGTAATCGATCGCATGGAGAGTCCATGTAGGAGCGAGAAGACGAGATCCGACAGAAGTATCCTCACCTTTTCTTGTAGTTATCTATCTTTGTATTCTTGGAATTTCGAGGACGAAATTCTTTTTGTAGTTGGGTATAATGTAACACCCGAGCCCAATGCTACTATTTTCTGTTATTGGTTGAGCATTAGATATTACTCATTTCATTTATCTTGCTTATTTGGGTCTTACTGTAAAATTTTATCTGGCTAAGTCATTTCTACATATAACAAATTTTAGCATCTAAAATAAAATTGAAAATATTCATCTTGGCCTACTTGACACCCCTAACCTCGTGGTAGCGTCCGTGCATTGTTTCTCGTCCCGTTCAGTAAAACGGGCAAGTTTGGATGGCTACGTGCACGCACGTGTGTCCGTTTTGAGAGTATGCTTTTTAATCATAAAACATTTCATTTTAAAATTTGGAACCCGCTTAAAATCCTATTATTTGAATTTCGAATTTTTTGGACCCAACCCGGGCGCAATTTGGAAATGTTTCATTTGGCGCCAAAATCCCAAATTTTAATATTATTAAAACCATCACATATATTTTTCTAACTAACCTGATATCTTACTGTTCATTACCTATCTTTTAAATTTTTAAGTTAACCATATAATATTTTTACAATCTTTTATATCCTTCTCAATTTATTCTCTCAGCCAATCACAACCTCCCCTTTAACCCCGTGGGCCCCACTTTCTCTCTCTCCTTCTTCTCTCTCTCTCCACTTTCTCTCTCTCTCTACCCCTTATATATTCTCTCGTACTTCTCTTTATCATTTTTCTCTTCTTGCTTCATGTCTCGTTTCTCATTTCTTTTAACTGTTCTTTTGTTACCGGAATTCCGTCGTGCCGGTGACGTTTCTCGACGTTCCAGCGAGATACCCCGACCCGTGTGGTTCCTTTGTTCGTCGTTTGGGTTCATTCCGTGAACCGTGCGCCGTCGCGAGTTTTCCCCGCCGACGGTTAACGTTCCGTTTTCCCGATTCGCGACCCATCGAGGCAAGTTAATCTTGCTACATGCTATATACTTTTATAATCTTCATTTTATAATATTATACATTTGAAAATCTTATAGTTTACATATGAAATGTCGTTGAAAAATCGGATATGACAAATCTGAAATTTACTGTACACCTTATCTTATAAAATTCATTATAAATCATAGAAAAATCATTAGGATACGTTCTTTAGTTCGTTACGAAGCTAATTCAGAATACTATAACTCTATGAAATATTTACTTGCAAAATAAATTGTTTAATTAACGTAAAATGCAAATGAACACGTCTCTAAACTGCTGTCCGGGGAAATTCCAGCAGCAAACTTTCAACTTTGAATATTCATAACTTTTTGTAGGGATAACCTGAGATGCTTATACTTATAAAACTGAAAATCTTATTGAATTATCTTTGTTTTGGTATAAGATACGTCTCTTTTGGAGAACATTTGTTATTTTTAAGCTATTTTACAAATTAGGGTGACGCTAAATTTCTGAACGGAACCTTCTTGTGCATGGTTAATCAATACATCTTTTATAGTTACTAATCGCTTTGAATATGCTATCCATATTAATATTATCATATCACATATTGTTTAGTTGTACATCCCACATTACCATTTTATAGTTTTATAACTTTTCGGATACCCGTTTGCATCTATCGCATTTAAGATACATATAATTGCATCCATAGATCACATCACTACATAATAATGTGATATTAACACTCCATGTTTAATAAATTGTATCCTAATTAATATTGGAACTATAATGTAACCCTAATCGATAACTGTGCATCCATATCCTTGAAATTATATCTATTGGCATATCATATTACATGTTCCAGTTATTGTTCTGATAGTACTCATGCTTGTTTATTTATACACATGTTTATGTTAGTTTGATTATGAGCACCCACATGACATCTTGTGCTTCCTGACATGACCTGTTACACTTCCTACTTGACATGACATGGTACCGTACACTCTTGACATGACATGACACCTTTATACATTACCTGGTTGACCTGATGTACCATGGCTTTACCTGTTACCTGATCTCATGCCTAATGCCAACAAACCTGACCATTCCTGCTGTCTATCCAGACAGACCTACTTTTACTTGACTTTGTGTTGGCATTAGTCCTTGACTACTGAACACCTGACCTGACATACATAGTTTGGGGGTATGGGGAAATCAAAGGTGAAACCGACTTGTAACTCAACAGTTCGATACATTGTTCTGATCAGTCTTACGGGCTTGGCCAGTCCGGGAGTGATGATGCTGACATCACTCGTCCATCCTACTACCTACTTTTACTGCTTAGCGGCACGTCTCGGGTTCAGCCCCGAGGGTCATGACCGTGGTCCCGGGCACGCACGGGTTACTATTGAGTTACATCGACGATTCATCAATTGATTTCAGAGACTATAGAGTAGAAACCTGATAGGACAGTTTAGTCACCATTGCACATTACCCTGCTCTGTTATTTCTTAGTACTGCTTATTTCATGTTCATACCTGCACTGCTTATTACCATGTTCATACTATATTATTGGTTGACATGATGCGCTGACGTCTGGGTTTTGCATGGCCCAGATTCTTTACCACTGTCGACGACTGAGCAGGAGTACTTCAGCCAGCAGGCTGATTTGTGAGTTCTGTAGTGGTTAGTTCATTTATTGCATTTTATTTCCAGGTGTGATCCCGCATTACGGGACGTACCTTTCTATTATTGCATTGGATCATTTGCTTCCGCACTTATTTATCATTGACTCTAGTTATTATGGATTTGGACATGTGTTAGATAGTTTGTTTATTTTGTTCTTGATATCTCTACAACCGTAATGTGACTGTGGGTGGATATTTCCTACCCACAGGTAGCATGGTTGGCTATGTCACGTGCCCAATCTTGCATACTCTGGGAAGCGGGGCGTGACACTAACTTTCTGTTAAATTTTTTCCTGCTCAAAATAAAATTTGTCATACTCCAAAAATCGTCTCAGGGTTTTGTGAAGAAAGCCACCAAACCCGGTCCAGTGAATCGACCAAAGTGCCGCGGTTCCGCGGCAATAGCAAGCTATTGCCGCGCAACCGCGGCCGAGTTGACTCGGTTCTGGGTCGAGTTTGGTGCAGTGTCTTTCTGGCTTGGTTTTGGGATTTTTAAGATGGTTTATATGTGTCCAGATTTTCCAGAATAGAAATTTGTTTTTGGGGGCCTATAAATCCGTATTTTTTATCGAACTTCACTACACTTTGACTAAAGGGTTATATCTGTGATGTTTATATGTATTGAACGTCGGCTAATCGCTATATGTCGATTAGTCGGGGTTATACATATCTGTGATCTGTGTTTGATGATGGTATGTGTATATGAATGTGTTGGATCGTCGCGGGTGAATAGCCGGGGTGGATGTGAGATGAGTGTTTCTTTTTCTTTCATTCATTGTAACATGTAAATTGATGTAATATTATTTGTATGGCCGCACAACCGAGTTGGGGTTGTAACCGTCATTGTATAATTCTTTTTACTGTTTTTGCTCCTAGGATAGACCCATAGAGGGGTGCACAAACTACCGGGTATCTCGAAGTGTCGAGTGGCCTACTCACGGTGGTGAGGGAGGTTGCTTCGCTTCGGGTACTTGGCGGGTAGTTTGCTGCACCCGTAGGGGTCTTGGGTGGGGTATTGGATATTCACCGCGACCGTGTAATTCGCTTTTCGTTGCAGGCTCGAACGGATTGCGGATTCCTAGTATATCCAATGTATTCATCTGTGATCTGTAATGTCTATCATTGCTTTATATCTATATACTATAACTATTTAGGCGTTGCTTATGTTTTACAGCCGCGCTAGCCCAGCCCCCACTCTGTCGTTAGTTAAGTAACCTAACGGGTGATGACGGGGCCCCGTGGCGAATGCGAATGGCATAAGCGTACGTCATATTTTGGTTGTTTTCTGCAATGGTAGGATTAAATGATGGGACGCATTAAAAGAACTAATGCAAGAAAATAAACCAAGTAAAAGTCGATTGGAACACTTTGAAAACCACTCGGTTCTTTTCGAAACTAAACTTTTAAAAACGCGGAGCTTGAACCACTTCTTTTAAAAGCTATCTCGTTCCATTGATTATATCAAGTTCACTACGTTCACGGTTTCGCCAAAACCATTCGTAGCCCTCCGTCATTCCACATGAATGGTCAAAAAGTATTCAAGCTATGTATTTTGGCCAAAGTCAAGGCATAGTGATTGGTAGCTATTGGGTATTCATGTGCAGCATAGATAGATGTGTTGGTTTGGGACAGTCGTGCTGCCATTTTGGCCAAAGTCAAGGGTAGGTACGGGTGGGTCCAAATTAACCAGGAGAATGACGGGTAGAACTTGACATGTGACTTATGATATTTTGGCCAAAGTCAAGGTCATAAGAGCATAGGGCAGAAATCCACATCGGGAGTTTCATAAGTACTGAAACTTGCTAGCGCTGCATACCATTTGGAGTGTGATAATTCTGGTAGGATTCATTCGGTTTTATCACGCAATGATATTTGGATCCCGATCCTACTGTGAGTATATGCTACTCCTCGGGAAAACTCTTACTTAACGATCAATGCAATAAACCTAGTAGGTGTCTAGAAAGGTGTTAGCGGGGCTACGCCCACAGGGAAAAGAGGTTACTTAATTAAGGAACTTCGCGAAAGCGTTGGAAAACCTCCCTCAAAGTACCGACACTGGCCTGGCTGAACGGTTAACCAAGTATTGTACGGTGAGATTGATCCTGACTAATCCTTTCTTTACGATTTGAGAAGGGATTCGAGAGACAGTGGGAGCCATCCAGTTTAGACAAACTAAAAACCACTCTAAACTTGCAAGAGCATCATGCTAAAGTGTTTCTTTTCTCTCTCCTAATTGCAGCGACCATTCAACATGACCGGACTTAAGTTATTACTAGATAAAAACATATTGACAGGGCCAAACTACAGAGATTGGCTCAGGAATGTCAAGATGGCAATCACTTACGACAAGTTAGGGTATGTCCTTACCACCAAAGCTCCCCCTGTCTCAGGTCCCAAAACCAGTGTCGCGGATAGGGAAATCCGTAAGACATGGGAAATAGATTGCACGAAGGCCAAATGCCTCGTACTAGCCTCGATGGACAACGAACATCAGAGGAGGCACGAGAATATGGACCTAGAGTCCATATTTCTTCATACAAAAGAACTGTATGGAGAGCAGTCTCGTATCGCAAGATACGAAGTGTCGAAGAAGTTGTTTTCGGCAAGGTTGGCCATCGGATCATCGGTAGCGGAACACGTGCTTAAGATGATTGGCTACATAGAGGAGCTCGCGGACCTTGGGACCACGTTGGAGAATGAACTCTATACTGATTTGATTCTCCAGTCCCTTCCTTCCACTTACGCCCAGTTTATTCTTAACTTCAACATGCAAGGAAAGGAGGTTGAACTTTCTGAACTTCTGAACATGTTGAGGAGTGCTGAGGGCACCCTACAGAAGGGTAGGGAGACATCCACTTTGTTTGTAGGAGGATCTTCCTCTTCTAGGTCCAGGGCGAAAGCCAAGGGCAAGAAGAAGAAATCCCCCGCCAAACCAAGAGGCGGTGTCAGTAAAGTGGATACGAAGGGAAAAGGAAAAGCAACAAAGGTAGCGGGAAAGCTGGTGGGGAAGGAAGAATGCTTCTACTGTCACAAAAGTGGTCACTGGAAACAAGATTGCAAGGCTTGGAAGGCCAGAACACAGGATTTGAAGCGAGTTGCGGCTTCAGCTTCAGGTGTATATGTTATTGAAAACTGTCTATCAATAAACTCTACATCCTGGGTATTGGATACCGGATCAGGATCTCATATCTGTAATTCTTTGCAGGCGTTGAGAAAGCATAGAGTTTTGAAGGCAGGTGACATGACCCTCAGAGTTGCAAACGGTGCTAGCATGGATGCTGAGGCCGTGGGGGACTATCACCTGGGATTGTCGGATGGACACTTTTTGGTTTTGCGTAGTTGTTATTATGTACCAAATGCAACCTGTAATATCATTTCTGTATCTTTATTATCTAAAGAAGGTTATGAATTTGCATTTGTAAGTAATGTAGTGAACATTCACCTTAATCAAGTTTTGATTGGGTCAGATACATTGAACAACGGTATATACGTATTAAACCAACCACAGATTTTCAATGTCCAGAATACACACAAAAGAAAGTCTCCAGAAATCAATAAAACTTTCTTATGGAATTATAGACTAGGTCACATCAATGAGAGAAGGTTGACTAAGTTACATGCAGAAGGATATTTGAATCCGTTCGAATATCAATCGTATGCAACTTGTCAATCCTGTCTTAAAGGAAAGATGACAAAGACTCCGTTCACTGGACACGGAGTAAGAGTGAGCGAGCTCTTGGGACTCGTACACAGCGACGTGTGCGGTCCAATGTCTACAAATGCACGAAGCGGTTATTCTTACTTCATTACTTTTACGGATGACTTTTCAAGGTACGGTTATGTCTTCTTAATGAAACATAAATCTGAGGCTTTTGAAAAATTCCAGGAATATAAGAATGAAGTAGAAAAACAAACAGGCAAAAGAATCAAGGCACTGAGATCTGATCGAGGTGGTGAATACTTGAGTGCCGAGTTCCTGGGTTACTTAAAAGAGAATGGAATTCTCTCTCAGCTTACTCCTCCATACACTCCGCAACATAACGGTGTATCGGAGAGACGGAACCGAACCCTATTGGATATGGTACGGTCCATGATGAGTAATGCTGAGTTGCCGCGATCGTTCTGGGGATATGCGCTAGAATCAGCTGCATGCCTTTTGAACCGAGTTCCAACTAAGACTGTGCCTACTACACCATATCAGATGTGGTGTGGGAAGAGACCCTATCTTAATCACATTAAGACATGGGGATGTCCAGCTTTTGTAAAAAAGTAGCATGCGGACAAGCTCGAGGCACGCTCAGTACAGTGCAAGTTTGTGGGATATCCAAAGAACTCCAAGGGATATTTCTTCTATTGCGAAGAGGAACAAAAGGTGTTTATTTCTCGCCATGCCCACTTTCTAGAGCACTGGTTCATAGAAAAAGAATTAAGTAGGAGCGCAATAGAACTGGAAGAAATTCCAGAACCGCGAGCTATTACTGAAAGCTTAGTAGAACCAGAGGGTTCGAAAGATCAGGACATTCCCACGCCACTCCGCAGGAGTAGTAGGCAGTCTCATCCGCCCGAGAGATACTACGGTTTTCTCATTGACGGGGATAGAGAGGATTGCATCATAGACTGTGATGAGCCTACTAGCTTCCAGCAAGCCATTCAGAGCGTCGACTCGGTAAAATGGCTGGATGCAATGCGGACCGAAATGGAGTCCATGTACACCAACAAAGTATGGACGTTGGACATTGCTCCAGATGGGGTAAAACCCGTAGGATGCAAGTGGATCTTCAAAAGGAAGATTGGTGTAGATGGACAGGTTGAGACCTATAAAGCTAGACTGGTAGCAAAGGGTTTTCGTCAGCGACCTGGTTTGGACTATGACGAAACCTTTTCTCCAGTAGCTATGCTGAAATCTATTCGGATCCTTCTTGCCATTGCTGCCTTCCACGATTATGAGATCTGGCAGATGGACGTAAAAACAGCTTTTCTAAATGGACATTTAGAGGAGTGTGTCTATATGGACCAGCCAGAGGGTTTCATTCAGAGTGGGAGCAGCGGAAGGGTGTGCAAGTTGCTTAAGTCCATTTATGGACTAAAGCAGGCATCGCGGAGTTGGAACATCTGTTTTGATGAGACGGCCAATGAATTTGGCTTTATCAAAAATCCAGATGAACCATGCATCTATTGTATATTTGTAGCGAGAACTGTAGTATTCCTCGTTTTATACGTGGATGACATTCTCTTAATAGGAAATGACATTCCTATGCTACAATCTGTCAAGGGGTTCTTGTCACACAGGTTCTCCATGAAAGACCTGGGTGATGCCTCATACATTCTGGGTATCCAGATCTACCGTGACAGATCCAAGAGGATATTATGACTTTCACAGTCCAGGTACATCGACACCATACTGAAGAGATTCATTATGGAAGATTCCAAGCGCGGTAATCTACCGGCTTGTCACGGGATCACCCTCTCCAAAGAGATATCTCCCAAGACTGATTTGGAGAGGGATCGCATGTCTATTATACCCTACGCTTCTGCGGTAGGCTCTATAATGTATGCGATGTTGTGTACCAGACCGGATGTGGCTTATGCACTGAGTGTGGTAAGCAGGTATCAGTCAAACCCTGGGGAGAAACATTGGATAGCAGTAAAGAACATTCTCAAGTACCTGAGAAGGACTAAGGAGATGTTCTTGGTATATGGCGGAAAAGACCTCCAGATTGAGGCCTTTTCTGACTCCAGCTTCCAGAGTGACAAGGATGATTCCAAGTCCATGTCGGGTTTTGTCTTCACCCTCAATGGAGGGGCGGTGTGTTGGAAGAGCTCCAAACAGGAAACCGTTGCTGACTCGACTATGGAAGCGGAATACATCGCTGCATCTGATGCCGCAAAAGAAGCTGTCTGGATGAGGAAGTTCTTGAAAGAACTTCAGGTGGTTCCGTCCATTGTTGATCCAATACCTCTGTATTGCGACAACAACGGGGCTATAGCTTTAGCGAAGGAACCCAGGTCCCATCAGAAATCCAGACACATCTTGAGGCGGTATCACCTGATCAGGGAGATCGTGGATCGCCAGGAGATCGAGGATCGGAGGGTTGCTTCAGAAGATAACACAGCAGATCCATTCACCAAGGCCTTGCCCCAGACTCAGTTCGAGTGGCTGATCGAGATGATAGGTCTTCGATACGCCAGTACATGACCTTAGTGCAAGTGGGAGATTGTTAGTGTATATGCCCTAGAGGCCATTACTGTATCATACTAGTATGTATATTACTTGATGGAAGCTTGGGATATTCACAGTTGTATATACAATTTTGCTCAAAATGGTAGTATGCTACTTGGTTTGTCTCTACTTCAATATGTGCATGTGTTTCTTTTAGCATATCGCTTATATACATATTACTAGAGCCCTTAGGATCTTTGCTTGATTACCAGCGTTGTGATGGTGTTCACACTCGTGGGGGCTGGGTAATCCATAAGCACAACCTTATATAGGTCCCTGGTCGTTGGACTATCGAGACAGGGCATCGATACTCTGGAGTAGACTAGCGTATGCGCTTCTCATCCCAGCGTGGGAGACGGTCTGTCCCACAGCCGTCAGTACATCGTACTTGAGATAGTATGTGGGTGCTCGTTAGGTTACGAGTACACTGGACAGGACTCGTCAGGAACTGTTGGTTGGTATTATACCTATCGTCAGTTATCAGTTCCCAGGTGACATGAGTACAGCTTAGTCCGCTGACTTGACACTGTCACTTCGCCTCGAGTGTGTTCCCACTGCACTTTGATTACTACCCTACCACGGCTCAAAGGAGTCGTGCAAACAGGTAGTTTTTGGGTGCAGTCCCGAAGCACTTGGAGGCAGTGACGGTTAGACAGGATTCGTCTCTCCCTGTATTGGGGGTTGACATCGTGCTGTGTCCAGGAGAGCCATTACACGAGTAGTCCCTGGCCAGGGCAAGCGAGATATACTGGTAGGTTTCCAGTGTTATCTCAGGGTGTTCTGGGCTACACTCCGACACGACTTATACCGCTATTAGGGGACTGACGTTCACCGCCCCCCTAGGCCCGCCATGCGATGTATCAGACGAACAGACCGGACTGTACGGAGACTGTCACATACAGGCTCAGTAGGAGTTCAGATGGGGTTCAGCTCGTCAGTCTTCTTATCGGCATCTACCTGGGGACCGTTACGTACAGCTAGTGCCGCTTGCGGTCTGTGGTTAAACCCACTGCCAGCGTAGTGTCGAGTCTTTAGAGTCCCACACAGAGAGCTATTCGCCTTTAGGCAAAATGAGTAAAGGTCGCATGGTTTTGCGACAGGGTTCGTTCACATCCGCGCACTTGTGCACGTTTGCTGTCCGGACAGCTTATACTAGCGGGCTTTGGTTTAAGCCAGATCCTAGTATAGATTTGGGATTGGTTTTTTCTCTTTGTATTCGTGTTCCTCGGATCACGAATACGGGTGCGTATGCACAGTTGCTTGAGACAGAGGGAGAGGACTTTGATTAGGATTAATGACTATTGTCATTTTATTAACCCTAATGCATATGTGTGTATTATGGTTAATTGATATTAGTTTAATATAATTGTGCATGGTTATGGTTGTTGACCATTTGACCTCCTTGACTTGTTGACCTAGGTTGACATTTTGACCATCATCATTTTATTTGGAAGATGCTCTTTGATCCTTGCAAATTGCATTAAAAATGAAATGATAATGGTCATGTCTTGATTAACCATGATAATTATCTAGCTAATTATCTAATTACAATAATTCACACATATATGAGAGAATGCTTCATATTTTCTCTCATTCTATTATTTACTTTCTCTCTCTTGTTCTTCCTCTCCCTCAAGCTCTCCCCTCTCATGTGTTGAGAAACACTTGAGCTTGAGAAAAACCCCTTCTTGATAATCTCTACTCTCATCTAGGGTTTAAGGATTAGCACTTCTTGCACCCTAGTTACTTCTAGCTTGGAGTTGAAGCCAAAGGTTGAGGCTTTCGGGTGGATCTTTCTTCGACATGAGAAGACGACAAAGGTCACCTCTTTCCACTACTCCAAGGAGCAAGGAGAGAAGGACATAAAGCCCAAGGTATAACCTTTCTAACACTTAGCTAGTTTCTAGTTAGGTTTAGCTTGTTTTTGTTTAGCAAAGATCCTTCTTTGTCTAGTCCATGTTGCCTAAGTTGATAAAAATTTGATTTTTATTCCGTTTTCCGCCTCCCCGTAAGTACCGGGGTGGGCAACGTGGACTTACATCATAGGCAACGTGTGTGCCTGGCAGCCAAAAAAATCCGGTGCATCTGACATGCACGAAGAATCTCGATTTAGTACATTGGGTGTGCACCAAAATCGTATCTCAAAACATGCGCCCAACATGCGCGAAAATCCAAATCGGTGCATCCATCGTGCACGAATGAAAATCTAGACCCTGCGCACTCAACATGCACGGAATCACAAAATCCAATAGCAAACGTCGAACATGCGTAAGTCCAGTCGAAAGCACGGAGTGCAAGAATCATAAATACCAGGGTCAAGTCGACGATATATAATGCGGCTCAATCAAAATCAAGTGTACCGCGATGGAAAATCTCATAACCGTGTGCATCAGCGTGCACAAATCAAATCAAAACTCTAAAAGTACGTGAAAACTACGCTGGAAGCGTAGATAAAATTACCGGCATAAAATATGCATGAAATCACAATCAATACCTCAAGAGTAATAACTATGCGCATGGTATAAATACCCAGTAGGTGCAACTATGGTGCACAAAATCAAATATCATGGAACTCAGTTATCAAGACTAAATCATGCAAATAGACCACCCAAAATACCGAAATCCAAAGCGACGGATACGTGATAGTCAAATCACAAAATCACAAATCATAAATCATAAATCATAATACTGTCGTCGGTATATCCTCCTTCGAGTCGAGAAGGTGCCGGTACATCCAATGCTAGTGGCGCAAGATATCTACTTGCCTCATGCTCGCGGCTGGCGTCCTCTGCCTCTAGTTCCTTATCTTCCCTGTGGATTACCAATCTCGCAATCCATCGGCTCATCGGCCCGGTCAGGTGTGCTGACAGGAACGATTCCGTCCTGGCACTTCCCTGGTCATCTCTCGGTCAATCCTCACGACCGCTCGTAAAGCAGCACATCTCTGGCGCCGACCTCGGGTCCTCTGAATGCACATCATGCATCTGCTCCTGGTGCAAATCTTATTGCAGCAGTATACTGGAAAGAATCCTACTCAAGGTCTCTTCTGATCTTGCCTAAGCCAAACTGTACGGAGGCTGGTACTCTGGCATAATCTTTTCTCGCTCTTTGGACATCTGCGTCCTTAGTACAACATCTCCTCGGAAGCTGGTCGCATCCCTGCGCCTCTGTATGCATATCCGACCTTTAATCTTAACGGGGTGTAGTAACAGCTCATCTGCATCTCGCACGAACTTCTTGTCCCGCTTGTCTGTATCATCGACCATTCGACATCGCGTCTCTATCTGCGCACTGCAATGCCCTCGGCTACGGTCCATCCGAAGTCCCTCACACGTACTCGAAATCACGAACTCGGTATCTTCATCACTCAGTAGAAGATATCTAGCTGATCACGTCCTCAACTTGCGTATCGTATCTCTGATGTCAGCGGAGTGGAACGTCATCTCGTCGAAATCTCATGCGAACTCTTACTCTACGCTGCTTCAATATCGACTGATTCGGACCCATCTCATCGTGGCTACACAGACTGCGCTCCAATGGCTATGCTCGTATCTGGAGTCTCCCAAGCAGTGTCCCATTACAAGATCCGAATGATGTCAAATCGTTCGATCGACTCGTCAGAACCTCATAATCCCCCAAGAGCTCAACATCTCGGGTACAGTTTAATAGTATCGAGTACATACCACAGCATCGGTGGTCCAGCCGTAGAAGGGCAAACCCAAGCCTCACTAATGGCGCCGCGGAACTGCCTCAAACCCTAAGGTTCAAAGGCTTTCACACGGTCATTATGTCGAGTTAGGGTTTCATTCTTCTAGAGGGTCCATAGAATCGCTTTCATGTCTTTCCGAATACTTTAAACTTGGAAAATGGGTTCCTGACATTCGATCGTCTCCATCGACTCTCAACGAACCTGCGTGAGGTCGCCCCTAGCTGGAATCAAGCTACCTGATGACCTCGCATCGGGGTAAGCGAACGAACCACATGTCCTAGTCATAAATCCTCGGTGACTAGCGACTCACTATCATATCTCTAAGAATATGCTCACGCTGCAGTAGCTCAAATCATCTGGGCGATATCTCATCATTCGCAGCAACGACTGGCTCCTTCGTCCGTGCGCTGAACAACGCCTCAATCGTCCTGGATAAGCGATAATATCAACGGTCATCATATCCTGGCTGGCCTCTATCAATGGCTCAATCCTCTGGTGCCGATCAGCACATCCGGAAATCTCATAAAAGCGATCAATCCAACGCTCATGGCGCGAAAACACAATAAGACGACTCCTCAATTTGCAATCGTAAGTCTCTGGAATCATGCCCTGGTCAGTCCTCGTCCACGACGAGCTCATGCTGACGCAACTCGAGCCGTAGCTCACTCTGCCCGTGCAATCGCGGCAGCAAAACCATAACCAGTATCGATGAAGATAGATCATAGGAAGGAATATAATACGGTGCAAGGAAATGTACATCCTAAGGTTTCTTAAGCGGAGTGGCGTGTCGTAAGTATGCCGCGGAACATACGTACGGTACGTCCCTCTACTCAAGCTACCAACTCCATCAACCAAGGGTCATCCTATGCGACGAAAGTTCGGGTATAATACTCCCTCGACTAAGTCTAAGTTCCGTAAGGTCAAGCCTAAGTTCCGTATATATATAACGCCCTAGGCTCCACATAGTCAAACTTAGACTCGAACCAAGGTCAACCTAGCGCTCTGATACCAACTTTGTCACGACCCGAAAGAGCACGAGACTGGCCCTTGAACCATATGAAGTCTATAGGACCCCATCTGATCCAAGTAAGCCAAAAGCCCAGAAATCTAAAACCATTTTAAGAGTAAATAAGGAAAACTGGTTTTAAGAATTAAAGAAATCATGTTTCGAAAATCAAAGTTTTTAAATAACTAAGCCGAATATGCATTTTTAAAATGTATAACCTTTCCTGAAAATTTCAGCAGAGTTTCCTTTGTAAAAACTGGCCCCGAACGGGGTACAACAAGAATAATATATATAAAATGATGAAAGGCATCCCCAAGCGGGAGCTAGCTCTTCGTCAATCGACGGTCACAACCACGCAATCAATAATAATATACAACGCCAAAGGGCGAGGATCAAAAATCCCAAAAGAAACTCAACAGCCAGAAAACCGTACTACTACAAGCGCGACTCTAAGGTGGAAATAATATACAAGTTTTCTAAGCCTGAAACAATATACAAGTTTTGGTTGATAGAATTCTAGATACAATGAATAATACATGTACAATGGCGGTTCTGATACAAAAGAACCCACCTACCTAAGCAAGTCACCCATGAGGAAGCAGTGTGCCAGAAATGCCGCTATGGAATCTGTACGGCAAAACCTGCAAGAACTGTGGCACAACGGGAGTGAGTCGCCAACTCGTGAATAGAAAAATATCTATAAGCAGAGATCGAATGCATGATCCATCCTAGGTCAATACGATCAGATATAAATAAACCTCAATATGAATAAGTCTGAAGCATGTTAAACTGGCAATGTAATCTCTATACATGAGTGTAGTGCCAAGTGCTCGTGCTAGTGCCTCAGGTAATAGCATATCATAAATGTGAGGTATAATCAATGTAATCAAATCTGCATGTACGTGGATCCCGTCCACTCGCCACCCAATGACAATAACCATCATGCATGTAAATATCATAAAGCATGTGCATGGGAATAATATGAGGATATAAACCATCTGTGTCCCTCGCGACACGTCAAAATCATGGAACCGAAGTGCCCAGCATCGACACTCGAAAACATCATGAAAAATGTGCCCAGCATCGGCACGTAAATCCTCATATATCGGGTTCCGTCAGTCCGGATCGGCCCACGGGCTCTATCTGCGGTATCGGCCCTCGGCCCCGGCAGTACGCCCATATCCATCTATCAACTTTGGTCAGTATCCTCCGGATAACCGCCAGGTCCAACCAACCGGTAGGTACTCGCCACCCTGCCAGGCTCATCGTCTACTCCAGTAAAACATTTCTTGCCCCGGGGAACCATACCGGGTCCACCATATACCCGCAATCGGCCTCATCCGCCTCCTCGAATCGGGTTTCACATGTCGCTCTCAGCACCGAGAAAACACATGGTGAACGCACTGAAATATCATATCAAGGGTAACCGGGTTTTAAAACAATTACATATTCTCCTTTTGAAACACCCACGGTTCCCAAAAAAACCAGAAATATCATAGAAACAACATATCTCAATGCGTATAATCAGAAATCATGATGTATGCGACATGTAAAGAAATGTAAGCAACATACACTGAATGAAACAGTACTACAGTGTAGTGACATGGCAATTATCGATGATGAAGTGTGTGAGCCGGTAAACAAGTGTACGTGGAACATACGCATCATCGATAATGGTGCTGGTGTCCAAGCAGCATGACTGAAATATATCAACAATACAAGCGATGCAATGCAAATAGCATGAATATGCGGAATCGAATAATCAACGCAACAGTAGAGAACCTGCCTCAATAGATATATCATGCAACCTGGCCTTTTGAAATAGGACGAATCAGGGCTTTTAGTAAAATAAGGGCTATGGTGTTTTAAGAAAAGATGCGTCGTTTGAAAATATCCGTATAAACCCTTTTGCCAATCTTTAAAATATCCCCAATTCGTTAGTTTTGAAATAGGTATGACTCGGGTCTAGTCTAACGCCTACTATACGAACTACGGACCCAACAATCAAGTCAATCGGGAGGGGTATGGAAGCCATCTAAATCTGAGTCGATATACATATATGTATATATATAGTCGGTGATCTTGCCTCAATAGCATCACGTACGATACAGTATATCATATAACATCCTCGAGTCATGAGTGCGGATCTAACATCAATATTAAACCGGTACGGTAAATCGTCGTACGGCATCCCAATAGCTGGGTACGGGTCAATATCACTTTCATCTTATCACATATCCGGTATCACTACCATCATATCACATCTCAAAAACGAACTCTGTCATATCGCCGAATCTCACGGCCTCAATCAAACCTCATCATTTCATCTCAATCCCATGTATCATCCTCAATCCCGTATATGAACACATAGTCCCATACCCATGTGTAGATATACACACCTCTATATGCGCACAGATAAATGAAAGAATGCATGCAAGTATATGTGTACGTGTATGTATGGGTGCAACCACTACTCTAGGGTTTCGCACTATACTAAACCAATACATCCTTATCACCAATAATACCATTATTACCATCAATAATCCTAAACAACACATAATAAATATATGTGTGTATACGTATTCGTATACATCACCACGGACTGCGGGGGTGCTATACGCCATCCACCCGACTTCTCCCCGTAGATATAAATCTACTCACCTTACTTCTCATGTGTCGGTGCCGATGTCGCCATCTTCATCTTCTTTGCCTCAACATTACGTAGGGTACCTACAAGTATATCACAATGCTAAAGCACATGAAAATCACATCGGAAACCAAAATAGCACACGCTACTCACATAGGTAAAAACCTATCGTCTTGCATGTAAACACGTTCAATATCCATTTGTTGTTGACGTCCAAACGCCACCCGACAGAAACGAATCACCAAATACCAAAGTCCATGCTAAAACAAGTCGTAAATCATACGCCAACTCAAGCAAATCATCCCAGATTTTACCCTAACTGGAATCAGTCAAAACTAGACATACCCAGGGTCAAAACTAGAGGAAATAGGGCCATGCACAAAAATCGAGGCAATTCCCTCCTGCTCTGGCCGCAATTTGCGGCCAGAAGGAATAAATTGGCGGCCTGGAATTGGAGTTGGGGGCTAGGGTTTGGTGTGGTGGTTCCATGGTGCCTGCACATCTCACTGTTAACTCAGTTTTATTTTTGGGGTCTCGGGGTGATAGCAGATTCCACAAAACACTCCCAGATTTACAATTTTTCTCCGACCTCGTCTCATAAATCCGTATTCTGGTTTCAATTTCAGGTTTGGGTCTAAAATAACATCACACCAGGGTTTCTAAGGTCACCACAAGTCTCAATTTCACTTTGATTTCAGGTCTAACCCTAAACCCTAATTTGAATTCTCCAAAGTTCACAAAACGACACAATATCGATATGAAACTAGTATTGATGCAATAAGAATTGAATTACTAAACTAGGGGTGCAGAAATTACCTTCTTTGGCAACTCAAGAAAATTCTTGAGTTGCTCAAAGTCCTCCAAATCCAATCTTGCTAGGTTCAATGTGTAGCTAGTGAGCTTGGGAGCAAGTTTTGTGAAGTGGGAATGGGGTTTTGGTGAGGGAAATGATAGGGATCTATGAAGTGAAGGGGAGGGAAATGAGAGGGAGCAGCAGCAGCAGCAGCTCCATGAGAGGGGAGAGAGAAATGGGTGTGAGGAAATGATGGGTATGGTTCAAAAAGTCAAAAGCAACTACTCTCTCTCTCTCATCATCATACTTACTTTTTCCTTTTCTTTTCTTTTCCTTTTTCTTTTCCTTCTCACTCCAATAGTGAACCCAAAAGAACAACCATGGCAATAGAAATGTAACACAAGTGTAACAAGTGTGGAAAATGATATGTGCCCATTTTTGCACAAAAATGCTAAAAATCCAATTAGCGATTTTTAATCGCGATTAACACTAAATTAGCATATAACTAGTCTTAAAAACTTTAAAATGGCATGATTCTATAAAATACCCTATTTTAGAATTTTCCAAAAATTTTCCCCATTTATTTGTATTTAATTATACCAGAATATTAAAATATTCATTAAAATAATATTAATTTATAAAAATTCCCAAAAATAATATTTTATTATTTTGAAACGTTACAGTTACTGATTGGATTCACAGGAGTATGAGCAGGCTTGCTTTTTAATCTTCTGATCGCTCAATAACCGGGTGGCCGTTACGTTTAGCAGACTGCTTGCGGTTTGTTGGTGTTTGATATGATCAGCACCTACTGCCGGCGTACTGACGAGTCTTTAGAGTCCTACACAGAGGTTTTCTGGTTCATGCGAAACGAAGTAGGAGCACATATGTGATATGTGCGGGACCGAGATTAATGCGCGTATGTGATACTGCATTCTATTCTCGTGACATGTGATATCGGTCGGTTGTATGTGATATAGCCGGGTTATCGGATCAAGTGTTGATTCGATAAGATGTTACATTTGATATTAGTCGGTTGTATGTGATATAGCCGGATTATTAAATCAAATGTTGATTTGATAATTTAATGTATAATTATATATTTGATATATTAACTTACATTAACTAATATTTGCTCAATAAACATTTCTTTTTCTCACTTGTGTGCATATAGTATATATGTGATATATATTAATGTACATTTATTTGTTTCATGCTTGATGCCACATACTACATAGGTGTATGAGACTCACACCATGCTTGAAATAATGAAGGGTTTATATTTATTTTAGTAATTCACAAATTGGTGGAAATTGGATTAATGGGAGAAGCTTGAAGAAGCTTGTGGAACCATTGACCAAGTCCACTAATTTTGTTTTACATATAGATATTTATTAATCTAACTATTATTCTTTAGCCATGCTTTATTCTCTACATGAGTTAGTGTATGACACTAACTCACCCATGGTTGCTATTCTCACCTTATGAGTTTCATTCTCATCACTTCTTCATCTTCTTCTTCCTCATGAAAAAAGCTTTCTAGCTTTTGAAAATGGTGATGAAATATTATGAGAAAATTAAATCTAAAGTGAGCCCATTTCCTACTTCATCATCCTCCACTATATTAGCCATTTAGTTTAGAGTGTTTGCTTCACTAATTTACCATTAGTGAAGAGGTAGCATGAGCTTGTGTCTCCTCGACGTAGATCATCTTCGGCCTCGAAGACTTCGAGCAAGCTTGTTCATTTCTTCATGTGAACCCTTACTAGAGTTCGGGTGTTCACTACTTGGAGCGAAGGGACTACTACACAGAGCTTTAGAAGTGAAGGACCGGTCTACAAAGGTTGTATTCCTCATTCACTTGTATGCAAAGTTGTTTGCATGCTGTATTGTTTAATTCTCTAGTTAAGATTCTAAGGTTGGGGTTCTTTAGAACGGCAAGTTTTTTAAAACGGCATGGACGATACCTCCTGAAACCTTGTTGCCGCGCTAAGTAACCCTACACTAGTGACCTGTATAAGAATGTGCTTATAAACTACCCAGCCCCCACAAGTGTGACTGCCATCACAACGCTGGTGGTCAAACAAAGATCCTAAGGGCTCTACCAATATGTATAAGCGATATTCTAAAAGAAACACATGCACATATTGAGGTAGAATCAAACCAGGTAGCATACTACCATATCGAGCAAGACTGTTACTATAACTGTGAAATATCCCAAGCATCCAATATGTAATATATAATCAAGTATGATACAATAATGGCCTCTAGGGCATATATCACTAACAATCTCCCACTTGCACTAAGGCCATGTATTGGCATATCGCAGATCTATCATCTCAATTAGCCGCTCAAACTGAGTCTGAGGAATAGCCTTTATGAGTGGATCTGCAGTATTGTTCTCTGCACCTCGATCTCCCGTCGATCAATGATCTCCCTGATCAGGTGAAACCGCCTCAGGACGTGTCTGGACTTCTGATGGGGCCTTGGTTCCTTCGCTAAAGCTATAGCACCGTTGTTGTCACAATACAGTGGTATTGGATCAATAATGGATGGAACCACCTGAAGCTCTGTCATGAACTTCCTGATCTAGACCGCTTCCTTCGCAGCATCACAGGGAGCTATGTACTCCGCTTCCATCGTTGAGTCAGCAACGGTTTCCTGTTTGGAGCTCTTCTAAACAACCGCCCCTCCTATGAGGGTAAAGACATGACCCGACATGAACTTGGAGTCATCCTTGTCACTCTGGAAGCTGGAGTCGATGAAGGCCTCGATCTGGAGGTTTTCCCTAACGTACACCAAGAACATCTCGTTAGTCCTTCTCAGATACTTGAGAATGTTCTTCACTGCTATCCAGTGCTTCTTCCCTGGGTTTGACTGATACCGGCTTACAACGCTCAAGGCGTATGCTACATCTGGTCTGGTACACAACATCGCATACATTATAGAGCATACCGCTGAAGCATAGGGTATAATAGACATGCGAGCCCTTTCTAAATAAGTCTTGGGAGACATCTCTTTGGAGAGTGTGATTCCGTGACAAACCGGTAGATTATGTTAGTGTATATGCCCTAGGGGCCATTATTGTATCATACTAGATTGTATATTACTTAATGAAAGCTTGGGATATTCACAGTTGTATATACAGTCTTGCTAAAAATGGTAGTATGCTACTTGGTTTGTGTCTACTTTAATATGTGCATATGTTTCTTGTAATGTATCACTTATACATATTAGTAGAGCCCATAGGTTCTTTGCTTGATTACCAGCGTTGTGATGGCAGTCACACTAGTGGGGGCTGGGTAGTCTATAAGCAACATCCTATACAGGTCCCTAGTCGTAGGATTATCGAGACAGGGCATCGATACTCCAGAGTAAACTAGTGTGTACGCTTCTCATCCCAGTTGGGGAGATGGTCTGTCCCATTGCCATCAGTACGTCGTACTGGAGATAGTATATAGGTGCTCGTTAGGTTACGGGTACACCGGATAGGACTCGCAGGGGAACTGATTAGTTGGTATTATACCCGTCGTCAGTTACAGTTCCCAGGTGACATGAGTACAGCATATTCCGCAGACTTGACACTGCTACTTCGCCTCGAGTGTGTCCCACTGTTCTTAGATTTCTATCCTACCACGGCTCAAAGGAGTCATGCAAACAGGTAGCAGTTGGGTGCATTCCCGAGCACTTGGAGGCAGTAGTGGTTAGATAGGATTCGTCTCTCCCGGTATTGGGAGATGATATCGCGCTGTGTCAGAGAGCCATTATGCAAAGTCCCTGGCCAGGGCAAGCGAGATATACTGGTAGGTTCCAGTAGCTTCTCAGGGTGTAATGGGCTTCGCTCCGACACGACTTATACAACTATTAGGGGATTGACGCTTGCCGCCCCCTAGGCTTGATATGCGATAGTCTTAGACAAACAGACCGGACTGTACGGAGATTGTCACATCAGGCTCAGTAGGGGTTCGGATGGTTTTCCTCATCGGCCTTCTTATCGACATCTACCTGGGGACCGTTACGCACAGCTAGTGCCGCTTGCGTTCTGTGGTTAAACCCACTGCCAGCGTAGTGTCGAGTCTTTAGAGTCACACACAGAGAGTTTCCCTGCTCCAGGCGAAATGATATAGAGGTCGTATGGTTTTACGACAAGGGTTCGGACGCGTACGTGTTTACGCACGTACGAATTTTCGGACAGTTTTTACTAGCCTATTTTGGTTTAAGCCAGATTCTAGTATCAGGTTATTGGATTTATACAGTCTAAAGTTTTTCCGTGTTTTCACGGATTGGAGGGGCATTCTCGTAATTTGTCGAGAAGCTTCTAGAAGAGTGGTGACTTGGGGGTTAAGGTGGCATTGCATTAAATGAGATTAGTGACTCATTTGTGTGATTCATCCATGTCATTAATGCATCATAAATGCTTAATGACTCATGGAGATGAATCACTCATAGATATTTATGAAGCATGGTTGTTAATTCTATTATTTCATTTTTGTTAAATAAATTATGCTTCATAAATATTATGATAGATCATTATCTCATTTCATTATTATCTTCACCTTCTCTCTCCTCAAGCTCACTCTCTCTTCAAACCCTAACCCTAACCTCTCATGTGTTGAGATCAAGAGTTAGCTAGACTAATACATCCATAACCTCACTCTATATCTCCTAGGTAGCTTAGTTAGCACTTTAAGCAACCTAGTTATCTCAAGTTTGACATTAAGCTTGGCGTAGGAGCTTTCGGGCAGATCATCTTTGATTCGAGGAAGCCGTTGAGGTGCCGATGTTCCAAGGAGCCTACGAGGAGTGGAGGACAGCGATGAAGACCCGAAGGACATGTAACGTGAGGTATAACTTCGAATCCGAGTAGTTAAACCTCTAGTTGATAGTTAGCAATGGTTTAGAAAACGTTTCATGCACTCAAGTCCGTGTTACGAAGGTTTGATAATCGTTTTTCATATATTCCGCCTCCCCGCAAGTTCGTGGGGTGCGTGACATGGACTTACAGTGGTATCAGAGCCAACTAAACCATTACTAGCTTGTTAGCAACTAATTAGAAGTTCGATCGACGGAAAACACGAAAACAAAACCCTGAAAATTCCATGTTTCTGTTAATTTTAAACCTGTCTGAAAAATTATTTGATATGTCTTAAAAATCACAGCAGGGAATTTGATGAATTCTGGGAAAATACGAGCTCACAAAACGATAAGACAGCTGCGGATCCGCGGCCAATTAGTGCTTCTGGCCGCGGATCCGCCGCCGAGTCAACTCGGTTTTGACTCCGATTTTCCTTGTTATTCATAATTTTTTGGTGTTTTGTCTTCCAGTATGTTCTGTTTCTACCCAGGTTCCTTCAGTGCAGGTTTGCTTTTGGGGTAGACACGGAATATGGTAATCGATCGATATTCTAAGATATTTGCTAATTGGGTTTTTATCTGTAATGTTTAATGTGTTCGTAAACCTCCCCTAACTGCTAGTATGTCGGTTGGCAGGGGGTTGCACATTTCTGTAATGTTTACTGTTTGTGTATATGAACTGTATTGGACTGTTGTGATGATTAGCCGGGGTTTGAGATGTGTTTAATATTCATTCATTCAATGTAAATGTAATTTGATGTAATATTATTTTGTGGGGCACATCCAGGTTGTGGTTGTAGCCACCGTTGTATTATTTCATTTTTTCTGTTTTTGCTCCTAGGATAGACCCAAGGTGGGGTACACAAACTGCCGGGTATGTTGAAGTGTTTAGTGGCCTACTCACGTTGTTGAGGGAGACCGCTTCAATTCGGGTACTTGGCGGGTAGTTTGCCATACCCGTAGGGGTCTAGGGTGGGGTAATGGCTATTCACCACAACTCTGTAATCCGTCTTTTATTGCAGGCTCAAAGCAAATGCGGATTGCTAGTAAATCCAATAAAGTTCATCTGTGATCTGGAATGCTTATTATTGCGTCTGACGAATGTACAATATCTATATATAATAGCTATTAGACGTCACTTATGTTTTACACCCGCGCTAGCCCAGCCCCCGTTCTGTCGTTAGTTAAGTAACCTAACGGGTGATGACGGGACCCAGTGGCGAATGCGGATGACATAAGAGGACGTAGTATTTTCGTTCTTTTCTGCAATGATAAGATAAATGATGGGACGCATTATTATAATGCAAAGAAAATAAACCAAAGTTCAATCGTTGGAACAAATTTAAAAGAAACCACTCGGTTATTTTAAAAGAGCAGAATTTTTAATTGCGGAGCTTTAACCACTCCTTTTAAAAAAAGTATCAGGTTCCTTCGATTATATCAAGTTCACTACGTTCACGGTTTTGCCAAAACCATTCGTAGCCCTCCGTCATTTCTTATGGATGGTCAGTAGTATTCAAGCTATGTTTGTTGGCCCTTAGTCAAGGCATAGTGTTTGGTAGCTGCTGGGGTATTCATTTGTTGCATAGATAGATGCGTTGGTTTGGGACAGTCGTATTACTTTGTTGGCCCTTAGTCAAGAGTATGTACGGGTGGGTTCAAATTAACCTGGATAATGACGGGTAGAACTTGACATGTGACTTATGATTTGTTGGCCCTTAGTCAAGGTCATAAGAGCATGGGGCAAAAATCCACATCGGGAATTTCTAAAGAAACTGAAATTTGCAGAGAGGTGCAAACCATTTTTGAGTTTGATGAATGTTGGTAGGATTCCTTCAACATTATCATACGATGATATTTTAGATCTCGATCCTACTGTGAGTACAAGTTACTTATCAGGAGATTCGTCACTTAACGATCAATGCTATAAACCAAGTAGGTGCTAAGAAAGGTGTCAGCGGGGCTACGCCCCCAGAGAAAAGAGGTTATTTAATTAAGGAACTTCGCGAAAGCGTTGGAAAACCTCCCTCAAAGTATCGACACTGGCCTGGCTGAACGGTTAAGCAAGTATTGTACGGTGAGAATTATCCTGACTAATTCTTCTTTTATGGTTTGAGGAAGGATTCGAGAAACAGTGAGAGCCATCCTGTTTAGATAAACTTAAAACCAATCTAAACTTGCAACAGCATCATGCTAAAATGTTTTCTTCTCTCTCTCTTATTGCAGCGACCTTGTGACCACACCTAGGTTACATCTAGATAACAAATTGACTGAATCTGACTTATATGACTGGCAAAGGTCTGTCCAGATGTCCATTGGCTATAACAAGCTGGACCACCTTATTACTACTCAAGATCCCGCCGTCCCAGGTCCAGTTTCCACTGTCGCGGATATGGATATCCGTCAGACAAGGGAAAAAGATAAAGCAAAAGAAAAGTGCCTCGTGTTAGCTTCAGTTGATGGTGTATACCAGAAGCAGCACGAGAAGATGGACTTAGTTTCCATCTTTCTCCATAATAAAGATTTATATCAAGAGCAATCTCATATCACTAGATATGAAACCTCGAACGAATTAATTCAAGCGAGGATGGCTGACGGGTCATCTGTAGGGGACAACGTCCTTACAATGACTAGCTGTATTGATGAGCTCCAGGACCTGGAGACCGCGTTGGGAAACGAGTCAAATACTGACTTGATTCTACAGTCTCTGCCTCCTACCCTGAAGGAAACCAGGGAAGGAGAACGAAAGAGAAAGGCAAAAGTTTCGGGACTTGATATAGTAAAAGATGGACGTTCCTATTGTTACAGGAATGAACATTGGCAGAATGATTGCATGGCTTTAGAAGCCAGTAGCCAGGATACGAAGCATGTTGTGGCTTCAGCCTCAAGTGTGTTTGTAATAGAGAACTGTATGTCAGTTAACCCTACTTCCTGGGTATTGGATATCGGGTCAGGATCTCACATCTGTAATTCATTACAGGCTCTGAGAAACCGTAGGGTTATCGGGATAGGTGATATGACCCTCACGGTTGCTAACGGAATGAGCATGGACGCTGAATCCGTAGGGGAATATCATCTTGGACTGACAACTGGGCAGATATTGATTCTGCGTAACTGTTTTTATATACCAGGAATAACTTGTAATATCATATCTGTATCCTTACTTTCTAAGGAAGGATATGATTTTACTTTTGTAAGTGATGTGGTTCACATCCACCTAAATCAAGTTCTGATTGGGTCAGGTACATTACAAAACGGAATATACGTATTAAATCAAGCTCAGATTTTCAGTGTCCAGAACACACTTAAAAGAAAGTCTCTAGATATAAATCAGGCTTTCTTATGGCACTGTAGACTAGGTCACATCAATGAGAGAAGGTTGACTAAGTTACATAGAGAAGGATATTTGAATCCGTTCGAATATCAATCTTATGCTACTTGTGAATCTTGTCTCATGGGAAAGATGACAAAAACTCCATTCACTGGACATGGAGTAAGAGCAAGCGAGCTCTTGGGACTCGTACACAGTGACGTGTGCGGTCCAATGTCTACACATGCGCGAGGTGATTATTCCTACTTCATTACTTTTACAGATGATTTCTCTAGGTATGGATATGTCTTCTTAATGAAGCATAAATCCGAGGCTTTTGAGAAATTCCAAGAATACAAGAATGAAGTGGAAAAACAAACAGGCAAGAGTATAAAGACACTGAGATCTGATCGAGATGGTGAATACTTAAGTGCCGAGTTCCTGGGTTACTTAAAAGAGAATGGAATTCTCTCTCAGCTTACTCCTCCATACACGCCACAACATAACAGTGTATCGGAAAGGAGGAATCGAACCCTATTGGATATGGTTCATTCCATGATGAGTAACGCTGAGTTACCACGATCATTCTGGGGATATGCACTAGAATCAGCTACATATCTTTTGAACCAGGTTCCTACCAAAACTGTGCCTACCACACCATATCAGATGTGGAGTGGGAAGAAACCCTGTCTAAAACATTTTAATACATGAAGATGTCCAGCTTTTGTAAAAAAGCAGCATGCGGACAAGCTCGAGGCACGCTCAGTAAAGTGTAAGTTTGTGGGATATCCAATGAACTCCAAGGGATATTATTTCTATTACGCAGAGGAACAAAAGGTTTTTGTTTCTCGTCATGCCTGCTTCTTGGAAACTGAATTTTTGGAAAATCAGAAGAGTGGGAGCGCAATAGAACTGGAAAAAATTCCAGAACCACAAACTACTACTGAAAGTATGGTAGAACCAGAAGTTCAAGAAGAACTGGACATTCCCACACCACTCCGCAGAAGTAGTAGGCAGTCTCATCCGCCCGAGAGATACTACGGTTTTCTTATAGACGGGGATAGAGAGGATTGCACTATAGACTATGATGAGCCTACTAGCTTCCAGCAAGCCATTCAGAGCGGTGACTCAGTAAAATGGCTGGATGCAATGCGGACCGAAATGGAGTCCATGTACACTAACAAAGTATGGACTTTGGACATTGCTCCAGATGGGGTAAAACCCGTAAGATGCAAATGGATCTTCAGAAAGAAGATTGGTGTAGATGGACAGGTTGAAACCTATAAGGCTAGACTTGTTACAAAGGGTTTCAGTTAAAGACCTGGTTTGGACTATGACGAAACCTTTTCTCCAGTAGCTATGCTAAAATCCATTCGGGTCCTTCTTGCTATTGCTTCCTTCCACGATTATGAGATCTGGCAGATGGACGTAAAGACGACCTTTCTAAATGGAAATTTGGAAGAAAGCGTCTATATGGATCAGCCAGAGGGATTCATTCAGAGTGGGAGCAGCGGTAAAGTATGCAAGCTGCTTAAGTCCATTTATGGACTAAAGCAGGCATCACGGAGTTGGAACATCTGTTTTGATGATACTGTCAAGGAATTTGACTTTATCAAAAATCCAGATGAACCATGCATATACAGTAAGATTGTAAGGAGAGCTGTAGTATTCCTTGTCTTGTACGTGGATGACATTCTCCTAATAGGAAATGATATTCCTATGTTACAGTCAGTCAAAAGATTCTTGTCACATAAATTCTCCATGAAAGACCTGGGTGATGCCACCTATATTCTGGGGATCCAGATCTGTCGTGATAGATCTAAAAGGATGTTGGGACTTTCGCAGTCCAGGTATATAGAAACCATATTGAAAAGATTCAGTATGGAAGATTCTAAGCGCGGTAACCTACCGGCTTGTCACGGGATCACCCTCTCCAAAGATATGTCTCCCAAGACTGATTTAGAAAGGGATCGCATGTCGATTATACCCTACGCTTCTGCGGTAGGCTCTATAATGTATGCGATGTTATGTACCAGACCAGATGTAGCATACGCATTGAGCGTAGTAAGCCGGTATCAAGAAAACCCAGGGGAGAATCACTGGATAGCAGTAAAGAACATTCTCAAGTACCTGAGGAGGACTAAGGAGATGTTCTTGGTGTATGGCGGAAAAGACCTCCAAATGGAGGCCTTTGCCGACTCCGGCTTCAAGAGTGACAAAGATGACTCCAAATCCATGTCGGGTTATGTCTTTACCCTCAATGGAGGGGCGGTCTGTTTGAAGAGTTCCAAACAGGAGACCGTTGCTGACTCAACAATGGAAGCGGAGTACATAGCTGCTTGCGATGCCACAAAAGAAGCTGTCTGGATGAAGAAGTTCCTCACAGAACTTCAGGTGGTTCCTTCCAGTGTTGGTCCACTACCTCTGTATTGTGACAACAATGGCGCTATAGCTTTAGCGAAGGAACCCAGGTCCTATCAGAAATCCAGACACACCTTAAGGCGGTATCACCTGATCAGGGAGATCGTAGATCGCCGGGAGATCGAGGTGAAAAGAGTAGAGACAGAGAATAACATTGCTGATCCATTCACAAAGGCCCTTCCTCAGACGCAGTTCGAGAGGCTATTCGAGATGATAGGTCTACGATATGCCAGCTCATGGCCCTAGTGCAAGTGGGAGATTGTTAGTGTATATGCCCTAGGGCCATTATTGTATCATACTAGATTGTATATTACTTAATGGAAGCTTGGGATATTCACAGTTGTATATACAGTCTTGCTAAAAATGGTCGTATGCTACTTGGTTTGTGTCTACTTTAATATGTGCATATGTTTCTTGTAACGTATCACTTATACATATTAGTAGAGCCCATAGGTTCTTTGCTTGATTACTAGAGTTGTGATGGCAGTCACACTAGTGGGGGCTGGGTAGTCTATAAGCAACATCCTATACAGGTCCCTACTCGTAGGATTATCGAGATAGGGCATCAATACTCCAGAGTAGACTAGTGTGTATGCTTCTCATCCCAGTCGGGGAGATGGTCTGTCCCATTGCCATCAGTACGTCGTACTGGAGATAGTATACAGGTGCTCGTTAGGTTACGGGTACACCGGACAGGACTCGCAGGGGAACTGATTAGTTGGTATTATACCCGTAGTCAGTTAACAGTTCCCAGGTGACATGAGTACAGCATAGTCCGCAGACTTGACACTGCTACTTCGCCTCGAGTGTGTTCTACTGTTCTTAGATTGCTACCCTACCACGGCTCAAAGGAGTCGTGCAAACAGGTAGCAGTTGGGTACAGTCCTGAGCACTTGGAGGCAGTAGTGGTTAGATAGGATTCGTCTCTCCCGGTATTGGGAGATGATATCGCGCTGTGTCAGAGAGCCATTACGCAAAGTCCCTGGCCAGGGTAAGCGAGATATACTGGTAGGTTCCAGTAGCTTCTCAGGGTGTAATGGGCTTCGCTCCGACACGACTTATACAGCTATTAGGGGACTGACGCTTGCCGCCCCCTAGGCTTGATATGCGATAGTCTTAGACGAACAGACCGGACTGTACGGAGATTGTCACATCAGGCTCAGAAGGGGTTCGGATGGTTTTCTTCATCGGCCTTCTTATCGACATCTACTTGGGGACCGTTGTTAGTTGTATGTATGCCCTAGAGGCCAGTATTGTACAGATGATGTATATTATATTGGATGCTTGGACATATTTAGAGATGACTTTCTTGCTCGATATGATAGTATGCTATCTGGTTGCTCTTTATCTTAACATGTACACTTGTCTCTTTAAACTGTCTTATAGTTACATGTTGATAAAACCCTTAGGATGTGTACTTGACTGCCTGGACTATGATGCAGATCATTCTAGTGGGGACATGGTAGTCCATAAGTGTAAGTCCATGCTACCTCTCCCGGTACTTTCGGGAATGCGGAATTTGGTAAAAAACGATTTTCTTAAAGATGGTAACATGGACCTAAAACCCGGATCTTGGTTAAACATCTATCTAACATCCTAACTATGAGTTTTAGCTACTCGGTTAGGGGGTTATACCTTACTTGTCTTGAACTCCTTCGTCTTCAAAGCTCCGATGGTGGTCCGATGGCTTCTTCTCGTCGTCTCCGTACGCCGAAGATAGATCCACCTGAAAGCTCCAACCTTTAGCTCCTTCTTCGTTCTTTGAAGAAACTAGTTCACTTGGTTTGCTAAACCTAGTGAACTAGAATGAGTAGAGAAGAAATAGAATGGGATTTTATCTATGGTTCTTGATTCTCAACTCATGAGACAAGAGAACCATAGATCAAGAGAGGGAGCAAGAGGTTGAGGGTGAGAGCAAGAGGAGAGCTCAAGAACAAGAGAGAGAATGAGCAAGAAAGAATGAGCAACTCTTTTGTCTCTCACCCTCTCATAATCCAAAGCAATGATAACTCATCATATTAACAAAAGTCTTATGTGATGGTTAGAAGCAACCACAACCATATCATTTCATGCACTCATTTTACACAAATGAGCAAGTAAACAAAAGTCTTTGCCATGAAATGATGGCTATGGTTATCATGATGGTCAACTAGTCAAGCCTAGTCAACCGGTCAACAAGTCAACAAAAGTCAACAAGTCAACAAAGTCAACAAGTCAACAAAAGTCAACAAGTCAACAACCATATCACCATAATACTTAATTAATATGATAGTTAATCACATATCATATTCTCATTAGGGTTGAGCATAAAGTCAAATAGTCAACGGTCAACTGTCAACAACCCTAATGAGAATCCGCTGCCTCTGCCTCCCTGTCAACTGTGCATACACACCCGCATCCGCGTTCCGAGGAACACGAATGCAAACTGGATAAATCCAATCCTATAAGGTACACTAGGATCTGGCTTAAACCAAAGCCCGCTAGTATAAACTGTCCGGACACTGTACGTGCACAAGTGCACGGATGTGACCGAACCCTGTCGCAAAACCATGCGACCTGTCGCAATACCATGCGACCTCTACTCTTTTGCCTAAAGGCGAAAAGCTTTCTGTGTGGGACTCTAAAGACTCGACACTACGCTGGCAGTGGGTTTAACCACAGACCGCAAGCGGCACTAGCTGTGCGTAACGGTCCCCAGGTAATGCCGACAAGAAGACCGACGAGGCGAAACCCATCTGAACTCCTACTGAGCCTGAGTGTGACATTCTCCGTACAGTCCGGTCTGTTCGTCTGATATATCGCATGGCGGGCCTAGGGGGCGGTAAACGTCAGTCTCCCAATAGCGGTACAAGTCGTGCCGGAGCGAAGCCCAATACACCCTGAGATAACACTGGAAACCTACCAGTATATCTCGTTTGCCCTGGCCAGGGACTACTCGTGTAATGGCTCTCCTAGACACAGCGCGATGTCAACCCCTAATACCGGGAGAGACGAATCCTGTCTAACCGTCACTGCCTCCAAGTGCTTCGGGACTGCACCCAACCACCACCTGTTTGCACGACTCCTTTGAGCCGTGGTAGGGTAGTGATCAAAGTACAGTGGGAACACACTCGAGGCGGAGTGACAGTGTCAAGTCAGCGGACTAAGCTGTACTCATGTCACCTGGGAACTGATAACTGACGATAGGTATAATACCAACTAGTCAGTTCCCGACGAGTCCTGTCCAGTGTACCCGTAACCTAACGAGCACCCGCATACTATCTCAAGTACGACGTACTGACGGCTGTGGGACAGACCGTCTCCCACACTGGGATGAGAAGCGCATGCGCTGGTCTACTCCGGAGTATCGATGCCCTGTCTCGATAGTCCTGCGACCAGGGACCTGCATAAGGATGTGCTTATAGATTACCCAGCCCCACTAGTGTGACGGCCATCACATCGCTGGTAATCAAGCAAAGATCCTGAGGGCTCTACTAATGTGTATAGGCGATATACAAAAATAAACACATGTACACATTGAAGTAGAAACAAACCAAGTAGCATACTACTATTTTGAGCAAGATTGTACATACAAGGTGAATATCCCAAGCATCCATTAAGTAATATACAAACTAGTATGATACAGTAATGGCCTCTAGGGCATATACACTAACAATCTCCCACTTGCACTAAGGCCATGTACTGGCGTATCGAAGACCTATCATCTCGATCAGCCGCTCGAATTGAGTCTGGGGCAAGGCCTTGGTGAATGGATCTGCAGTGTTGTCTTCTGAAGCGACTCTCCGAACCTCGATCTCCTGGCGATCCACGATCTCCCTGATCAGGTGATACCGCCTCAAGATGTGCCTGGATTTCTGATGGGACCTGGGTTCCTTCGCTAAAGCTATAGCCCCGTTGTTGTCGCAATACAGAGGTATTGGATCAACAATGGACGGAACCACCTGAAGTTCTTTCAAGAACTTCCTCATCCAGACAGCTTCTTTTGCGGCATCAGATGCAGCGATGGATTTCTGACGGTTTCTTGTTTGGAACTCTTCCAACACACCGCCCCTCCATTGAGGGTAAAGACAAAACCCGACATGGACTTGGAATCATCCTTGTCAGTCTGGAAGCTGGAGTCAGCAAAGGCCTCGATCTGGAGGTCTTTTCCGCCATACACCAAGAACATCTCCTTAGTCCTTCTTAGGTACTTGAGAATGTTCTTTACCGCTATCCAGTGTTTCTCCCCAGGGTTTGACTGATACCGGCTTACCACACTCAGTGCATAAGCTACATCCGGTCTGGTACACAACATCGCATACATTATAGAGCCTACCGCAGAAGCGTAGGGTATAATAGACATGCGATCCCTCTCCAAATCAGTCTTGGGAGACATCTCTTTAGAGAGGGTGATCCCGTGACAAGCCGGTAGGTTACCGCGCTTGGAATCTTCCATACTGAATCTCTTCAGTATGGTGTCGATGTACCTGGACTGTGAAAGTCCTAATATCCTCTTGGATCTGTCACGGTAGATCCGGATACCCAGAATGTACGAGGCATCACCCAGGTCTTTCATGGAGAACCTGTGTGACAAGAACCCTTTGACAGATTGTAGCATAGGAATGTCATTTCCTATTAAGAGAATGTCATCCACGTATAAAACGAGGAATACTACAGTTCTCGCTACAAATCTACTATAGATGCATGGTTCATCTGGATTTTTGATAAAGCCAAATTCCTTGACCGTCTCATCAAAGCAGATGTTCCAACTCCGCGACGCCTGCTTTAGTCCATAGATGGACTTAAGCAACTTGCACACCTTTCCGCTGCTCTCACTCTAAATGAAACCCTCCGGCTGGTCCATATAGACACACTCCTCTAAATTTCCATTTAGAAAAGCTGTCTTTACGTCCATTTGCCAGATCTCATAATCGTGGAAGGCAGCAATGGCAAGAAGGATCCGAATGGATTTCAGCATGGCTACTGGAGAAAAGGTTTCGTCGTAGTCCAAGCCAGGTCTTTGACGAAAACCCTTTGCTACCAGCCTAGCTTTATAGGTCTCAACCTGTCCATCTACACCAATCTTCCTTTTGAAGATCCACTTGCATCCTACGGGTTTTACCCCGTCTGGAGCAATGTCCAACGTCCATACCTTGTTGGTGTACATGGACTCCATTTCGGTCCGCATTGCATCTAGCCATTTCACTGAGTCAACGCTCTGAACGGCCTGCTGGAAGCTAGTAGGCTCATCATAATCTATGATGCAATCCTCTCTATCCCCGTCTATGAGAAAACCGCAGAATCTCTCGGGCGGATGAGACTGCCTACTACTCCTGCGGAGCGGCGTAGGAATGTCCTGTTCTGTTGAACCCTCTGGTTCCACTAACCTTTCAGTAATAGTCTGTGGTTCTGGAATTTCTTCCAGTTCCACTGCGCTCCCACTATTTTCCTTTTCCAAGAACTGGTGTTCTAGGAAGTGGGCATTACGAGAAACAAGGACTTTTTGTTCCTCTGCGTAGTAGAAAAGATACCCCCTGGTGTTCTTTGGGTATCCCACAAACTTGCACAGTACTGAGCGTGCCTCGAGTTTGTCCGCATGCTGCTTTTTGACAAAAGCTGGACATCCCCAGATCTTCAGATATTGAAGATAGGGTTTCTTCCCACTCCACATTTCATATGGGATGGTAGGCACAGTCTTAGTCGGAACTCGGTTCAAAAGGTATGCAGCTGATTCTAGCGCATACCCCCAGAATGATCGCGGTAACTCAGCGTTACTCATCATGGACCGCACCATATCCAATAGGGTGCGGTTCCGTCTCTCCGATACACCGTTATGTTGCGGGGTGTATGGAGGAGTAAGCTGAGAGAGAATTCCGTTCTCTTTTAAATAGTCCAGGAACTCGGCACTTAAGTATTCTCCACCTCGATCCGATCTTAGAATCTTAATACTTTTGCCGGTCTGTTTCTCTACTTCATTCTTATACTCCTGGAATTTTCCAAAGGCTTCGGACTTATGTTTCATTAAGAAGACATAACCGTACCTTGAGAAGTCATCCGTAAAAGTAATGAAGTAAGAATGTCCGCTTCGGGCATGTGTAGACATTGGACCGCACACGTCACTGTGTACGAGTCCCAAGAGCTCGCTCGCTCTTACTCCTTGTCCAGTAAACGGAGTCTTTGTCATCTTTCCTTTGAGACAAGATTGACAAGTGGCATACGATTGATATTCGAACGTATTCAAATATCCTTCTGTATGTAACTTAGTCAACCTTCTCTCATTGATGTGACCCAATCTACAATGCCATAAGAAAGTCTGATTTATTTCTGGAGACTTTCTTTTGTGTGTATTTTGGACATTAAAAATCTGCGGTTGGTTTAACACGTATATACCATTACTCAGAGTACCTGACCCAATCAATACTTGATTAAGGTGAATGTTTACAACATTACTTACAAACGCAAATTCATAACCTTCTTTAGAAACTAAAGATACAGAAATGATATTACAAGTTGTGTTGGGTACAAAAAAGCAATTACGCAAAACCAAAACATGTCCATCTGACATTCCCAGGTGATAGTCCCCCACGGCTTTAGCATCCATGCTAGCTCCGTTCGCAACTCTGAGGGTCATGTCACCTGCCTTCAAAACCCTACGGTTTCTCAACGCCTGCAAAGAATTACAGATATGAGATCCTGATCCGGTATCCAATACCTAGGAAGTAGAGTTTATTGAAAGACAGTTTTCAATAACATACACACCTGAAGCTGAAGCTGCAACCTGCTTCAATTCCTGTGTTCTGGCCTTCCAGGCCCTGCAATCATTCTTCCAGTGTCCTTTCTTATGACAATAGAAGCATTCTTCCTTATCCACAAGCTTCCCCGCTATCTTTGTTGCTTTTCCTTTTCCCTTCGTATCCACTTTACTAACACCGCCCCTTGGTTTGGCGGGGGCCTTCTTCTTCTTTCCTTTGGCTTTCGCCTTGGACCTAGAAGAAGATGATCCTCCTACAAACAAAGTGGATGTATCCCTACTTTTCTGTAGGGTGCCCTCTGCGCTCCTCAGCATGTTGAGGAGCTCTGAAAGTTCAACCTCTTTTTCTTGTAAGTTGAAGTTCAGTATAAACTGGGCGTAAGTGGAAGGAAGGGACTGGAGAACTATATCCGTATATAGCTCACTCTCCAATGTGATCCCTAGGTCAGCGAGCTCCTCAATGAAGCCGATCATCTTTAGCACGTGCTCGGCTACTGATGATCCGACGGCCATTCTTGTCGAAAATAACTTTTTCGACGCTTCGTATCTTGCGATACGTGATTGCTCTCCATATAGTTCTTTTGTATGGAGCAATATGGACTCCATGTCCATATTCTCATGCCTCCTCTGATGTTCGTTGTCCATCGAGGCAAGCAGGAGGCACTTGGCCTTCGCGCTATCAATCTCCCAAGTCTTGCGGATTTCCTTATCCGCGACACTGGAAGTTGGACCAGGGACAGGGGGAGCTTTGGTGGTAAGAAGATACCCCAGCTTGTCATAAGTGATTGCTATCTTGACATTCCTGAGCCAATCTTTGTAGTTTGGCCCTGTCAGTTTGTTTTTATCTAGGAGTAACTTAAGTCCAGTCATGTTGATTGGTCGCTGCAATTAGGAGAGAGAAGAAGAAACACTCAGCATGATGCTCTTGCAAGTTTAGAGTGGTTTTTAGTTTGTCTAAACAGGATGGCTCCCACTGTTTCTCGAAACCCTCCTCAAACCATAAAGGAAGAATTAGTCAGGATCAATCCCACCGTACAATACTTGCTTAACCGTTCAGCCAGGCCGGTGTCGGTACTTCGAGGGAGGTTTTCCAACGCTTTCGCGAAGTTCCTTAATTAAAGAACCTCTTTTCCCTGGGGGCGTAGCCCCGCTAACACCTTTCTAGGCACCTACTAGGTTTATAGCATTGATCGTTAAGTGAGAAATTTCCCGAGGAGTAGCATATACTCACAGTAGGATCGGGATCCAAATATCATCGCGTGACGAAACTGAAGGAATCCTACCAGAATCATCACACTCCAAATGGCATGCAAATCTAGCAAGTTTCAGTACTTATGAAACTCCCGATGTGAATTTTTTTGCCCCATGCTCTTATGACCTTGGCGTGAGGTCAAAATGTCATAAGTCACATGTCAAGTTCGTCCCATCATTATCCAGGTTAATTTGAATCCACCCGTACATACCCTTGACGTAGGCCAAAATGGCAGTACGACTGTCT
Source organism: Agapanthus africanus (assembly GCA_030015575.1). Lineage (NCBI taxonomy): Eukaryota > Viridiplantae > Streptophyta > Magnoliopsida > Asparagales > Amaryllidaceae > Agapanthus > Agapanthus africanus. The sequence continues at coordinate 142,479,538 of CM057349.1, forward strand.
CAAACCAACGCATTCTATCTATGCAACAGATAAATATCCGGCAGCTACCAATCACTATGCCTTGGCGTGAGGTCAAAATACATAGCTTGAATACTACCGAATATTTAACTGAAATGATGGAGGGCTACGGATGGTTTTGGCAAAACCGTGAACGTAGTGAACTTGATTTGGTCGATGGAACGAGATAGCTTTTAAAAGGAGTGGCTCAAGCTCCGCATTTAAAAGTTGTTTTTGAAAAGAACCGAGTGGTTTTTCGAAAGTGTTCCAACGACTTTAACTTGGTTTATTATCTTGCATTAGTTCTTTTAATGCGTGATATTCTTGCATTAGTTCTTTTAATGCGTCCCATCATTTAATCCTACCATTGCAGAAAACAACCAAAATATGACGTACGCTTATGCCATCCGCATTCGCCACGGGGCCCCGTCATTACCCGTTAGGTTACTTAACTAACGACAGAGCGGGGGCTGGGCTAGCGCGTCTGTAAAACATAAGCAACGCCTAAATAATATCATATATAGATATACTGCAATGATAAACATTTCAGATCACAGATAAATACATTGGATATACTAGCAATCTGTAATTTGTACGAGCCTGTAACAAAAACAGATAACACGGTCGCGGTGAATAGCCAAAACCCCACCCAAGACCCCTACGGGTGCGGCAAACTACCCGCCAAGTACCCGAAGCGTAGCAACCTCCCTCATCTCCATGAGTAGGCCACTCGACACTTCGGCATACCCGGTAGTTTGTGTACCCCCTCCATGGGTCTATCCTAGGAGCAAAAACAGTAAAAAGAAATTATACAATGACGGCTACAACCCCTTCCCGGTTGTGCGGCCATACAAATAATTATTACATCAATTTACAAATTTACATGAATTGCAAGAAAAGAAAACTCTCGTCTCACAACCCCCGGCTATTCACCCGCGACAATCCAACATATTTATATACACATTCCAGCACATTACAGATCACAGATTTGTATAACCCCCACTAATCGACATATAGCGATTAGTAGACGTTCAATACAAATATCACATTACAGAAAAACCCGTTAGCTCAAGTCTTTTAGAAGTTCGATCAAAAATACGGATTTTCGGGACCCCAAAATAAAATTTTCGTTCTGGAAAATCTGGGTTGAAAATACATATACTAAAAATCCCAAAATACCCCAATTAGCAAACTGCAAAAAATAAAACCCATGACCGAGTCAACTCGGCCGCGGTTCCGCGGCGGGAGCGTGCTCCCGCCGCGGAACCGCGGCGCTTTGATCGAGTCATGGGCCCAAATTTTTGCAGTTTCTTTAAAAAAGCCTGAGTCGATTTTTGGTGTATATTAAAAAAGTTTTCCAGCACTTTTAAAATCGACAGAAAGTTTAAAATTCCGGGGTTCGTTTCGGGACTTTTTCGTTGATCGATCTTCTAGTTACTTGCTAACATGTTAGATAGAGTTTAACTAGGCTCTGATACCACTGTAAGTCTATGCTACCTCTCCCGGTACTTTCGGGAATGCGGAATTTGGTAAAAAACGATTTTCTTAAAGATGGTAACATGGACCTAAAACCCGGATCTTGGTTAAACATCTATCTAACATCCTAACTATGAGTTTTAGCTACTCGGTTAGGGGGTTATACCTTACTTGTCTTGAACTCCTTCGTCTTCAAAGCTCCGATGGTGGTCCGATGGCTTCTTCTCGTCGTCTCCGTACGCCGAAGATAGATCCACCTGAAAGCTCCAACCTTTAGCTCCTTCTTCGTTCTTTGAAGAAACTAGTTCACTTGGTTTGCTAAACCTAGTGAACTAGAATGAGTAGAGAAGAAATAGAATGGGATTTTATCTATGGTTCTTGATTCTCAACTCATGAGACAAGAGAACCATAGATCAAGAGAGGGAGCAAGAGGTTGAGGGTGAGAGCAAGAGGAGAGCTCAAGAACAAGAGAGAGAATGAGCAAGAAAGAATGAGCAACTCTTTTGTCTCTCACCCTCTCATAATCCAAAGCAATGATAACTCATCATATTAACAAAAGTCTTATGTGATGGTTAGAAGCAACCACAACCATATCATTTCATGCACTCATTTTACACAAATGAGCAAGTAAACAAAAGTCTTTGCCATGAAATGATGGCTATGGTTATCATGATGGTCAACTAGTCAAGCCTAGTCAACCGGTCAACAAGTCAACAAAAGTCAACAAGTCAACAAAGTCAACAAGTCAACAAAAGTCAACAAGTCAACAACCATATCACCATAATACTTAATTAATATGATAGTTAATCACATATCATATTCTCATTAGGGTTAAGCATAAAGTCAAATAGTCAACGGTCAACTGTCAACAACCCTAATGAGAATCCGCTGCCTCTGCCTGTTGGAGGTAGTGCCCTCAGAGTCAATTATTAGGTCACAGGTACGTGATTGTAATGATTGAGGGAGGACCTATCCCGGTAGGACAGTCTTACTCGAGATGATAGTATGCTATCTGGTTTACCTTTATCATCGTGTACTGTTTTAGGTGACCTGACATGTCGCTATTACACGTTGATAGAGCCCCTAGGATTCTTGCTTGACCACCAGCAGTATGAGGGCGATCATATAAGTTGGAGCTGGGGGTCTACAAGCATATCCTTAAAAGGTCCCTAGTCGTGGGAGTTTCGAGACTGGGCATCGATACTCCATTAGTAGACTAGTGTATACAGTCGAGACCCCGACGAGGGGCGGTGGCCGGTCTCACAAGCCACTGGTGTCAGTTGGATCACCTAAGATGTGTACAGGTGCTCATTGGGTTATGAGTACACCGGACAGGACTCGCCGGGAACATGCTAGTTGGTCATATACCAGACGTCAGATGGCAGTTCCCTGGTGACATGTGTGCAGGTTAGTTCATCGACCTGGGGATCGTCATTTGTCTCGTGTGAGTTCCCACTGTACTTTGATTACTACCCTACCACGGCTCAAAGGAGTCGTGCAAACAGGTTTTAGTTGGGTACAGTCCCGAGCCACATGGAGGCAGTGAGTGTATCTTCAGGGGTTCGTCTCTCCCGGTATTGGGGGTGAGGTCGTGCTGTGTCTAGGAGAGCCATTACACAAAGTCCTTGGCCAAGGCAAGGAGATTTACTGGTAGGTATTCCAGTAATATCTCAGGGTGTTCTGGGCTACACTCCGACACGACTTGTACCGCTTTTGGGGGTCTGACTTTTACCAACCCCCTAGGCCCGCCATGCGATACTCATAGACGAACGGACCGGACTGCACGGATATTGTCACTGACAGGCTCAGTAGGGTGTCAGGATGAGTTCGCTCATCGACGTCCTTTTTAGTCAATACCTGGTAGCCCGTTACGTATTGGCTTATACCTCTGACGTGCTAGTGGTTAAATCCACAACCAAGGTGTTGACGAGTCTTTAGAGTCCCCCACATTCAGTTACTCAGCTTTCGGGCGAAAGGTTGTAGAGGCCGTATGGAGATATGGCAAGGTCCGATCAGATACGTGCGGTATTGCACGGATCAGGATCGGACAGTCTGTACTATAGGCCGTATGGTTATATGGCAGGGTTCGATCAGATACGTGCGGTATTGCACGGATCAGGATCGAACAGATATTACTAGCCGGTTTTGGTATAAGCCGGATCCTAGTATAGTACAGTGTAGATTTTGTCTCATTACATTTGTATTTCGGTCGAAATACAGATGCGGGTGTGTATGCACAGTATCGGGGTTTTCCTGTAATTTATTACGGGACCAGTTTTCTGGAGTTGCCAGTTTGCTTTCCGTTTCGGCCAATTTCCATTGTTCCGTTCATTGGCCGAAGATTGGTGGAGGAGGGCTTATTTGCATTGTTGCAAATAGGCATTTGTGGAAGGGGGACTTTGCATTTTGTTGTATCATGATAGCACCCTCCTTTGACTTGCTTGACTTCATACTTCATGATGGCTTGACTTTGTTAGCATCATGGTTGTTGATGATGGTTGTGGTTGTGTGTGGTTTTTGCTTGTGATCATATTCTTTCATGATGCCCTCTTGCATCATTGCTTCCACCCACCCCTTGACCTTGCTCTCTCTTTCTCTCTCCAATCACACAAGGGGGGGTGTGGGCCGGCCATTCCAAGAGAGGGATGGGAATTGATTCATTTTTTTGGTGTGGCATTTTCTTCTCTCATGGTGCTATGAAAATTGCTCTCTTGTTCATCCAAAAACCTCATTGAATCCCTCCACCAATGGCAACCTCCACTACCCCAAAAAGAGATACAAGTTCTATTACACATTCTACAGCGAATCTTAGGCACGTCGAGTAGCCGGCTTCGTGCCCGAGTTGCCTCGGCATTGAGGTGGGAGCCCGTAAACGATATAGGCGACGTGGTGCACTTCCGGCGACGAGGAGGAGACGGAACATTCCGCAGGAGATCGGGACCATGACGAGAAGACCGGAGGACTTGGATCGTCGGTATATCTCTAACCCATCTTCTAGTTAGCTTAGACTTGTTAATGGTTACGATCCGGATGTTTAGTGCGCGGTGGTGCCGGTTTGCTAAGTCCGCAAAAATTTAAGTTATTCACCGCTTCCGCATTCCGGCGTCGGATCGACGGCCGGGGCGCCGCCGTGCACTTACAGTGGTATCAGAGCCTCGCCATTAACTTAGTCTAGCTTTGTGTAATGTGTTTTTCAGTTCCGATCGATAAAATGTTCCAAAACCCGTATTGTCTTCACATCAGTTTTCTGTCAGAATTTTTCAGTCTCCAAAAATTTTTCAGGTTGCAGAAAATTGATGTACTGGAAATTGTAAGGCCACTGTAGAAATTCGACTGAGTGATGCCATAGTTCGAGCGCGGAACCACGGCCAAACCCCCTTTGGGCCGCGGTTCCGCCGCACTATAATGCGCTCACTGTGTCAATTTTCTCCAGTGGGCTTCTGGGCTGTTTTTAGGGGTTTTAGAATAATAACATTGGGCCCAGAATTTCTTTAACTGCTACAGTATTGCTTTGGGGCCCACTTGTTAAAATTTTGATTGATCGGATATTTTAAACACATTTTTCACAGTATTTACATTATATCTGCGACCGTGAATGTCACTTGATCGGTAAATCCGGTCTAACTGCTATAGCCCGGTTAGACGGATTTGCGAACGTGACTTTCACGTTGATGTTCTATGTTTATGCTGTGATGTTGTGGATCGGTCGTGGGGATAGCCTGGATGCAATGCTAGTACAGTTGTGGTTGTATTATGTACATTTGATATTGCGGGGCGAGCGTCCGACATGTGGACTGCCGTCACTGCCTGTTTGTATTATTATTTTGGGGCATGACCTGGTTGCGGTCGATGTACCCGTTGTATGTATATTTTACTTTCTGTACTAGGATTGCCCCGCGGAGGGGTGCACGGATAGCCGGGTTCTGGAGGGCAACAAGCCCGCATCTCATGGCATTGAGACGGAGGGGGCTTCACTCTAGGATTGGCGGGCTATTCGCCGCACTCGTAGGGGGTACAGTTTGACCCAGGAGGGGTGCCCAAGTTACCGGATTCCGTGAAGTGCTGGGTGGTCCATTCACGGAGCTGAAGGGGGCTGCCTCGCTTCAGGTTTTGGCGGGTGACTTGCCGCGCCCGTAGGGGTCTAGGATTTCATTGCACAGGCTATCCACACGACCAGGGGAACGTCGGGTTTCAGCGGCTCTGTGAAACCCGGGGATCCCAGATATCTGTATTGTTTCTGTGATGCTGTACATTTCTGTGATGTTGCATTTTATTCACGCCTTGAGCGAAATATAATATATTGGTATATATATTAGTAGATGTTGTATATGTTTTACATCCGCGCTAGTCCAGTCCCCGCTCTGTCGTTAGTTAGCTAACCTAACGGGTAATGACGGGACCCAGTGGCGAATGCGGATGGCATATACGTACATCAGTATATTTTCGTTCTTTTTGGTGTGATCAATTGATGGGACTGCATTGATTCGGATCAATGCAAGTTTAAAAACAAACCTAATCTGATGTTGTTGGAACACTTTTCAAAAAGCTGTTATTGCAAGGACGTTCACTTTTATTTTGCATCGCGGTATTCATTTAGAATATCCTGCTCCTCAGTCGACGAGGCAAGGGCCGAGATCCCTTCACCGGGAGTGACCCCTTGGACAAAAGTTTGCGTCAGGGCATTAACTTCACTATAGCCGATTGCTTTTGCTTTGCACCGTGGTATTCAGTTGGAATATCCTGCACCCCATTCTACGGGGAAAGAGCCGAGATCCCTTCACCGGGAGTGACCTCTTTAGCGGAAGTTTTCGTCACTATATTTTTAAAAGCTATCCGTTCCTTCAACGATATTAAGTTCATTACGTTAAAGGTTTTCGCCAGAAACCATTCGTAGCCCTCCGTCGTTTCATATGGGTAGTCAATAGTATTCAAGCTGTGTATGTTGGCCAAAGTCAAGGCACAGTGTTTGGTAGCTGTTGGTTATTCATATGCAGCATAGATAGATGCGTTGGTTTGGGACAGTCGTGCTGCCATTTTGGCCAAAGTCAAGGGTATGTACGGGTGGATTCAAATTAACCTGGAGAATGACGGGTAGAACTTGACATGTGACTTATGATATGTTGGCCAAAGTCAAGGTCATAAGAGCATGGGGCAGAAATCACATCGGGAGTTTCAAAAGAACTGAAACTGGCCAGATATGCGCATACCTTCTGGAGTGTGATAGCGTGAGCGGATTCCGTCACGTTATCATGCAATGATAGTTGGATCCCGATTCCCACTGATGAGTTAGTTTACTCCTCGGGTAACCCCGACTAATTCTTCTTTCAGGTTTGGAGGAGAATTTGAGGTACAGTGGGAGGTTTCCAGATTAGATAAATTGGTGACCATTCTGATCTAGGTTAGAGTGCACGCTGAGTGTTTCTTTTCTCTCTCTCTTTGGCAGCGACCATTGACCCGACCCTAAGACTATGACTCAGTGACCAAGTTGACCGAACCTTCTTAAACACTGGCTTTTGGATTGTCAGAGTTGCAAACCTCATTGCCACTCCTACTTTTACCCTTTTCTCCAGGACACCCCGTATTACTACGAACGTCCACTTCCATTGGACAAAACCATCGTATGGTTAGATACGAACTCGAAAGAATTTATTCGAGGATGGTTTCCGGTTCTGGAGAAAACGGATAGGATTATTCAGTTGTCTTTTCCTTTTACCCTCTCTCAGGTTACGAGTACTCCTTGGTTTAGGGGTAGTACACCTATTACGCAAATTGGATTGTCTTCTTCCAAACCTTAGGCTGGTGCCGACCGGTAGGGAATGAAGAAAACCAATTAGCATAACGAAGGTGTGCAGGAGGTATTAAGTTCAGACAAAGCAAGGGATTAGTAAGAGGGCAAAGTAAATTGCGACAGATATTCACGACCAAACCAAATATTTCGTTACCACTCCCACATCACCTTTGTATTTCTCCAGGACACTCCGTATCACTACGAAGATCCACAGTTTATTTGGATACTCCATCGTATGGTTATATACGAACTCGAATGGAACTGGTTCCAGTTCGGGGATGGATTCTGGTTCAGGAGAAATAGGAATAAGGTTCATTCGGTTGTCTTTTATCTTCACCCTCTCTCATTGCGAGTGTTCCTAGGATTGGGACAGTACACCCATTATGCTTATTGGATAGTCTTCTTCCAAACCATAGGCTGGTGCCGAACGGTGGGGAAGGAAGAAAACCATTTGGCCTAAAGGGGTGTACAGAAGGTAAAGACTAAAGACATATGAAGGGATTTGGAGAGGTGGCAAAGAACTATACGGTTACAGTCGTGAATCTGGAAGAGGCATTACTAGGAATACCAGAATACCCCATCGGAACATTTCAATGTTTCAGTTTCACTGTGTAATGTTAAAGGAAAACTGATTTCCCGATTAGATACTTACTCCAGGGTATGTATTTACCAGGTACGATCCTCACATCTGTATGGTTTTACAGATGATGAGTGGGAGTAAGTTATTGGGAATTGGGTGATTATCCTCATTATATCGGGATTCGTTGGAATCAGTGATATTTGAGGAAGTCACCTGGGTTGTTTGCCAGTCAGCAAATATTTGGTTTTGAATATCCGCAGTTATGCACCAATTTCAAACTGATATATCTGTACGTCTACTTTCATAGAGTGAGATATACCTTTCTGAAATTATGTCTACGACATTTACCTATATCAGTGGATGGTTAGATAAGGAGCATTAAACAGCGGTGTAATTCTTCTTAACCATAAGTACAGTTTTTCAACCTACGACACACAGTGAATGAGTTATCAGACTCAAGGGACTTATACAAAGGATTGTATGTTGTCCAGGGTCCATCAGGACAAAGGGGTTGGTCCTCATACTATATTCTGTTTACTTTTAACTTCTCTAGTTCTTAGACATGTGTTTCGTAGAAACACAGGGTCTAAGTTTTGAGGAGTTATAGGTATTTGAATAGAGTAGAGAACCAGGTGTAGCAAGTATCGGGATTCTTCAAAGTGATCGAAGATGTAGATACTTGTGTATGGTATTCAGTTGATAGTAATGATAAAGAGATCTTTCTTCTCTTTCAGATTACTCATAATTGGAAGTATTCCTAAGTTGAGTAACGCTGATCGGCCTCCTTCCATTTAGTTGACATGCGCTGAGGACAGCTGCATGATTTGAATCTGGTTCAATTAAATCAGTGCCTCTGTTTCTATATTGGATATAGAACAGTTCATATCTTAACGATGTTAAGGTACGGGGAGTTGTCCGGATTATGCTTAAAACCAGACTCTAGATAACTCAAGGCACGTTTCTGTAATGGCTGTTTGTGGGTTGACCCAGGCTATGACGCGGGTTGACTTTCTACCATCTGGATGAACAATAGCAATATTGTTCTAGACTCGCCACAGTTTTATTAAAAATGGATTTTTTCAGAAAACAGTAGTGGGAGTATGGTAGAACTGGAAGTGATTCCAGAACCACAAACGATTACTGAAGATTTGTTAAGGAACCTAAAGATTCAATCCGGTTTGACATTCCATTGGCCACTCCGCAGATAAGGTGGGTAACTTCAGGCACCCGAGAGGTACTACGGTAGCCTCAAGGACGGTGACAGGGAAGTTCTTGTTTACCCACAATTACCATTGCTGTTGTTCCAGGCTGCGAGACCCGGCGGGAGGATGAGTATAGCGTCGTTCTAAACCAGTTTTAGAAGTGTACGTCTATATGACTCTGCCAGAGGGTTGTCGTAGTCAGTGGGAGCAGCGGAAGCATTGGTGGACAGGTTGCTTATGTCTATTTATAGACTAAAGCAGATGTAGCGGAGATAGATCATCTATTTCTGACGTGACAGTCATGGGTTTGACTTCATCAGAATAGGGAATGGATCTGTTGAGAAGGTAGTAGGGTGTGATATCCTGGTATTTGGATGATATACACAGAGTAGGAAAGGAAACTCCTATACTACAATCGGTTATACTTTGGTCGTCACACAGTTGTTTCTCCATATGGGACTTGGACATTATATCAGACAAACTGGTTACTAGATCTATGGTTTTAGATCTAGATTTGGGTGGTTTCCCAATCTGGGTACTTAGACTGCATTCTAAGAGTATTTAGAATGGACGACTCCTGGCACGGTAGTGTACCTGCAGGTAATGGAGTCACCCTCTCTAAAGGTGTCTTGCAGACTAAAGGGGAGAGGGATGTGCATGATTGGCAGATCACTTGCTCAGGCAATTGAGTCAATCATGAGATGTCAAGTACCACACCAGATGTTGTTCTTGCACTAGATGCAATAAGTTGACATTAATCCAATCCTGGAGAAACAGTCGGAAGCAGTTTTAGAACATAAGTGGATGTTCTAGGGATATGATAACGACAGCCTCATTCGGGAAACAGTTATCATTCCAGGCTTCCAAGGTGACATGGACGACAAGGAGGTTGTCAGAGTTATAGTTTTTCCTTCTGACGAGGGGCAGTATTTTGGACAGGTGGTCCAAGGCAATACTGAGGGAGGCATGGCGCGGGATACTGATTAAGTTCAGTTGACGATACAGTCTAAGAAGTTTGGATTTGGAGTTCATTTATGAGCTATGTCCCATCAGACATCCAGACATATTCTAAGACAGGTATTGCTCATTTCGGGAGATGGCTTTCTCCGCGAACTTGAGATATAGAGAGACATAGAAAGAAACAACTAAGCGGATCCACTCACTGAGGCTATTCCTCGAACGCAATAGTTCCGCAAACGAGCTTTGTGAGACTGACTAGTAGAGGAGTTGGATGTTCGGTATCACACGGGCTGTGAGTATGCGACATCGCAATAATTAGCCTTGAGTGCAAGTGGGAGATTGTTGGAGGTAGTGCCCTCAGAGTCAATTATTAGGTCACAGGTACGTGATTGTAATGATTGAGGGAGGACCTATCCCGGTAGGACAGTCTTACTCGAGATGATAGTATGCTATCTGGTTTACCTTTATCATCGTGTACTGTTTTAGGTGACCTGACATGTCGCTATTACACGTTGATAGAGCCCCTAGGATTCTTGCTTGACCACCAGCAGTATGAGGGCGATCATATAAGTGGGAGCTGGGGGTCTACAAGCATATCCTTAAAAGGTCCCTAGTCGTGGGAGTTTCGAGACTGGGCATCGATACTCCATTAGTAGACTAGTGTATACAGTCGAGACCCCGACGAGGGGTGGTGGCCGGTCTCACAAGCCACTGGTGTCAGTTGGATCACCTAAGATGTGTACAGGTGCTCATTGGGTTATGAGTACACCGGACAGGACTCGCCGGGAACATGCTAGTTGGTCATATACCAGACGTCAGATGGCAGTTCCCTGGTGACATGTGTGCAGGTTAGTTCATCGACCTGGGGATCGTCATTTGTCTCGTGTGAGTTCCCACTGTACTTTGATTACTACCCTACCACGGCTCAAAGGAGTCGTGCAAACAGGTTTTAGTTGGGTACAGTCCCGAGCCACATGGAGGCAGTGAGCGTATCTTCAGGGGTTCGTCTCTCCCGGTATTGGGGGTGAGGTCGTGCTGTGTCTAGGAGAGCCATTACACAAAGTCCTTGGCCAAGGCAAGGAGATTTACTGGTAGGTATTCCAGTAGTATCTCAGGGTGTTCTGGGCTACACTCCGACACGACTTGTACCGCTTTTGGGGGTCTGACTTTTACCAACCCCCTAGGCCCGCCATGCGATACTCATAGACGAACGGACCGGACTGCACGGATATTGTCACTGACAGGCTCAGTAGGGTGTCAGGATGAGTTCGCTCATCGACGTCCTTTTTAGTCAATACCTGGTAGCCCGTTACGTATTGGCTTATACCTCTGACGTGCTAGTGGTTAAATCCACAACCAAGGTGTTGACGAGTCTTTAGAGTCCCCCACATTCAGTTACTCAGCTTTCGGGCGAAAGGTTGTAGAGGCCGTATGGAGATATGGCAAGGTCCGATCAGATACGTGCGGTATTGCACGGATCAGGATCGGACAGTCTGTACTATAGGCCGTATGGTTATATGGCAGGGTTCGATCAGATACGTGCGGTATTGCACGGATCAGGATCGAACAGATATTACTAGCCGGTTTTGGTATAAGCCGGATCCTAGTATAGTACAGTGTAGATTTTGTCTCATTACATTTGTATTTCGGTCGAAATACAGATGCGGGTGTGTATGCACAGTATCGGGGTTTTCCTGTAATTTATTACGGGACCAGTTTTCTGGAGTTGCCAGTTTGCTTTCCGTTTCGGCCAATTTCCATTGTTCCGTTCATTGGCCGAAGATTGGTGGAGGAGGGCTTATTTGCATTGTTGCAAATAGGCATTTGTGGAAGGGGGACTTTGCATTTTGTTGTATCATGATAGCACCCTCCTTTGACTTGCTTGACTTCATACTTCATGATGGCTTGACTTTGTTAGCATCATGGTTGTTGATGATGGTTGTGGTTGTGTGTGGTTTTTGCTTGTGATCATATTCTTTCATGATGCCCTCTTGCATCATTGCTTCCACCCACCCCTTGACCTTGCTCTCTCTTTCTCTCTCCAATCACACAAGGGGGGGTGTGGGCCGGCCATTCCAAGAGAGGGATGGGAATTGATTCATTTTTTTGGTGTGGCATTTTCTTCTCTCATGGTGCTATGAAAATTGCTCTCTTGTTCATCCAAAAACCTCATTGAATCCCTCCACCAATGGCAACCTCCACTACCCCAAAAAGAGACACAAGTTCTATTACACATTCTACAGCGAATCTTGGGCATGTCGAGTAGCCGGCTTCGTGCCCGAGTTGCCTCGGCATTGAGGTGGGAGCCCGTAAACGATGTAGGCGACGTGGTGCACTTCCGGCGACGAGGAGGAGACGGAACATTCCGCAGGAGATCGGGACCATGACGAGAAGACCGGAGGACTTGGATCGTCGGTATATCTCTAACCCATCTTCTAGTTAGCTTAGACTTGTTAATGGTTACGATCCGGATGTTTAGTGCGCGGTGGTGCCGGTTTGCTAAGTCCGCAAAAATTTAAGTTATTCACCGCTTCCGCATTCCGGCGTCGGATCGACGGCCGGGGCGCCGCCGTGCACTTACACTGCCTCCCTGTCAACTGTGCATACACACCCGCATCCGCGTTCCGAGGAACACGAATGCAAACTGGATAAATCCAATCCCATAAGGTACACTAGGATCTGGCTTAAACCAAAGCCCGCTAGTGTAAACTGTCGGGACACTGTACGTGCACAAGTGCACGGATGTGACCGAACCCTGTCGCAAAACCATGCGACCTGTCGCAATACCATGCGACCTCTACTCTTTTGCCTAAAGGCGAAAAGCTTTCTGTGTGGGACTCTAAAGACTCGACACTACGCTGGCAGTGGGTTTAACCACAGACCGCAAGCGGCACTAGCTGTGCGTAACGGTCCCCAGGTAATGCCGACAAGAAGACCGACGAGGCGAAACCCATCTGAACTCCTACTGAGCCTGAGTGTAACATTCTCCGTACAGTCCGGTCTGTTCGTCTGATACATCGCATGGCGGGCCTAGGGGGCGGTAAACGTCAGTCCCCCAATAGCGGTACAAGTCGTGCCGGAGCGAAGCCCAATACACCCTGAGATAACACTAGAAACCTACCAGTATATCTCGTTTGCCCTGGCCACGGACTACTCGTGTAATGGCTCTCCTAGACACAGCGCGATGTCAACCCCCAATACCGGGAGAGACGAATCCTGTCTAACCGTCACTGCCTCTAAGTGCTTCGGGACTGCACCCAACCACCACCTGTTTGCACGACTCCTTTGAGCCGTGGTAGGGTAGTGATTAAAGTACAGTGGGAACACACTCGAGGCGGAGTGACAGTGTCAAGTCAGTGGACTAAGCTGTACTCATGTCACCTGGGAACTGATAACTGACGATAGGTATAATACCAACTAGTCAGTTCCCGACGAGTCATGTCCAGTGTACCCGTAACCTAACGAGCACCCGCATACTATCTCAAGTACGACGTACTGACGGCTGTGGGACAGACCGTCTCCCACACTGGGATGAGAAGCGCATGCGCTGGTCTACTCCGGAGTATCGATGCCCTGTCTCGATAGTCCTGCGACCAGGGACCTGCATAAGGATGTGCTTATAGATTACCCAGCCCCACTAGTGTGACGGCCATCACATCGCTGGTAATCAAGCAAAGATCCTAAGGGCTCTACTAATGTGTATAGGCGATATACAAAAATAAACACATGTACACATTGAAGTAGAAACAAACCAAGTAGCATACTACTATTTTGAGCAAGATTGTACATACAAGGTGAATATCTCAAGCATCCATTAAGTAATATACAAACTAGTATGATACAGTAATGGCCTCTAGGGCATATACACTAACAATAAGTACATCCTTCAAGGTCCCTAGTCGTGGGTGTATCGAGACGGGGCATTGATATACCAGTGTAGACTAGCGTATACGCTTCTCGACCCATGAGATGGGCGATGGATGATCCCATATCCATTGGTGTTTGACATCAGAGATGGTGTACGGGTGCTCAGTGGAGACTGGGTACACTGGACGGACTCGCCGAGAACTCCCAGATGGTATTATACCTCACGTCAGATGGCAGTTCTCAGGTGACACTTGTACAGGTTAGTCTGTAGACCCGAGATCGTCATAGAGTCTTGTGTGATTCCCACTGTGCTTTGATCTCCACCTTACCACGTCCATGAGGGCGTGCAAAACGGTGGTCTTTGGGTACAGTCCCGAGTCACATGGAGGCAATGAGCGATAGGAGGGTTTTCGTCTCTCCCGGTATTGGGGGTTGATGTTGCGCTGTGCTCGATTGGCCGTAACAGGGAAGTCCCTGGCCAGGGCTGATCAGAGATTTGCTGGTAAGTGTTACCAGTAGTTTCTCAACCCGTTATGAGCCTCACATCGGCACGACTTATCGGTTATTGGGGTCTGACGTATACCACCCCTAGACTTGATATGCGACATATCAGACGAACAGACCGGACTGTACGGTAAGTGTTACTGGTTGGATTCACAGGAGTGTGAGCGGGCTAGCTCGTCGATCTTCTGATCGCTCAATACCCGGATGGCCGTTACGTTTAGCAGACCGCTTGCGGCTTGTGGGTGCTTGATATGATCATCATCTGCTACCGGCGTATTGACGAGTCTTTAGAGTCCTACACAGAGGTTTCCTGGCTCAAGTGAAACGAAATAGGAGTGCATATGAGATATGTGCAGGACCGAGAATGATGCGTGTATGTGATACCGTATTCCATTCTCGCGATGGATGTATCGATTGGTTATATTCGATATAACCTAGATGTCGAATCAAGGATTGATTCGATAAGCCGATACATAGGATACTAGTTGGTTATATGCGATATGACCGGATCGTTAAATCAAGTGTTGATTTAATGATTTAATGTATAATTATATATTTGATATATTACTTTGCATTAACTAGTATTGGTTCACTTTAAATGGATTTTCTCACTTGTTGTGCAAGTTGTATATATGATATACTTTTGTGCACATGTTTGTATCATGTTTGATGATACTTGCTCATTTGGTTAAGTGTAAAGAATTAAACCATGGTTAAGAGATGATTAGGGTTTTGCTTTTTAATTTATTTATTTGTTTATTTATTTGGAAAAGATTTAGATAAGAATGGTGGCTATGTTTGTTTCTAGTTGAAGCTTCATGAAGCTTTGACTTCTTAACCATTCTTGTCTTCATGCTTAACCCTAACCCATCCAAGTAACCATGGTCTATTCTCTACACTCTACCCTAGTTAGTTTATGATAAGTATTCATTTATTATTCATTTTAACTTAACACTTATCATAATTCTAGCTACATCTTCTTCTTCATCTTCAAGAATGAAAACTTGATGCCATCAATAGCAACTTGAGCAAAAGTGAGAGAAATCCAATTCTAAAGTGAACCCACCTCCTATTTCTTCATCCTCTACCTCTTGCCAAGTGGTTTTGGGTGTTTTCTTCACAAGTTTCACAACTTGGTGCAGTCGGAGCTTGAACTTGTGAAACCTTGACGTAGATCATCTTCGGCACGAAGCCGACGACCTTGCCCGCTCGTTTTTCCGATGAAGTCGACGATTGAGTCTAGGATTCGAGATGGATAGCGAGAGGACACCTACGTGGAGCTAAGGAAGTGGAGAACCGGATCTACAAAGGTTGTAGCCTCTCTCCTTTAGTTAAGATGTTAACTAGTTTCGTTTTTCGCCTAAATTTCTAGTTAACGATCCGTATTAGGGTT
Organism: Agapanthus africanus; assembly: GCA_030015575.1. Classification (NCBI taxonomy): domain Eukaryota; kingdom Viridiplantae; phylum Streptophyta; class Magnoliopsida; order Asparagales; family Amaryllidaceae; genus Agapanthus; species Agapanthus africanus. The sequence continues at coordinate 142,495,305 of CM057349.1, forward strand.
TCTCGGCACCCGTAAAATTTAAATTTGGCATGGTTGATACCTTGTGAGACCTCTTGAGAGTGCCTAGGAAAGCTACAGTGGTATCAGAGCCTAGCTAGAGCCTTAGGCGATGTGTAGACGGAGTTAGAAGTCCGATCGAATCGAAACCCTAAAACAAAACATGCTCTCTGTACATTTTTGAAAATCTGGGAATTTTGTGAATTAAAAATATGCAGAAAAATCAGCAGGAATTTCTAAGAGTTATTGTGAAATTCGACAACCCAATTCCATCAACTCACCGCGGAACCGCGGCAGAAGCATGGCTTCTGCTGCGGTTCCGCGGCCGTATGGTCACAATGCCCTATAATTTTTGCACAGTAATTCCTCTTTTCTGATGCTGGATTTTCTGGGAATTTTTAAATATCACTCAAGAGTTGAGTTTTCTGGGTTGTATTAGGGACTCGGTATTTCGATCGGATTATCAAATTTTGTCTCTGTGTTTTCCGGATATTTTTGAATATGTTAAAAAGTTCGACCGGATATAAATACCCAACTTTTCCCCTGCCGGAAAATTTCCAAGTGTTGGATTTTTCTGTGGATTAAGGACGTTCTGAGTAGTGCAAGTAACGCGATGGTCCCTCTAGAAGACAACAAACCTTAACTCGATTATGTGACCGTCTTGAACTGCCCTTTGAACCTTCGGGTTTGGGGCAGTACGGCGTGCCACATGTGAGGCGTTGGCTTGACCCTTCTACGGCTGGACCGTTGGTACTGAGGCATGAAGCGAATGTCTTTGAACTTATTTCATGTGTTGATCGGTTTCGGGAAAACTTGGGTGTTCAAATGTTCGATCGGAAAGTTTAATATTTTCTATTTATCCGGAATGGGATACAATAATTGGAATTCACAAACAGTTATGAGATAACTGGATGAATGTTATAAATCTAGCGGTTTAGTTTCACTTGATATTGAAAAGAGTTTTCGATAATGAGACTAAAATGCGGGATTTATAATGATTAGGCATGTGATGTCTAAAGAGGATGCGGATTCCAACTGTTGTAGTTTTACACTTTCTTTTCTGTGACCGTAAGTGTAATATGTGATATCGCCGGTTTCGTTGCTAAATGTCAACGACAATTGAGATGCGCATATTTACTTACGTTGATGACATGTGATGTTATGTGTTGCTGGATATGTTATATTGGATCGTCGTGTTTGAATAGCCGGGGGTTTGTATGTGAGATGAGTGTTTTTCATTTTCATTCATGTAAAAACTTGTATGTAATATTCTTTTATTGGGGCACTTCCAGGTTGCGGAAGTTTTCACCCTTTGTATATTATTTACTTTTCCGCATTAGGATAGACCCAAGGAGGGGAGCACAAGTAACCGGGTTCTGGGGTCCAGTGGGAGACCATCTCGAGGAGTCGAGTCCGGGTCTTCTAACCCTAGAATTGGCAGGGTTGCTTGCCGCTCTCGTAGGGGTCTAGGGGTGTGGGATTGGCTATTCATCACGACCGTGGAATCCGTGTTTTATACTGGCTCGTATTGAAAACACGGACGTCCTAGTATATCCAATGTTTCATATGTTTCTTCTGCTGCGATATCTGTGATGTGATCATGTGATGTTCTGTGATAGATACAGTATATAGTATATATGATATATTATATAGATGTTACTTATGTTTTGCACCCGCACTAGCCCTGTCCTGCTCTGTCGTTAGTTACCTAACCTAACGGTGCACGAGGGGACATCGAGGCGAATGCAGATGGCATAAGTGTACGTCATATCTATCTGTGATGTTTAGGTATTTAAATGATGGGACTTCATTAATGTGATTAATGAAAGAAAAGAAACCTAAGATGTTGTAGAATCAAATTTTAAATAAAACAGGTAGCTACAGGTTTTGCTTTGCATAGCGGTATATATGATATGCCCTGCACCTTATTCGATGACGAAAGGACCGAGATCCCTTCACCGGGAGTGACTCCTTTAGCAATAACTGGCAGATGCTACACACCCGGTTTGTTTTGGATTGCTTCTATAGTTTCTGCTTTGCACAGTGATATATATGATATATCCCGCACCTCATTCGACGAGGAAAGGGCCGACGATCCCTTCACCGGGAGTGACCCCTTTAGCAAAACTAGAAAAGCCTCAAAATCGCTCCATTTCAAAAACTTCATTTGATTCTACAACGATATCAAGTTCATTACGCTCATGGTTTTCTGAAAACCTGCATAGCCCTCCGTCATTTCAGATAAGTACTACTTAGTATTCGTGCTACGGTAGTTTGGCATTCGTCAAGGCGTAGTGTACGGTAGCTAACTAGTATTTATCTGCTTATGCATATGATGCAGATTGGATTAGGGTATTCGTACGGCGTTGTTTGTCATTCGTCAAGGGTCGTGCGGGTGGGTTTAATTCAATCAAGAAATGTACGGGTTGAACTTGACTAGTGGACTATGGATTGTTTGGCATTCGTCAAGGTCATAGAACACTATGGGTAAAATATTATTGGGAATTTCAAGTGTTGAAATTTGCAATGAGATTGCATACCTTCTATGAGATAGTTGGATCCCGATACCCACTGCGAGTAAGAGTTACTCCTGGGAGAGTTTTACACATTGCAATTAGCTAATCAAGTAGGTGTCTAGAAAGGTGTCAACGGGGTTACGCCTCTGGGAAAACGAGGTTTACATTAATTAGGTTCGTGCGAAAGCTCGGGGGACCTCCCTCAAAGTACCGACACTGGCCAGGCTGAAAGATTGGCGAACTTGTAGTGTGTAATTAATCCCGGCTAGTCTTTCCTTTTAGGGTTTGAAGGAAGATTTGATAAAAACCAGTGGGAGCCATCCTGATTAGATAAGATAATAACCAATCTGATCTTGCACGAGCATACGCTAAAGTGTTTTCTTCTCTCTCTCCAGGTAGCGACCATTTCATGCCCTAATAAAGATAATAATATGGATGTATTGACCGAACCCGCATGTTATACGGTGCAGGGGAACGTTGGACCCGTTCTTTCTTATAAGAGTTATAAGACTGAACAGGGAATAGGAGAATATCTAGATTCTCAAGCCGCCCAAAAGAACATGCATGTTGATGCATCTTCTTCGGGTGTGTTAGTTATTGAGAACTGTTTTTCAGTTCACCCTACGTCCTGGGTATTAGATACCGGATCAGATCCCACATATGTAAGCAGTTACATGGGCTACGGAAAGGTAGAGAACTGGGTAAAGGTGATCATTCCGTTCAAGTAGGGAACGGTGCAAATGTTGCAGCCAAAGCAGTTGGCGAATATCACCTAGTATTACCAAGTGGTGATACAATGATTCTGAATGAGTGCTATTATATACCGAACATGATGTGCAACATTATATCAGTTTCTTTATTGAGTAAAGAAGGATATAATTTTGTAGTACAGGATAATGTTATGAACATATTCCTAGATCAAAAGTTGATTGCATCAGGCTCGTTACATAATGGCATATTCATTCTAAATCAAAATACAGTCCTCAATATACAAAACACACACAAGAGAAAAAGTTTAGAAATGAATGAATCCTACTTGTGGCATTGTAGACTTGGTCATATCAATGCGACACGACTGGCTAAGTTACATAAGGATGGTTATTTGAATCCGTTCGAATTATCATCTTATGATACTTGCCATTCATGTCTCAAAGGAAAAATGACCAAAGCCCAGTTTAGTGGACACGGAGAAAGAGTTACTGAACTCTTAGGACTGGTACATAGTGATGTATGCGGTCCCATGTCTACCCATGCCAGGAACGGTTCTTCCTACTTCATTACATTCACTGACGATCTCTCTAGATACGGGCATGTGTTCCTATTGAAACACAAATCTGAAGCTTTTGAGAAATTCAGAGAATATAAGCAAGAAGTAGAGAACCAAACGGGCAAAAGTATTAAGATCCTTCGATCTGATCGAGGAGGAGAATACTTGAGCAATGAGTTCCAAGATTATCTAAAAGAGAATGGGATTCTCTCTCAGCTTACTCCACCTTATACACCACAGCACAACGGTGTATCGGAACGAAGGAATCGCACCCTATTAGATATGGTGCGTTCAATGATGAGTACAGCTGAGTTACCTATTTCCTTCTGGGGGTATGCGCTTGAGACAGCCATACACCTATTGAATATTGTTCCTACTAAATCAGTGCCTACCACTCCATATGAGATATGGAAAGGGAAGAGACCATCTCTTAAGTATGTTAAGATATGGGGTTGTCCAGCCTATGTCAAAAGACAAAATCCGGACAAACTCGAGGCAAGATCAGTCTTATGTAAGTTTGTAGGATATCCCAAAAATTCACAAGGGTATATCTTATACCACCCCGAGGAACAAAAGGTGTTTGTTTCTCGACATGCCACTTTCTTAGAAAAAGGTTTTCTTATGAAACAGATTAGTGGCATTGAGGTAGAACTGGAAGAGGTTCCAGCAACACAAACCATAACTGAAGATTTAGTAGAACCAGAGGATTCAGTAGTACCCGACGAACCCCAGCCTCTCCGCCGATCTAGCAGGGTTTCTCGTCCACCTGAGAGATACTATGGTTTTCTCATTGACGGTGGAAGCGAAGATTGCATCATGGAGGATGATGGCCCAACTAGCTTCGAGCAGGCCATCACGAGTAGGGACTCAGTGAAATGGCTGGATGCTATGCGGTCCGAGATGGAATCCATGTACACCAACAAAGTATGGACTTTGGAAGTTGCTCCTGAAGGGGTAAAACCCATTGGGAGCAAGTGGATCTTCAAGAAAAAACTTGGTGTAGATGGGAAAGTGGAGACTTTCAAAGCTAGACTTGTAGCAAAAGGTTTTCGTCAAAGACCAGGTGTGGACTATGACGAAACCTTTTCTCCAGTGGCTATGCTTAAATCCATCCGGATCATGCTTTCCATCGCTGCATATCATGACTACGAAATCTGGCAAATGGATGTTAAGACCGCTTTTCTAAATGGTGATTTAGAAGAGTGCGTATACATGACTCAGCCAGAAGGCTTCATAGATAGTGAGAGCAGCGGGAAGGTGTGCAAGCTGCTTAAATCCATTTATGGATTAAAGCAAGCATCGCGGAGTTGGAACATCTGCTTTGACGTCGTTATCAAAGAGTTTGATTTCGTCAAAAACCCAGATGAACCTTGTATTTACAAGAAGGTGGCAGAGAGTAAGGTTGTCTTCCTCGTATTGTACGTGGACGACATACTCTTGATAGGAAATGATATTCCTATGCTGCAATCGGTCAAGCTCTTCTTATCACAAAGATTCTCAATGAAAGATCTTGGTGATGCCTCCTGCATATTGGGAATTAGGATCTATAGAGATAGATCCAAACGGATTTTGGGATTGTCCCAATCCAGGTACATTGACACCATACTAAAGAGGTTTAGTATGGAAGAATCCAAGCGTGGGAACTTGCCCACGATCTCTGGAGTCACTCTCTCCAAAGAGATGTCTCCCAAGACTGATTTGGAGAGAGCTCGCATGCAAGGGATACCCTATGCTTCGGCTGTAGGCTCTATCATGTATGCGATGCTATGTACCAGACCCGATGTAGCATACTCACTAAGTGTAGTGAGCAGGTATCAAGCTGATCCTGGAGAGAGTCACTGGACAGCTGTGAAGAGCATTCTCAAGTACTTATGAAGGACTAAAGAGATGCTCTTGGTGTATGGTAATGGAGAACTCCAAGTGGAGTCCTTTACCGATTCGAGCTTCCAGAGTGATAAGGACGACTCTAAGTCGCAGTCGGGTTTTGTCTTTACCCTTTACGGAGGGGCGGTTAGCTGGAAGAGTTCCAAGCAGGAAACCGTGGCAGACTCGACGATGGAGGCTGAATACATCGCTGCCAACGATGCTGCTAAAGAGGCTGTCTCGATGAAGAAGTTCATTACTGAACTTGGAGAGGTTCCATCCATTGAGCATCCAATACCTTTGTATTGCGATAACAATGGAGCGGTGGCTTTGGCCAAGGAACCCAGGTCCCATCAGCGATCCAGGCATATTCTGATGCGGTATCACCTGATCCGGGAGATAGTTGATCGCCGGGAGATCGAGGTCAGGAGGGTTGACACGAAGAACAACACAGCGGATCCACTCACGAAGGCCATTCTCCAGATACAGTTTGAGAGACTCTTCGGGATGCTCGGTATGCGATACTACAGCAGCTGGCCCTAGTGCAAGTGGGAGATTGTTAGTTGTATGTATGCCCTAGAGGCCAGTATTGTACAGATGATGTATATTATATTAGATGCTTGGACATATATAGAGATGACTTTCTTGCTCGATATGATAGTATGCTATCTGGTTGCTCTTTATCTTAACATGTACACTTGTCTCTTTAAACTGTCTTATAGTTACATGTTGATAAAGCCCTTAGGATGTGTACTTGACTGCCTGGACTATGATGCAGATCATACTGGTGGGGACATGGTAGTCCATAAGTACATCCTTCAAGGTCCCTAGTCGTGGGTGTATCGAGACGGGGCATCAATATACCAGTGTAGACTAGCGTATACGCTTCTCGACCCATGAGATGGGCGATGGATGATCCCATATCCATTAGTGTTTGACATCAGAGATGGTGTACGGGTGCTCAGTGGAGACTGGGTACACTGGACGGACTCGCCGAGAACTCCCAGATGGTATTATACCTCACGTCAGATGGCAGTTCTCAGGTGACGCTTGTACAGGTTAGTCTGTAGACCTGAGATCGTCATAGAGTCTTGTGTGATTCCCACTGTGTTTTGATCTCCACCTTACCACGTCCATGAGGGCGTGCAAAACGGTGGTCCTTGGGTACAGTCCCGAGTCACATGGAGGCAATGAGCGATAGGAGGGGTTTTGTCTCTCCCGGTATTGGGGGTTGATGTTGCGCTGTGCTCGATTGGCCGTAACAGGGAAGTCCCTGGCCAGGGCTGATCAGAGATTTGCTGGTAAGTGTTACCAGTAGTTTCTCGACCCGTTATGAGCCTCACATCGGCACGACTTATCGGTTATTGGGGTCTGACGTATACCACCCCTAGACTTGATATGCGACATATCAGACGAACAGACCGGACTGTACGGTAAGTGTTACTGGTTGGATTCACAGGAGTGTGAGCGGGCTAGCTCGTCGATCTTCTGATCGCTCAATACCCGGATGGCCGTTACGTTTAGCAGACCGCTTGCGGCTTGTGGGTGCTTGATATGATCATCATCTGCTACCGGCGTATTGACGAGTCTTTAGAGTCCTACACAGAGGTTTCCTGGCTCAAGCGAAACGAAATAGGAGTGCATATGAGATATGTGCAGGACCGAGAATGATGCGTGTATGTGATACCGTATTCCATTCTCGCGATGGATGTATCGATTGGTTATATTCGATATAACCTAGATATCGAATCAAGGATTGATTCGATAAGCCGATACATAGGATACTAGTCGGTTATATGCGATATGACCGGATCGTTAAATCAAGTGTTGATTTAATGATTTAATGTATAATTATATATTTGATATATTACTTTGCATTAACTAGTATTGGTTCACTTTAAATGGATTTTCTCACTTGTTGTGCAAGTTGTATATATGATATACTTTTGTGCACATGTTTGTATCATGTTTGATGATACTTGCTCATTTGGTTAAGTGTAAAGAATTAAACCATGGTTAAGAGATGATTAGGGTTTTGCTTTTTCATTTATTTATTTGTTTATTTATTTGGAAAAGATTTAGATAAGAATGGTGGCTATGTTTGTTTCTAGTTGAAGCTTCATGAAGCTTTGACTTCTTAACCATTCTTGTCTTCATGCTTAACCCTAACCCATCCAAGTAACCATGGTCTATTCTCTACACTCTACCCTAGTTAGTTTATGATAAGTATTCATTTATTAATCATTTTAACTTAACACTTATCATAATTCTAGCTACATCTTCTTCTTCATCTTCAAGAATGAAAACTTGATGCCATCAATGGCAACTTGAGAAAAAGTGAGAGAAATCCAATTCTAAAGTGAACCCACCTCCTATTTCTTCATCCTCTACCTCTTGCCAAGTGGTTTTGGGTGTTTTCTTCACAAGTTTCATAACTTGGTGCAGTCGGAGCTTGAACTTGTGAAACCTCGACGTAGATCATCTTCGGCACGAAGCCGACGACCTTGCCCGCTCGTTTTTCCGATGAAGCCGACGATTGAGTCTAGGATTCGAGATGGACAGCGAGAGGACACCTACGTGGAGCTAAGGAAGTGGAGAACCGGATCTACAAAGGTTGTAGCCTCTCTCCTTTAGTTAAGATGTTAACTAGTTTCATTTTTCGCCTAAATTTCTAGTTAACGATCCGTATTAGGGTTTCTCGGCACCCGTAAAATTTAAATTTGGCATGGTTGATGCCTTGTGAGACCTCTTGAGAGTGCCTAGGAAACCTACAACCGTTACGTACAGCTAGTGCCGCTTGCGGTCTGTGGTTAAACCCACTGCCAGCGTAGTGTCGAGTCTTTAGAGTCCCACACAGAGAGTTTCCCTGCTCCAGGCGAAACGATATAGAGGTCGTATGGTTTTACGACAAGGGTTCAGACGCGTACGTGTGTTTACGCACGTACGACTTTTCGGACAGTTTTTACTAGCTGGTTTTGGTTTAAGCCAGATTCTAGTATCAGGTTATTGGATTTATACAGTCTAAAGTTTTTCTGTGTTTTCACGGATTGGAGGGGCATTCTCGTAATTTGTCGGGAAGCTTCTAGAAGAGTGGTGACTTGGGGGGTAAGGTGGTATTGCATTAAATGAGATTAGTGACTCATTTGTGTGATTCATCCATGTCATTAATGCATCATAAATGCTTAATGACTCATGGAGATGAATCACTCATAGATATTTATGAAGCATGGTTGTTAATTCTATAATTTCATTTTTGATAAATAAATTATGCTTCATATATATTATGATAGATCATTATCTCATTTCATTATTATCTTCACCTTCTCTCTCCTCAAGCTCACTCTCTCTTCAAACCCTAACCCTAACCTCTCATGTGTTGAGATCAAGGGTTAGCTAGACTAATACATCCATAACCTCACTCTATATCCCTAGGTAGCTTAGATTAGCACTTTAAGCAACCTAGTTATCTCAAGTTTGAGATTAAGCTTGGCATAAGAGCTTTCGGGTGGATCGTCTTTGATTCGAGGAGGCCGTTGAGGTGCCGATGTTCCAAGGAGCCTACGAGGAGTGGAGGACAGCGATGAAAACCCGAAGGACATGTAACGTGAGGTATAACTTCGAATCCGAGTAGTTAAACCTCTAGTTGATAGTTAGCAATGGTTTAGATTACGATTCATGCGCTCAAGTCCGTGTTACGAAGCTTTGATAATCGTTTTTCATATATTCCACCTCCCCGCAAGTTCGTGGGGTGCGTGACATGGACTTACAGATTACCGCGCTTAGAATCTTCCATACTGAATCGTTTTAGTATGGTGTCGATGTACCTTGACTGTGAGAGTTCTAACACTCGTTTAGATCTATCACGATAGATCTAGATCCCCAGAATGTAGGAGGCATCACCCAGGCCTTCATGGAGAACCTCTGTGACAAGAATCCCTTGACTGATTGTAGCATAGGAATGTCATTTCCTATCAAGAGAATGTCATCTACGTACAGGACGAGGAATACCACACTTCTCACTACAATTTTACTATATATGCATGGTTCATCTGGATTTTTGATAAAATTGAATTCCTTAACCGTCTCATCAAAACAGATGTTTAACTCTGCGATGCCTGCTTTAGCCCATAAATGGACTTAAGAAACTTGCATACTTTCCCGCTGCACCCACTCTAAATGAATCCCACCGGCTGATCCATATAGACGCACACTTCTAAATTTCTATTTAGAAAAGTGGTCTTTACATCCATCTGCCAGATATCATAGTCGTGGAAGGCAGCAATGGCAAGAAGGATCCGAACGGATTTGAGCATAGCCACTGGAGAAAAGGTTTCGTCATAGTCCAAACCAGGTCTTTGACAAAAACCCTTTGCAACAAGTCTAGCCTTATACGTTTCCACCTGTCCATCTACACTAATCGTCTTTCTAAAGATCCATTTGCAGCCTACAGGTTTTACCCCTTCTGGAGAAAAGTCCAAAGTCCATACTTTGTTGGTGTACAAGGACTCCATTTCGGTCCGCATTGCATCCAGCCATTTTACCGAGTCTCGGCTCTGAATAGCTTGCTGGAAGCTAGTTGGCTCATCATCTTCGATGATGCAATCCTCTAGATCCTCGTCTATGAGAAAAACGTAGTATCACTCGGGCGGATGAGATAGCCTACTAGTTCTGCGGAGTGGCGCAGGTATGTCAGGTTCTTTCGAAACGTCTGGTTCCACCATACTTTCAGTAATAGTTTGCGGTTCAGGAATCTCTTCAATTCTATCGTGCTCCCACTTATCTGATTTTCTAAAAATTCAGTTTCCGAAAAGTGGGCATGTCGAGAAACAAAGATCTTTTGTTCCTCTGCGTAACAGAAAAGATATCCCCTGGAGTTCTTTGGGTATCCCACAAACTTACACAATACTAAGCGTGCCTCGAGCTTGTCCGCATGCTGCTTTTTTACAAAAGCTGGACATCCCCATGTCTTAAGGTATTTAAGATAAGGTTTCTTCCCACTCCACATCTGATATTGTGTGGTAGGCACTGACTTAGTAGGAACCTTGTTCAAACGATATATAGTTGATTCTAGTGCATAGCCCTAGAAGGATCGCGGTAACTCAGCATTAATCATCATGGAACGAACCATATCCAATAGGGTTCTGTTCCACCTTTCTGATACACCGTTGTGCTGAGGTGTGTATGGAGGAGTAAGCTGAGAGAGAATTCCATTCTCTTTTAAGTAGCCCAGGAACTCGGCACATAAGTATTCACCACCTCAATCAGATCTCAGTGTCTTGATACTTTTGTCGGTTTATTTTTCCACTTCATTCTTGTATTCCCGAAATTTCTCAAAGGCCTCGGATTTATATTTCATCAATAATACATGTCCATACCTAGAGAAATCATCCGTAAAAGTAATGAAGTAGGAATAACCACTTCTCGCATGTGTAGACATTGGACTACACACATCGCTGTGTATGAGTCCCAAGAGCTCGCTCGCTCTTACTCCGTGTCCAGTGAACGGAGTCTTTGTTATCTTTCCTTTGAGACATAATTGAGAAGTTGCATAAGACTGATATTCGAACGGATCCAGATATCCCTCTCTATGTAACTTCTTCAACCATGTTTCATTGATGTGAACCAGTCTAGAATGCCACAAGAAAGCCTGATTTAATTCTGGAGACTTTCTTTTAAGTGTGCTCTGGACACTGGAAATCTGATCTTGATTCAATACGTATATTCCGTTATCTAATGTACCTTACCCAATCAAATTTTTATTTAGGTGGATGTGTACTACATCGCATACAAATGTAAAAGCATATCCTTCTTTAGAAAGTAAAGATACAGATATGATATTACAGGCCAGACTAGGTAAATACAAACATTTACGTAAAATCAATATCTGCCCACTTGTCAATCCTAGGTGATATTCCCCGACGGATTCAGCATCCACGCTCAATCCGTTAGCAACTCTGAGAGTCATATCACCTATCTTGATAACTCTATAGTTTCTTAAAGCCTGTAATGAATTACAGATATGAGTACCCAGGAAGTAGAGTTAATAGATAGATAGTTTTCAATCATAAACACACTCGAAGCCGAAGCCACAATGTGCTTCGAATCCTAGCTTCTGGCTTTCCAAACCCTGCGGTCCTTCCGACAATGCGCTTTCCCGTGACTATAAAGACATGCTTCCTTCCCTAGTACTAGCCTCAAAACTTTTGCCCTGCCCTTTTTCTCTACCTTACTGACACCGCTTATCGGCTCGGTGGATGCCTTCTTCTTCTCTCCCTTGGCTTTCGCCTCGGATTTAGAAAAGGAAGATTCTCCATTAAGCAGAGTGGGTGTCTCCTTGGATTCCTTCAGGGTGGCCTCTAAGCTCCTCAATAAATTGAGGAGACTTGGAAGTATAACTTCCTTCCTTTAAATTTTGGAATTCAAGATAAACTGGGCGTAAGTAGAAGGTAGGGACTGTAGAATCAAATCGATACATAACTCGTTCTCCAACGTGGTCCCATGGTCCGTGGGCTTTTTAATATAGCTAATCATCGTAAGGACGTGGTTCCCTACAGATGACCCGACATCCAATCTCGCTTGAAGCAATATCTTTGAGGTCTCATATCTTGCGATACGAGATTGCTCTCCATATAAAACTTTGGTATGGAGGAAAATAGAAGCTAATTCCATCTTTTTGTGTTGACTCTAGTTTTCACTATCCATGGAGGCTAACACGAGGCACTTGGCTCTTACACAATCCTTTTCCCATGTTAGACGAATATCCATATCCACGACGGTGGAACTTGGACCTGGGATGGCGGGGGTTTTTGTAGTAAGGAGGCAATATAGCTTGTCATAGGTACGTGCCATCTAGACATACCGTAGCCAATCAATATAGTTTGGCCCAGTCAAATTATTAGCTAATAATCTATGTCTGGTCATAGTGGTCCCTATAAATAGGAGAAAGAGAGAGAGAAGAAACACTTAGCATGATACTTTTGCAAGTTTAGATTGGTTATTAGTTTATCTAAACAGGATTGCTCCCACTGTTTCCTCGAATCCTTCCTCAAACCATAAGTGAAGAATTAGTCAGGATTAATCTCACTTTTACAATTCTTGCTTAACCTTTCAGCCATGCTGGTGTTGGTACTTCGAGGGAGGTTTTCCAACGCTTTCACGAAGTTCCTTAATTACATAACCTCTTTTCCCTGGAGGCGTATCCCCGCAAACACCGTTCTAGACACCTACTTGGTTTATAGCATTGGTCGTTTAGTGAAAAAATCTCCCAAAGAGTAGCGCATACTCACAGTAGGATCGGGATCCAAATATCATTGTATGATAACCAAGAAGGAAGCCTACATGATTATCACACTCCAAATGGTATGCAACACTAGCAACTTTCAGTACCTTAGAAACTCCCGATGTGGATTTTTGCCCTATGCTCTTATGACCTTGATGAAGGACAACAAATCATAAGTCACATGTCAAGTTCTACACGTCATTTTCCAGGTTAATTTGAACCCATCCATACATACCCTTGACGAAGGCCAACAAAGTAGTACGACTGTTCCAAACTAACGCATCTATCTATGCTACATATGAATACCCAGCAGCTACCAATCACTATGCTTTGGCGGAGGTCAACAAACATAGCTTGAATACTACTGAATTTTCATATGAAATGACGGAGGGCTACAGATGGTTTTAGCGAAACCGTGAACGTAGTAAACTTGATATAGTTGAAGGAACCATGATAGCTTTTTAAAAGGAGTGGTGTAAGCTCCGCATTTAAAATTTCTTTTGAAAAAAACCGAGTGGTTTTGAAATTGTTCCAACGATTATCCTTTGTTTTGTTTTATCTTGCATTAATCTTTGTTAATGCGGTCCCATCATTTACAACCTATCATTGCATCAAAACAAACGAAAATACAACGTATACTTATGCCATCCGCATTCGCCACTGGGCCCCATCTAACACCGTTAGGTTACTTAACTAACGCCAGAGCGGGGGCTGGACTAGCGCAGGTGCAAAACATAAGCAACGACTACTAGATATTATATATATATATATGCATCCAACTCACCCAATAATAGGCATTCCAGATCATAGATGAATATATTGGATATACAAGGAATTTCGCGTTTCGTTTAAGCCTGTAACGAAAGACGGATTCCACGGTCATGATGAATATCCAAATACCCCACCCTAGACCCCTATGGGTGTGACAAACTACCCACCAAATTCCCAAAGTGAAGCAAACTCTCTCAATAAAATGAGTAGGCCACTCGGCACTTCAAAAAACCCGGTAGTTTGTGCACCCCACCTTGGGTCTATCCTAAGAGCAGAAACAGTAAAAAGAAATAATAAACAACGGTGGCTACAAGCTCAACACGGATGTGCCCCGCAAAATAATATTACATCAGCATTACAAATTGCATTGAATGAAAGAAAAGAAAACACTCTTCTCACATCCCCTGGCTATTCATCTACGACGATCCAATAAAATTCATATACACAAACCATCACAGATCACAGATATGTGCAACACCCATCTAAGTACTTTGGCTAATCGGGTTCTTCTATATTAGAAATTTAGGAACACGACACGCTAAGAATGCCGCGGAACCACGACAGAATGGACCGTTCTGCCGCCGTTCCGCGGCCGATTCAAAGCTGAATCGGTCCAAATTTCCCCTGTTGGTCTATATTGGTATGTTGTGATTTATAGGATATTTTGTTTCTGCCCAGGATCTTTTGTGTACTATGTTGTACTTGGGGTAGATTCAAATTTGGTTATCGATCGAAATTCTAAGTACTTTGGCTAATCGTGGTTCCGCGGCGTTCTTAGCGTGTCGTGTTCCTAAATTTCTCCAGTGCACACAAAAAACCCTGAACTTATTTTTCAGGCCCCTGAAAATATTTTTGGACCTGGTTTGAAAATCGACAGAAAGTGAAAATTTTGGTCGTGATTTTGGGATTTCGACGTCGATCAAATTTCTAACACTTTACTAACTAGCTAGTTAAGGTTTTGTAGGCTCTGATACCACTGTAAGCCGATGTCGGGCACTGCGGTTCGTGGGGAGGCGGAATTTTCAAAAACGATGATGTTTACTACACAACACCGGCTAAAACTCCAGGATCTTTACTAAAGCATTAACTAGCTAATCTATCTAGAGATTTAACTACTCAGTTAGAATGGTTATACCTCTAAGATCGAGTCCTTCAGGTCTTCTAGTGTTCCTCTCCAAGGCTCCTCGGTGATCGGATCGGACTTGCTCTCCATCGGCCTTCTTGCATCAAAGATGATCCACCGCGAGAGAATGTGCTCCAAGCTTCAATCTCTAAATAAGGTAACTAAGGTAGATGGTTCTCTAAACCAACTAGCCTGGGAGATGTACAAAGTCTAAAGGATTGTGTAGTCTCACTAAACCCTTGGCTCACAACACATGTGAAGGTTAGGATTTAGTTTTGAGAAAGAAGGAGATGGAGGAACTCAAGAGAGCAAGAGAGGAGAGCAACTCAAGAAAATCTCAAGAGAAAAGAATGAACCATCAAGAATGGAAAGTGTGGAGAATGGCTAATATATATCAAACACTCACTTATTGAGCCATGGAATAAAAGACCATATAATAAAGAACCCATGCCTCAATAGTAAGTCAAGAATAATAAACAAATCGAAATAGCCATTCCTCACCATGCCATACAAAGTCTCCTCTATTTCTACCTCATTAATCCATTTGGAAAATGGATAATACAAATAATGAGGTGGCACCTTCTAGAAGCATGCCTTGACAAATTACAAGAATGCCCCTCTCACTGTATATACATACCCGTATCCGTATTCCGAAAAATACGGATACACTGAGACGATAACAATCCAATAATACAATACTAGGATCCGGCTTAAACCAAAGCTCACTGGTATGGTCCGCCCGATCAGCATCCGTGTACAAGTACACTTACGTGATTGAAGCCCAGTCGTAAAACCATACGACGTCTACATCAATTGCCTGAAGCAGGGAAACCCTCTGTGTGGGACTCTAAAGACTCGACAGTATGCTGGCAGTGAGTTTAACCACAAGCCATCAGCGGTACTAGCTGCACGTAATGGCTACCCAGGTATCTATCGATAAGAAGACCGATGAGCAAACTCACCCGGACTCCTACTGAGCCTATCGGTGACAATCTCCGTACAGTCCGGTCTGTTCGTTTGAGATACTTGCATATCCACCTAGGGGGATGGTAAACGTCAGACCCCTAACAATGTGATAAGTCGTGCCGGAGAAGAGCCCAATACACCATGAGAAACTACTGGAGTACCTTACCAGTATTTCTCGACTGCCCTAGCCAGGGACTTTGTGTAATGGCTTTCTGAACACTGCGCGATATCAACCCCCAATACCGGGAGAGACGAATCCTATCTAATCGCTACTATCTCTAAGTGCTTCGGGACTATACCCACTACTACCTGTTTGCACGACTTCTTTGAGCGTGGTTGGGTAGTAATCAAAGTGGAGTGGGAATACACTTGATACAAAGTAGCAACGGCAAGTTAACGGACTAAGATGTACTCATGCCACCTGGGAACTGCTACCTGAAGATAGGTATATTACCAACCAGCAGTTCCCGATGAGTCATGTCCAGTATAACTCACAACCCAGTGAGCACCTGCATACCTTCTCCAGTACGACGTACTAATGGCTATGGGACAGACCATATCCCCTGCTGGGATAAGAAGCGTATACACTAGTCTACTCCGGAGTATCGATGCTCCGTCTCGATAATCCAACGACTAGGGACCTGTATAAGGATGTGCTTATAGACTACCCAGCCCCCACAAGTGTGACTGCCATCACAGCGCTGGTAATCAAGCAAAGATCCTAAGAGCTCTACCAATATGTATAAGCGATATGATAAAATAAACACATGCACATATTGAGGTAGAATCAAACCAGGTAGCATACTAACATATTGAGCAAAACTGTTACTATAACTGTGAAATATCCCGAGCATCCAATATGTAATATACAATCTAGTATGATACAATAATGGCCTCTATGGCAATATCACTAACAGGAATATCGAGACACGGCATCGATAATCCAGAGTAGACTGGTGTGTACGTTTCTTGACCTGTTTTGGGTGATGGTTTATCCCATATCCATTGGTGTTTGAAACAAAAGATTGTACATATGTGCTCATTAGAGAATGGGTACATTGAACAGGACTTAGCGAGAACTCCTAAATGGTACTATACCTATCTTCAGATAGCAGTTCTCTGTTGACACTAGTACAGGTTAGTCTGTAGAGCCGAGATCATCATAGAGTAATTTGTGATTCCCAGTGTGCTTTAATTTCCTCCCTACCATGACTCAAAGGAGTCATGCAAACAGGTGGATTTTGGGTACAATCCCGAGTCACATGGAGGCAATGAGCGATAGGAGGGGTTTCGTCTCTCCCGGTATTGGGAGTTGATATTGTGCTATTCTCGATTATCTATAACTGTAAGTCCCTGGCCAGGGCTGTTGATGAAATTTACTGGCGGCTATTTGTTATCAGTTTGGTTATATTTGATATAACCGGATTATTGAATCAAGTGTTGATTTGATAATGTGATATACAGATAAATAATATTAGTCAGTTATATGTGATATAACCGGATTATTAAATCAAGTGTTGATTTAATAATATGATATATATTTATATTTGGTATAATTGTATATTGACTAATATTATTGCTTACTAATTATATGCTTATCTTTATGTGTGTGTGTGTGTGTGTGTGTGTGTGATATAGCATGGTATTTCTATTTTTAGGAAATAGAAATTGAGATGATAAATGGGGAGACTTTGGAGGCATGGGCATAGCATGGCTTATTCTATATTATATTCATTTGCTTGCACTATTGAAGTATGGCTACAATTTTTAAGTGTTAAAAATTGTATGCTTCAATAATGTGTGAGCTTTGGATGAGCCATTCTACACTTCATTCCACACTTAGTTATTTTTCTTGAGTTGAACTCATGTGATGAGTTTCCTCTCTATATCTCTCCATCTTCTTCACATCCACCTCCAATCTCAATCCCTCACATGAGTTGTGAACCTTTGAGCTTGTGAGAACCCTAGTGAGCAAACAACACCCGTAGTTCACCATCCTACACTAGATTAGCGCTTTGGTGTAGTGTGTTTACTTCACTAAAGAGTTTAGTGAAGAGGTAGCTTGGATTAGCGGATTTCGGGTGGATCATCTTCGGCAAGAAGGTCATCAAAAGGAAGTTCTTTCAACCTTCAAGTGGAGCCTAGTGGAATCGCATGGACTACAACCCGGAACTTTAGAAAAGAAGGACATGGTCTACAAAGGTTGTATCCATCTATCTCTTAGCTATAGTTTTTGATATCTTAGTTAAACCCTAATCATCTAGTTTAAGATCTTGGTTAGTGTAGAATAGCACCCCGAATTTTTTAAAAACAGCATGCTTGATGCTAGTAAAATCAAGTGGTAGTGCTAACGTACACTTTCATGGTATCGGAGCCAAGGCTGGAAGATTAGACGATATTTATAGAATTGCGAAACCAAAAAACTCCGAAACTTGCAAAATCGAAACCCTGTTCTCTGTTGTTTTTAAAACGGTCTCTAAAATTTTTTTAAACAAGTGCAGAAGCATACATTTGATGTAACTAGAAGACCAGAGAAACTCGAGACCCTAGTTCAAAAATCTCACCAGCCAAATGCTTCATATGGCCGGTCTGGCCGGTCCAACGTGATCAAAAAACTCTCGTGTTTCTTGTGCTCTGGTCTGTATATTTTAGGTTTCAGGTTATGTTTGATTAGCCCAAAATTGCATGTGATGTTAATTTTGTTAAGGGGCTAATATAGAGTGTTTAGTGGTCGTAATTTTAACGTCGTTTCGGGTTTAAGTTTGATATATGATGCAGTAGTTAGAATCCACATTAAATCAGTTTTATGAAAACTAGTTTGTTTGTAAATCTAGCATGTTAGTCTCTATTAATCGATTGCCATGAAGTTTCGATTCTGATAGAAACTCCGTCGCAATAGCGTATCATACGCGAATACTCGCCAGATAACTTTACTAGATAGCCACGCCCCATAGCCGGACCAAATGACTTTAGGAGAACCTCGTTGCTAAAAGCATCCACTCGGGTGCTCACGGCCACGGTGTTCCGCCTAAGTGCACTTGGTCGATGGTATCGGGGGTGTGGCCATCTACTAAAGTTCCCAACGAGTATTCGATCGGGTAGTCTGGAATCTTGTTGAATTACCCGACTAAATTATTGAAAAGAGTTTTCGATATGAGACTAAAATGCGGGGTTTATAGGGTTAGGCATGAAATCCGGAATATGAGATATTCCGGATTTATGATGTCTAAGGATATGTAGATTCTAATTATTGTAGATTTTCATTTCTTTTCTGCGGCCGTAAGTGTAATATGTGGGGTATCCCAAATCTCGTTGCTATATGTCAACGGAATTTAGGATACGCGTATTTACTTACGTTGATGACATGTGATGTTATGTGTTGCTGTGATATGTTATATTGGATCGCCATGAGTGAATAGCCGGGGGTTTTATGTGAGATGAGATTTTTTTACAATTTTCATTCATGTAATATTTGTATGTAATATTCTTTTATTGGGACACTTCCGGGTTGAGGATGATGTCACCATTGATGTATATTATTTACTTTTTTGCATTAGAATAGACCCAAGGCGGGGAGCATAAGTAACCGGGTTCTAGAGTCCAGTAGGAGACCATCTCTAGGAGTCGAGACCGGGTCTCCTAACTTTAGAATTGGCAGGGTTGCTTGCCGCTCTCATAAGGGTCTAGGGATGTGGGTTTGGCTATTCATCACGACTGTAGAATACGTGTTTTTCATTACTGGCTTAATTTAAAATACGGACCTCCTAGTATATCTAATATTTCATATGTTGTCTTCTGCTGCTTGGTTCTGTGATGTGATCATATAACTGCGGGAGGAGAATGCTTTATATATATATGATATATAATAAACATTGCTTATATTTTGCACCCGCGCCAGTCCAGCTCCCGCTCTGCCATTAGTTAAGTAACCTAACGATGCATGACGGGGCCCCATGACGAATGCGGATGTCATAAGCGTACGTTTTATTTTCATTTCATTTTCTATGATGTTTAGGAAACATTAAATGATGGGACTTCATTAATGAGATTAATGAAAAGAAAGAAACCTAAAGATGTTGTAGAATCAAAAGTTTTTAAAAAGGGAGCTCTAGTTCTCGCTTTGCATAGTGGTATTCCTTGATGAATATCCAGCCCTTCATTTGATGAGGAAAGGCCGAGATCCCTTCACCGGGAGTGACCTCTTTAGCAAAACTATCAAATGCTAAAACCCACTCGGTTTATCAACATATCTTCTGTAGTTCTTGCTTTGCATATTGGTATTCCATGATGGATATCCAGCACCTCATTCGATGAGGAAAGAGCCAAGATCCCTTCACCGGGAGTGACTAATTTAGCAAAAGCTAGTAAAAGCTATTCGGTTTGTTTTTGAAAACTACTCGATTTTAAAAGTGGATCTTAAACCACTCCTTTTCAAAATCACTAGATTCTACAACGATATCAAGTTCATTATGTTAAAGGTTTTCTTAAAAAACAGCCGTAGGCCTCCGTCATTTCAGATAAGTGTTATTTAGTATTCGTGCTACGTTTGTTGACATAGCCAAGGCATAGTGTGCGGTAGCTAATTAGTGCTTATCTGCAGCATGTGATGCGATTGGATTAGGGTAGTCGTACAGCTTTGTTGACCTTAGCCAAGGGTCGTACGAGAGGGTTTGATTCAATCATGAAATGGGGGGTTGAACTTGGCTAGAGCTTAAGATTTGTTGACTGTTCAGACCAGAATATTGCATTTTAATACCGCTCATTCATTATCTTTTTTTTGTATATATCGGTACTATTAATCGGTGTTTGTTCAGTAATACAGATTATAGGTATCCGTGACAAAACACTAGAATTATATCTAGAATCACGGATATATCATTTGAGAGCTGACACTGCAACCAGAACCGCAAACCGACCGATATCCCAAGAGTTGTTTTGCAAAAAAATGTGTGTGCACAATATTTTGGTCCAACACATAACATGTGTACAGACTAACTCTTGGGGCTTAGACCATGGACCTAGGGGACAGCCATGGCATGTGGGCTAGTGCAAGCTATATGGTGTGATGTGCATTTATTGCAATAAAGTAGTGATGCGATGCATAGCTACTTATTTCCCTCCAAGAACTGGATGCATACCAAGTCAAATTTGAGAAAACCAGCAACACCAAAGTCATATTGGAGACAACACCAACCCACACTACAAGTACGAGCACCAGTGCTCGGATTTCAACCGAGCACTTCCCTCCCAGATCCGGCCTGGCCGGCCCCACTGCCTCCTTTGGCCTCCAGTTTGCTGTAGGCCCCCCTTGCTTCCACCTCATCACAATTTTATTGTTTATTTTCTTTTCTTTGGTGCCTATATATAGCAGGCAGTGGGCAAGGGTTCATGGTCTCACTTTTGCCAAGTTTTATCATTCTTTTTCCAAGTTTTCTTTTTAGTTCTTGTACATAGCTAAACCCCCTTGAGCTCTCTACCTTAACTTGATCTTGCAACCTCTTCATTGAGCTTGCAAGTTTAAGCTTTGGTCATTGATCTCAAAGGGTTGTATCATTCTTGAAGTTTAATAAAGCCTTCTCTTTTGTGCCTTCATTTTCCTTGAGTTCTTAGCTCTTTCTTGATCTTGCAATCTCTTAATTGAGCTTGCAAGTTTAAGATTGGGTTATTGAACCCATGGTGTGTTATGTGTTCTTTGGTTCCTAGTTGTTCTTACTTGCTTTTATTTCTTGCTCTTTTATTTCTTGCATTTTCTTTCTTGCAACTTAAATTCCATGCTTTACATTCTTGCTCTTTTCATTTCATGCAATTTACTTACTTGTATTGTTTTCTTTTCTTTTCTTTGCTTATTTTTTCTTTGTTCTTTTGGTTTGTTATTGTAATAGTTGTGAATATATGTTGTTAGGAAAATAAACCGATATTGTAAGTTAAGGTTTCCGTTTCCCATTTCATTTCCCGTTATTTTCCATTGAACTCCGCTCAAACCTTACGCAAGCGCTCCGTTAGGCACCCTACCTTACCAAGGTAACGGTGATTCCTAACCGCGACCGGTTGTGTTCTGTTTCGCCGGAGGCGAAAGCAAGAGACAAGAACGGAAGGACAAGGGTCAATATGCCGGATTCCACGGATACCGTGCTTAAATCCCCTAATCCACATTGTTGCCGATTGCTCTAGCTTCAATTGGTCAAGACTCGGCTCAAAGAACTTGAATACGGATTTCCTTAACTTACATTATCCCATCGTTCCTAACAAGCTTTACTTTGCATATAATACGTAGGGTAGATAAAGAACTTTCCACCCTCGTGCATTAACTCGTCAAAACAAGAACTTAAAATGCTCCGTATCCCTGTGGATCGACCCGTGCTCATCACGGCTAGCTGCAAAGCGACACCATCCTGATCGCGGTTAAACTTTAGAACTTAAAACTCGACACGCCGAAAGCGTGCGATCAAATGGTACCGTTGCCGGGGAGACGGTAATGCTTTACTTCTTGTTATTTCGGGTTAATCATTGTACGTCTCATTTATACAACTTACCCTATTTTCAAAACAACAAAAATTCAAAAACCCAAAACCAAAACAAAAAAAAACTAACATTCTTAACTCATTTTGCTCTCTGGATTCTAGACCTTCTTGCACTCTGGCTCTGAACTAAAAAATACAACAATACCAGTGAGATGATAGTAGAACAGTGAGATCACAGAAGAATTTTGGAGCCCAAACTCCATAAACAAACCGGTGATTTCCTTCCAGGATCCGAGCTCGCCGGCCTCTTCATCTCCATCTGCCTCCAATTTTTCATCTGTGCTCCATTGTTCTGGTTTTGTCCCATTTTTATTGTTTTCTTGTTTTAAATTTTAGTGTGCAGGTATTTGGGCATTCGTATCGCTTTTCCGCACTAATATCCGAAATAAACAATACCAGTGAGATGATAGTAGAACAGTGAGATCACAGAAGAAGTTTGGAGCCCAAACTCCATAAGAAAACCGGCGACTTCCCATCATTTTCCGACGTCGCCGGCCGTACCTCCGCCTATTGCCTCCAATTTTTTTTCCTGTGCTCCAGTGTCCTATTTTTGTCCCCTTGTTATTGTTTGTTTTTTATAATTTTTAGTGTGCAGGTATTTGGGCATTCGTATCGCTTTTCCACATTAATATCCGTTTCTCCGACATTTGTAGATTTTTACGGATTTACGAACTACGATTGTGTGGTGCAAAGTGTACATTCAAGGTTAAGGTGATTGCGAAGTACAGTGCCAAAGATCCGGATAGTTTGACCCGTGCAAGTGAACTTTCAAGCAAACCGGATTTAACTTCAACGAAGGTTTCTTAACCCAAAAATCTTTAGGTACGTATTTTACTAACAACTTCTTCTCAAATTCGACGCATCTAATATACTATTCTTTGCAGGATTCTTTGCAAGTTCGCTAGCAAATACTAAAACTTGACTAACCCGTATTTGTTGCAGTGCCGAGCTTAAACATAAAAAAAGATTGTTTGAAATTTTGAACAACTTTTTTCATTGATTTGCGCATTGCATCCATTACTAAGAACTTAAGGGCAAGCGAACCCCACAACATACGGTAAAGGATTTCATCACCTTTTCCGTGACCCACAAATCACGAATTGAGCATAACGATTACCCGCACAAATTTTAAAAGAAATTAGACTTTAAGCCTTAAGGACTTCGCGCTCACTAGAAGAAGTTAACTTTATTTAGAACACCGCTTAACGGTATATTGTTTACGGGGTGTCTAGGAAAGTGTTAACGGCGAAATCGCAAAAAGTGAAAGGGTTATTTAATTAAGGACCTTCGCGAAAGCGTCGGAAAACCTCCCCTTATCTCTGCACTTACCTGGCCTCGTGATCAGTGTATCTTGAGCCCGTTTCTCGACACAGTTTTACTTCGACAATCAAGTTCTGGAGCAGGTCTAGTTGACCTAGGTGAACCCTAGACCGATTAGGTGCGTGGTATTTTTGTGTCGTGATTGTTTTTGTCCAGATTCTTTTTGTATGTATATTTAATTCTTTTGTTCATAACTAACTAAAAAAATAAAAATAAAAAAATCACATTCTTTTTCCCCTCCTTTTCTCTTATTCTTCTTCCTCTCTTCATATCATGGGTACCCTACCTAAAAAAACTCTTGCCAAACTTTGGTAACCACAACCATACTTTACTTCCTACGGTTCTTGCTTTGGACGAACTTCGAACGACCCCTCCATGCCCAAAATTTCTTTGAAAGATCGGATAGACGCGGTTAGGACGAACAATTAGACTCCGCAATCCACTTTGTATCAACCGTTTCAACCTTCACTTCCTTCTTACGTTGATACCACTTTTTCAAATCCTGTTGTAACTCTAAGACCTATGTCTATTGCAGAACGAATTGAACAATCTCGTAGCCGATCTTTCACTCCTTTCACCACTGCGAATTCTTTGGATCAACAATTCCATTCATCTTCTTATCCGTATGTTGATCCTACCCCTGTCCAACCATTCAATTCCTACCAGTCCTACCCGACTTTTGCACCTTCCCTAGACTTTGCTTCTGAACCGCCATTTGGGAGTTTCCAGTATCCAAACAACTTTGAATCTTTTACTAAAACCCCTTCACAACCTATGTCTAGTCTGGAACAGTCGTTGGCAGACTTTAGGGTAGCGTCATGCTAACAGATGATAGATTTGAATGTGTCTATGGCCGCTCTCATACAACCTAACGAACCGGTAGCTAGTTTCCAACTAGCTCCAAATTTTCCAATGTATGAAAAGGCGGTAGGACAGACGGAGAATTTGAGTGAAGAGAGTAAACTGTACATCCTTCCAAATCAAACCTATCCATTCCAAATTGAATCCCACAACTCCAGTTTTGAAATTCTATCGAGTGTCCCAAATGAATTATCAATTGAAGATAGAATGTTTAATGAGTTGTGCGACTTTGTGGTGTTTGATTTACCCGATTTTGAAAGGACCTTTCCAAGTGAAACCAATTCCTAACCTTTTGACCTCTACACCTCCATCTTAGAACCTGAATTGATTGAAATCCATGCTTTTGATGAGGTGTCTGAGAATATTAATTTTCACTTGATTGAGGATATCAACACTGGGGATATTTTGGATGATGAACCTACAATTTTGGAAGAGTTTTTCTCTCCAATTCATCATCCTGAGTCATTAACTGTTTTTCCCGAACTCCATATGCGTCTTGATTTTGATGAAATTTGCATGGATGAAATAATTTTTGAGGAGACTTTTGAGGATAGCCTTGAGGATGAACCAGTTTTAATTGATGAGTCGGATTTTCCAATTCATCATATCCCTTTCATTGACTGTGTACATCCTCCTGAACCTTTAACCGATGACCTTCCTCAATCATTCCCCTTCATCCTTTCCATCGTTCCGACCTTACAAGACACCGTATCACATTCATTTACTATGTATGGTTTACAAAGTTCGGCGTACCCATGTTTTCTCACGAACCTTGAGAGATTTGACCCAATTTCTCGACGGGTTAATAGATTAGCACAATCGCTTTTCACGCATCGGTCATCACAAATTATGGTAGTCTATTCACTCCATTTTCATCCTCAAGTTTCAATTCCGTTTCTTTTCCCCATCCGCCATTGTTCTTCTCATATACCGAGACCGTATTCCGCTTCCATTCACATACGGTCTCGCGTATTCTCCATTTCTTTCCTCACCATATTCTTTCACCAACCTGCACATTATAACGATAAAATTTTTGAATGGTTGGTGTTAACTTTTGGCTTGTGTAAGGCCTTGTATAGCTTGATACTATTCTCTCCCCCCTAACTCTGAACTTTAACGCTTAAACAATGGAAACACTGTTTTACTTAAGTTTGGGGGGAATCTTTTTGTGTATATATTTTTTTGGTTTTCTTTTTGTTTTGTATAAAATTTTCTTTGAGGGAGCGCCGGCAATTTTGACCCTCTTGGTGTAGCGTGACAGTGAGGGCACTGTCAAGTTTAAGTTTGGGGGTGTGCTCGGTAAGCTTTCTTCCTTCGCATTCATTTGTATATTCTGTACTTGCATTCTTATTTTAAAAACCCACAAAAATCGAAAAGTTTTCTAAAAATATAAAAAAAACTTTGTCGTCAAGTTAGATAATAGGGTAACTGAGATTTTTATTCTGAAAGTTTAGTTGATATATTAGAAATAACTAAATCCTAAGTTTAGGAATTGAAAACCCTAAAAATAACCCTCCTTCTGTTTAACCTTGGTAATTATATGTCCTTACAGTTTTTTTGAGAAATAGGTAATCTTGAGTTCAGTTCTTTAGTTAAATCGAGATGAAGGGAAAGTATTGAAGCTTTATTGAAGGATAGGTCTCAAAAATAGTTTCTACTCTTAAGTCCGAATTTAGAAAGTATATACCCTACAAACTGCACATACACGCACCTTGAAACTTGGGATAGTAGAAGATACCTAAAAATACTCTTGTCTGAAAACCTGGTATGAAAGAAAAAACGGTATTTAAAGCTAACCACCTAAAGAGCATCAGTGAAAAATATATCCGGTCTTGAAAAAGAAAAATAAAGAAAAGAAAAATAAATAAATAAAGTCAAGATCTGGAAACTGCTATTTACGCTTTAAGCTCACACATTCAGTAATCGGTCGTTAGTGCCTCAAGAAGTATTAATAGTCGCATGAAAGGTGTGTGAGCAACACCGTCCATCATTAAAAAAAAGAAGTAGTATTAGGTATTAGGGCAAGGGTACTATAGTTTGAATTGAATTTTTGAGTGTAGGGGTGCAAATATACACACGTAGGGGTATACAATAGATGTTTGGAGGAAAGATAAAAATGAAGAATAAGACTTATGTTTTCAGTAAAACTGATAAAAATCCCTGATTTGAGACCGCACTTTAGAAGGAAAACTCAGGAGAACCAATATCTTTCTAAACTTTTTTGGAACGTATAGGATCTAAGGTTAAATAGATAGGAGGTGTGAAACATAAAGGTTGAATATTTCTAACTTAGGATAACAGAATTTCTAACGTAGATACTAAACTGTAGGAGTAGAATCGACGTTGACTTATGAAACTAGCTTGACGGGATTTTGTGGATAGTATCCGCTGAAAACCCTCAGGAGACAACACTCCACTTACTAGGGACAGCTAGAGGTTTAACGGCTTGTTGCACGCGCTCAGTGCAATCGCGTTCTCTGCGAAAGTGAGGCTAGGATTTTATTTTGCTCAGGACGAGCAAAACATAAGTTTGGGGGTATTTGTTCAGACCAGAATATTGCATTTTAATACTGCTCATTCATTATCTTTTTTTGTATATATCGGTACTATTAACCGGTGTTTGCTCAGTAATACAGATTGCAGGCATCCATGACAAAACACTAGAAATACATCCAGAATCACGGATATATCATTTGTGAGCTGACACTGCAACCAGAACCGCAAACCGTCCAATATCCCAAGAGTTGTTTTGCAAACAAATGTGTGTGCACAATATTTTGGTCCAACGCATAACATGTGTACACACTAACTCTTAGGGCTTGGACCATGGACCTAAGGGGAAGCCATGGCATGTGGGCTAGTGCAAGATATATGGTGTGATGTGCATTTATTGCGATAAAGTAGTGATGTGATGCATAACTACTTATTTCCCTCCAAGAACTGGATGCATACCAAGTCAAATTTGAGAAAACCAGCAACACCAAAGTCATATTGGAGACAACACTAACCCACACTACAAGTACGAGCACCAGTGCTCGGATTTCAACAGAGCACTTCCCTCCCAGATCCGGCCTGGCCGGCCCCACTGCCTCCTCTGGCCTCCAGTTTGTTGTGGGCCCCCCTTGCTTCCACCTCATCACAATTTTATTGTTTATTTTCTTTTCTTTGGTGCCTATATATAGCAGGCAGTGAGCAAGAGTTCATGGTCTCACTTTTGCCAAGTTTTATCATTCTTTTTCCAAGTTTCCTTTTTAGTTCTTGTACATAGCTAAACCCCCTTGAGCTCTCTACCTTAACTTGATCTTGCAACCTCTTCATTGAGCTTGCAAGTTTAAGCTTTGGTCATTGATCTCAAGGAGTTGTATCATTCTTGAAGTTTAATAAAGCCTTCTCTTTTGTGCCTTCATTTGCCTTGAGTTCTTAGCTCTTTCTTGATCTTGCAACCTCTTAATTGAGCTTGCAAGTTTAAGATTGGGTTATTGAACCCATGGTGTGTTATGTGTTCTTTGGTTCCTAGTTGTTCTTACTTGCTTTTCTTTCTTGCTCTTTTATTTCTTGCATTTTCTTTCTTGCAACTTAAATTTCATGCTTTACATTCTTGCTCTTTTCATTTCATGCAATTTACTTACTTGTATTGTTTTCTTTTCTTTTCTTTGCTTATCTTTTCTTTGTTCTTTTGGTTTGTTATTGTAATGGTTATGAATATATGTTGTTAGGAAAAGAAACCGATATTGTAAGTTAAGGTTTCCGTTTCCCATTTCATTTCCCGTTATTTTCCATTGAACTCCGCTCAAACCTTACGCAAGCGCTCCGTTAGGCACCCTACCCTACCAAGGTAACGGTGATTCCTAACCGCGACCGGTTGCGTTCGGTTTCGCCGGAGGCGAAAGCAAGAGACAAGAACGGAAGGACAAGGGTCAATAAGCCGGATTCCACGAATACCGTGCTTAAATCCCCTAATCCACGTTGTTGCCGAATTCTCTAGCTTCAATTGGTCAAGACTCGGCTCAAAAGACTTGAATACGGATTTCCTTAACTTACATTATCCTATCGTTCCTAACAAGCTTTACTTTGCATATAATACATAGGGTAGATAAAGAACTTTCCGCCCTCGCGCATTAACTCGTCAAAACAAGAACTTAAAACGCTCAGTCTCCCTGTGGATCGACCCGTGCTCATCGCGGCTAGCTGCAAAGCGACACCGTCCTGATCGCAGCTAAACTTTAGAACTTAAAACTCGACACGCCGAAAGCGTGTGATCATTGACCATAGCCAAGGTCATAAGTTGCTAGGGGTAAAAACGATTATTGGGAATTTCAAGTGTTGAAATTTGCAATGAGATTGCATACCTTCTAGATGATAGTTGGATCCCAATACCCACTGCGAGTAAGAGTTACTCTTGAGAGAGTTTTCCACTTTACAATTAGCCGATCCATTAGGTGTCTAAGAAAGGTGTTAACGGGGTGATGCCCCTGCGGAAACGAGGTTATTTAATTAGTTCCATGTGAAAGCATGGGAAGACTCCCTTGGAGTACCAATACCTGTCTGGCCGAACGATTGGTGAACTTGTTGGATGTAATTAATCCCGGATAGTCTTACCTTTTAGGTTGAAGGAAGATTTGATAAAAATAGTGGGAGCCATCCTGATTAGATAAAATAATAACCAATCTAATCATGCAAAGAGTGCACGCAAAGTGATTATCCTTCTCTCTCTCCTGACAGCAACCAATGACACGCCTTAATCAAGATAATAATATAGATGTACTGACCGAACCCGCTTATTATACTGAGCTAGGTTCCGCTCTATCTTATGACTGTCATAAGTCTGAGCAAGAAATAGGGGAATATCCGGATTTTCATGCCACCTAAACGAAAAATAAGCATGTTGATGCATCGTCTTCGGGTGTGTTCGTTACCGAGAACTATTTTTTAGTTGACTCTATGTCCTGGGTTTTGGATACCGGATCAGGATCCCACGTATGTAATTTGTTACATGGGCTAAAAATAGGTAGAGAACTGGGAATGGGTGATATGTTTCTAGTAGTAGGGAATGGTGCAATTGTTGCAGCCAAATCAGTTGGTGATTATCACCTTGTATTACCAAGAGGTAACACAATGATTCTGAGCGACTGTTATTTCGTACCAAAAATATTATGAATGTTTTCCTAAATCAAGTGTTGATTGGGCATGGTACATTGTATAACAGTATATACGTTCTAAATCACAAAACGGTTCTAAGTATACAGAAAAAACACAAGAGGAACAATTCAGAAATGAATGAAGACTTCTTGTGGTATTGTAGACTGGGTCATATCAATGCGACAAGACTGGCTTAGTTGCATAAGGATGCATATTTGAATCCATTCGAATTTACATCTTATGAAACTTGCCAGTCATGTCTCAAAGGCAAGATGACTAAATCTCTGTTTACCGGAAACGGAGAAAGAGCTACTGAATTCTTGGGACAGATACATAGTGATGTATGCGATCCTATGTCTACACATGCCAGGAATAGTTCCTCATACTTTATTACATTCACCGATGATCTCTCAAGATTCGGACATGTGTTCTTGTTGAAACATAAATTTGAATCTTTTGAAAAATTCAAGGAATATAAGTACAAAGTTAAGAACCAGACGGGTAAAAGTATTAAAATCCTTCGATCTGATCGGGGAGGAGAATACTTGAGCACGGAATTCGGAGACTACTTAAAAGAGAATGGGATTCTCTCTCAGCTTACTCCTCCGTATACACCACAGCACAATGGAATTTCGGAGCGGAGGAAACGCACCCTATTAGATATGGTGCGCTTTATGATGAGTAATGATGAGCTGCCTATTTCCTTTTAGGGTTATACACTTGAGATAGCCGCATACCGATTGAATAGAGTTCTGACCAAATCCGTTGCCTACCACTCCATATAAGATATGGAATGAGAAGAGACCATCTCTTAAACGAGTTAATATATGGGGTTGTCCGGCCTATGTTAAAAAGAAAAATTCGAACAAGCTCAAGACAAGATCAGTTCTGTGCAAGTTTGTAGGATATCCCAAACATTCATGAAAGTATATCTTCTACCATATCGAGAAACAAAAGGTGTTTGTTTCTCAACATGCCACTTTTTTAGAAAAAGAATTTCTTGTGAAAGAAATTAGTGGTAATGAGGTAGAACTGGAAGAAGTTCCAGCAACACAAACTATAACTGACGATTTGGTAGAACCGGAGGATTCAATAGTCCCCGACGAACCGCAGCCACTCCGCAGATCTAGTAGGGTTCCTCATCCACCTGAGAGATACTGCAGTTTTTTCATAAATGGTGGGAGCGAGGATTGCATCATGGGAGATGATGACCCAACTAGTTTCAAGCAGGCTATCACAAGTGGAGACTCTGTGAAATGGATAGATGCTATACAATCTGAGATGGAATCCATGAACACCAACAAAGTATGGACTTTGAATGTTGCTCCTAAAGGGATAAAAGCCATCGGGAGCAAGTGGATGTTGGGAAGATATTTTGTGTAGATGGAAAAGTTAAGACTTTCAAAGCTAGACCTGTAGCAAAAAGTTTTCGTCAATGACCTGGTGTCGACTATGATGAAACCTTTATCTCCAGTGGCTATTCTTAAGTCTATCAGGATCCTACCTGCTGTTGCTGCATACCATAACTACGAAATCTGGCAGATTGGACATCAAGACCGTTTTTCTAAATGGTGATTTAGAATAGAGCGTATACATGACACAGCCAGAGGGCTTCGTAGATAGTAGGATCAGCGGAAGCGTGTGCAAGCTACTTAAATCAATTTACGGATTAAAGCAGGCGTCGCGGAGCTGAAACATCTGTTTCGATGAAGCTGTCAAAGAGTTTGACTTTATCAAAAATGTAGATGAACCATGTATATATAAGAAGGTTGTAGAGAGTAAGGTTGTCTTCCTTGTATTATACGTAGATGACATACTCTTGATAGGAAATGATGTTCCTATACTACACTCGGTCAAGCTCTTCTTATCACACAAGTTCTCCATGAAAGATCTAAGTGATGCCTCCTACATCTTGGAGATATAAATCTATAGAGATAGATCTAAACGGATGTTGGGGTTGTCCTAATCTAGACCGGGTGTTGCTTACTCACTAGGTGTAGTAAGTAGGTATCAAACAGATCCTGGGGAGAAATACTAGACAGCTTTGAAGAACATTCTTAAGTACTTGAGAAGGACTAAAGAGATGTTCTTGGTGTATGGTAACGGTGAACTTCAGGTGGAGTCCTTTACCGATTATAGCTTCCATCGTGATAAAAACGATAGTAAGTTGGTCTCGGGTTTTGTCTTCACCCCCAGTAGAAGGGCGGTATGTTGGAAGAGTTCCAAGATAGATATAGTAGCAGACTCAACGATGAAGGCTGAATACATCGCCACCAACGATGCTGCCAAAAAGGCTGTCTAGATGAAAAAGTTCATAAGATGAACTTGGTGAGGTTCCATCCATTAAGCATTCAATACCTGTGTATTGTGATAACAATGGAGCTGTGGCTTTGGCCAAGAAACCCCGGTCCCATCAATGATCCAGACATATTCTTAGGCGGTTTCACCTGATCAGAGAGATAGTAGATCTCCGGGAGATCGAGGTTAGGAGAGTTGACACAGAGAATAACACAGCTGATCCACTCACCAAGGCCCTCCCCCAGATGCTAATCGAGAGAATTTTTTGGGATGTTGGGTATGAGATACTACAACAACTAGCCTTAGTGCAAGTGGGAGATATGTATGCCCAAGAGGCCATTATTGTATGATATAGTGGATGCTTGGACATATATATGGAGGAGTTTCTTGCTCGACATGATAGTATGCTATATGGTCGTCTTTATCTTGACATGTTCACTGGTATTATTATACTGTCTTTCATATACATATTGATAAAGCCCTTAGGATGTAGGCTTGACTACCAGGACTATGATACGGATCATGTTAGTTATGTATATGCCCTAGAGGCCATTGTTGTACATATGATATATATTATAATGGATGCTTGGATATATATAGAGAGGACTTTCTTGCTCAATATGATAGTATGCTATCTGGTTTCACTTTATCTTAACTTGTTAACAAATACTGTTTTGTGATCACATGTTGATAAAGCCCTTAGGATATGTACTCGACTAGTAGGACTATGATGAGATCATATTAGTGGGGCCAGGGTAGTCAACGAGTACATCCTATAACTGTTCCTAGTCAAGGGTGTATCGAGACAGGGCATCGATACTCCAGAGTAGACTAGCGTACACGCATCTTGACCCATATGATGGGCGATGGATGATCCTATATCCATTGGTGTTGGACATCAAAGATGGTGTACGGGTGCTCAGTGGAGACTGGGTACACTGAACGGACTCGCCGAGAACTCCTGGATGGTATTATACCTATCATCAGATAGCAGTTCTCCGGTGACACTGGTACACGTTAGTCTGTAGACCCGAGATCATCATAGAGTCTTGTGTGATTCCTACTGTGCTTTGATTTCCATCTTACCACGTCCAAGAGGGCGTGCAAAACGGTGGCTTTTGGGTACAGTCCCGAATCACATGGAGGCAATTAGCGATAGGAGGGGTTTCGTCTCTCCCGGTATAGGGAGTTGATGTTGTGCTGTGTTCGATTAGCTATAACTGGAAGTCCCTGGCCAAGGCTGATATGGAGATTTACTGGTAAGTGTTATCAGTAGTTTCTCGACCCGTTATGAGCCTTACATCGACACGACTTATCGGTTACTGGGGTCTGACGTTTACCACCCCCCTAGACTAGATATGCAACATATCAGACGAAGAGATCGGACTGTACGGGAGTGTTACTGATTGGATTTGCAGGAGAATGTACAGGCTTGCTTGTTGATCTTCTGATTGCTCAGTACACGGGTGGCTGTTACATTTAGCTAACCGCTTGCAGCTTGTGAGTGTTTGATATGATCATCTCCTGCTGCCAACTATTGATGATTCTTTAGAGTTCTACACAGAGGTTTCCTGGCTCAGGCAAAACGGAGTAGGAGCACATATATGATATATGCGGGACCGAGAATAATACGATATGAGATACCGTATTATATTCTCGCGATATAAGATATCGGCCGGATATATGTGATATAGCCCGGTCATCGGATCAAGTGTTGATTCGATGAATTGGTACATGTTATATTAGTCGGTTATATGCAATATAGCCGGATTGTCGGATCAAGAGTTGATTCGATAATTTAATGTATAATTATATATGTGATATATTACATTACGTTAACTAATATAAGCTCGCTTTATTGATTCATTTTCTCACTGGATAATACATTGATGTATATGCGATATATGTTAATTGTATTATTTTCTTTTGTTATAAAATATATTGTATATGTGATATATAATATTGTAACAAGTTAGGATTACAAATGCAACATGGTTGTTAAGTTTAAACAAAATTAGGTTTTGGATTTGGGTTAGCTTTTGGGTTAGCTTTTTCATGAAGCTTCATGAAGCTTTCCTTTTTGTTTTCTAGCTTGATATTTTGTGAAGATATTTTGTTAACCCAACCCAAACCCTTAACTCTAGTTTATTCTCTACATGAGTTAAGGCCTTCATTTCTTAACTCATGGTTGTCATTTGTAACCATAACAATAATTTCATGATTCATCACAAAAACTTTCTTCCTCTTCTTCCTCCTTGAAAACGTTTTCTAGCTTTTTATGAAGTGATGATTTAAAGTGAGAAAATGAAAACAAAAGAGAGAAAAATTCCTACTTCATCATCCTCATCTATTCTAGCCACCTAGATTAAGGTGTTCACTTTATTAATACTTGATTAGAGAAGTGAGAGCTTGAGTTTGAGATTCTTCAAGGTAAATCATCTTCGAAAAGGAAGACTTCAAGCAAGCATGGATCATTCGACTTGTGGAGCCTCTCTAGAGTCCGGAAGTTCATGGAACGCGGCGAAGGGACTACTACTCGGAGCTTATGAAGCGAAGGAACGGACTACAAAGGTTGTAATCCCTCTCTCTTAGATGTAAAGTTGTTTACATGCAAGTTAACCCTAATTCTCTAGTTAAGATCTTGGTTAGGGTTTGTTTAGCACCCCAAAAATTTCAATATGGCATGTGCGATGCCTTCCTAAACCTTGCTAAGGTGCTATTCTAACCCTTCAGTGGTAACAGAGCCAAGCTAGAGCATTAGGCGTTGTCTAGACGAAGTTAGAAGTCCGATCGAACCCCGAAACACCGAGATTTGACCCCTTGCTGGAAATTTTTTCAAAAGTTGAAATTTTTCATATTAAAAATACTCAGAAAATCATGCAGGGAATTTTATGGATCCACCTGAAAAAAGAGTCCCTAACTCGTTACAGTGACCGCGTAACCGCGGCCAAAACCTGGTTTTGGCGGTGGTTCTGCGGCGCCACTGTGGAGGCTTGGGACGGGCACTTCAGCGACGGTCCATATGTGCTGGGGCATTCTACTGGGAATTTTTATTTTCTGCTCAAGTGTTGAGCTCACTGGGGTATTTTGGGAATTCGTTGTGTCTGTCGAATTATCTAACTTCGCCTAGTTATCTGTGATGTTTATGTGTTGCTGTGATATGTTATATTGGATCGTTGTGTATTGAGTAGCCGGGGGTTTTATGTGAGATGGGAGTTTTTTTTTCATTCATGTAAAATTCTTTTGTATGTAATATTCTTTTATTGGGGCACTTCCGGGTTGAGGATGATGTCACCATTGTATATTATTTAGTTTTCCGCATTAGGATAGACCTAAGTCGGGGAACACAAGTAACCGGGTTCTAGGGTCCAGTGGGAGGCCATCTCGAGGAGTCGAGATTGGGTCTCCTAACCCTAGAAATGGCTGGGTTACTTGCCGCTCTCGTAGGGGTCTAGGGATGTGGGTTTGGCTATTCATCGCGACTGTGGAATCTGTGTTTTAGATAGGCTCAAAATAAAACACGGATGTCCTAGTATATCCAATATTTCATATGTTGACTTCTGCTGCAATGTTCTGTGATGAGATCATATTACTGCCTGAGACGAATGCTTATACTATATATGATATATAAATATTACTGCTTTCGTTTCTTCTGTGATGCTTAGGAAGCTTAAATGATTGGACTTATTAATGAGATTAATAAAAGAAAAGAAATCTAAAAATGTTGTAGAATCAAATTTTCAAAAAGGGTAGATACAGTTTTTGCTTTGCATGGTGGTATATGTGATATACCCTGCACCTTATTCGATGATGAAAGAGCGGAGATCCCTTCACCGGGAATGACCTCTTTAGCAAAACTGGCAGATGCTACAAACTCACGGTTTAGTTTTTGATTGCTTCTATAGTTCTTGCTTTGCACAGCGGTATTTATGAAATATCCTGCACCTTATTCGATGAAGAAAGAGCCGAGATCCCTTCACCGGGAGTGACCGCTTTAGCGAAACTAGAAAAGCCTCAAAAACATTCCTTTTCAAAATCACTTATTTCTACAACGATATCAAGTTCATTACGCTCATGGTTTTTAGAAAAACCTGTGCAACCCTCCGTTATTTCAGATAGGTGTTATTTTAGTATTCGTACTACGGTAGTTTGTCCTCCGTCAAGGTGTGGTGTACAGTAGCTGATTTAGTACTTACCTGAAGCATGAGATGCGATTGGATTAGGGTATTCATACGGCGTTGTTTGGCCTCCGTCAAGGGTCGTGCGGGTGGGTTTAATTCAATCAGGAAATAACGGGTTGAACTTGACTAGCACCTTATGGGTAGTTTGGCCTCCGTCAAGGTCATAAGACGCTAGGGGTAAAATTATTATCAGGAATTTCAAGAGTTGTAATTTGCAATGAGATTGCATACCTTCTATAAGATAGTTGGATCCAGATACCCACTGCGAGTAAGAGTTACTCTTGGCAGAATTTTACACAGGATAATTAGCCGATCAAGTAGGTGTCTAGAAAGGTGTTAACGGGGTTATGCCTCTAGGAAAACGAGGTTTATTTTAATTAGGTCCGTGCGAAAGCACGGGGAACCTCCTTCAAAGTACCAACACTGATCTGGCTGAAAGATTGACGAACTTGTAAGGTGTAATTAATCTCGGCTAATCTTACATTTTAGGGTTTGAAGGAAGATTTGATTAAAATAGTGGGAGCCATCCTGATTAGATAAGATAATAACCAATCTAATCTTGCAAGAGAGCACGCTAAAGTGTTTTCTTCTCTCTCTCTCCAGGTAGCGACCATGTCAAGCCTTAATCAAGATAGTAATATGGATGTATTGACCGAACCCGCTTGTTATACTGAGCAGGGGAATGTTGGTCCCGCTTCCACTTATAATTGTTTTAAATCCGAATAGGGAATAGAAGAATATCTGGATTCTCATGCCACCCAAACGAAGAATAAATATGTTGATGCATCTTCTTCAGGTGTGTTAGTTTCCGAGAACTGTTTCTCAGTTCACTCTACGTCTTGGCTATTAGATACCAGATCAAGATCCCACATATGCAATATATTGCATAGGCTAAAGAGAGGTAGAGAACTGGGAATGGGTGATCATTCCGTAAGAGTAGGGAATGGTGCAAATGTTGCAGCCAAAGCAGTTGGCGAATATCACCTTGTATTACCAAGTGGTAATACATTGATTCTGAACGAATGCTATTATATACCGAACATGATATGCAACATTATATCAGTTTCTTTATTAAGTAAAGAAGGATATAATTTTGTAATACAGGAAAATGTTATGAACATCTTCCTAAATCAAAAGTTGATTGGATCAGGCTCGTTACATAATGGCATATACGTTCTAAATCAAAACACAGTTCTTAATATACAAAACACTCACAAGAGGAAAAATTCAGAAATGAACGAATCTTTCTTGTGGCATTGTAGACTTGGTCATATCAATGCGACACGACTAGCTAAATTACATAAAGATGGTTATTTAAATGCGTTCGATCTATCATCTTATGAAACTTGCCATTCATGTCTCAAAGGTAAAATGACCAAAACTCCGGTCAGTGGACACGGAGAAAGAGTTACAGAACTCTTGGGACTAATACATAGTGATGTATGCGGTCCCATGTCTATACATGCCAGGAATGGTTCCTTATACTTCATTACATTCACTGACGATCTGTCATGGCCCGAAAGTACGGAACGTAACCGGCACTCAGATTACGAAGCGTCTAGAGGCGCAACATAACCTAAGTAAGCCGAAGCCCAGAAATCTAAACCATAAAAATAAGAAGAAGTAAAGAAAAACATGTAGAAAACAAGTTTAAAAGCAACATACAATTTTCTCAAAAATTTCGGCAGAGTCTCCTTTGTAAAAACTGGCCCCAAATGGGTACAAACAAGAATAATATATATACAAACAATAAAAAGCATCCCCAAACGGGAGCTAGCTCTACGCCAAAAGGAGGAAACAACCACATCAATGCACAATAGTATACAACGCCAAGGGCGAGGCTCAAAACTCAAAAGAAAACAAAACCAACAAATATCATAATAATACAAGCGCGGCTCTAAGGTCGAAATAAACAACTGATCCAGTAAACTATCAAGTAATACAAGTTTGGTTGATGGGGCTTTCTAGATACAAATGAAATAATAAAAGTACAATGGCGGTCCAGATACAAGTGAACCAACCTACCGTGCAAATCACCCTGAGTGAAAAGATGTGCCAGCAAGCTGCCAGGAAAACCTGTACATCAAACCTGTAATAAAATTTAGCACAACGGGGGTGAGTTGCCAACTCGTGAGTAGAAGATATCTGCGAAAAGAAATCGAATGCACGACGTTGTCCTAGGTCATAATAATATACTAATATACTACTCGTCATCAAGTAAAAACAGGATAATAAGCTACGTGTAAGTGCAAATGCTCCGTGCTCGTATCAGTGCCTCATATAGAACTATGTCATGTGAATGAGTATGCATGCACCATGAATGTGAAATAACCAATCCTGAAATCTAGATATATCTGTATAAGAAATCTTTAACTTTTATCATGGTAAAATGTGTATAGAAATCTGAAATATCAACGATGAAATCCATGGAAATCCGTGTCAAGCATCGACACAAAACATGTAAATCTCAAGTCTCAATACCTCATAATCTCAATGTCTCATAGTCTCAATATCTCGGGCTCCGTGTCACGACCCAAAAGTACGGAACGTGACCGGCACTTAGATTACGAATCATCTAGAGGTGCAACGTAACCTAAGTAAGCCGAAACCCAG
Source organism: Agapanthus africanus (assembly GCA_030015575.1). Taxonomy (NCBI): domain Eukaryota; kingdom Viridiplantae; phylum Streptophyta; class Magnoliopsida; order Asparagales; family Amaryllidaceae; genus Agapanthus; species Agapanthus africanus. Next base: position 142,534,020 of record CM057349.1, read on the forward strand.
AAATCTAAACCATAAAAGAAGAAGAAGGAAAGGAAAACATGAAGAAAACAAGTTTAAAAGCATCATCCAATTTTCTCAAAAATTTCGGCAGAGTCTCCTCTGTAAAAACTGGCCCCAAACGGGTACAAACAAGTATAATATATACAATCAATAAAAAGCATCCCAACGGGAGCTAGCTCGACGCCAAAAGGCGGAAACAACCACACCAATGCACAAAAGTATATAACGCCAAAGGGCGAGGCTCAAAACTCAAAAGAAAAAAATCCACCAGATATCATGATAATACAAGCGCGACTCTAAGGTCGAAATAAAAATAACTGGTCCAGTAACTATCAAGTAATACAAGTTTGGTTGATGGAGCTTACTAGATACAAAAGAAATAATAAAAGTACAATGGCGGTCCAGATACAAGTGAACCAACCTACCGTGCAAATCACCCTGAATGAAAAGATATGCCAGCAAACTGCCAGGAAAACCTGTACATCGGACCTGTAATAAAATTTGGCACAACGGGGGTGAGTTGCCAACTCGTGAGTAGAAGATATCTGCGAAAAGAAATCGAATGCACGACGCTGTCCTAGGTCATAATAATATACTAATATACTACTAATCATCAAGTAAAGACAGGATAATAAACTACGTGTAAGTGCAAATGCTCTGTGCTCGTGTCAGTGCCTCATATAGTACTATGTCATGTGAATGAGTATGCATGCACCATGAATGTACAATAACAAATCCTGAAATCTAGATATATCTGTATAAGAAATCTTTAGCTTTTATCATGGTAAAATGTGCATAGAAATCTGAAATATCAATGATGAAATCCATAGAAATCCATGTCAAGCATCGACACAAAACATGTAAATCTCAAGTCTCAATACCTCATAATCTCAACGTCTCATAGTCTCAATATCTCGGGCTCCGTCAGTCCGGATCGGCCCATATCATCAAATTCCACGACAACGGTCGGTATCCTCCGGATATCCACCGCGCCAGACATCACCGGTAGGTAGTCCTCCCCTGCCAAGCTCATCATCTACAACTCTATCTTCTTGCCCCGGGGTACCATACCGGGCCCACCATGTACCCGAGACGGTTCATCCACTCCTCGAATCGGGTCTCGAAATCAAACAGAAAACATGAAATCTCATGGTGGACGACACATACATCACGAGAAAATCGCATCTTATGTTTTAAAAAGAAAAGAGGAGAGAGAGAAGTTTTTATAGATTCTTGCGGTTTTCCCCAAAATCCAGAAATCTCATAGAAATCCAAAATCCCAAAATCATGAGTAAGTATATGATAAGTGTCGGCATATGCCCATAATACTGCATGATAACATGAAAATGTGAATGCATGAAATGTCTAAGTAATAAATGCCATGTCTATACTAACACCAGAGAGTAATCACAATAATATATCGATCTAGCTGTTGGCTGATTCTATCAATAAAAGATAATATGTTCTAAAGTGTACGTGACATAGCAATTAAAGATGATGATGTGTGTGAGCCGGTAAATAAGTGAGTGTGGAATATGCGCATCCTCGGTAATGGTGCTGGTGTCCTAACAGGCAGAGTTTTATACTGATTATAGAAACATATGAATGAACATGCACCATGATGATTACAGTCTGAAAGTAAAGACGGATGTGTATTATCCACCCATTTGATATACAAGTATATCTACAACTATATGTCTCGAGACTAAACTAGTGTCCATCTAACCTCCTAAGGAACTAAACCTAAGAAACTAGTCGATAAGAAATAAGAGTACACCTAAAGTCTGAGTCCATTTCCCTAATAGTCGGCGATCCAGCCTCAATAGCGTCACGTACGTAGTACGGCTTCCTCGAATCAAGAGTGCGGATCAATCATCATATCTACGCCTCGTACGATAAAATCCATCGTACAGCATCCCAATATCGGGGTACGGGTCAAGTATCACCTATGTGTCTCATCATTCGTATAATATCATCATCAACACATGTCAAGATCAAGGTGCTATACTGTAATCGCATACATCAATCATATATCATTGCCAGTATAAATATACATCGTTAATTTATCCTCAGATATATCATGTCATATGTATCATATTGTGATTAAGTCACACTTAGATCATATCGTAATCAAGTCATACATATATATGATATCGAACTCAAGTCACCCCTATATATATAATATCAAACTCAAGTTACACCTATATCATATCAGAATTTCAGGCACAGGTTACGGTCCGGGTTCTATTTTAGAGTCCCATATACTTCAATACCATCACCACCCTTTATCATTGTTCAAGTATACAAATCCATTATCTCATTTTCTAATAATCCGCTAACATCATAACATGACTGTATAGCCAAGAATCACAGCATCGGCCCAGTTATATTGTTTCATCCCCGTGTATCATATCACATCCTTATATCACATATACGTATTGTGTATATATATATATACCTACACATAGTCCTATATAAATATATATATACATATATATATATATATATATATATATATATACATACACGTATACACCACGTCGAGTCTCAGTGTGTGCGTGTGTGTGTATCTACCTGAAACCTACGAATCTCCTCCAAGATATTCATCCTCGGATAAGGTCTTTCTAAATCAATCTAGTCTATCCTAAGGTCATTACTAGGGTCCTACTCACCGAAATTGTAAGGTCACGTCTGGATTCCTAATGACAATTAGTACTTATTCCTATTCTACGCTTACGGGGGTGCTAAACGCCATCTACCCGACTTCCCCCCGTAGATATACATCTACTCACCTGGTCCTTGTCTGCCGAAGACGATGTTGCCCTCCTCTTCTTCCTCGTCCGAAGTCCACGCGAGGGGTACCTATACGCAAATATATATAGTATCGTAAACTGAATTACGGAAAAAATCAAAACGACGCACGAAACGCGCATAAGTTAAAACTTATGTCCCGTTCACGCAAAAGAACCAAATATCGCTCGATATCGGCGTACAAACTCCGATTAATCGAGATAAATATCAAAAAACAACTTGTAGTTTAAAAACTCATTACTTATAATATAAAACATGATTTAATCCATCGAAACCCTAAAAATCGATCAAACAGTCCGATTTCGTAAAACCCGAAAATGCCAATTTACCGTTTTACTTCAAAACTTGATGTTTAAAAGAAACTAATGGTCATAATATTCATTAAATAACCTAACTAGATTATAGAAACCATTACCATATTTTTATGACACTAATTTATATTAAAAAAAATTCCTAGTTTGCAATTTTATCCATTTCAACACCTTTCAAGCAAAATTTTCCATAATTTCATGACTAAACTTGATTGTGCCTAATTTAACTTATCAAACTATAATTTATAATGATAGTAATATAATGAAACCATAAATTAGATTTTAAATCTCATTTATTTAAGAATTTCCAAATTCTAGTTAGCAAAAATAACATTTTTCTCACAATTTTTTCAATTATCAATAAAAACTAGTAACCAAATTAAGTTTATCATTCCACTAACAAGTTAATACCCTCATTAAAACCACAATCTAGTGTTACAAACATTAATTGGAATTTTATTTCACCAATATATACAATATATAGAAATCTACTTTGAAAAAAATGGTTTAATTTAAATAATTTTGGATAACAATTTACAATATAACAACCATGCATGATTTTCCATTTCTAAAAGTGTTAAACAAGTTATTATAACCCTAATGAATTAATAAAACCATAACTTGATTTTACAAACCCTAACTTGAATTTTAAAACTTGTAAATAGAATTAATTTATTAAATCTAATTATGCTTAAATAAAACATCTAATAACAATAAATCAAAAGAAGAAAATTTATACCTCCACAACATGAAATCCAAACATGAAAATAAGCCTCCAAAATGAATGCTTTCCATCTCCAAAATCCATGTAAAGATGAGTAAAGAATAGAGGGTAGGAATTAATTAGGATTTTGTGGATTTTTATTTGGATTTTTGTTGAATTTTGATGATTTTTAATACAAAAATGATGGGGGAAAAATTTTGGGGCTGCCCATGGTGGTGAGGCCGGCCATGAGGTGAGGAAAAGATAGGAGAGTGAGAAAAGGTGAAGAAAAGTGTAGAAGGTTTCACAAAAATATCATTCCATTAAGTCTTTTCATGATTTTATTTAAAAATTCTTTATTTTCTTCACTCTATTTGACCTAGAATGGTCTAGAACCATTGTAAAATTTTGAAAATAAATTTAGCATGAAACACACTTGATTCTAAGATGCAATGGTTCATTTTTGCAAATTTAACCCATTCAAATTTGTAATTTACACTAATTTAGTGTATAAATAAAGCTTATGTTAATATTTAAAATAATTAATTTAAGAAAAATATTTAATTAAACTAAAAATTTATAAGTGGCTAAATAAATACCATTTACTAGTAATAACATAATTAAAATAGGTATTTTTTAATTTATAGTGAAAAATAATTACGGTTTAGTTTTATGAAACTACGTTTTACTTTACCGAAAATTATAAAATTCACTTAAACGATTTTATTTATTTAATTAATTATTTAATTATTTTTAAAATGTTACACTCCGTCAGTTCGGATCGGCCCATATCATCAAATCTCACGACAACGGTCGGTATCCTCCGGATATCCGCCGCGCTAGACATCACCGGAAGGTAGTCCTCTCCTGCCAGGCTCATCGTCTACAACTCGATCTTCTTGCCCCGGGGTACCATACCGGGCCCACCATGTACCCGAGAAGGTTCATCCACTCCTCGAATCGGGTGTCGAAATCCAACAGAAAACATGAAATCTCATGGTGGACGACACATACATCACGAGAAAACCGCATCTTATGTTTTAAAAAGAGAGGAGGAGGAGAGAGAGAAGTTTTTATATATTCTTGCGGTTTTCCCCAAAAATCCAGAAATCTCATAGAAATCCAAAATTCCAAAATCATGAGTAAGTATATGATAAGTGTCGGCATATGCCCCATAATACTGCATGATAACATGAAAATACGAATGCATGAAATGTCTATATAATAAATACCATGTCTATACGAACACCAGAAAGTAATCACAATATTATATCGATCTAGCTGTTAGCTGATTGTATCAATAAAAGATAATATGATCTAAAGTGTACGTGACATAGCAATTACCGATGATGATGTGTGTGAGCCGGCAAATAAGTGTGCGTGGAATATGCGCATCATCAGTAATGGTGCTGGTGTCCTAACAGGCAAAGCTTTATTCTGATTATAGAAACATATGAATGAACATGCACCATTATGATTACGGTATGAATGTAAAGACGGATGTGTAATAACCACTCATCTGTGATATACAAGTATAACTACAACTATATGACTCGAGCCTAAACTAGTGTCCATCTAACCTCCTAAGGAACTAAACCTAAGAAACTAGTCAATAAGAAATAAGAGTCCACCTAAGGTCTGAATCCATATCTCTAATAGTCGGCGATCCAGCCTCAATAGCGTCACGTACGTAGTACGGCTTCCTCGAATCAAGAGTGCGGATCAATCATCATATCTATTCCTCGTACGGTAAAATCCATCGTACGACATCCCAATATCGGGGTACGGGTCAAGTATCACCTATGTGTCTCATTATTCGTATAATATCATCATCAACACTTGTCAAGATCAAGGTGCTATACTGTAATCGCATAAATCAATCATATATCATTGTCAGTATAAATATATATCGTTAATTTATCCTCAGAAATATCATGTCATATGTATCATATTGTGATTAACTCACACTTAGATCATATCGTAATCAAGTCACACCTATATGATATCATATCAGAATTTCAGGCACAGGTTACGGTCCGGGTTCTATTTTAGAGTCACATATACTTCAATATCATCACCACCTTTTATTATTTATGTATACCTATTCATTATCTCATTTCCTAATGATCCGCTAATATCATAACACGACCGTAAAGCCAGGAATCACGGCATTAAGCCCAGTTATATTGTTTCATTCCCGTGTATCATATCACATCCTTGTATCACATATACGTATTGTGTGTGTGTGTGTGTGTGTGTGTATATCTACACCTAGTCCTATATATATATACACATACACGTATACACCACGTCGAGTCTCAGTGTGTGCGTGTGTGTATGTACCTGAAACTTGTGAATCTCCTCCAAGATATTCATTCTCGGGTAAGGTCTTTCTAAATCAATCTAGTCCAACCTAAGGTCACTACTAGGGTCCTACTCACCGAAATTCTAAGGTCATGTCTGGCTTCCTAATGACAATAAGTACTATCCCTATTCTACGTTTGCGAGGATGCTAAACGCCATCCACCCGACTTCCCCCCGTAGATATACATCTACTCACCTGATCCTTGTCTGCCGAAAACGGTGTCGCCATCCTCTTCTTCATCGCCCACAGTCCACGTGAGGGGTACCTATACGCAAACACATATAATATCGTAAACTGAATCACGGACAACATCAAAACGACGCACGAAACGCCCATAGGTTAAAACCTATGTCCCGCTCATGCAAAAGAACCAAATATCGCTCGATATCGGCGTACAAACGCCGATTGATCGAAATAAGCATCAACAAACAACTCATAGTTATAAAACTCATTACTTATAATATAAAACATGATTTAATTCATCGAAACCCTAAAAATCGATCAAATCATCCGATTCCGTAAAACCGATTCCGTAAAACCTGAAAACACCAATTTACCGTTTTACTTAAAAACTTGATGTTTAAAAGAAACTAATGGTCATAGTATTCATTAATTAGCATAACTAGACTATATAAAGCATCACTATATTTTTAACACCCTAATTTATATTAGTTTGAAAATTCTAGTTTGCAAATTTGCCCAATTTCGATACTTTTAAGGAAAATTTCACGATATGACATCTAAACTGGATTTTGCATGAATTAATGCATTAAACTACAATTCATGATGATAATAATATAATGAAATCAAAATTTAGATTTTAAACCTCATTTATTTAAGAATTTCCAAAATCTAGTTAGCAAAAATAGCATTTTTATTAGTATTTTTCAATTATCAATAGAAACTAGTAACCAATTTAAGTTTTTCATTCCACTAACAAGTTAATATCCTCATTAAAACCATAATCTAGTATTACATACATTAATTGGAATTTTATCTCACCAATATATACAATATATAGAAATCTAGTTTGCAAAATGGATTAATTTAAACAAATTTGGATAAACAATTTACAATATATCATCCATACAAGATTTTCCACTTCTAAAAATGTTAAACTAGTTATTATAACCCTGCTTAATTAATAAAAACCATAGCTTAATTTTATAAACCCTAACTTGAATTTTAAAACTTGTAGATAGAAATTATTTATTAAATCTAATTATGCTTAAATGAAACATCTAATAACAATAAATCAAAAGAAGAAGATTTATACCTCCACAAAATGAAATCCAAACATGAAAATAAGCCTCCAAAATGAATGCTTTCCATCTCCAAAATTCATGTAAAGATGAGCAAAGAATAGAGGGTAGGAATTAATTAGGATTTTGTGGGGGTTTTATTGAATTTTTGATGAATTTTGATGATTTTTAATACAAAAATGATGGGGGGAAAATTTTGGGGCCGCCCATGGTGGCGAGGCCAGACATGAGGTGAGGAAAAGAGGAGAGTGAGAAAAGGTGAAGAAAAGTGTAGAAGGTTTCACAAAAATATCACACAATTAAGTCTTTTCATGAATTTATTTAAAAATTCTTTATTTTCTTCACTCCATTTGACCTAGAATGGTCTAGAACCATTGTAAAATTTTGAAAATAAATTTTGCATGAAACACACTTGATTCTAATATGTAATGGTTCACTTTTGCTAATTAAACCCATTCAAATTTGTAATTTACACTAATTTAGTGTAAAAATAAAGCTTATGTTAATATTTAAAATAATTAATTTAAGAAAAATATTTAATTAAACTAAAAATTTTTAAGTGGCTAAATAAACACCATTTACTAGTAATAACATAATTAAAATATGTATTTTTAAATTTATAGTGAAAAATAATTACGGTTTAGTTTTATGAAAACTAAGTTTTATTTTACCGAAGATTATAAAATTCACTTAAACGATTTTATTTATTTATTTAATTATTTAATTATTTTTAAAATGTTACAATCTTCCCCCTTTAAGAAATTTGGTCCCTGAATTTAAATTAAAACCCTCCCCAATTACTAAAACATTCAGCCAAAACACTCAAATCGTCGGGGCTCCGAAATCATCAATACATAACTGAAATCAACTCCGTCAAGCATAACACAATCATCGGAGTTATGGCGAAAATAAAATACCAAAACCCAATACTAAAACCAACATAATATACATCAAAACTACAACTTATATATTGTGCGCATCATAGTAAAATCGTCCAAACATCTGGATAAAGAAGCATGCAAGAACCCCTTTTGAAAATCGCCGTGTGATGCACGTGCCACGGCATAAGTAGCGGACGTTTATTTTAAATAAAATAGCTATATATATATATATATATATCTTTTATTTCACATACACGTCCCGCCTGGTTACCAAATCAATAGTAATGATTATAAAAACATACTGATCAAACTGAAATCAATCTCAATCACATCATAAAAATATCATGTGCGTCCGGTACACACTGAAATCGAAACCAAATACAGATGCCACGAATTCACACAAAAACAAAACTGAGTGCAACAGGTGTGCACCAAAATCATCTGTCAAGTGCAACGGGCGTGCACGACTCTAATATCAGGTGCATCGAATCTGCACAAAACCACGATTTAGTGCATCTGGTGTGCACAAATCGTATCAGGTGCACCGAATGTGCGCAAGAATCTCAATCAGGTGCACATGGTGCACGAAAACATACACCGAATATCAAAATCGAAATCACAGTACAAAAATGCATGAAATCTAGGTCAAAGCATATGTCAAAATCATGTGTAACCCATATGCACGAAATCAAATCAAAATCTCAAAATGTATAAAACTAAATCGAGTGTACTGGGTATGTACAAAACAACATCAATACAACTGGTATATGAAGCACGAATAGAATGTAATGAATGCACACATAAGAAATACCAATCGTAGAACAAAATCCTCAAAATATCAAAAAAGATCCAATCAACGGAAATATGAAATTCAAATCACCAAATTACAATCGTAAACTCTATCGTCAATGTGCGTCTCTTTCCCTCTTTCCTCTGACGTCGACTACTTCGAACTTGTCTCTTCATAGGTGTGCTGACTGCGCTACCAACGGCAATACTCATATCTAAAGTCTCCTCCATAGTCGATCCCTTCACCTGATATCCGGACTACATTAAACTTTTCGATCGATCCATCAAAATCCCATAATTCCCCGAGAGCTCAACACTCAAGTACAGTTTAAAAATATCCGGTACATACCCCAGCATCGATGGTCCAGCCGTAGAAAGGCAAACCCAAGCCTCACTAATGGCACCGCGGAACTGCCGTAAACCCTAAGGTTCAAGGGCGTTCTCGTGGTCATTATGTCGAGTTAGGGTTTCATTCTTCTAGAGGGTCCATCGAAATACCTGCATGTTCTTCCGAATACTTTAAACTTGGGAAAATGGGTTTCTGACAATCGTTCGAATCCTTTAACTTCGTCTGGACGGCATGTGAATACCCTTCTCCCGCACGCTAAACAATGCTTCAATCCTCAAGAATAACCGATACCCTAATGGTTATCGCATTCGAGCCGCAGCTCCTTCTACCCGTGCGCCCGTGGTAATAGAAACCACCCTCCGATATCGACGAAGATAGATCAAAGGAACGAATGAAATGCGGTGCAAACAAATGTACATCCTAAGGCTACTTAAGAAGAGTAGCGTATCGTAAGTATGCAGCGGATCATACCCACGGTATGTCACTCTACCTAAGTCGCCTACTCCATCAACCAAGGGTCACCCTAGACATATACAAGGTTAAACCTAGCGCTCTGATACCAACTTTGTCACGACCCGAAAGTACGGAATGTGACCGACACTTAGATTACGAAGCGTCTAGAGGCGCAACGTAACCTAAGTAAGCCGAAGCCCAGAAATCTAAACCATAAAAAGAAGAAGAAGTAAAGGAAAGCATGTAGAAAACAAGTTTAAAAGCAACATCCAATTTTCTCAAAAATTTCGGCAGAGTCACCTTTGTAAAAACTGGCCCCAAACGGGTACAAACAAGAATAATATATATACAAACAATAAAAAGCATCCCTAAATGGGAGCTAGCTCTACGCCAAAAGCAGGAAACAACCACATCAATGCACAATAGTATACAACGCCAAGGGCGAGGCTCAAAACTCAAAAGAAAACAAAACCACCAAATATCATAATAATACAAACGCTCTAAGGTCGAAATAAACAACTGATCTAGTAAACTATCAAGTAATACAAGTTTGGTTGATGGAGCTTTCTAGATACAAATGAAATAATAAAAGTACAATGGCGGTCCAGATATAAGTGAACCAACCTACCGTGCAAATCACCCTGAGTGAAAAGATGTGCCAGCAAGCTGCCAGAAAAACCTGTACATCGAACCTGTAATAAAATTTGGCACAACGGGGGTGAGTTACCAACTCGTGAGTAGAAGATATCTGCGAAAAGAAATCGAATGCACGACGCTGTCCTAGGTCATAATAATAAACTAATATACTACTAGTCATCAAGTAAAGACAGGATAATAAGCTACGTGTAAGTGCAAATGCTCCGTGCTCATATCAGTACCTCATATAGAACTATGTCATGTGAATGAGTATGCATGTACCATGAATGTGAAATAACCAATCATGAAATCTAGATATATCTGTATAAGAAATCTTTAATTTTTATCATGGTAAAATGTGTATAGAAATCTGAAATATCAACGATGAAATCCATGGAAATCCGTGTCAAGCATCCACACAAAACATGTAAATCTCAAGTCTCAATACCTCATAATCTCAATGTCTCATAGTCTCAATATCTCGGGCTCCGTCGGTCCGGATCGGCCCATATCATCAAATCTCACGACAACGGTCGGTATCCTCCGGATATCCGACGCGCCAGACATCACCGGTAGGTAGTCCTCCCCTGCCAGGCTCATCGTCTACAACTCGATCTTCTTGCCCCGAGGTACCATACCGGGCCCACCATGTACCTGAGATGGTTCATCCACTCCTCGAATCGGGTCTCGAAATCCAACAGAAAATATGAAATCTCATGGTGGACGACACATACATAACGAGAAAACTGCATCTTATATTTTGAAAAGAGAGGAGGAGAGAGAGAGAGAAGTTTTTATATATTATTGCGGTTTTCCCCAAAAATCCAGAAATCTCATAGAAATCCAAAATCCCAAAATCATGAGTAAGTATATGATAAGTGTCGGCATATGCCCCATAATACTGCATGATAACATGAAAATGCGAATGCATGAAATGTCTAAGTAATAAATACCATGTCTATACTAACACCAGAGAGTAATCACGATATTATATCGATCTAGCTGTTAGCTGATTATATCAATAAAAGATAATATGATCTAAAGTGTACGTGACATAGCAATTACCGATGATGATGTGTGTGAGCCGGCAAATAAGTGAGCGTGGAATATGCGCATCATCGGTAATGGTGCCGGTGTCCTAACAGGCAAAGTTTTATTCTGATTATAGAAACATATGAATGAACATTCACCATTATGATTACGGTATGAATGTAAAGACGGATGTGTAATAACCACTCATCTGTGATATACAAGTATAACTACAACTATATGACTCGAGCCTAAACTAGTGTCCATCTAACCTCCTAAGGAACTAAACCTGAGAAACTAGTCAATAAGAAATAAGAGTCTACCTAAGGTCTGAATCCATATCTCTAATAGTCGGCGATCCAACCTCAATAGCGTCACGTACGTAGTACGGCTTTCTCGAATCAAGAGTGCGGATCAATCATCATATCTATGCCTCGTACGGTAAAATCCATCGTACGGCATCCCAATATCGGGGTACGGGTCAAGTATCACCTACGTGTCTTATCATTCGTATAATATCATCATCAACACATGTCAAGGTCAAGGTGCTATACTGTAATCGCATACATCAATCATATATCATTGTCAGCATAAATATACATCGTTAATTTAACCTCAGAAATATCATGTCGTATGTATCATATTGTGATTAAGTCACATTCAGATCATATCGTAATCAAGTCACACCTATATGATATCATATCAGAATTTTAGGCACAGGTTACGGTCCGGATTCTATTTTAAAGTCCTATATACTTTAATATCATCACCACCTTTTATTATTTATGTATACCTATTCATTATCTCATTTCCTAATGATCCGCTAACATCATAACACGACCGTAAAGCCAAGAATCACGGCATCAAGCCCAGTTATGTTGTTTCATCCACGTGTATCATATCACATCCTTGTATCGCATATACGTATTGTGTGTGTGTGTGTATATCTACACCTAGTCCTATATATATACACATACACGTATACACCATATCGAGTCTTAGTGTGTGCGTGTGTGTATCTACCTGAAACCTACGAATCTCCTCCAAGATATTCATCCTCGGGTAAGGTCTTTCTAAATCAATCTAGACCAACCTAAGGTCACTACTAGGGTCCTACTCACCGAAATTCTAAGGTCACGTATGGATTCCTAATGACAATAAGTACTATCCCTACTACGTTTGCGGGGGTGCTAAACGCCATCCACCCGACTTCCCCCTGTAGATATACATCTACTTACCTGGCCCTTGTCTGCCGAAGACGGTGTCGCCATCCTCTTCTTCATCACCCGCAGTCCACGTGAGGGGTACCTATACGCAAACACTTATAATATCATAAGCTGAATCACGGACAACATCAAAACGAAGCACGAAATGCGCATAGGTTAAAACCCATGTCCCGCTCATGCAAAAGAACCAAATATCGCTCGATATCGGCGTACAAACGCTGATTGATCGAGATAAGCATCAAAAAACAACTCATAGTTATAAAACTCATTACTTATAATATAAAACATGATTTAATTCATCGAAACCCTAAAAATCGATCAAATCGTCCGATTCCGTAAAACCTGAAAACACCAATTTACCGTTTTACTTAAAACTTGATGTTTAAAAGAAACTGATGGTCATAGTATTCGTTAATTAGAATAACTAGACTATATAAACCATCACTATATTTTTAACACCCTAATTTATATTAGTTTGAAAATTCTAGTTTGCAAACTTGCCCGATTTCGATACTTTTAAGGAAAATTTCACAATATCACATCTAAACAGGATTTTGCATGAATTAATGCAATAAACTACAAATCATGATGATAATAATATAATGAAATCAAAATTTAGATTTTAAACCTCATTTATTTAAAAATTTCCAAAATCTAGTTAGCAAAAATAGCATTTTTATTAGTATTTTTCAATTATCAATAGAAACTAGTAACCAATTTAAGTTTTTCATTCCACTAACAAGTTATCCTAATTAAAACCATAATCTAGTATTACAAACATTAATTGGAATTTTATCTCACCAATATATACAATATATAGAAATCTAGTTTGCAAAATGGATTAATTTAAACAATTTTGGATAAACAATTTACAATATATCATCCATACAAGATTTTCCACTTCTAAAAATGTTAAACTAGTTATTATAACCCTACTTAATTAATAAAAATCATAACTTAATTTTATAAACCCTAACTTGAATTTTAAAACTTGTAGATAGAAATTATTTATTAAATCTAATTATGCTTAAATGAAACATCTAATAACAATAAATCAAAAGAAGAAGATTTATACCTCCACAACATGAAATCCAAACATGAAAATAAGCCTCCAAAATGAATGCTTTCCATCTCCAAAATTCATGTAAAGATGAGCAAAGAATAGAGGGTAGGAATTAATTAGGATTTTGTGGGTTTTTTTATTGAATTTTTGATGATTTTTAATACAAAAATGATGGGGGGAAAATTTTGGGGCTGCCCATGGTGGTGAGGCCGGCCATGAGGTGAGGAAAAGAGAGGAGAGTGAGAAAAGGTGAAGAAAAGTGTAGAAGGTTTCATAAAAATATCACACAATTAAGTCTTTTCATGAATTTATTTAAAAATTCTTTATTTTCTTCACTCCATTTAACCTAGAATGGTCTAGAACCATTGTAAAATTTGGAAAATAAATTTTGCATGAAACACACTAGATTCTAATATGTAATGGTTCACTTTTTCTAATTAAACCCATTCAAATTTGTAATTTACACTAATTTAGTGTAAAAATAAAGCTTATGTTAATATTTAAAATAATTAATTTAAGAAAAATATTTAATTAAACTAAAAATTTATAAGTGGCTAAATAAACACCATTTACTAGTAATAACATAATTAAAATAGGTATTTTTAAATTTATAGTGAAAAATAATTACGGTTTAGTTTTAACAAAACTACGTTTTACTTTACCGAAAATTATAAAATTCACTTAAACGATTTTATTTATTTAATTAATTATTTAATTATTTTTAAAATATTACACGATCTCTCAAGATACAGACATATATTCCTGTTGAAACATAAGTCTGAAACTGTTAGTTGTATGTATGCCCTAGAAGCCAGTATTGTACAGATGATGTATATTATATTGGATGCTTGGACATATATAGAGAGGACTTTCTTGCTCGACATGATAATATGCTATCTGGTTGCTCTTTATCTTAATATGTATATTAGTCTCTTTATACTGTCTTATAGTTACATATTGGTAAAGCCCTTAGGATGTGTACTTGACTACCTGGACTATGATGCGGATCATACTAGTGGGGACATGGTAGTCCATAAGTACATCCTTCAAGGTCCCTAGTCGTGGGTGTATTGAGACGGGGCATCGATATACTAGTGTAGACTAGCGTATACGCTTCTCGACCCATGAGATGGGCGATGGATGATACCATATCCATTGGTGTTTGACATCAGAGATGGTATACGGATGCTCAGTGGAGACTGGGTACACTGGACGGACTCGCCGAGAACTCCCAGATGGTATTATACCTTACGTCAGATGGCAGTTCTCTGGTGGCACTTGTGCAGATTAGTCTGTAGACCCGAGATCGTCATAGAGTCTTGTGTGATTCCCACTGTGCTTTGATTTCCACCTTACCACGTCCATGAGGGCGTGCAAAACGCTGGTTTTTGGGTACAGTCCCGAGTCACATGGAGGCAATGAGCGATAGAAGGGGTTTCGTCTCTCCCGGTATTGGGGGTTGATGTTGCGCTGTGCTCGATTGGTCATGACAGGGAAGTCCCTGGCCAGGGCTGATTTAGAGATTTACTGGTAAGTGTTACCAGTAGTTTCTCGACCCGTTATGAGCCTCACATCGGCACGACTTATCGGTTATTGGGGTCTGACGTTTACCACCCCTAGACTTGATATGCGACATATCAGACGAGGAGACCGGACTGTACGGGAAGTGTTACCTGCAGGCTTTTACAGGAGTTGGAGCGGGCTTGGTTGCTGATCTTCTGATCGCTCAATACCCGGATGGCCGTTATGTCCAGCTAGTACTGCTGACGGCTTATGGGTGCTTGAGGTGATCATCACCTACTACCGGCGTATTGACGAGTCTTTAGAGTCCTACACAGAGGTTTTACTGAGGCAAAACGAAATAGGAGCGCATATGTGATATGTGCGAGACCGAGAATGATGCGTGTATGTGATACCGTAATCTATTCTCGCGACTTTTTGTATCGCGAGGTTATATGTGATATAGCCGGGTTATCGAATCAAGTGTTGATTCGATAAGTCGATACAATGGATGTTAGTCGGTTATATATGATATGACCGGATTATTAAGTCAAGTGTTGATTTAATAATTTATTGTATAATTGTATATTTGATATACTAGTTTACATTAACTAACACTTGTTCACTTTAGGTTTTTTCTCACATGTACACAACTTTAATATATATGTGATATATATTAAAATGTGTTTTCTTTTTGTATCATGATTGATGATACAACATTCATGGGTGTATGAGACTTACACCATACTATTTGTTATGTTGGGATTAATATATTTAAAGTAATTACAAAATTAGTGGAAAATTAGAAAATGCATGAAGCTTGTGGAAGCTTGTGGAAGCTTGTGGATGCATTGACTAAAGTCTACTAAATTTGTTTTTACTTTGGATTTTTAACCTAACCATCACACTTAGCTATGGTAATGTCTCTACATGAGTTAGTATATGATACTCACTCACCATGGTTAGCTCACTCACTTGATCATTATTCTCATCTCTTTCTTTTGTTCATCTTCTTCTTCATTGTTAAAAAGAAAAAGCTTGCTAGGGTTTAATTCAAAGTGAGAAAGATTGTGAGAAATAAAACTCTAAAGAGAACCCACTTCCTATATCTCCATCCTCTACTAGACTAGCATTTTAGTTTAGGGTGTTTGCTTCACTAATTCTCAAGTTAGTGAAGTAGAAGCTTGAGTTGGCATCCCCTCGACGTAGATCATCTTCGGCCACGAAGACTTCAAGCAAGGACGCGTCTTTCGCATCGTGAAGCCATGCAAGGGTCCGGGAGAACCACGATCGCAGCGAAAGGACTTCAACAAGGAGCTATAGAAGTGAAAGGACGATCTACAAAGCTTGTATTTCGTATTCACTTAGTCATAGATGCTATTTACATACATGTAAAACCCTAATTTTCTAGCAAAGATCTAGTTTAGGTTTGTTAGGCACGGCTAAAATTTTAATCGGGCATGGTTGATGCTTTCTTGAACCTTGTTAGAGTGCCTAGTAACCCTACAGTGGTATCAGAGCCTAGCTAGTGCATTAGGCGATGTGTTAACGAAGTTAAAACTCCGAACGAACTCCGAAACGTCAAGATAACCCCCTTTCTGTACATTTTTTTAAAACTGGGTTTTTTCTGAATTAAAAATACCTATAAAAATCAGCAGGGAATTCTAAGGGTTACCATGAAAAACGAGCTCTCAAATCCTCCACGTGGCCGTAGAACCGCGGCACTAAGCCACCTTTGGCGGCGGTTCCGCGGCAGAAAAGGAGTATTGGGGACGGTTATTTATGCAGTAATATCCAATACCATTCTTGAATCTTTCTGGGTATTTTTATTCTGACTCAAGTGTTGAGTATTTTAGGGTTTATTTTGTAATCGTCGATTCGATCGTAGAATTTAATTTTGTTTTGTTGTTCCGGATAATTTAGAAAGTATTAAAATGTTCGAATGGATATCATTAACTTAATTTTTCCCGGCACGAAAAACATTCAAGTGTTGAATTTTTCTCGGGTTTAAATCTTTCGAAAAAACGTGCATGTGATGCGATGGACCCTCTAGAAGACAACAAACCTTAACTCGATTATGTGACCGTCTTGAACTACTTTTTGAACCCTAGGGTTTGGGGCAATACGGCGTGCCACATGTGAGGCGTTGGCTTGACCCTTCTACGGCTGGACCGTTGCTACTGTGATGTATTCTGGAATTTTTGAACTCCGCTCAAATGTTGAGCTATTTAGGAAATCTTGGGTATTTGATTATTCGATCGGAAAGTTTAATACTGTCTATTTATCTGGAATGTGATACAATATGTGGAATTCATACAGTTAGGCATGAAATGCGAAATATGTGATATTTCGGATTTACGATGTCTAAAGAGATTGTGGATTCCAAATGTTATAGTTTTACACTTTCTTTTCTGCGACCGTAAGTGTAATATGTGATATCGCCGGTTTCGTTGCTATATATCAAGGACAATTAGGATGCGCATATTTACTTATGTTGAAGACATGTGATGTTATGTGTTGCTGGATATGTTATATTGGATCGTCGCGTTCTGAATAGCCGGAAGGGTTTATGTGAAATGAGGGTTTTTATTTTCATTCATGTAAAATTAAATGTATGTAATATTCTTTTATTGGGGCACTTCCGGGATGAGGTTGATGTCACCATTTGTATATTATTTACTTTTCCGCACTAGGATAGACCCAAGGAGGAGAGCACAAGTAACCGGGTTCTAGAGTCCAGTGGGAGACCAACTCGAGGAGTCGAGTCCGGGTCTCCTAACTCTAGAATTGGAAGGGTTACTTGCCGCTCTCATAGGGATCTAGGGGTGTAGGTTTGGCTATTCGTCGTGACCGTGAAATCCGTGTTTTATAGAGACTCAAAATAAAACACGGACGTCCTACTATATCTAATGTTTCATATGTTTCTTCTGCTGCGATATCTGTGATGTGATCATTTGATATGCTGTGATAAATATTGTATATAGTATATATGATATATTATATAGGCGTTACTTATGTTTTACACCCGCGCTAGCCCTGCCCCGCTCTGCCGTTAGTTATCTAACCTAACGGTGCATGAGGGGACATCGAGGCGAATGCGGATGGAATAAGTGTACGTCATATTTATCTGTGATGTCTAGGTGACTTAATTGATGGGACTTCATTAATGTGATTAATGAAAGAAAAGAAACCTAAAAGATGTTGTGGAATCAAATTTTTCAAAAAGGATAGCTACAGTTTTGCTTTGCATAGTGATATATATGATATATCCTGCACCTTATTCGATGAGGAAAGAGCCGAGATCTCTTCACCGGGAGTGACCTCTTTAGCAAAACTGGCAGATGCTACAAAACTCGGTTTGGTTTTTGATTGCTTTTGGAGTTTTTCTTTGCACAGTGATATATATGATATATCCCGCACCTTATTCGATGAGGAAAGAGCCGAGATCCCTTCACCGAAAGTGACCTCTTTAGCAAAACTAATGAAAGCCTCAAAATCACTCCATTTCAAAATTCACTCGATTCTACAACGATATCAAGTTCATTACGCAATAGGTTTTCAGAAAAACCTGTCGTAGCCCTCCGTCATTTCAGATAAGTCCTACTTAGTATTCGTGCTACGTTTGTTGGCCTGCGTCAAGGCGTAGTGTGCGGTAGCTAACTAGTATTTATCTGCTTATGCATATGATGCAGATTGGATTAGGGTAGTCGTGCGACTATGTTGGCCTGCGTCAAGGGTCGTACGGGTGGGTTTAATTTAATCAAGAAATGACGGGTTGAACTTGACTAGCACACTATGGTTTGTTGGCCTGCGTCAAGGTCATGGGACGCTAGGGGCAAAATATTATCGGGAATTTCAAGTGTTGAAATTTGCAATGAGATTGCATACCTTCTATGAGATAGTTGGATCCCGATACCCACTGCGAGTAATAGTTACTCCTGGGAGAGTTTTACACAGGACAATTAGCCGATCAAGTAGGTGTCTAGAAAGGTGTCAACGGGGTTACGCCTATGGGAAAATGAGGTTTAATTTAATTAGGTCCGTGCGAAAGCACGGGGAACCTCCCTCAAAGTACCGACACTGGCCTGGCTGAAAGTTTGGCAAAATTGTAGGGTGTAATTAATCCCGGCTAGTCTTTCCTTTTAGGGTTTGAAGGAAGATTTGATAAAAACAGTGGGAGCCATCCTGATTAGATAAAATAATAACCAATCTGATCTTGCAAGAGCATACGTTAAAGTGTTTTCTTCTCTCTCTGTCTCCAGGTAGCGACCATATCATGCCTTAATCAAGATAATAATATGGATGTATTGACCGAACCCGCATGTTATACTGTGCTGGGGAACGTTTGTTCCGTTCTTTCTTATAAGAGTTATAGGACTAAACAGGATATAGGGGAATACCAGGATTCCCATGCCACCCGAATGAAGAAAGTACATGTTGATGCATTTTCTTCGGGTGTGTTCGTTATAGAGAACTGTTTCTCTATTTGCTCTACGTCCTGGGTATTAGATACCGGGTCAGGATCCCATATATGTAATCAGTTATATGGGCTTAGGAAAGGTAGAGAACTTGGAGAAGGTGATAAAGACACAAGAGTTGGAAATGGTGCAATTGTTGCAGCTAAAACCGTCGGGGAATATCACCTTGTATTGCCAACTGGTAATACATTGATTCTGAACGAATGCTATTACATGCCGAACCTGATATGCAACATTATATCGGTTTCTTTGTTGAGTAAAGAGGGATATAATTTTGTATTACAGGATAATATTATGAACATTTTCCTTAACCAAAAGTTAGTTGGATCAGGCACGTTGTGCAATGGCATTTATGTTCTAAATCAATCAACAGTTCTAAGCATAACAAACACACACAAGAGGAAGAGTTCAGAACTAAACGAATCCTTCTTATGACATTGTAGACTGGGTCACATCAATGAGACACGACTAGCTAAGTTGCATAAGGATGGATATTTGAATCCATTTGAATTTTAATCTTATGATACTTGCCAGTCATGTCTTAAAGGAAAGATGACCAAAACTCCGTTTTCGGGACACGGAGAAAGAGTTACGGAACTCTTGGGACTGGTACATAGTGATGTATGCGGCCCCATGTCTACACATGCCAGGAATGGTTCTTCGTACTTCATTACATTCACTGACGATCTCTCAAGGTTCGGATATGTGTTCCTGATGAAACACAAATCAGAAGCTTTTGAGAAATTTAGAGAATATAAACAAGAAGTCGAGAACCAAACCGGAAAAAGTATTAAAATCTTTCGATCTGATCGAGGAGGTGAATACTTGAGCAATGAATTCCTGGACTTCCTAAAAGAGAATGGGATTCTCTCTCAGCTGACTCCTCCATATACACCACAGCACAACGGTGTATCGGAACGGAGGAACCGCACCCTATTAGATATGGTGCGCTCTATGATGAGCACAGCTGAGTTACCTATTTCCTTCTGTGTGTATGCACTGGAAATAGCTGTAGACCTATTGAATATGGTTCCCACCAAATCTGTGCCAACCACTCCATATGAGATATGGAAAGGAAAGAGACCATGTCTTAATTATGTTAAGATATGCGGTTGTCCGGCCTATGTAAAAACGCAAAATTCGGACAAACTCACGGCAAGGTCCATTCTGTGTAAGTTTATTGGATATCCCAAACATTCGCGCGGGTATAACTTCTACCACACCGAGGAACAAAAGGTGTTTGTTTCTCGACATGCCACCTTTTTAGAAAAGGAATTTCTTGAAAAAGAGATTAGTGGCAAGGAGGTAGAACTTGAAGAGGTTCCAGCAATACAGACTACGACAGAAGATTTGGTTGAACCGAAGGATTCGGTAATTCCCAACGAACCTCAGCCTCTCCGCCGATCTAGAAGGGTTCCTTACCCACCTGAGAGATACTACGGTTTTCTCATGGATGGTGGGAGCGAGGATTGCATTATGGTTGATGATGACCCAACTAGTTTCAAGCAGGCCATCACGAGTGGGGACTCAGTGAAATGGCTGGATGCAATGCGGTCTGAGATGGAATCCATGTACACCAACAAAGTATGGACTTTGGAAGTTGCTCCTGAAGGGGTAAAACCCATTGGGAGCAAGTGGATCTTCAAGAAAAAACTTGGTGTAGATAAGAAAGTGGAGACATTCAAAGCTAGACTTGTTGCAAAGGGTTTTCGTCAAAGACCAGGTGTGGACTATGACGAAACCTTTTCTCCAGTGGCTATGCTTAAATCCATTCGGATCATGCTTGCCATCGCTGCATATCATGACTACGAAATCTGGCAAATGGATGTTAAGACGGCCTTTCTAAATGGTGATTTAGAAGAGTGTGTGTACATGACTCAGCCAAAAGGCTTCGTAAATAGTGGGAGCAGCGGGAAGGTAGGTGTGCAAGCTGCTTAAATCCATTTATGGATTAAAGCAAGCATCGCGGAGTTGGAACATCTGCTTTGACGTCGTTATCAAAGAGTTTGATTTCGTCAAAAACGTAGATGAACCTTGTATCTACAAGAAGGTAGCAGAGAGTAAGGTTGTCTTCTTAGTATTGTACGTGGACGACATATTCTTGATAGGAAATGACATTTCTATGCTGCAATCGGTCAATCTCTTCTTATCATAAAGATTCTCAATGAAAGATCTAGGTGATGCCTCCTGCATACTGGGAATTATGATCTATAGAGATAGATCTAAAAGGACATTGGGATTGTCCCAATCCAGGTACATTGACACCATACTAAAGAGGTTTAGTATGGAAAAGTCCAAACGTGGGTTTTTACCCACGATCTCAGGGCTTACTCTCTCCAAAGAGATGTCTCCCAAGACTGATTTGGAGAGAGCTCGCATGCAAGGGATACCCTATGCTTCGGCTGTAGGCTCTATCATGTACGCGATGCTATGTACCAGACCCGATGTAGCATACTCACTAAGTGTAGTGAGTAGGTATCAAGCTGATCCTGGAGAGAGTCACTGGACAGCTGTGAAGACCATTCTCAAGTACTTGCGAATGACTAAAGAGATGCTCTTGGTGTATGGTAACGGAGAACTCCAAGTGGAGTCCTTTACCGATTCGAGCTTCCAGAGTGATAAGGACGAATCTAAGTCACAGTCGGGATTTGTCTTTACCTTTTACGGAGGGGCGGTTAGCTGGAAGAGTTTCAAGCAGGAAATCGTGGCAGACTCGACGATGGAGGCTGAATACTTCGCTGCCAACGATGCTGCCAAAGAGTCTGTCTGGATCAAGAAGTTCATTAATGAACTTGGAGTGGTTCTATCCATTGAGCATCCAATACTTTTGTATTGCGATAACAATGGTGCGGTGGCTTTGGCCAAGGAACCCAGGTCCCATCAGCGATCCAGGCATATTCTGATGCGGTATCACCTGATCCGGGAGATAGTTAATCGCCGGGAGATCGAGGTCAGGAGGGTTGACACGAAGAACAACACTGCGGATCCACTCACGAAGGCTATTCCCCAGATACAGTTTGAGATTGTTAGTTGTGTGTATGCCCTAGAGGCCAGTATTGTATCCGCAGTGTTGTTCTTCGTATGCGATACTACAACAGCTGACCCTAGTGCAAGTGGGAGATTGTTAGTTGTATGTATGCCCTAGAGGCCAGTATTGTATAGATGATGTATATTATAATGGATGCTTGGACATATATAGAGAGGACTTTCTTGCTCGACATGATAATATACTATCTGGTTGCTCTTTATCTTAACATGTATACTAGTCTCTTTATACTGTCTTATAGTTACATGTTGGTAAAGCCCTTAGGATGTGTACTTGACTACCTGGACTATGATGCGGATCATACTAGTGGGGACATGGTAGTCCATAAGTACATCCTTCAAGGTCCCTAGTCGTGGGTGTATCGAGACGGGGCATCGATATACCAGTGCAGACTAGTGTATACACTTCTCGACCTATGAGATGGGCGATGGATGATCCCATATCCATTGGTGTTTGACATCAGAGATGGTATACGGGTGCTCAGTGGAGACTGGGTACACTGGACGGACTCGCCGAGAACTCCCAGATGGTATTATACCTTACGTCAGATGGCAGTTCTCTGGTAATACTTGTGCAGGTTAGTCTGTAGACCCGAGATCGTCATAGAGTCTTGTGTGATTCCCACTGTGCTTTGATTTCCACCTTACCACGTCTATGAGGGCGTGCAAAACGGTGGTTTTTGGGTACAGTCCCGAGTCACATGGAGGCAATGAGCGATTGGAGGGGTTTCGTCTCTCCCGATATTGGGGGTTGATGTTGTAAGTCCACGTTGCGACCCCCGGTTCTTACGGGGAGGCGGAAACGGTATAAAAATCAAATTTTTAGCGCAAGGGGCAACATGGACTAAGCAAAGTCAGGATCTTTGACTAAACTAAAACTAGCATACTTTGCTAAAGAGAGTTAGCTACTCGGATGGAGATGGTTATACCTTGCTTGTCTTGAACTCCTTCGTCTTCAAAGCTCCGATGGTGGTCCAATGGCTTCTTCTCGTCGTCTCCGTACGCCGAAGATAGATCCACCTGAAAGCTCCAACCTTTAGCTCCTTCTTCGTTCTTTGAAGAAACTAGTTCACTTGGTTTGCTAAACCTAGTGAACTAGAATGAGTAGAGAGGAAATAGAATGAGATTTTATCTATGGTTCTTGATTCTCAACTCATGAGACAAGAGAACCATAGATCAAGAGAGGGAGCAAGAGGTTGAGGGTGAGAGCAAGAGGAGAGCTCAAGAACAAGAGAGAGAATGAGCAAGAAAGAATGAGCAAGTATTTTGTCTCTCACCCTCTCATAATCCAAAGCAATGATAACTCATCATATTAACAAAAGTCTTATGTGATGGTTAGAAGCAACCACAACCATATCATTTCATGCACTCATTTTACACAAATGAGCAAGTAAACAAAAGTCTTTGCCATGAAATGATGGCTATGGTCATCATGATGGTCAACTAGTCAAGCCTAGTCAACCGGTCAACAAGTCAACAAAAGTCAACAAGTCACCAAAGTCAACAAGTCAACAAAAGTCAACAAGTCAACAACCATATCACCATAATACTTAATTAATATAATAGTTAATCACATATCATATTCTCATTAGGGTTGAGCATAAAGTCAAAAAAAGTCAACGGTCAACTGTCAACAACCCTAATGAGAATCCGCTGCCTCTGCCTCCCTGTCAACTGTGCATACACACCCGCATCCGCGTTCCGAGGAACACGAATGCAAACTGGATAAATCCAATCCCATAAGGTACACTAGGATCTGGCTTAAACCAAAGCCCGCTAGTGTAAACTGTCCGGACACTGTACGTGCACAAGTGCACGGATGTGACCGAACCCTGTCGCAAAACCATGCGACCTGTCGCAATACCATGCGACCTCTACTCTTTTGCCTAAAGGCGAAAAGCTTTCTGTGTGGGACTCTAAAGACTCGACACTACGCTGGCAGTGGGTTTAACCACAGACCGCAAGCGGCACTAGCTGTGCGTAACGGTCCCCAGGTAATGCCGACAAGAAGACGGACGAGGCGAAACCCATCTGAACTCCTACTGAGCCTGAGTGTGACATTCTCCGTACAGTCCGGTCTGTTCGTCTGATATATCGCATGGCGGGCCTAGGGGGCGGTAAACGTCAGTCCCCCAATAGCGGTACAAGTCGTGCCGGAGCGAAGCCCAAAATACCCTGAGATAACACTGGAAACCTACCAGTATATCTCGTTTGCCCTGGCCAGGGACTACTCGTGTAATGGCTCTCCTAGACACAGCGCGATGTCAACCCCCAATACCGGGAGAGACGAATCCTGTCTAACCGTCACTGCCTCCAAGTGCTTCGGGACTGCACCCAACCACTACCTGTTTGCACGACTCCTTTGAGCCGTGGTAGGGTAGTGATCAAAGTACAGTGGGAACACACTCGAGGCGGAGTGACAGTGTCAAGTCAGCGGACTAAGCTGTACTCATGTCACCTGGGAACTGATAACTGACGATAGGTATAATACCAACTAGTCAGTTCCCGACGAGTCCTGTCCAGTGTACCCGTAACCTAACGAGCACCCACATACTATCTCAAGTACGACGTACTGACGGCTGTGGGACAGACCGTCTCCCACACTGGGATGAGAAGCGCATGCGCTGGTCTACTCCGGAGTATCGATGCCCTGTCTCGATAGTCCTGCGACCAGGGACCTGCATAAGGATGTGCTTATAGATTACCCAGCCCCACTAGTGTGACGGCCATCACATCGCTGGTAATCAAGCAAAGATCCTAAGGGCTCTACTAATGTGTATAGGCGATATACAAAAATAAACACATGTACACATTGAAGTAGAAACAAACCAAGTAGCATACTACTATTTTGAGCAAGATTGTATATACAAGGTGAATATCCCAAGCATCCATTAAGTAATATACAAACTAGTATGATACAGTAATGGCCTCTAGGGCATATACACTAACAATCTCCCACTTGCACTAAGGCCATGTACTGGCGTATCGAAGACCTATCATCTCGATCAGCCGCTCGAACTGAGTCTGGGGCAGGGCCTTGGTGAATGGATCAGCAGTGTTATCTTCTGAAGCGACTCTCCGAACCTCGATCTCCTGGCGATCTACGATCTCCCTGATCAGGTGATACCGCCTCAAGATGTGCCTGGATTTCTGATGGGACATTGGTTCCTTCGCTAAAGCTATAGCCCCGTTGTTGTCGCAATACAGAGGTATTGGATCAACAATGGACGGAACCACCTGAAGTTCTTTCAAGAACTTCCTCATCCAGACAGCTTCTTTTGCGGCATCAGATGCAGCGATGTATTCCGCTTCCATCGTCAAGTCTGCAACGGTTTCCTGTTTGGAACTCTTCCAACACACCGCCCCTCCATTGAGGGTAAAGACAAAACCCGACATGGACTTGGAATCATCCTTGTCACTCTGGAAGCTGGAGTCAGCAAAGGCCTCGATCTGGAGGTCTTTTCCGCCATACACCAAGAACATCTCCTTAGTCCTTCTCAGGTACTTGAGAATGTTCTTTACCGCTATCCAGTGTTTCTCCCCAGGGTTAGACTGATACCGGCTTACCACACTCAGTGCATAAGCTACATCCGGTCTGGTACACAACATCGCATATATTATAGAGCCTACCGCAGAAGCGTAGGGTATAATAGACATGCGATCCCTCTCCAAATCAGTCTTGGGAGACATCTCTTTAGAGAGGGTGATCCCGTGACAAGCCGGTAGGTTACCGCGCTTGGAATCTTCCATACTGAATCTCTTCAGTATGGTGTCGATGTACCTGGACTGTGAAAGTCCTAATATCCTCTTGGATCTGTCACGGTAGATCCGGATACCCAGAATATACGAGGCATCACCCAGGTCTTTCATGGAGAACCTGTGTGACAAGAACCCCTTGACAGATTGTAGCATAGGAATGTCATTTCCTATTAAGAGAATGTCATCCACGTATAAAACGAGGAATACTACAGTTCTCGCTACAAATCTACTATAGATGCATGGTTCATCTGGATTTTTGATAAAGCCAAATTCTTTGACCGTCTCATCAAAGCAGATGTTCCAACTCCGCGATGCCTGCTTTAGTCCATAGATGGACTTAAGCAACTTGCACACCTTTCCGCTGCTCCCACTCTGAATGAAGCCCTCTGGCTGGTCCATATAGACACACTCCTCTAAATTTCCATTTAGAAAAGCTGTCTTTACGTCCATTTGCCAGATCTCATAATCGTGGAAGGCAGCAATGGCAAGAAGGATCCGAATGGATTTCAGCATGGCTACTGGAGAAAAGGTTTCGTCATAGTCCAAGCCAGGTCTTTGACGGAAACCCTTTGCAACCAGCCTAGCTTTATAGGTCTCAACCTGTCCATCTACACCAATCTTCCTTTTGAAGATCCACTTGCATCCTACGGGTTTTACCCCGTCTGGAGCAATGTCCAACGTCCATACCTTGTTGGTGTACATGGACTCCATTTCGGTCCGCATTGCATCCAGCCATTTCACTGAGTCAACGCTCTGAACGGCCTGCTGGAAGCTAGTAGGCTCATCATAGTCTATGATGCAATCCTCTCTATCCCTGTCTACGAGAAAACCGTAGTATCTCTCGGGCGGATGAGTCTACCTACTACTCCTGCGGAGCGGCGTAGGAATGTCCTGTTCTTCCGAACCCTCTGGTTCCACTAAACTTTCAGTAATAGTCCATGGTTCTAGAATTTCTTCCAGTTCTACTGCGCTCCCACTTATTTCTTTTTCTATGAACTGGTGTTCTAGAAAGTGGGCATGACGAGAAACAAGAACTTTTTGTTCCTCTTCACAGTAGAAGAAATATCCCTTGGAATTCTTTGGATATCCCACAAACTTGCACAGTACTGAGCGTGCCTCGAGCTTGTCCGCATGCTGCTTTTTGACAAAAGCTGGACTTCCCCATATCTTAATGTGATTAAGATGGGGTCTCTTCCCACACCACATCTCAAATGGCGTAGTAGGCACAGTCTTAGTAGGAACTCGGTTCAAAAGGTATGCGGCTGATTCTAGCGCATATCCCCAGAATGATCGCGGCAACTCAGCGTTACTCATCATGGACCGCACCATATCCAATAGGGTGCGGTTCCGTCTCTCCGATACACCGTTATGTTGCGGGGTGTATGGAGGAGTAAGCTGAGAGAGAATTCCATTCTCTTTTAAATAGTCCAGGAACTCGGCACTTAAGTATTCTCCACCTCGATCCGATCTTAGAATCTTAATACTTTTGCCGGTCTGTTTCTCCACTTCATTCTTATACTCCTGGAATTTTCCAAAGGCCTCGGACTTATGTTTCATCAAGAAGACATAACCGTACCTTGAGAAGTCATCCGTAAAAGTAATGAAGTAAGAATGTCCGCTTCGGGCATGTGTAGACATTGGACCGCACACGTCACTGTGTACGAGTCCCAAGAGCTCGCTCGCTCTTACTCCATGTCCAGTAAACGGAGTCTTTGTCATCTTTCCTTTGAGACAGGATTGACAAGTGGCATACGACTGATATTCGAACGCATTCAAATACCCTTCTGTATGTAACTTCGTCAACCTTCTCTCATTGATGTGACCCAATCTACAATGCCATAAGAAAGTCTGATTTATTTCTGGAGACTTTCTTTTGTGTGTATTCTGGACATTAAAAATCTGTGGTTGGTTTAACACGTATATACCATTACTCAAAGTACCTGACCCAATCAAAACTTGATTAAGGTGAATGTTTACAACATTACTTACAAACGCAAATTCATAACCTTCTTTAGAAACTAAAGATACAGAAATGATATTACAAGTTGCGTTGGGTACAAAAAAACAATTACGCAAAACCAAAACATGTCCATCTGACATTCCCAGGTGATAGTCCCCCACGGCTTTAGCATCCATGCTAGCTCCGTTCGCAACTCTGAGGGTCATGTCACCTGCCTTCAAAACCCTACGGTTTCTCAACGCCTGCAAAGAATTACAGATATGAGATCCTGATCCGGTATCCAATACCCAGGAAGTAGAGTTTATTGAAAGACAGTTTTCAATAACATACACACCTGAAGCTGAAGCTGCAACTTGCTTCAATTCCTGTGTTCTGGCCTTCCAGGCCCTGCAATCATTCTTCCAGTGTCCTCTCTTATAACAATAGAAGCATTCTTCCTTATCCACAAGCTTCCCCGCTATCTTTGTTGCTTTAGCTTTTCCCTTCGTATCCACTTTACTAACACCGCCCCTTGGTTTGGCGGGGGCCTTCTTCTTCTTTCCCTTGGCTTTCGCCTTGGACCTAGAAGAAGATGATCCTCCTACAAACAAAGTGGATGTATCCCTACCTTTCTGTAGGGTGCCCTCTGCGCTCCTCAGCATGTTGAGGAGCTCTGAAAGTTCAACCTCTTTTTCTTGTAGGTTGAAGTTCAGTATGAACTGGGCGTAAGTGGAAGGAAGGGACTGGAGAACTATATCCATATATAGCTCACTCTCCAATGTGATCCCTAGGTCAGCGAGCTCCTCAATGTAGCCGATCATCTTTAGCACGTGCTCGGCTACTGATGATCCGACGGCCATTCTTGTCGAAAATAACTTTTTCGACGCTTCGTATCTTGCGATACGAGACTGCTCTCCATACAGTTCTTTTGTATGAAGCAATATGGACTCCATGTCCATATTCTCATGCCTCCTCTGATGTTCGTTGTCCATCGAGGCAAGCAGGAGGCACTTGGCCTTCGCGCTATCAATCTCCCAAGTCTTGCGGATTTCCTTATCCGCGACACTGGAAGTTGGACCAGGGACAGGGGGAGCTTTGGTGGTAAGAAGATACCCCAGCTTGTCATAAGTGATTGCTATCTTGACATTCCTGAGCCAATCTTTGTAGTTTGGCCCTGTCAGTTTGTTTTTATCTAGGAGTAACTTAAGTCCAGTCATGTTGATTGGTCGCTGCAATTAGGAGAGAGAAGAAGAAACACTCAGCATGATGCTCTTGCAAGTTTAGAGTGGTTTTTAGTTTGTCTAAACAGGATGGCTCCCACTGTTTCTCGAATCCCTCCTCAAACCATAAAGGAAGAATTAGTCAGGATCAATCCCACCGTACAATACTTGCTTAACCGTTCAGCCAGGCCGGTGTCGGTACTTCGAGGGAGGTTTTCCAACGCTTTCGCGAAGTTCCTTAATTAAAGAACCTCTTTTCCCTGGGGGCGTAGCCCCGCTAACACCTTTCTAGGCACCTACTAGGTTTATAGCATTGATCGTTAAGTGAGAAATTTCCCGAGGAGTAGCATATACTCACAGTAGGATCGGGATCCAAATATCATCGCGTGACGAAACTGAAGGAATCCTACCAGAATCATCACCCTCCAAATGGTATGCAAATCTAGCAAGTTTCAGTACTTATGAAACTCCCGATGTGGATTTTTGCCCCATGCTCTTATGACCTTGACTTTAGCCAAAATATCATAAGTCACATGTCAAGTTCTACCCGTCATTATCCAGGTTAATTTGGAACCATCCGTACCTACCCTTGACTTTGGCCAAAATGGCAGTACGACTGTCCCAAACCAACGCATCTATCTATGCTACACATGAACACCCAATAGCTACCAATCACTGTGCCTTGACTTTGGCCAACATACATAGCTTGAATACTATTGACTATTCATGTGAAACGACGGAGGGCTACGGATGGTTTTGGCAAAACCGTGAACGTAGTGAACTTGATTTGGTCGATGGAACGAGATAGCTTTTAAGAGGAGTGGCTCAAGCTCCGCATTTAAAAGTTGTTTTTGAAAAGAACCGAGTGGTTTTTCGAAAGTGTTCCAACGACTTTAACTTGGTTTATTATCTTGCATTAGTTCTTTTAATGCGTGATATTCTTGCATTAGTTCTTTTAATGCGTCCCATCATTTAATCCTACCATTGCAGAAAACAACCAAAATATGACGTACGCTTATGCCATTCGCATTCGCCACTGGGCCCCGTCATTACCCGTTAGGTTACTTAACTAACGACAGAGCGGGGGCTGGGCTAGCGCGTCTGTAAAACATAAGCAACGCCTAAATAATATCATATATAGATATACTGCAATGATAAACATTTCAGATCACAGATAAATACATTGGATATACTAGGAATCTGTAATTTGTACGAGCCTGTAACAAAAACAGATTACACGGTCGCGGTGAATAGCCAATACCCCACCCAAGACCCCTACGGGTGCGGCAAACTACCCGCCAAGTACCCGAAGCGTAGCAACCTCCCTCATCTCCATGAGTAGGCCACTCGATACTTCGGCATACCCGGTAGTTTGTGCACCCCTCCATGGGTCTATCCTAGGAGCAAAAACAGTAAAAAGAAATTATACAATGACGGCTACAACCCCGACCCGGTTGTGCGGCCATACAAATAATTATTACATCAATTTACAAATTTACATGAATTGCAAGAAAAGAAAACTCTCGTCTCACAACCCCCGGCTATTCACCCGCGACAATCCAACATATTTATATACACATTCCAGCACATTACAGATCATGTATAACCCCGACCAATCGACTTATAGCGATTAGCCGACGTTCAATACATGCAAACATCACAGATATAACCATCATAGTCAAAGTGCAGTGAAGTTCGGAAAAAATACGGAATTATAGGACCCCAAAAGGAAATTTCTTTTCTGGAAAATCTGGGCACATATAATATATTTCAAAAATCCCAAAACCAACACAGACACACACTGCACGAAAAACGATGCAGAGAAGACGACAAACCGCGGCGCTTCCGCGGCAAATGCCTACCTCGTGCGGCGGAAGCGCGGCGGTTTGAACGAAACAGTGGACCGTTTTTCATGGGTGTTTACACAAAACCCTGAGCCGAATTTAGGAGTATAAAGTTTTTCATTTTGACCAGAAAAAATTTCAACAGAAACTCAGGTTTTGTAAAAGTTAGGTTTTTGGATTTTTTTCGGTTCCGAACTTCGTTACACTTTACTACCAAGCTAGTTTAAGTTTAGTTAGGCTCTGATACCACTGTAAGTCCACGTTGCGACCCCCGGTTCTTACGGGGAGGCGGAAACGGTATAAAAATCAAATTTTTAGCGCAAGGGGCAACATGGACTAAGCAAAGTCGGGATCTTTGACTAAACTAAAACTAGCATACTTTGCTAAAGAGAGTTAGCTACTCGGATGGAGATGGTTATACCTTGCTTGTCTTGAACTCCTTCGTCTTCAAAGCTCCGATGGTGGTCCAATGGCTTCTTCTCGTCGTCTTCGTACGCCGAAGATAGATCCACCTGAAAGCTCCAACCTTTATCTCCTTCTTCGTTCTTTGAAGAAACTAGTTCACTTGGTTTGCTAAACCTAGTGAACTAGAATGAGTAGAGAGGAAATAGAATGGGATTTTATCTATGGTTCTTGATTCTCAACTCATGAGACAAGAGAACCATAGATCAAGAGAGGGAGCAAGAGGTTGAGGGTGAGAGCAAGAGGAGAGCTCAAGAACAAGAGAGAGAATGAGCAAGAAAGAATGAGCAAGTATTTTGTCTCTCACCCTCTCATAATCCAAAGCAATGATAACTCATCATATTAACAAAAGTCTTATGTGATGGTTAGAAGCAACCACAACCATATCATTTCATGCACTCATTTTACACAAATGAGCAAGTAAACAAAAGTCTTTGCCATGAAATGATGGCTATGGTCATCATGATGGTCAACTAGTCAAGCCTAGTCAACCGGTCAACAAGTCAACAAAAGTCAACAAGTCACCAAAGTCAACAAGTCAACAAAAGTCAACAAGTCAACAACCATATCACCATAATACTTAATTAATATAATAGTTAATCACATATCATATTCTCATTAGGGTTGAGCATAAAGTCAAAAAAAGTCAACGGTCAACTGTCAACAACCCTAATGAGAATCCGCTGCCTCTGCCTCCCTGTCAACTGTGCATACACACCCGCATCCGCGTTCCGAGGAACACGAATGCAAACTGGATAAATCCAATCCCATAAGGTACACTAGGATCTGGCTTAAACCAAAGCCCGCTAGTGTAAACTGTCCGGACACTGTACGTGCACAAGTGCACTGATATGACCGAACCCTGTCGCAAAACCATGCGACCTGTCGCAATACCATGCGACCTCTACTCTTTTGCCTAAAGGCGAAAAGCTTTCTGTGTGGGACTCTAAAGACTCGACACTACGCTGGCAGTGGGTTTAACCACAGACCGCAAGCGGCACTAGCTGTGCGTAACGGTCCCCAGGTAATGCCGACAAGAAGACGGACGAGGAGAAACCCATCTGAACTCCTACTGAGCCTGAGTGTGACATTCTCCGTACAGTCCGGTCTGTTCGTCTGATACATCGCATGGCGGGCCTAGGGGGCGGTAAACGTCAGTCCCCCAATAGCGGTACAAGTCGTGCCGGAGGGAAGCCCAAAACACCCTGAGATAACACTGGAAACCTACCAGTATATCTCGTTTGCCCTGGCCAGGGACTACTCGTGTAATGGCTCTCCTAGACACAGCGCGATGTCAACCCCCAATACCGGGAGAGACGAATCCTGTCTAACCGTCACTGCCTCCAAGTGCTTCGGGACTGCACCCAACCACTACCTGTTTGCACGACTCCTTTGAGCCGTGGTAGGGTAGTGATCAAAGTACAGTGGGAACACACTCGAGGCGGAGTGACAGTGTCAAGTCAGCGGACTAAGCTGTACTCATGTCACCTGGGAACTGATAACTGACGATAGGTATAATACCAACTAGTCAGTTCCCGACGAGTTCTGTCCAGTGTACCCGTAACCTAACGAGCACCCACATACTATCTCAAGTACGACGTACTGACGGCTGTGGGACAGACCGTCTCCCACACTGGGATGAGAAGCGCATGCGCTGGTCTACTCCGGAGTATCGATGCCCTGTCTCGATAGTCCTGCGACCAGGGACCTGCATAAGGATGTGCTTATAGATTACCCAGCCCCACTAGTGTGACGGCCATCACATCGCTGGTAATCAAGCAAAGATCCTAAGGGCTCTACTAATGTGTATAGGCGATATACAAAAATAAACACATGTACACATTGAAGTAGAAACAAACCAAGTAGCATACTACTATTTTGAGCAAGATTGTATATACAAGGTGAATATCCCAAGCATCCATTAAGTAATATACAAACTAGTATGATACAGTAATGGCCTCTAGGGCATATACACTAACAGATGTTGCGCTGTGCTCGATTGGTCGTGACAGGGAAGTCCCTGGCCAGGGCTGATTTAGAGATTTACTGGTAAGTGTTACCAGTAGTTTCTCGACCCGTTATGAGCCTCACATCGGCACGACTTATCGGTTATTGGGGTCTGACGTTTACCACCCCTAGACTTGATATGCGACATATCAGACGAGAAGACCGGACTATACGGGAAGTGTTACCTGCAGGCTTTTATAGGAGTTGGAGCGGGCTTGCTTGCTGATCTTCTGATCACTCAATACCCGGGTGGTCGTTATGTCCAGCTAGTACCGCTGAAGGCTTGTGGGTGCTTGATGTGATCATCACCTACTACCGGCGTATTGACGAGTCTTTAGAGTCCTACACAGAGGTTTTACTGGCTCAGGCAAAACGAAATAGGAGCGCATATGTGATATGTGCGAGACCGAGAATGATGCGTGTATGTGATACCGTAATCTATTCTCACGATTTTTTGTATCGCGAGGTTATATGTGATATAGCCGGGTTATCGAATCAAGTGTTGATTCGATAAGTCGATACAATGGATGTTAGTCGGTTATATGTGATATGACCGGATTATTAAGTCAACTGTTGATTTAATAATTTATTGTATAATTGTATATTTGATATACTAGTTTATATTAACTAACACTTGTTCACTTTAGGTTTTTTCTCACATGTACACAACTTTAATATATATGTGATATATATTAAAATGTGTTTTCTTTTTGTATCATTGTTGATGATACAACATTCATGGGTGTATGAGACTTACACCATGCTATTTGTTATGTTGGGATTAATATATTTAAAGTAATTACAAAATTAGTGGAAAATTAGAAAATGCATGAAGCTTGTGGAAGCTTGTGGATGCATTGACTAAAGTCCACTAAATTTGTTTTTACTTTGGATTTTTAACCTAACCATCACACTTAGCTATGGTAATGTCTCTACATGAGTTAGTATATGATACTTACTCACCATGGTTAGCTCACTCACTTGATCATTATCCTCATCTCTTTCTTTTGTTCATCTTCTTCTTCATTGTTAAAAAGAAAAAGATTGCTAGGGTTTGATCCAAAGTGAGAAAGATTGTGAGAAATAAAATTCTAAAGAGAACCCACTTCCTATTTCTCCATCCTCTACTAGACTAGCACTTTAGTTTAGGGTGTTTGCTTCACTAATTCTCAAGTTAGTGAAGTAGAAGCTTGAGTTGTCATCCCCTCGACGTAGATCATCTTCGGCCACGAAGACTTCAAGTAAGGACACGTCTTTCGCCTCGTGAAGCCATGCAAGAGTCCGGGAGAACCACGATCGCAGCGAAGGGACTTCAACAAGGAGCTATAGAAGTGAAAGGCCGATCTACAAAGGTTGTATTTCGTATTCACTTAGTCATAGATGCTATTTTCATACATGTAAAACCCTAATTTTCTAGCAGAGATCTAGTTTAGGGTTGTTAGGCACGACTAAAATTTTAATCGGACATGGTTGATGCTTTCTTGAACCTTGTTAGAGTGCCTAGTAACCTTACAAAAGTTTTTGAGAAATTCAGAGAATATAAGAACGCAGTAGAGAACCAAACGGGTAAACGTATTAAGATCCTTCGATCTGATCAAGGAGGAGAATACTTGAGCAATGAGTTCCTAGATTATCTAAAAGAGAATGGGATTCTCTCTCAGCTTACTCCTCCTTATACACCACAGCACTACGGTGTATCGGAGCATAGGAATCGCACCCTATTAGATATGGTGCGCTCTATGATGAGCAATACTGAGTTGCCTATTTCCTTATGGGGCTATGCGCTGGAGACAGCTGCATACCTATTGAGTAGAGTTCCAATCAAATCAGTGCCTACCACTCCATATGAGATATGGAATGGGGAAAGGCCATGTCTTAATTTTATTCAGATATGGGGTTGTCCGGCCTATGTGAAAACACAAAATCCGGAAAAACTCGAGGTAAGGTCTGTTCTGTGCAAGTTTATTGGATATCCCATGCATTCGCGAGGGTATATCTTCTACCGCTCTGAGGAACAAAAGGTGTTTGTTTCTCGACATGCCACCTTTATTAGAAAAGGAATTTCTTGCAAAGGAAATTAGTGGCAAGGAGGTAGAACTGGAAGAAGTTCCAGCTACACAAACTGCAACAGAAAATTTGGTGGAACCAGAGGATTCTGTAGTTCCCGACAAACCCCTGCCTTTCCGCCGATCTAGTAGGGTTCCTCATCTACCTGAGAGATACTACGGTTTTCTCATCGATGGTGGTAGCGAGGATTGCATCATGGAAGATGATGACCCGACTAGTTTTGAACTGGCCATCACGAGTGGTGACTCTGTGAAATGGCTGAATGCAATGCGATCTGAGATGGAATCCATGTACACCAACAAAGTATTGACTTTGGAAGTTGCTCCTAAAAGGGTAAAACCCATTGGGAGCAAATGGATCTTTAAGAAGAAACTTGGTGTGGATGGAAAAGTTGAGACTTTCAAAGCTAGACTTGTTGCAAAAGGTTTTCGTCAACAACCGGGTGTGGATTATGACGAAACCTTTTCTCCAGTGGCTATGCTTAAGTCCATCCGGATCTTGCTTGCCATTGCTGCATACCATGACTACGAAATCTGGCAAATGGATGTTAAGACCGCCTTTCTAAATGGTGATTTAGAGGAGTGCGTGTACATGACTCAGCCAGAAGGCGTCGTAGATAGTGGGAGAAGCGGAAAGGTGTGCAAGCTGCTTAAATCCATCTACGGGTTAAAGCAGGCATCGCGGAGTTACAATATCTGTTTTGATATTGTAGTCAAAGAGTTTGATTTCATCAAAAACATAAATGAACCTTGTATATATAAGAAGGTGGCAGATCGTAAGGTTGTCTTCCTCGTATTGTACGTAGATGACATACTCTTTATAGGAAATGATATTCTTATGCAGCACTCGGTTAAACTCTTGTTATCACATAGATTCTTAATGAAAGATCTAGGTGATGCCTCCTACATTTTGGGAATTAAGATCTATAGAGATAGATCTAGACGGATACTGGAATTGTCCCAATCCAGGTACATTGACACCATACTAAAGAGGTTTAGTATGTAAGAATCCAAGCGTGGGAACTTACCCACGATCTCTGGACTCACTCTCTCCAAAGAGATGTCTCCCAATACTGATTTGGAAAGAGCTCGCATGCAAGGGATACCCTATGCTTCGGCAGTAGGCTCTATCATGTACGCGATGCTATGTACCAGACCCGATGTAGCATACTCACTAAGTGTAGTGAGTAGGTATCAAGCAGATCCTGGAGAGAATCACTGGACAGCTGTGAAGAACATTCTCAAGTACTTGAGAAGGACTAAAGAGATGTTCTTGGTGTATGGTAACGGAGAACTCCAGGTGGAATCCTTTACCGATTCGAGCTTACAGAGTGATAAGGACGACTCTCAGTCGCACCCGGGATTTGTCTTTACCCTAAATGAAGGGGCGGTTTGTTGGAAGTGTTCCAAACAGGAAACCATGGCAGACTCGACGATGGAGGCCGAATACATCGCTGCCAACGATACTGCCAAAGAGGCTGTCTGGATAAAGAAGTTCATCACTGAAGTTGGTGTGGTTACATCCATTGAGTATCCAATACTTCTGTATTGTGATAACAATGGAGCTGTGGTTTTGGCCAAGGAACCCAGGTCCCATCAGAAGTCCAGACATATTCTGAGGTGGTATCACCTGATCCGGGAGATAGTTGATCGCCGGGAGATCGAGGTTAGGAGAGTTGATACGAAAGACAACACTGCGGATCCACTCACAAAGGCCATTCCTCAGATACAATTTAAGAGACTCTTCGGAATGTTGGGTATGAGATACTACAACAGCTGGCCTTAGTGCAAATAGGAGATTGTTAGTTATGTATATGCCCTAGAGGACATTGATGTACATATGATGTATATTATAATGGATGCTTGGATATATAGAGAGAGGACTTTCTTGCTCAATATGATAGTATGCTATCTGGTTTCACTTTATCTTAACGTGTTAACAAATACTGTTTTGTGATCACATGTTGATAAAGCCCTTAGAATATGTACTCGACTACTAGGACTATGATGGGATCATAATAGTAGGGCCAGGGTAGTCAACGAGTACATCCTATAACTGTTCCTAGTCGAGGGTGTATCGAGACAGGGCATCGATACTCCAGAGTAGACTAGCGTAAACGCATCTTGACCCATATGATGGGCGATGGATGTGTTAGTTGTATGTATGCCCTAGAGGCCAGTATTGTACAGATGATGTATATTATATTGGATGCTTGGACATATATAGAGATGACTTTCTTGCTCGATATGATAGTATGCTATCTGGTTACTCTTTATCTTAACATGTACACTTGTCTCTTTATACTGTCTTATAGTTACATGTTGGTAAAGCCCTTAGGATATGTACTTGACTACCTGGACTGTGATGCAGATCATACTAGTGGGGACATAGTAGTCCATAAGTACATCCTTCAAAGTCCCTAGTCGTGGGTGTATCGAGACGGGGCATCGATATACCAGAGTAGACTAGCGTATACGCTTCTCGACCCATGAGATGGGCGATGGATGATCCCACATCCATTGGTGTTTGACATCAGAGATGGTGTACGGGTGCTCAGTGGAGACTGGGTACACTGGACGGACTCGCCGAGAACTCCCAGATGGTATTATACCTCACGTCATATGGCAGTTCTCAGGTGACACATGTACAGGTTAGTCTGTAGACCCGAGATCGTCATAGAGTCTTGTGTGATTCCCACTGTGCTTTGATCTCCACCTTACCACGTCCATGAGGGCGTGCAAAACGGTGGTCTTTGGGTACAGTCCTGAGTCACATGGAGGCAATGAGCGATAGGAGGGGTTTCGTCTCTCCCGGTATTGGGGGTTGATGTTGCGCTGTGCTCGAATGGCCATAACAGGGAAGTCCCTGGCTAGGGCTGATCAGAGATTTGCTGGTAAGTGTTACCAGTAGTTTCTCGACCCGTTATGAGCCTCACATCGGCACGACTTATCGGTTATTGGGGTCTGACGTTTACCACCCCTAGACTTGATATGCGACATATCAGACGAACAGACCGGACTGTATGGTAAGTGTTACTGGTTGGATTCACAGGAGTGTGAGCGGGCTAGCTCATCGATCTTCTGATCGCTCAATACCCGGATGGCCGTTACATTTAGCAGACCGCTTGCGGCTTGTGGATGCTTAATATGATCATCATCTGCTACCGGCGTATTGACGAGTCCTTAGAGTCCTACACAGAAGTTTCCTGGCTCAAGCGAAACGAAATAGAAGCGCATATGAGATATGTGCAGGACCGAGAATAATGCGTGTATGTGATACCGTATTCCATTCTCGCGATGAATGTTTCGATTGGTTGTATGTGATATAACCTAGTTATCGAATCGAAGATCGATTCGATAAGCCGATACATTGAATACTAGTCGGTCATGTGCGACATGGCCGGATCATTGAATCAAGTGTTGATTTAATGATTTAATGTATAATTATATATTTGATATATTACTTTACATTAACTAGTATTGGTTCACTTTAAACGGATTTTTCTCACTTGATGCACATTGTATATGTGATATGCTTTTGTGCACATTTCTGTATCATGTTTGATGATACTTGATCATTTGGTTAAATGTATAGATTTAAACCATGGTTAATTTGATAATTAGGGTTTTACATATTTATTTATTTGTTCATTTATTTATTTGAAAATGATTTAAAGAGAATGGTGGCTTTCTTTTGTCTTAAGTTGAAGCTTCATGAAGCCTTGACTTTTGCAACCATTCTTGTCCTTATGCTTAACCCTAACTCTCCAAATGACCATGGTTTATTCTCTACACTTAACCCAAGTTAGATTATGATAAGTATGAATTTTCTTTTCATTTTAAAAAACTTATCATAAAACTAGCTTCATCTTCTCCTTCTTCTTCAAGATAGAAACCTTGATGCCATCAATGGCAACTTGAGTTCTAGTGAGAGAAATCCAATTCTAAAGTGAACCCACCTCCTATTTCTTCACCCTCTACCTCTTGCCAAGTTGTTTTGGGTGTTTTCTTCACAAGTTTCACAGCTTTGTGAAGTCGGAGCTTGAACTTGTGATGCCTCGACGTAGATCGTCTTTGACACGAAGCCGACGACCTATTCCGCTCGTTTCTCCGATGAAGCCGACGATTGAGTTCAGGATTCATGATGGACAGCGAGAGGACACCCACGTGGAGCTAAGGAAGTGGAGAACCGGTTCTACAAAGGTTGTAACGTCTAACTTTTAGTTAAAGTGTTAACTAGTTTTGGATTTCACCTAAACATCTAGTCTACGATCCGTATTAGGGTTTCTCGGCACCCATAAAATTTTAAATTGCCATGGTTGATGCCTTGTGTGACCTCTATAGTGTGCCTAGGAACCCTACAGTGGTATCAAAGCCTAGCTAGAGCCTTAGGCGAAGTCTAGACGGAGTTTGAAGTCCAAACGAACCGAAAACCTAACTCACAAAATGCTCTCTGTACATTTTCTAAAATCTGGGATTTTTCCAAATTAAAAATATGCAGAAAAATCAGCAGGTAATTCTAAGAGTTACTATGAAATTCGACAGCCCAAATCCACCAAGTCGCCGCGGTTCCGCGGCATGAGCATGGCTCATGCGGCGGTCCGCGGCCGTACGGCCTCATTAAACAAAGAATTCTGCATAGTAATTCTTATTTTCCAGTGCTGGTTTTCCTGGGTTTTTTTAAAATTTATTCAAGAGTTGCATTTTCTGGGGTTGTATTGGGAATCGTAGATTCGATCGGATTGTTAAACTTCGTCTATATGTTTTTCCGGATAATTTTTGGTATGTTAAAAAGTTCGACCGGATATAAATACCCAACTTTTCCCCTGCCGGAAAATATCCAAGTGTTGGATTTTTGCATGGTTTAAGGACATTCTAAGTAGTGCAAGTAACGCGATGGTCCCTCTAGAAGACAACAAACCTTAACTCGATTATGTGACCGTCTTGAACTGCCCTTTGAACCTTCGGGTTTGGGGCAGTACGGCGTGCCACATGTGAGACGTTGGCTTGACCCTTCTACGGCTGGACCGTTGGTACTGAGGCATGAAGCGAATGTCTTTGAACCTATTTCATGTGTTGGACGGTTTCGGGAAAACTTGGGTGTTCGAATGTTCGATCGGAAAGTTTAATATATTCTATTTATCCGGAATGGGATACAATAATTGGAATTCACAAACAGTTATGAGATAACTGAATGAATGATATAAATCTAGCGGTTTAGTTTCATTTGATGTTGAAAAGAGTTTTCGATAATGAGACTAAAATGCGGGGTTTATAATTGTTAGGCATGTGATGTCTAAGCTATTCATTGGATTAGGCATGTGATGTCTAATAAGATTGCGGATTCCAACTGTTGTAGTTTTACACTTTCTTTTCTGTGACCGTAAGTGTAGTATGTTCATATCGCCGGTTTCGTTGCTATACGTCAACGACAATTGGGGTATGCATACTTACTTACGTTGATGACATGTGATGTTATGTGTTGCTGGATATGTTATATTGGATCGTCGTGTTTGAATAGCCGGGGGTTTTTATGTGAGATGAGTGTTTTTCATTTTCATTCATGTAAAAACTTGTATGTAATATTCTTTTATTTGGGGCACTTCCAGGTTGCGGAAGTTGTCACCTTTTGTATATTGTTTACTTTTCCGCATTAGGATAGACCCAAGGAGGGGAGCACAAGTAACCGGGTTCTGGGGTCCAGTGGGAGACCAACTCGAGGAGTCGAGTCCGGGTCTCCTAACCCTAGAATTGGCAGGGTTGCTTGCCGCTCTCGTAGGGGTCTAGGGGTGTGGGATTGGCTATTCATCACGACCGTGGAATCCATGTTTTATACTGGCTCGTATTGAAAACACGGACGTCCTAGTATATCCAATGTTTCATATGTTTCTTCTGCTGCGATATCTGTGATGCGATCATGCGATGTTCTGTGATAGATATAGTATATAGTATATATGATATATTATATAGACGTTACTTATGTTTTACACCCGCACTAGCCCTGCCCTGCTCGGTCGTTAGTTACCTAACCTAACGGTGCACGAGGGGACATCGAGGCGAATGCGGATGGCATAAGTGTACGTCGTATTTATCTGTGATGTTTAGGTATTTAAATGATGGGACTTCATTAATGTGATTAATGAAAGAAAAGAAACCAAATGATGTTGTAGAATCAAATTTTAAATTAAACAGGTAGCTACAGTTCTTACTTTGCATAGCGGTATATATGATATACCCTGCACCTTATTCGATGAGGAAAGGACCGAGATCACTTCACCGGGAGTGACTCCTTTAGCGATAACTGGCAGATGCTACACACTCGGTTTGACTTTTGATTGCTTCTATAGTTTCTTCTTTGCACAGTGATATATATGATATATCCCGCACCTCATTCGACGAGGAAAGGGCCGACGATCCCTTCACCGGGAGTGACCCCTTTAGCCAAACTAGAAAAGCCTCAAAATCACTCCATTTCAAAACTATATTTGATCCTACAACGATATCAAGTTCATTACGCAATAGGTTTTCTGAAAACCTGCGTAGCCCTCCGTCATTTCAGATAAGTACAAATTAGTATTCGTGCTGCGGTAGTCTGGCATTCGTCAAGGCGTAGTGTACGGTAGCTAACTAGTATTTATCTGCTTATGCATATGATGCAGATTAGATTAGGGTATTCGTACGGCGTTGTTTGGCATTCGTCAAGGGTCGTGTGGGTGGGTTTAATTCAATCAAGAAATGTATGGGTTGAACTTGACTAGTGGACTATGGGTTGTTTGGCATTCGTCAAGGTCATAGAACACTAGGGGTAAAATATTATCGGGAATTTCAAGTGTTGAAATTTGCAATGAGATTGCATACCTTCTATGAGATAGTTGGATCCCGATACCCACTGCGAGTAAGAGTTACTCCTGGGAGAGTTTTACATATTGCAATTAGCCGATCAAGTAGGTGTCTAGAAAGGTGTCAACGGGGTTACGCCTCTGGGAAAACGAGGTTTACATTAATTAGGTTCGTGCGAAAGCACGGGGGACCTCCCTCAAAGTACTGACACTGGCCTGGCTGAAAGATTGGCGAACTTGTAGTGTGTAATTAATCCCGGCTAGTCTTTCCTTTTAGGGTTTGAAGGAAGATTTGATAAAAAGCAGTGGGAGCCATCCTGATTAGATAAGATAATAACCAATCTGATCTTGCACGAGCATACGCTAAAGTGTTTTCTTCTCTCTCTCTCCAGGTAGCGACCATTTCATGCCCTAACAAAGATAATAATATGGATGTATTGACCGAACCCGCATGTTATACTGTGCAGGGGAACATTGAACCCGTTCTATCTTATAAGAGTTATAAAGATGAACAGGAAACAGGAGAATATCTGGATTCTCACACCGCCCAAAAAGAGAACATGCATGTTGATGCATCATCTTCGGGTGTGTTTGTCATTGAGAACTGTTTCTCAGTTCACCCTACGTCCTGGGTATTGGATACCGGATCAGGATCCCACATATGTAAGATGTTACATGGGCTACGGAAAGGTAGAGAACTGGGAAAAGGTGATCATTCCGTTCAAGTAGGGAATGGGGCAAATGTTGCAGCCAAAGCAGTTGGCGAATATCACCTAGTATTACCAAGTGGTGATACAATAATTCTGAATGAGTGCTATTATATACCAAACATGATGTGCAACATTATATCAGTTTCTTTATTGAGTAAAGAAGGATATAATTTTGTAGTAAAGGATAATG
The DNA here is from genome assembly GCA_030015575.1 of Agapanthus africanus. Taxonomy (NCBI): domain Eukaryota; kingdom Viridiplantae; phylum Streptophyta; class Magnoliopsida; order Asparagales; family Amaryllidaceae; genus Agapanthus; species Agapanthus africanus. The sequence goes on from CM057349.1 coordinate 142,577,957, forward strand.
TTATGAACATATTCCTGGATCAAAAGTTGATTGCTTCAGGCTCGCTACATAATGGCATATTCATTCTAAATCAAAATACAGTCCTCAATATACAAAAAACACACAAGAGGAAAAGTTCAGAAATGAACGAATCCTTCTTGTGGCATTGTAGACTTGGTCATATCAATGCGACACGACTGGCTAAGTTACATAAGGATGGTTATTTGAATCCGTTCGAATTATCATCTTATGATACTTGCCATTCATGTCTCAAAGGAAAAATGACCAAAGCTCCGTTTAGTGGACACGGAGAAAGAGTTACTGAACTCTTAGGACTAGTACATAGTGATGTATGCGGTCCCATGTCTACCCATGCCAGGAACGGTTCTTCCTACTTCATTACATTCACTGACGATCTCTCTAGATACGGGCATGTGTTCCTTTTGAAACACAAGTCTGAAGCTTTTGAGAAATTCAGAGAATATAAGCAAGAAGTAGAGAACCAAACGGGCAAAAGTATTAAGATCCTTCGATCTGATCGAGGAGGAGAATACTTGGGCAATGAGTTCCAAGATTATCTAAAAGAGAATGGGATTCTCTCTCAGCTTACTCCACCTTATACACCACAGCACAACGGTGTATCGGAACGAAGGAATCACACCCTATTAGATATGGTGCGTTCAATGATGAGTACAGCTGAGTTACCTATTTCCTTCTGGGGGTATGCGCTTGAAACAGCCATACACCTATTGAATATGGTTCCTACCAAATCAGTGCCTACCACTCCATATGAGATATGGAAAGGGAAGAGACCATCTCTTAAGTATGTTAAGATATGGGGTTGTCCAGCCTATGTCAAAAGACAAAATCCGGACAAACTCGAGGCGAGATCAGTCTTATGTAAGTTTGTAGGATATCCTAAAAATTCACAAGGGTATATCTTCTACCACCCCGAGGAACAAAAGGTGTTTGTTTCTCGACATGCCACTTTCTTAGAAAAAGGTTTTCTTATGAAACAGATTAATGGCATTGAGGTAGAACTGGAAGAGGTTCCAGCAACACAAACAATAACTGAAGATTTAGTAGAACCAGAGGATTCAGTAGTACCCGATGAACCCCAGCCTCTCCGCCGATCTAGCAGGGCTTCTCGTCCACCTGAGAGATACTACGGTTTTCTCATTGACGGTGGAAGCGAAGATTGCATCATGGAGGATGATGACCCAACTAGCTTCGAGCAGGCCATCACGAGTAGGGACTCAATGAAATGGCTGGATGCTATGCGGTCCGAGATGGAATCCATGTACACCAATAAAGTATAGACTTTGGAAATTGCTCCTGAAGGGGTAAAACCCATTGGGAGCAAGTGGATCTTTAAGAAGAAACTTGGTGTAGATGGGAAAGTGGAGACTTTCAAAGCTAGACTTGTAGCAAAAGGTTTTCGTCAAAGACCAGGTGTGGACTACGACGAAACCTTTTCTCCAGTGGCTATGCTTAAATCCATCCGGATCATGCTTGCCATCGCTGCATATCACGACTACGAAATCTGGCAAATGTATGTTAAGACCGCCTTTCTAAATGGTGATTTAGAAGAGTGCGTGTACATGACTCAGCCAGAGGGCTTCGTAGATAGTGGGAGCAGCAGGAAGGTGTGCAAGCTGCTTAAATCCATTTATGGATTAAAGCAAGCATCGCGGAGTTGGAACATCTGCTTTGACGTCGTTATCAAAGAGTTTGATTTCGTCAAAAACCCAGATGAATCTTGTATCTACAAGAAGGTGGCAGGGAGTAAGGTTGTCTTCCTCGTATTGTACGTGGATGACATACTCTTGATAGGAAATGATATTCCTATGCTGCAATCGGTCAAGCTCTTCTTATCATAGAGATTCTCAATGAAAGATCTTGGTGATGCCTCCTGCATATTGGGAATCAGGATCTATAGAGATAGATCCAAACGGATATTGGGATTGTCCCAATCCAGGTACATTGACACCATACTAAAGAGGTTTAGTATGGAAGAATCCAAGCGTGGGAACTTGCCCACGATCTCTGGAGTCACTCTCTCCAAAGAGATGTCTCCCAAGACTGATTTGGAGAGAGCTCGCATGCAAGGGATACCCTATGCTTCAGCTGTAGGCTCTATCATGTACGCGATGCTATGTACCAGGCCCGATGTTACATACTCACTAAGTGTAGTGAGCAGGTATCAAGCTGATCCTGGAGAGAGTCACTGGACAGCTGTGAAGAGCATTCTCAAGTACTTACGAAGGACTAAAGAGATGCTCTTGGTGTATGGTAACGGGGAACTCCAAGTGGAGTCCTTTACCGATTCGAGCTTCCAGAGTGATAAGGACGACTCTAAGTCGCAGTCGGGTTTTGTCTTTACCCTTTACGGAGGGGCGGTTAGCTGGAAGAGTTCCAAGCAGGAAACCGTGGCAGACTCGACGATGGAGGCTGAATACATCGCTGCCAACGATGCTGCTAAAGAAGCTGTTTGGATCAAGAAGTTCATTACTGAACTTGGTGTGGTTCCATCCATTGAGCATCCAATACCTTTGTATTGCGATAACAATGGAGCAGTGGCTTTAGCCAAGGAACCTAGGTCCCATCAGCGATCAAGGCATATTCTGAGGCGGTATCACCTGATCCGGGAGATAGTTGATCGCCGGGAGATCGAGGTCAGGAGGGTTGACACGAAGAACAACACGGCGGATCCACTCACGAAAGCCATTCCCCAGATACAGTTTGAGAGACTCTTCGGGATGCTCGGTATGCGATACTACAGCAGCTGGCCCTAGTGCAAGTGGGAGATTGTTAGTTGTATGTATGCCCTAGAGGCCAGTATTGTACAGATGATGTATATTATATTGGATGCTTGGACATATATAGAGATGACTTTCTTGCTCGATATGATAGTATGCTATCTGGTTACTCTTTATCTTAACATGTACACTTGTCTCTTTATACTGTCTTATAGTTACATGTTGGTAAAGCCCTTAGGATATGTACTTGACTACCTGGACTGTGATGCAGATCATACTAGTGGGGACATGGTAGTCCATAAGTACATCCTTCAAAGTCCCTAGTCGTGGGTGTATCGAGACGGGGCATCGATATACCAGAGTAGACTAGCGTATACGCTTCTCGACCCATGAGATGGGCGATGGATGATCCCACATCCATTGGTGTTTGACATCAGAGATGGTGTACGGGTGCTCAGTGGAGACTGGGTACACTGGACGGACTCGCCGAGAACTCCCAGATGGTATTATACCTCACGTCAGATGGCAGTTCTCAGGTGACACTTGTACAGGTTAGTCTGTAGACCCGAGATCGTCATAGAGTCTTGTGTGATTCCCACTGTGCTTTGATCTCCACCTTACCACGTCCATGAGGGCGTGCAAAACGGTGGTCTTTGGGTACAGTCCCGAGTCACATGGAGGCAATGAGAGATAGGAGGGGTTTCGTCTCTCCCGGTATTGGGGGTTGATGTTGCGCTGTGCTCGATTGGCCGTAACAGGGAAGTCCCTGGCCAGGGCTGATCAGAGATTTGCTGGTAAGTGTTACCAGTAGTTTCTCGACCCGTTATGAGCCTCACATCGGCACGACTTATCGGTTATTAGGGTCTGACGTTTACCACCCCTAGACTTGATATACGACATATCAGACGAACAGACCGGACTGTACGGTAAGTGTTACTGGTTGGATTCACAGGAGTGTGAGCGGGCTAGCTCGTCGATCTTCTGATCGCTCAATACCCGGATGGCCGTTACGTTTAGCAGACCGCTTGCGGCTTGTAGATGCTTGATATGATCATCATCTGCTACCGGCGTATTGACGAGTCTTTAGAGTCCTACACAGAGGTTTCCTGGCTCAAGCGAAATGAAATAGGAGCGCATATGAGATATGTGCAGGACCGAGAATAATGCGTTTATGTGATACCGTATTCCATTCTCGCGATGAATGTTTCGATTGGTTGTATGTGATATAACCTAGTTATCGAATCGAAGATCGATTCGATAAGCCGATACATTGAATACTAGTCGGTCATGTGCGACATGGCCGGATCATTGAATCAAGTGTTGATTTAATGATTTAATGTATAATTATATATTTGATATATTACTTTACATTAACTAGTATTGGTTCACTTTAAACGGATTTTTCTCACTTGATGCACATTGTATATGTGATATGCTTTTGTGCACATTTCTGTATCATGTTTGATGATACTTGATCATTTGGTTAAATGTATAGAATTAAACCATGGTTAATTTGATAATTAGGGTTTTACATATTTATTTATTTGTTCATTTATTTATTTGAAAATGATTTAAAGAGAATGGTGGCTTTCTTTTGTCTTAAGTTGAAGCTTCATGAAGCCTTGACTTTTGCAACCATTCTTGTCCTCATGCTTAACCCTAACTCTCCAAATGACCATGGTTTATTCTCTACATTTAACCCAAGTTAGATTATGATAAGTATGAATTTTGTTTTCATTTTAAAAAACTTATCATAAAACTTGCTTCATCTTCTCCTTCTTCTTCAAGATAGAAACTTTGATGCCATCAATGGCAACTTGAGTTCTAGTGAGAGAAATCCAATTCTAAAGTGAACCCACCTCCTATTTCTTCACCCTCTACCTCTTTCCAAGTTGTTTTGGGTGTTTTCTTCACAAGTTTCACAACTTTGTGAAGTCGGATCTTGAACTTGTGATGCCTCGACGTAGATCGTCTTTGACACGAAGCCGACGACCTATTCCGCTCGTTTCTCCGATGAAGCCGACGATTGAGTTCGGGATTCATGATGGACAGCGAGAGGACACCCACGTGGAGCTAAGGAAGTGGAGAACCGGATCTACAAAGGTTGTAGCATCTAACTTTTTGTTAAAGTGTTAACTAGTTTTGGATTTCACCTAAACATCTAGTCTACGATCCGTATTAGGGTTTCTCGGCACCCATAAAATTTTAAATTGGCATGGTTGATGCCTTGTGTGACCTCTATAGTGTGACTAGGAACCCTACAGGATGATCCCATATCCATTGGTGTTGGACATCAAAGATGGTGTACGGGTGCTCAGTGGAGACTGGATACACTGAACGGGCTTGCCGAGAACTCCTGGATGGTATTATACCTATCGTCAGATAGCAGTTCTCTGGTGACACTGGTACAGGTTAGTCTGTAGACCCGAGATCGTCATAGAGTCTTGTGTGATTCCCACTGTGCTTTGATTTCCACCTTACCACGTCCAAGAGGGCGTGCAAAACGGTGGCTTTTGGGTACAGTCCCGAATCACATGGAGGCAATGAGCGATAGGAGGGGTTTCATCTCTCCCGGTATAGGGAGTTGATGTTGTGCTGTATTCGATTGGCTATAACTGGAAGTCCCTGGCCAGGGCTGATATGGAGATTTACTGGTAAGTGTTATTAGTAGTTTCATGACCCGTTATGAGCCTTACATCAACACGACATATCGGTTACTGGGGTCTGACGTTTACCACCCCTAGACTAGATATGCAACATATCAGACGAAGAGATTGGACTGTACGGGGGTGTTACTGATTGGATTTGCAGAAGAATGTACAGTCTTGCTTGTTGATCTTCTGATTGCTCAATACACGGGTGGCTGTTACATTTAGCTGACCGCTTGCATCTTGTGGGTGTTTGATATGATCATCACCTACTGCCGGCGTATTGACGATTCTTTAGAGTCCTATACAGAGGTTTCCTGGCTCAAGCAAAACAGAGTAGGAGCACATATGTGATATGTGCGGGACCGAGAATAATACGATATGAGATACCGTATTATATTCTCGCGATATGAGATATCGGCCGGGTATATGTGATATAGCCGGGTCATCGAATCAAGTGTTGATTCGATGAATTGGTACATGTTATATTAGTCAGTTATATGCAATATAGCCGGATTGTCAGATCAAGAGTTGATTCGATAATTTAATGTATAATTATATATGTGATATATTACATTACGTTAACTAATATAAGCTCGCTTTATTGATTCATTTTCTCACTGGATAATACATTGATGTATATGCGATATATGTTAATTGTATTATTTTCTTTTGTTACAAAATATATTGTATATGTGATATATAATATTGTAACAAGTTAGGGTTACAAATGCAACATGGTTGTTAAGTTTAAACAATGTTAGGCTTTGGATTTGGGTTAGCTTTTGGGTTAGCTTTCTCATGAAGCTTCATGAAGCTTTCCTTTTTGTTTTCTAGCTTGATATTTTGTGAAGATATTTTGTTAACCCAACCCAAACCCTTAACTCTAGTTTATTCTCTACATGAGTTAAGGCCTTCATTTATTAACTCATGGTTGTCATTTGTAACCATAATAATAATTTCATGATTCATCACAAAAGCTTTCTTCTTCTTCTTCCTCCTTGAAAAAGCTTTCTAGTTTTTTGTGAAGTGATGATTTAAAGTGAGAAAATAAAAACAAAAGAGAGCAAAATTCCTACTTCATCATCCTCATCTATTCTAGCCACTTAGATTAGGGTGTTCACTTCATTAATACTTGATTAGAGAAGTAAGTGCTTGAGTTTGAGATTCTTCAAGGTTGATCATTTTCGAAAAAGAAGACTTCAAGCAAGCATGGGTCATTCGACTTGTGGAGCCTCTCTAGAGTCTGAAAGTTCATGGATCGCTGCGAAGGGACTACTACTCAGAGCTTATGAAGCGAAGGAATGGACTACAAAGGTTGCAATCCCTCTCTCTTAGATGTAAAGTTGTTTACATGCAAGTTAACCCTAATTCTCTAGTTAAGATCTTGGTTAGGGTTTGTTTAGCACCCCAAAAATTTCAATATGGCATGTGTGATGCCTTCCTAAACCTTCCTAAGGTGCTATGCTAACCCTTCAGATCATACTACTGGGACCTGGGTAGTACATAAGCACATCCATCAATTGTTCCTAGTCGAGAGAATATCGAGACAGGGCATCAATATTTCAGAGTAGACTGGTGTATACGTTTCTTGACCCTGTATGGGGCGATGGTTGATCCTATATCCATTGGTGTTTGACATCAAAGATTGTACACAGGTGCTCATTAGAGAATGGGTACACTGAACAGGACTCGCCGAGAACTGTTGGGTTACGGCAGCGCCCCGGCCAACAAACCGTGGTCAAATGCGGAACAAAAATTTACTAAACTGGCGCTACCATTACCCGATGCCTTGATCTGCCTTAAACCCTAAATTAGCAAGCTTTATAAAGAAGTTAGAATGGTTATACCGAGTTGATCCGTGTCCTTCGGTCTTCATTCCAAGCTCCTAGTGGTTCCTTGATCAAGTTTGGTTGCCGGTCTTCCTCCATCTACGATGATCCACCTGAGGGAAACAATGCAAGCTTCAGCCTCGTCGAACATGGCAACCGATGCTCCAAGATTGCTAGCAATGGAGAGTGGAGGTGTAGGAATGTGTTACTATATTTTTCCCTCATCATAATATGCTTAATGAGCAACCATAGAAGATGAAGGAGGTGAGGATACATGTGGCATGAGCAACTCAAGAATGGCTAAGTGTTGAGGTGAGTTTGTGAATGAGAGAGTGAGCAAGCTAGTGTAGAAATGACTAAGTCCCCACACCATAAGTGTGGTTGCCCTCTCTCTCACCCCTCACCCCCAAATATTTCACCTTAATATCCAATAAACAAATGCAAACCATACCTTGACCCATGCTTATGCCAACTCACCATCCACCTCATTTCCTAATTGATTTTCTAAAAAGAAAATCAATTAATGAGGTGGACATCTTCTAGAAACCATTCCGTAAAAAATACGGAATACAACCCGGTACATGTATCGAAATACATATACCGTATTCGTATAAAAATACGAATAGCCAAGAGAGAAAATGAATAGTGAACAATAATACTAGAATAAATATATATAAACATATATATATATATATATATAAATTATTAAATCAAAACCTGATTTAATAATCCGGCATAATCCAAAGCCGCTAGTATTATCAACCGTCCGATTAAAGTCTGTGCAGCATGTGCACATATTTAATCGGACACCTGTATGTACCAATATACGTCACCTACATCATATCGCCTAAACCGTGAAAACCCTCTATGTGGGACTCTAAAGACTCGTCAATACGCCGGCAGTGGGTTTAACCACAAGCGCGTCAGCGGCACTAGCTGTACGTAACGGCTATCCAGGTATTGAGCGAAATAGAGGCCGACGAGCAAACTCATCCTGAACCCCTACCGAGCCTGACAGTGACAATATTCGTACAGTCTGGTCTGTTCGTCGAAGATTATCACATATCGAGTCTAGGGGGTGGATAAAGTCAGACCCCTAACAACGCGACTTTTAGTGTCGGCATGAAGCCCATCACCACCAGAGAAACTATCGATCCTGGATCGGTAATTCTTTTCTACCATGGCCATGTATTTCTGGTGATGGCCACCCGTGCACAACGCGACATCAACCCCCAATACCGGGAGAGACGAATCCCCGACGATCCGATCACTGCCTCCATGTGGCTCGGGACTGTACCCAACTAAAACCTGTTTGCACGACTCCTTTGAGCCGTGGTAGGGTAGTAATCAAAGCACAGTGGGAACTTACACGAGACAAATAACGATCTCAGGTTGACAGACTAACCTGTACACATGTCAACTGGGAACTGCTATCTGACAATATGTATAATACCAACTAGCAGGTTCCCGACGAGTCCGTCCAGTGTACTCATAACCCAATGAGCATCTGTATACTATATTAGGTGAACAAACTAACACCAATGGCTTGTGAGACCTGGCCACCGCCCCTCGTCCGGGTCTCGATCAGTAAACACTAGTCTACACTGGAGTATCGATGCCCGGTCTTGATACTCCCACGACTAGGGACATTTAAGGATGTGCTTATAGACCCCCTGCTCCCACGTATATGATCGCCATCACAATGCTGGTAGTCAAGAAAGAATCCTATAAGCTCTATCAACATTTACATGATGATAAAGACAAACCAGATAGCATACTATCATCTCGAGTAAGACTGTTCTACCGGTATAGGTCTTCCCTCAATCATCATAATCACCTGTCCGTGACTATGATAATTGCCTTGAGGGCACTATAGCTAGCAAGAACTCCTAGATGGTACAATACCTATCGTCAGATAGCAGTTCTCTGGTGACACTAGTACAGGTTAGTCTGTAGACCCGAGATCGTCATAGAGTCTTGTGTGGTTCCCACTGTGCTTTGATTTCCTCCCTACCATGGCTCAATGGAGTCGTGCAATCAGGTGGATTTTGGGCACGGTCCCGAGTCACATGGAGGCAATGAGCAATAGGAGGGGTTTTGTATCTCCCGGTATTGAGAGTTGATATTGCGCTATATTCGATTGGCTATAACTGTAAGTCCCTGGCCAGGGCCATTGATGAGATTTACTGGTAAGTGTTATCAGTAGTTTCTCGAACCGTTATAAGCCTTACATCGGCATGACTTATCAAGTTATTGGGGTCTGATGATTCCACCCCCAGACTCGATATGCGACATATCATACGAAGAGACCGGATTGTACGGTAAGTGTTACCTATAGGCTTCATGGGAGTTTGGACAAACTTGCTTGTTGATCTTCTAATCGCTCAATGCCTGGGTAGCCGTTACATCCAGGTAGTATCGCTGACGGCTTGTGGGTGATTGATATGATCATCACCTATTGCTGGCGTATTAACGAGTCTTTAGATTCCGACATAGAAGTTTCCTGGTTCAAGCGAAATGAAGTAGGGCAAATATAATGATATGTGCGGGGGCCTGATTAAATACAAGTATGAGATACCGTATTTTAATCTGGCGGCTATTTGTTATCAGTTTGGTTATATATGATATAACCGGATTATTGAATCAAGTGTTGATTTGATAATGTGATATACAGATAAATGATATTAGTCGATTATATGTGATATAATCGGATTATTAAATCAAGTGTTGATTTAATAATATGATATATATTTATATTTGATATAATTGTATATTGACTAATATTATTGCTCACTAATTATATGCTTATCTGTATGTGTGTGTGTATGTGTGTGTGTGTGTGTGTATAAAGTATGGCATGGTATTTCTAATTTTAGGAAATAGAAATTGAGATAAAAGGGGAGACTTTGGAGGCATGGGCATAGCATGGTTTATTCTATATTATATTCATTTGCTTGCACTATTGAAGCATGGCTACAATTTTTAAGTGTTAAAAATTGTATGTTTCAATAATGTGTGAGCTTTGGGTGAGCCATTCTACACTTCATTCCACACTTAGTTATTTTTCTTGAGTTGAACTCATGTGATGAGTTTCCTCTCTAGCTCTCTCCATCTTCTTCACCTCTACCTCCAAGCTCAATCCCTCACATGAGTTGTGAACCCTTGAGCTTTTGAGAACCCTAATGAGCAAACAACACCCGTAGTTCACCATCCTACACTAGATTAGCGCTTTAGTGCAGTGTGTTTACTTCACTTAAGAGTTTAGTGAAGAGGTAGCTTGGATTAGCGGACTTCAGATGGATCATCTTCGGCATGAAGGCCATCAAAAGGAAGTTTGTTCAACCTTCAAGTGGAGCCAGTGGAGTCACGTGGACTACAACCCGGAGCTTTAGAAGAGAAGGACACGGTCTACAAAGGTTGTAGCCATCCATCTCTTAGCTATAGTTTTTGATATCTTAGTTAAACCCTAATCATCTAGTTTAAGATCTTGGTTAGTGTAGATTAGCACCCCGAATTTTTTAAAAAGGGCATGCTTGATGCTAGTAAAACTAAGTGGTGGTGCTAACGTACACTTTCAGAAGGAATGTGGAATTTCACTACTTGTAATCACTTTAGATAAAATTTTTGTAGTTCTTTTGATTTGATTGAGTTCTTTTCCATCCTCTAGTCTTGCAACTTCTCTCTTTGAGCTTGCAAGATTAGATTTTGGTAATTGAACTCATTTTGCTTGTACTTGAATTCCATTTCAATAAAGGCTTCATTGAGTTCAAATTGTGGTTCTTGTATCTTTTCTTTATTTCTTTTCTCTTTTATTTACTTATTTGTGTTTATTTTACATGATGTGTGAGTAGTTTTTCACTTAGGCAATAGTGAGGTAGGTTGATGAATGGCTTGCCTTCCAACTCCTCATTCTTGATTCTTAGTACTTTTTGCATTTCTTTTCTTAATGTATAAAATATTATTGTGTTATTGCTTGATAAGATATGTTGTTTTAAATGGTTGCAAATCAAGCTTTAACACATATCATATTCCTTCTTTACATATCATTTTGTTGCATTAAGAATTGAAGTTGAAAGGAATGTAAAATTTAGCTAAGTATAGTGAACTAGCTAGATAGAATATGTAGCCATACAAACATATGTTCTATACTTGCAACTTCACTTAGCTCATTTTATCCTCATTTCATCTAAAAACATTAAATTTGTAGTTTCTTTTGTGCTAACTTTGATATCGTATCTTAAAATGATACTTTGTTATCGGTTTAGACGCGGCAAACTTTTTAAGTCAATTCGAAACTAGAAATGGATATTGTTTCCCCAATTGAGAGCAAAATTCTATTCAAAATTCAAAATTTGAACTGAGACAGCGCCTCACGTGCAAAGCACGAGAGCGCTGAGCGCCAAAAGCGCCTGCGCTAAAGAGTCAAAGACTCTGAGGCAGCGCATCACGTGTAAAGCACGAGAGCGCTGAGCGCCAGTGCTAAAGAGTCAAAGACTCTGAGGCAGTGCCTCATGTGCAAAGCACGAGAGCACTGAGCGCCAGCGCTAAAGAGTTAAAGACTCTGTAACAACGCATCACGTGCAAAGCACGAGAGCGCTGGTGCTAGAACTAAATGTTCTCCACCGTTGGATCAAAGATCCAACGAAAATGATAAATCATCAAAATTCAGAATCAAATTCTGCTGAGGAAATATTCCTCGGATCTTCCTAAACAGGAAAGATTGCCCTCTGTAAAACAGCGCACCGTTGGATCAAAGATCCAATGGTGATTAATAAAATCACCAAGATTACAGAATAATCTCTGTTTGGGAAAATATTTTTCCAATCTTGTTAATAACAAGAAAAAAATCTTCTGTAAAACAGAAGCCATAGGATCAAAGATCCAACGGGGGATAAAATCCCCAAACCAATCAGAGATCTTTCAATGAAAGATATCTTTAACCAAATTAACAAACTTTCCTCCATTATATAAAGGACCTAAGACTTCAAGTCTGGGGCAGAGGAGATCATCAAGATCATTAGCAGAGAGGAAACCCCTCCCCCCCCCCATAAACTTCATGTTTTCAGAAAAGAAAAAAAGAAGAGCAAGCTCTAAGAAGAAGAATTTTTCTTCAAGGTAAATGATAATAAGTGAGATCATAACACCTCTTCGACTTTTGAGAGTTTAACTCTCACATCATAAGAACTCAGTTCATTTTTTAGATCACGGATCCATAAGACAAGTTTTTTTTATAAAAACAAAGAGAGCACGGCATCTCATTAGAAAAAAGAAGAATTTAGTTCTTAGATCTATGAGACAAAGTCTCTTATGAACGAGAATTTAATTCTCAGAGCACAAAGTTAATCAGAACTACCAAAGAATAGCCTTAGCGCTCCAATTTAAAAAGAAGCACTTTAGCGTCCCAAGTCTGGCGCTCAACGCGCAGCGCTCCAAGAGCTATTTTAAAAGGAGCGCCTCAGCGCTCCAAGTTTGGCGATCAGCGCAAAACGCACCACGTGCTCCTCACGTGGGCGCTATTTTATAAGAGCGCTCCGCAATCATTGACTGGCGCTCAGCGCCAAGCACACCACGTGCTCCTTACGTGTGCGCTATTTCATAAGAAGCGCCTTAGTGCTCCGGGTCTGGCACTCAGTGCCAAGCGCACCACGTGGTCCTCACGTGTGCGCTATTTTACAAGAAGCGCTTTATCGCTCCAAGTCTGGCGCTCAGCGCCAAACGCACCACGTGCTCCCCACGTGTAGGGTTACTAGGCACACAATAGAGGTCTCACAATGCATCAACCATGCCAACTTTAAATTTTTCCGGTGCCGAGAAACCCTAATACAGATCGTTAACTAGAATTTTAGGCGAAAAAGGAAACTAGTTAACATCTTAACTAAAAGTGAGATGCTACAACCTTTGTAGATCCGGTTATCCACTTCCTTAGCTCCACGTGGTTGTCCCCTCGCTGTCCATCTTGAGTCCCGGACTCTCGCATCGGCTTCATCGGAGAAATGAGCGGAACAGTCGTCGGCTTCGATGCCGAAGATGATCTACGTCGAGGCTTCACAAGATCAAGCTCCAACTTCACCAAGTTGTGAAACTTGTGAAGAAAACACCCTATACTACTTGGCAAGAGGTAGAGGGTGAAGAAATAGGAGGTGGGTTCACTTTAGAATTGGATTTCTCACACTTTTACTCAAGATGCCATTGATGGAATCAAGCTTTCTTTCTTGATGAAGATGATCAAGAAGAAGAAAGAATATGATAAGTGTTGCTTTTAAAATGAAAATAAAATTAATACTTATCATATGCTAACCATGGTAAAGTGTAGAGAATAGATCATGGTTAGTTAGAATGGTTAGGGTTAAGGATGAAGACAAAATGGTAACAAAGTCAAACCTTCATGAAGCTTCTACTAAATACAAAGAAAGCCACCATTTTTCTTCATAATCCTTTCCAAAATCAATAAATAAATAAATGAGTAATAAAAAGGAAACCCTAACCATTACACAACCATGGTTTAATCTTTACACAAAACACAAGTTAGCATGCAACATCAAACATGATACAATCAAGTGCACACAAAATATATCACATATACAATGTGCTTTTCAAGTGAGAAAATTCCTTTAAAGTGAACCAATACTAGTTAATGCAAAGTAATATATCAAATATATAATTATACATTAAATCATTAAATCAACACTTGATTCAATGATCCGGTCATGTCGCACATAACCGACTAGTATCCAATGTATCGACTTATCAAATCAATCTTTGATTCGATAACTAGATTATATCACATACAACCAATCGAAACATTCATCGCGAGAATGAAATGCGGTATCACATACACGCATCATTCTCGGTCCTGCACATATCTCATATGCGCCCCTATTTCGTTTCGCTTAAGCCAGGAAACCTCTGTGTCAGACTCTAAAGACTCGTCAATACGCCGGTAGCAGATGATGATCATATCAAGCACCCACAAGCCGCAAGCGGTCTGCTAAACGTAACGGCCATCCGGGTATTGAGCGATCAGAAGATCGACGAGCTATCCTGCTCACACTCCTGTGAATCCAACCAGTAACACTTACCGTACAGTCCGGACTATTCGTCTGATATGTCGCATATCAAGTCTAGGGGTGGTAAACGTCAGACCCCAGTAACCGATAAGTCGTGCCGATGTGAGGCTCATAATGGGTCGAGAAACTACTGGTAACACTTACCAGCAAATCTCTGATCAGCCCTGGTCATGGACTTTCCTGTTACAGCCAATCGAGCACAGCGCAACATCAACCCCCTATACCGGGAGAGACGAAACCCCTCCTATCGCTCATTGCCTCCATATGACTCGAGACTGTACCCAAAGACCACCATTTTGCACGCCCTCATGGACGTGGTAAGGTGGAGATCAAAGCACAGTGGGAATCACACAAGACTCTATGACGATCTCGGGTCTACAGACTAACCTGTACAAGTGTCACCTGAGAACTGCCATCTGACGTGAGGTATAATACCATCTGGGAGTTCTCGGCGAGTCCTTCCAGTGTACCCAGTCTCCACTGAGCACCCGTATACCATCTCTGATGTCAAACACCAATGGATATGGGATCATCCATCGCCCATCTCATGGGTCGAGAGGCATATACGCTAGTCTACACTGGTATATCGATGCCCCGTCTCGATACACCCACGACTAGGGACCTTGAAGGATGTACTTATAGACTACCATGTCCCCACTAGTATGATCTGCATCATAGTCCAGGTAGTCAAGTACACATCCTAAGGGCTTTATCAACATGTAACTATAAGACAGTTTAATGAGACCAGTATACATGTTAAGATAAAGAGCAACTAGATAGCATACTATCATATTGAGCAAGAATGTCATCTCTATATATGTCCAAGCATCCAATATAATATACATCATCTGTACAATACTGGCCTCTAGGGCATACATACAACTAACAATCTCCCACTTGCACTAGGGCCAGCTGCTGTAGTATCGCATACCGAGCATCCCGAAGAGTCTCTCAAACTGTGTCTGGGGAATGGCCTTCGTGAGTGGATCCGCCGTGTTGTTCTTCGTGTCAACCCTCCTGACACGGGTCGATGCTGGGCACGGGTTTCATGATGTTTTTGAGTGTCGATGCTGGACACTCAGGTTCTATGATCTTGATGTGTCGTGAGGGACACGCGTTGATTTATATCCTCATACTTCCATGCATATGCTTTTATGATATTTGCATGCATGATGTTGTTGTGTCATTGGTTGACACGTGGACGGGATCCATATGCATACATACATTGATGATATAACGTGGACGAGATCTGCATGCATACATACTTTGATCATATGGTTGGATGATATCCGCATACATAGGTGTTGATTACATTGTTGGCACATATATAGATACGGTCACCCTAGATATCATAGTATTACCTTCATAATACCGTTGACCTAGGAGTCGTTGTTTATTCGATTTCTACTTGTTGATGTTTTTCAACTCACGAGTTGGCAACTCACCCCCGTTGTGCCACAGTTCTTGCAGGTTGACCGTATGGATTTGTAGCGGCTTCGCTGGCACACAGTTGCTTTCAGGTGATTGCTATGGTAGGTGGGACATTTGTATTGTACGCACTCTTGTATTTATATTTCACATTGTATCTAGTCAACTCCATCAATCAAACTAGTATTTGTATAAGTAATGAGACTTAGCAAGACTTGTGGTTGCGAGACTGGAGCGATGGGTTTTATGTTCGCTTTTGGGTTTATGTCTTGCTTATTTCTTTATCTTTTGTGGTGATCTTCGTCGTTGGGCGTCGTATACTTATATTTATGCTTTGCGTGGTTGTGGATCCGCCGTTTGGCAAAGAGCTAGCTCCTGCTTGGGGATGCCCTGATCATTATTATGTATTGTGGTTTTGGATCAAAATATACAAAGGAGGTGCTGCCCAAATTTTTAAAAGACGAAACATGTTTTTTAACTTGAATAATCCACTTGCATTTTTCATGTTCCATTATCTATGCATTAAGAAAACCTTTGATTTCATTATACCTTTATTTCAAAACTTCACCTCTTTTTATTTTCTTAAAAAGGTTTAGATTTCTGGGTTTTGGCATACTTGAGTTACGTTGCGCCTTTAGACGTCGCGTGATTTAAGTGCCGGTCACGAGCTAAATTTCGGGTTGTGACACCGGTGGCATAACCTATGGTCAAAATGCGAACAACGCATCGAGGAAGCTCCTGCAGTAGGCATGTTTGTGGGTACTCTCGATCCGCAGGCAACCATATCCCAGTTCATGATTTTTTTCAAGCCGACTACCTTTCAGGCCTTGATTGAGAAGCTGGTCTAAATGGACCAAATGGGCCATAGACCGTCTTCCTCGAAAATGGAGCCTCAAAACGAAAAGGGGAAAGGGAAAGCGACCTTCGTCGCCAATGCTCAGCAGCAGCCCAGTGGTCCAAAACTAGCTGATCGCCAAAACGATAGACAGCGATTCTTCAATGAGAAGCTAAAACGCCCTTATTCATTTCTCTATGATAAAATGAGAAGACTGTTCGAGCTGGCGATGCGCAACAAGCTCATCACCCTGCCGGATTCGAAACGCCCACTGCAGCCCGGTGACGTCAACAGTCCCAACTATTGCCCCTACCATTAAATAATAGGCCATCCAATCGATGATTGCTTTGTCTTCAAAAACTGGATTGAAGACCAGTACCGGCAAGGAAAATTCGCGTTGTCTGAAAACTGGAGGGTAAACCCGCCACAACCACACGCTTCGAAAAAGATGGACACGTCGGGGGCATCATGCTCATTTATAGAGGAAGCTCCATGGAAAGTTGTTCTTTCGACAAAAACTAAAAGAATGCTGAAAGATCTCCAAGCATGTCCGGCGATTAGGTGGAAGAACCCGTTAGAGCCCGAGATTATTGAGGGGATGCTGAAGCCGTGCCCAACGCTAAAAGTTGGTGAAGGTGGACAAAACATTCAGGCCAAGCCTCCAAAGTCTTTAAAGAAAAAGAAGAAGGCCAAGAAGCCCGTCCAACCTGAAGACAGCCGTACAGGTCTACAGAATACATCGATGCACTGGAAGAATATAACCAGAAGGCACGGACCCCAATCACGTTGGATGAATTCTTTAAGCATGTTCTTGAGAATGAAGCCGATGACGCTGATGAAGGAGACAATTCCTCAGAAGAGCCGGAGGATTACATGGCAAGCTGCCACATGGTCTCTCACTCATCAATAAATGGCAAAGAAGCTCTTGATGCAGAGAAACTGGGGGCAGGATCGAAGCCAAAACCCTCAGAACCGTCTAACGAAATGATCGACCTGCTGCTGAACAAAGCTCGTCAGAAGAGCAAGGATGATCAAGAACACGAAATGGCTATATTCGAAAAGGCCAGGAGTCGACGTCAATTTGAAGAAGTCATGGGTCACGAAACACTCCAACCAGATCAAAGCACATCCGCGGAAACAAAAGCAAGCTTAAGGCAAAGAAACGGTTCGCTAAAGCCCTGTCGATGGGAATGAAACTGCAACCTTTTAAAGGAAATACTCCTGGCAGCATACACCTTGACGAAGCGGATGCACGTCCAACCTATTGCTTATACCATCAGAGAATTGCACATCCTACCGAAGAATGCATGGCCTTTAAAAAATGGTGGCAAGGGAATGTCGCTCACAGGCAACACTTCAAGAGGATGAAGCGTGAAGCACGTCGACAGCGAAAAAGTATGACATACGAACGTGGAAGAGCTGCCGGTAACTGTTGTAAGGTTCCTAGGCACCCTAGTGAGGTCTCACAAGTCATCATCCATGCAAATTTCTAAAAAATACGGTGCCGAGAAACCCTAGAATGGATCGTTAACTAGATATATAGGCGAAGCGAGTAAGTAAACGGAAATATAGCTAAAGGAAAGTGACTACAATCTTTGTAGATCCGGTCCACCACCTCCTAAGCTCCGCGATGATCTCCCTCCGCTGTCCAAATCGAACCCTTGACTCTAGCATTGGCATCATCGAAGAATGGGCGGGCTTGATCGTCGGTTCGATGCCGAAGATGATCTACGTCAAGGCATCACAAGAACAAGCTCCAACTTCACCAAGCCTTGAAAACTTGTGAAGGAAACACCCTATACAACTTGGCAAGAGGTAGAGGATGAAGAAATAGGAAGTGGGTAGACTTTAGAATTGGATTTCTCACTTGATTTCACTAGTTGCCATTGATGGTCACTAGATTTCTTCATGGAAGAAGAAGAAGATGAAGAAGAAGAAGAAGATATGATAAGTTAATAAAAATAGAAAAGAAAATATAATACTTATCATAACTTCAACCATGGTTTAGTGTAGAGATTTAACTAAGGTTTAGATGAGTGGTTAGGGTTAAAGAAGAGACAAGAATGGTAGACTTGTTCAAAGCTTCAAGAAGCTTCAAAGAAAAAACAAAATAAGCCACCATTTCTTTTTCTCTTTATCTTTTCCAAAACAATAATAAATGGATAAATAAATACGAGAAAAGAAACCCTAACCATTCACTAAACATGGTTTAATCTTTACACAAATCCAAAAGACCAGTATCATCAAACATGATACAATCTTGTGCACAAAAGTATATCACATATACAACTTGCACAATTCAAGTGAGAAAATACTTTTAAAGTGAACCAATACTAGTTAATCCAAAGTAATATATCAAATATATATAATTATGCATTAAATCATTAAATCAACACTTGATTCAATGATCCGGTCATATCGCATATAACCGGCTAGTATCCAATGTATCGGCTTATCGAATCAATCCTTGATTCGATAACTAGGTTATATCGCATATAACTAATCGATACATTCATCGCGAGAATAGAATACGGTAGCACATACACGCATTATTCTCGGTCCCGCACATATCTCATATGCGCTCCTATTTCGTTTCGCTTGAGCCAGGAAACCTCTGTGTAGGACTCTAAAGACTCGTCAGTACGCCGGCAGCAGATAATGATCATATCAAACACCCACAAGCCGCAAGCGGTCTGCTAAACGTAACGGCCACCCGGGTATTGAGCGATCAGAAGATCGACGAGCAAGCCCGCTCACACTCCTGTGAATCCAACCAGTAACACTTACCGTACAGTCCGGTCTGTTCGTCTGATATGTCGCATATCTCGCCTAGGGGTGGTAAACGTCAGACCCTAGTAGCTCGATAAGTCATGCCGACTTGAGGTCCATAACATTCATGAAACTACTGATAACTCTTACCAGTATATCACTGCAACCCTGGCCAGGGATTTCCTGTTATGGCCAGTCGTGCATTGCGCAACATCAACCCCCAATACCGGGAGAGACGAATCCCCTCCTATCGCTCATTGCCTTCATGTGAATCGGGACTGTACCTAAAAACCACCTGTTTGCACAACTCAGTAGAGCCGTGGTAGGGTGGAAATCAAAGCACAGTGGGAGACACATAAGACTCTTTGACGATCTCGGGTCAACAGACTAAGCTGTACCATTGTCACCAGAGAACTGCCATCTGACGTGAGGTATAATACCATCTGGGAGTTCTCGGCGAGTCCGTTCAGTGTACCCAGTCTTCACTGAGCACCTGTATAGCATCTCTGATTTCAAACACCAATGGATATGGGATCATCCATCGCCCATCACATGGGTCGAGAAGATACACGCTAGTCTACTCTGGAATATCGATGCCCCGTCTCGATATTCCCACGACTAGGAACAATGAAGGATGTACTCATTGACTACCCAGGCCCCACTAGTATGATCTGCATCATAGTCCTGGAAGTCGAGTACACATCCTAAGGGCTTTATCAACATGTAATCAGAGAGACAGAAAGTATACATGTTAAGACAAAGAGCAACCAGATAGCGTACTATCATGTCGAGCAAGAAAGTCCTACCTATATATGTCCCAGCATCCACTACAATATACATCCAATGTACAGTAATGGCCTCTAGGGCATACATATAACTAACAATCTCCCACTTGCACTAGGGCCATCTATAGCAGTGGTTGCAGTATCTCATACTCAACCATCCCCTAAACGTCTCTCTTTGGGGAAAAAGGCCTTTGTGAGTGGATCCGCCGTGTTGTCCTCTGAGTCTACTCTCCTAACCTCGATCACCCTGGAGATCAACTATCTCCATGATCAGGTGATGCTTCCTCAGAATATGTCTGGGTCACTGATGGGACCAGGGTTCCAGGGCCAAAACCACACTTCCATTGTCATACAATGGCAGGAACCTGGTTCATCTTATGAACCAATATACACCCAAACTTCCTCTTTGGTAGTATCTTTAATAGCGATGTTACCAGCCTTTATCGTCTAGTTTGTCACGGTATCTAGCTTGGAACTCTTCCAACATACCGTCCCTTTACTGAGGGTAAAGATAATGCCTGTGACTGACATTCAGTCGTCTTTATCACCCTGGAACCCTTCCAGTGATTCTCCCTAGGATTGATTGATACCATCTTACTACAACTAGTGAGTATCCTAACATCCAATTAGATCTATCTCATAGATCCAAAGCTTAGGATTTAGTAGGTATCACTTTGATCCTATATGGAGAATCATTGTGATAAGCGGAGATTGATCGAGCGTAGCATAGGAAACTCCTTCCCTAACAAGAGTATGTCATCCACGTACTCTACGAGGATCGTCACCATACTCCCTACTACCTTTTTGTTTATACAAGATTCATCTACCATTTTGATGATGTCAACTTCTTTGACTAATCCATCAAAACAGATGTTCCAACTCCGCGATGCCTGCTTTATCCTATAAAGCATCTTGCACACGTTTCCGCTGCTCCCACTGTCTACGAGGCCCTCTGGCTGTGTTCTTATAGACGTTCTCTTCTAAATCATCATTTAGAAAAGTTGTCATGGCACCCAACCACCAGATATCGTAGTCATGGTATGTAGCCGTGGCAAGTAGGATCTGGATGGACTTAAGCATAGTCCCTGGAAAAGGTTTCATCATTATTCGTGCCTGGTCGATGACGAAAACCTTTAACAAGTCTAGCTATGAAAGTCTCAACTTGTCCATCTACACGAAGTAATCTTCTCAAGATATACTTGCTCCTGATGGGGATTTAACCCTTCAGATATAGCAACCAAAGTCCATACTTTGTTGGTGTATAAGGATTCCATCTCAGATCACTAAGCATCCAGCCATTCTTACAGAGTCCCTACTCTCGATGGCCTGCTCGAAACTGGTTGGGTCATCATCTCATGATGCGATCCTCGCTCCCACTGTCATCGAGAAACCGAGTTATCTCTCAGGTGGGTGAGGAACCCTACTAGATCGGCGGAGAGGCTGAGGTTCGTCGGAAACTATTGAATCCTTTGGTTCTGTCAAATCATTAGCAGTTTTGTACAGCTGGAACCTTTCCAGTTCTACAGAACTGATCTTGCCTCGATCTTGTCCGGATTTAGCTTTTGACATAGGCCGGACAATCCCAAATCTTAACTTACTTAAGATATGGGCTCTTCCTTTTCCATATCACATATGAAGTGGTAGGCAGTGATTTGATTCGAACCTAATTCAATAGGTATGCAGCTTCTCAAGCGCATAACACCCAAAAAGGAAATAGGTAACTCAGTAATACTCATCACAGAGCACACCATATCTAATATTATGCGATTGCTCCGCCCTGATGCACCGT
This sequence comes from Agapanthus africanus, assembly GCA_030015575.1. Lineage (NCBI taxonomy): Eukaryota > Viridiplantae > Streptophyta > Magnoliopsida > Asparagales > Amaryllidaceae > Agapanthus > Agapanthus africanus. The sequence continues at coordinate 142,599,848 of CM057349.1, forward strand.
TGTGCTGTGGTGTATTCAGAGGAGTAATACGGAGAGAGAATCTCATTCTCCTTTAGAATGGTCCAGGAATGCCATGCACAAGTATTCTCCTCCCTGATCTTATCATAGGACATAATACTTATACCCGTATTTTGGTTTTCTACTTCTAACTTATATTCTGTGAATATCTCAAAAGGTTCGGACTTATGTTTCAACAGGAACATATGACTGAATCTTGAGAGATTATCAGAGAATATAATGAAGTATGAAGAACCAGTCCTGGCATGTGTAGACAGGAGACTTTACATACATCATCATGTATCAGTCCCAAGAGTTTACTAACTCTTTTTCTGTTTCTAATAAACAGAGCTATGGTCATCTAATCTTTGTGACATGACTGGCAAGTTTCACAAGATGTAAATTCAAACTGATTTAAATATGCATCTAAAATGTAACTTCAGCCAGTCGGGTCGCATTGATATGACCTAGTCTACAATGCCTCAAGAACGAATCGTTCATTTCTGAACTCTTCCTCTTGTGTGTGTTCTGTATACAAGGAACTGTAGTTTGATTTAGAACGTCAATGCTTTTAGATAACGTGCCTGAACTGATCAACTTTTGATATAGAAAATGTTCAAAACATTATCCAACAATACAAAATTATATCATTTCTTTACTAATAAAGAGACTGATATGATTTTGTATATCAGGTTCGGTATCTAATAGCATTTGTTCAGAATCAATGTATTCGTAATACAGGGTGACAGTGACCAACAGACTTGGCTGCAACACTTGCCCCGGTTTCTATCTCATGAAACTTATCACCCATTCTCAGTTTTTCTACCTTTTTGTAGCCCTATGTAACAGATTACATATCTGGGATCCTGATCCGGTATCATATACCCAGGATGCAGAGGATACAGAGAAACAGTTCTTTATAATGAACACACCCGAAGGAGATGCATCATATGCACTTTCTTCGTTTGGGCGGCATAGGAATTCTAGTATTCCCCAATTTCCTGCTCTGTCTTATAACAATTATAAGTTGGAGCGGGACCAACGTTCCCCAGCTCAGTATAACAAACGGGTTCGGTCAATACATCCATTTTATTATCTTGATTAAGGCGTGATATGGTCGCTACCAGGAGAGAGAGAGAAGAAAACACTCTGCGTGGTCTCTTGCAAGATTAGATTGGTTATGTATTTTATCTAATCAGGATGGCTCCCACTGTTTTTATCAAATCTTCCTTCAAACCCTAAAAGGAAAGACTAGCCGGGATTAATTACACTCTACAAGTTCACCAATCTTTCAGTCAGGCCAGTGTCGGTACTTTGAGGGAGGTTTCCCGTGCTTTCGCACGGACCTAATTACAGTAAACCTCGTTTTCCCAGAGGCGTAACCCCGTTGACACCTTTCTAGACACCTACTTGATCGGCTAATTGCAAAGTGCAAAACTCTCCCAGGAGTAACAATTACTCGCAGTGGGTATCGGGATCCAACTATCATATAGAAGGTATGCAATCTCATTGCAAATTTCAACACTTGAAAGTCCCGATAAAGGTTTTTACCCCTAGCACCTATGACCTTAACTATGGTCAACAAATCATAAGTACTAGTCAAGTTCTACCCTTCATTTCGTGATTAATTAGACCCACCCACATGACCCTTAACTAAGGTCAACAAAGTCACGCAACTGTCCTAACTAATCGCATCATATACGGAGTAGGAAGACATCACTTAGCTACCGTACACTGTGCCTTGACTATGGTCAACAAACACAGCACGAATACTAAGTACTCTACTTCCTAAAATGACGGAGGGTTGCGAATGGTTTTTGTGAAAACCTTTAACGCTTTGAACTTGATCTCGTTGCGGAATCAAATGGTTTTAAATGGAATGTTTTTGAGGCTTTTCTAGTTTTGCTAAAGGGGTCACTCCCGGTGAAGGGATCGTCGGCCCTTTCCTCGTCGAATGAGGTGCGGGATATATCATATATATCACTGTGCAAAGCGAAAACTATAGAAGCGATCAAAGACAAACCGAGGGTTGTAGCATCTGCCAGTTATTGCTAAAGGAGTCACTCCCGGTGAAGGGATCTCGGTCCATTCCTTATCGGATAAGGTGCAGGATGTTCTATAAGGAACACCACGATGCAAAGCAAGAACTGTAGCTACCTGTTTTATTTTGAAATTCGATTCCACAACATCAATTAGGTTTATTTTCTTTCATTAATCTCATTAATGAATATCCCATCATTTAAATTACCTAAACATCACAGATAAATATGACGTACACTTATGCCATCCGCATTCGCCTCGATGTCCCCTCGTGCACCGTTAGGTTAGGTAACTAACGGCAGAGCGGGGCAGGGCTAGCGCGGGTGTAAAACATAAGCAACGTCAATATAATATATCATATATACTATATATAATATCTGTCACAGAACATCACATGATCACAGATAAATCACAGTAGAAGATACATATGAAATATTGGATATACTAGGACGTCCGTATTTTCAATACGAGCCAGTATAAAACACGGATTCCACGGTCGTGATGAATATCCAATCCCACACCCCTAGATCCCTACGAGAGCGGCAAGTAACCCTACCAATTCTAGGGTTAGGAGACCCGGACTCGACTCCTCGAGTTGGTCTCCCACTGGACCCCAGAACCTGGTTACTTGTGCTCCCCTCCTTGGGTCTATCCTAGTGCAGAAAAGTAAATAATATACAAATGGTGACAACATCCGCAACCTGGAAGTGCCCCAATAAAAGAATATTACATACAAGTTTTTACATGAATGAAAATGAAAAAACACTCATCTCACATAAAAACCCCCGGCAATTCAAACACGACGATCCAATATAACATATCCAGCAACACATAACATCTCATGTCATCAACGTAAGTAAATATGCGCATCCCAATTGTCGTTGACATATAGCAACGAAGCCGGCGATATCACATATTACACTTACGGTCACAGAAAAGAAAGTGTAAAACTACAACAGTTGGAATCCGCAACCTCCTCAGACATCGCATGCCTGACCAAATGAAATATTTAGACATCGCATGCCTAACAATTATAAACCCCGCATTTTAGTCTCATTATCGAAAACTCTTTTCAATATCAAGTCGGGCAATTCAACAGGATTCCCGACATTCTGATCGAATGCTCGTCGCAAACTTTAGTAGACGGCCGCACCCCCGAAACCGTCGACGAAGTGCACCAAGGCGGAACACCGCTACCGCGAGCACCCAAACGGATGCTTTCGGCGACGGGGTTCTCCTACAGTCACTTGGTCGGGGCTATGGAGTGAGGCTGTCTATTAAGTTTACCCGGCGAGTATCCGCGTACACTACGTGATTGCGACGGACTTTTGATCACATCAAAATTCCGTGGCAACCGATCAAGTGAGACTAAACTGCTACGTTTATAATATTCATTCCGTTATCTCATAACAATTTGTGAATTCCAATTATTGTATCACATTCCGGATAAATAGAAAATGCTAAACTTTTCGATCGAACAATCGAACACCCAAGTTTTCCCGATACAGCTCAACACATGAAATAAGTCTAACAACATTCAGTTCGTGCCTCAGTACCAACGGTCCAGCCGTAGAAGGGTCAAGCCAACGCCTCACATGTGGCACGCCGTACTGCCCCAAACCCGAAGGTTCTAAGGGCAGTTCAAGACGGTCATATAATCGAGTTAAGGTTTGTTGTCTTCTAGAGGGTCTATCGCGTTACTTGCACTACTTAGAACGTCGTTAAACTACGGAAAAATCCAACAATTGGAAATTTCCCGGCAGGGGAAAAAGTAGGTATTTATATCCGGTCGAACTTTTTAATATATTCTAAAAAATACCCGGAAAAGCACCGACAAAAATTAGACAGTCCGATCGAATATACCGAGTCCCAATACAACCCAGAAAATAAAACTCTGGAATAAATATTAAAATATTCCCAGGAAAACCAGCACTTTTTACTGAGAATTACGGTGCAAACTTCGATGCACAAAAAGACAAAACTGCCGCGGAACCGCCGCATGAGCATGCTCATGTCGCGGATCCGCGGTGCTTTTGAGAAATTAGGCGATCAAATTTTGCAGTAACCCTGAAAATCCCGTGCTGATTTTTCTGAATATTTTTAATCTACAAAAATCCACATTTTACAGAAATGTCCAGAGAGCATTTTTAAAATCGGGGTTTTGGGTCGATCGGACTTCTAATTCCGTCGGGACTTCGCCTAAGGCTCTAGCTAGGCTCTGATACCACTGTAAGGTTCCTAGGCACCCTAGTGAGGTCTCACAAGTCATCATCCATGCAAATTTCTAAAAAATACGGTGCCGAGAAACCCTAGAACGGATCATTAACTAGATATATAGGCGAAGCGAGTAAGTAAACGGAAATATAGCTAAAGGAAAGTGACTACAACCTTTGTAGATCCGGTCCACCACCTCCTAAGCTCCACGATGATCTCTCTCCACTGTCCAAATCGAACCCTTGACTCTAGCATTGGCATCATCGAAGAATGGGCGGGCTTGATCGTCGGTTCGATGCCGAAGATGATCTACGTCGAGGCATCACAAGAACAAGCTCCAACTTCACCAAGCCTTGAAAACTTGTGAAGGAAACACCCTATACAACTTGGCAAGAGGTAGAGGATGAAGAAATAGGAAGTGGGTAGACTGTAGAATTGGATTTCTCACTTGATTTCACTAGTTGCCATTGATGGTCACTAGCTTTCTTCATGGAAGAAGAAGATGAAGAAGAAGAAGAAGATATGATAAGTTAATAAATATAGAAAAGAAAATATAATACTTATCATAACTTCAACCATGGTTTAGTGTAGAGATTTAACTAAGGTTTAGATGAGTGGTTAGGGTTAAAGAAGAGACAAGAATGGTAGACTTGTTCAAAGCTTCAAGAAGCTTCAAAGAAAAAACAAAATAAGCCACCAATTCTTTTTCTCTTTATCTTTTCCAAAACAATAATAAATGGATAAATAAATAAGAGAAAAGAAACCCTAACCATTCACTAAACATGGTTTAATCTTTACACAAATCCAAAAGAGCAGTATCATCAAACATGATACAATCTTGTGCACAAAAGTATATCACATATACAACTTGCACAATTCAAGTGAGAAAATCCTTTTAAAGTGAACCAATACTAGTTAATGCAAAATAATATATCAAATATATATAATTATGCATTAAATCATTAAATCAACACTTGATTCAATGATCCGGTCATATCGCATATAACCGGCTAGTATCCAATGTATCGGCTTATCGAATCAATCCTTGATTCGATAACTAGGTTATATCGCATATAACTAATCGATACATTCATCGCGAGAATAGAATACGGTATCACATACACGCATTATTCTCGGTCCCGCACATATCTCATATGCGCTCCTATTTCGTTTCGCTTGAGCCAGGAAACCTCTGTGTAGGACTCTAAAGACTCGTCAATATGCCGGCAGCAGATGATGATCATATCAAACACCCACAAGCCGCAAGAGGTCTGCTAAACGTAACGGCCACCCGGGTATTGAGTGATCAGAAGATCGAAGAGCAAGCCCGCTCACACTCCTGTGAATCCAACCAGTAACACTTACCGTACAGTCCGGTCTGTTCGTCTGATATGTCGCATATCTCGCCTAGGGGTGGTAAACGTCAGACCCCAGTAGCTCGATAAGTCATGCCGACTTGAGGTCCATAACATTCGTGAAACTACTGATAACTCTTACCAGTATATCACTGCAACCCTGGTCAGGGATTTCCTGTTATGGCCAGTCGTGCATTGCGCAACATCAACCCCCAATACCGGGAGAGACGAATCCCCTCCTATCGCTCATTGCCTTCATGTGAATCGGGACTGTACCCAAAAACCACCTGTTTGCACGACTCAGTAGAGCCGTGGTAGGGTGGAAATCAAAGCACAGTGGGAGACACATAAGACTCTATGACGATCTCGGGTCAACAGACTAAGCTGTACCAGTGTCACCAGAGAACTGCCATCTGACGTGAGGTATAATACCATCTGGGAGTTCTCGGCGAGTCCGTTCAGTATTCCCAGTCTTCACTGAGCACCCGTATAGCATCTCTGATGTCAAACACCAATGGATATGGGATCATCCATCGCCCATCACATGGGTCGAGAAGATACAGGCTAGTCTACTCTGGAATATCGATGCCCCGTCTCGATATTCCCATGACTAGGAACAATGAAGGATGTACTCATTGACTACCCAGGCCCCACTAGTATGATCTGCATCATAGTCCTGGAAGTCGAGTACACATCCTAAGGGCTTTATCAACATGTAATCAGAGAGACAGAAAGTATACATGTTAAGACAAAGAGCAACCAGATAGCGTACTATCATGTCGAGCAAGAAAGTCCTACCTATATATGTCCCAGCATCCACTACAATATACATCCAATGTACAGTAATGGCCTCTAGGGCATACATATAACTAACAACCGTCACATAGTTGATAGCAGGGAATCGCAAATTCTCACCTTCGGGAGCGATTCTGAAGAAGAAATGGCTTCGGCCCTCTCTTCAATGAATCCGCCTCAGGAAAAGAGGAAGAAACTAAGAGCTATGAGAATATTCAGCTGCGTAGTCGCACGTTTCCCGAAAAGAATCTTGGACCTACAAATAAGGGATCGAACAAAAAAGATAAAGGGAAGGAAAAGGTCCCTAAGGATATCGCCCTCGATGATCGAGTCATCAAAGAGCTCGCGGCCAAGGACCCACCCAAGAAAAACAAGTTGGATTACAATGTTCTGGCACACCTGAGAAAGATACCCTCACAGCTAAGCATTCTCGATGCCTTCTGTTGTCTAAAGAGGCACGAGATTCTCTGATCAGGGCATTATAAGAGCCTGAGCAGTTTCAAGCTTTCTTTGCCGAAGAAAAAATAAAGGACGAGCTGGAAGAAGTTCATACAGCTGATATCACTTTCGGCGATGAAGATCTCCTCCTCGGGACGTGCGAGCACAACCGCCCCCTATATGTCACCGGGTACTGCCACAACATTAAGATAGGGAAGATTCTAGTTGACAACGGGTCCTCTGTCAATCTCCTAAATTTCAGAGTTCTAAAAGAAATTTGCATGAGCATTCAGCACCTAGCTCGGGATAAAATTACCATCTCCGGTTTTGACTCCCAGTCGTCGCGGACGCTTGGGTCCGTAATATTGACGTTATGCTTTGGGATGCTCGTCACTGACATCAAGTTTCATGTCATCGACGCCAAGACCTGCTACAACGCTTTGCTCGGCAGGCCGTGGTTACACGAGTACAATATCATCCCTTCTACACAACATTAGTGTATGAAGTACTTCAAAGATGGTCTCGAGTACACTGTGACGGGGGAACTAAACCCATTCTCTTTAAGCGAAGTCCGCAAATACGAGGATGCAAAGTATTTCCTACCAGACTTTGAAGACACAGAAAGATGCTATAAACAAGAGAATAAACAAAAAGCTATCACCACTATTCCGGTTTTCGGGAGCGATACCGAGGAAGAAGAAGAGATAGTCTATTCGAGGCTGCCCCAATGCAACAAGCCGCAACCATCTACTCCTATTCTAGTCTTTGGCAGCGACTCTGAAGACGAGGTCAAAGCTGTGTTCTCGGTTCGTCCATCAGCGCAAGCCTTCACTGGAAGTGATCAGAGTTTACAGATTGCCATAGTTTCGCGGAAGCATTACAGAGAGCTTGATGCGCTTGAGACATATAGTGTGCAAGAACTACGGACATTCTACGTCCCTCCCAAGAGAAGAGGTGAAAAGGCAATCCTATTTTATCGATCCACGGAGACTAAAGTGGAGAAAGAAATCTGGCATGGTGCTGACTCTGCACTTGATAGGCTTCAACCAATCCGTCTTCCCAGATACTGTTGGAGGTAGTGCCCTCAGAGTCAATTATTGGATCACAGGTACGTGACTGCAATGATTGAGGGAGGACCTATCCCGGTAGGACAGTCTTACTCGAGATGATAGTATGCTATCTGGTTTACCTTTATCATCGTGTACTGCTTTAAGTGACCTGACATGTCGCTATTACACGTTGATAGAGCCCCTAGGATTCTTGCTTGACCACCAGCAGTATGAGGGCGATCATATAAGTGGGAGCTGGGGGTCTACAAGCATATCCTTAAAAGGTCCCTAGTCGTGGGAGTTTCGAGACCGGGCATCGATACTCCATTAATAGACTAGTGTATACAGTCGAGACCCCGACGAGGGGCGGTGGCCGGTCTCACAAGCCACTGGTGTCAGTTGGATCACCTAAGATGTATACAGGTGCTCATTGGGTTATGAGTACACCGGACAGGACTCGCCGGGAACATGCTAGTTGGTCATATACCAGACGTCAGATGGCAGTTCCCTGGTGACATGTGTGCAGGTTAGTTCATCGACCTGGGGATCGTCATTTGTCTCGTGTGAGTTCCCACTGTACTTTGATTACTACCCTACCACGGCTCAAAGGAGTCGTGCAAACAGGTTTTAGTTGGGTACAGTCCCGAGCCACATGGAGGCAGTGAGCGTATCTTCAGGGGTTCGTCTCTCCCGGTATTGGGGGTGAGGTCGTGCTGTGTCTAGGAGAGCCATTACACAAAGTCCTTGGCCAAGGCAAGGAGATTTACTGGTAGGTATTCCAGTAGTATCTCAGGGTGTTCTGGGCTACACTCCGACACGACTTGTACCGCTTTTGGGGGTCTGACTTTTACCAACCCCCTAGGCCCGCCATGCGATACTCATAGACGAACGGACCGGACTGCATGGATATTGTCACTGACAGGCTCAGTTGGGTGTCGGGGTGAGCTTCCTCATCGACGTCCCATTTGGTCAATAGCTGGTGGCCCGTTACGTATTGGCTTATACCTCTGACGGGCTAGTGGTTAAATCCACAGCCATAGTATTGACGAGTCTTTAGAGTCCACCACACTTTCAGTTACTCAGCTTTCGGGCGAAACGCTGTAGAGGCCGTATGGAGATATGGCAGGGTCCGATCAGATACGTGCGGTATTGCACGGATCAGGATCGGACAGTTTTGTACTAATGGCCGTATAGTTATATGGCAGGGTTCGATCAGATACGTGCGGTATTGCACGGATCAGGATCGAACGGATATTACTAGCCGGCTTTGTTTTAAGCCGGTCCTAGTTTAGTACAGTGTAGATTTTGTCTCTTTGCATTTGTATCCGGACGGAATACAGATGCGGGTGTGTATGCACAGTATCGGGGTTTTCCTGTAATTTATTACGGGACCAGTTTTCTGGAGTTGCCAGTTTGCATTCCGTTCCGGCCGGTTTTCCTTTGTTCTTTCCCGGCCGGACTTTTCCGATGGAGGGGGTAATTTGCAGTTTTGCAAATTACAATTGTGGAGGGGTTTTCTTGTAAAAGATTGATATGATAGCTTTCATATTTTTTTCCACCATGCTTTTGCTTTATTGTGACATGAAAGGGTATGGTTGGATTTGATATGAAGCATGGTGTTTTGTTTTCTTGTCTCTTGGATGTGGTCACCTCCTTCTTCTCCTACACTCACCTCCCTCATATGATACATATTGTTATTCTCTTCACCATTTTAAAGATTGGCCGGCCACACTTGAAGATGAGGGAAAAATGAGAGATGTGTTTCTTTGGTTGTATGGAAATTATTCTCATTTCTCTTTTTGTATCAAAGTTCACCACCTCTCTTCATATCATCTTGTTTCCTCCATCATGGCAACACTACCCCAAAGAGACAAAGCACTACACTTCCTACAGCACATCTTGAGCATGTCGAGTTGCCGGCTTCATGCTCGAGTTGTCTCGGTATTGAGGCGGGAGCCCGCAAAAGACGCAGGCGATGTGGTGCCCCTTTCCGACGAGGAGGAGACGGACGGAGATCCCGCAAGGAGATCGGAGTGGAGATGAAGACCGGAGGACTTGGATCGTCGGTATATCTCTATTCCCATTCTTGTAGATAGCTTAGACTAGTTAATGGTTTCGATCCGGTTAAAGTGCGCGGTGGTGCCGGTTTGCAAAGTCCGCAAAATTTAAGTTTTTCACCGTTTCCGCATTCCGGCGTCGGATTGACGGCCGGGGCGCCGCCGTGCACTTACAGTGGTATCAGAGCCTCGCCATTAACTTAGTCTAGCTTTGTGTAATGTGTTTGCATTTCCGATCGATCAAAAAGTTCCAAAACTGCATTTTAGTTCGCATCAGTTTCTGTTGAAAATATTTGGTCTCGAAAAATTTTTCAGGTTATAAAATATTGATGTACTTGAAAATCTAAGAGTTCTGTAAAAATTTGACGAAGTAACTCCACAGTTGGAGCGCGGAACCGCCGCGAAAACCCCATTTGTGCGGCCCTTCCGCCGCGCACTATTCACATCACTTCACCAATTTTTTACAGAGGCCTTCTGGGCTTAAAATATGGGTTTTGGAATATTAAAATTGGGCCCAGGATTTCTGTGAGTGCTACAGTTTATTTTTGGGGGCCCACTTGTTAATTGTTTGATCAATCGGAAAATTTTAAACACATTTTTCACAGTATTTACATTATATCTGCGACCGTGAATGTCACTCGATCGGTAAATCCTGTCTAACTGCTATAGCCCGGTTAGACGGATTTGCGAACGTGATTTTCACGTTGATGTTCTATGTATTTGCTGTGTTGTTGCGGATCGGTCGTGGGGGATAGCCTGGATGCAATGCTAGTACTGTGCTGTTGTATTATGTACATTTGATATTGCGGGGCGAGCGTCCGACATGTGGACTGCCGTCACTGCCTGTTTGTATTATTCTTTTGGGGCACGACCTGGTTGCGGTCGATGTACCCGGTGTATGTATATTTTACTTTCTGTACTAGGATTGCCCCGCGGAGGGGTGCACGGATAGCCGGGTTCTAGAGGGCAACAAGCCCGCATCTCATGGCATTGAGACGGAGGGGGCTTCACTCTAGAATTGGCGGGCTATTCGCCGCACTCGTAGGGGGTACAGGTTGACCCAGGAGGGGTGCCCAAGTTACCGGATTCCGTGAAGTGCTGGGTGGTCCATTCACGGCGCTGAAGGGGGCTGCCTCGCTTCAGGTTTTGGCGGGTGACTTGCCGCGCCCGTAGGGGTCTAGGATTTCATTGCACAGGCTATCCACACGACCAGGGGAACGTCGGGTTTCAGCAGTGGCTCTGTGAAACCCGGGGATCCCAGATATCTGTATTGTTTCTGTGATGCTGTTCATTCTCTGTGATGTTGCATTTTATTCACGCCTTGAGCGAATATAATATATTGGTATATATATTAGTAGATGTTGTATATGTTTTGCATCCGCGCTAGTCCAGTCCCCGCTCTGTCGTTAGTTAGCTAACCTAACGGGTAATGACGGGACCCAGTGGCGAATGCGGATGGCATATACGTACATCAGTATATTTTCGTTCTTTTTTGGTGTGATCAATTGATGGGACTGCATTGATTCGGATCAATGCAAGTTAAAAACAAACCTAATCTGATGTTGTTGGAACACTTTTCAAAAAGCTGTTATTGCAAGGACGTTCACTTTTGTTTTGCATCGTGGTATTCGTTGGAATATCCTGCTCCTCAGTCGACGAGGCAAGGGCCGAGATCCCTTCACCGGGAGTGACCCCTTGGACAGAAGTTTGCGTCAGGGCATTAACTTCACTATAGCCGATTACTTTTGCTTTGCATCGTGGTATTCAGTTGGAATATCCTGCACCCCATTCTACGGGGAAAGAGCCGAGATCCCTTCACCGGGAGTGACCTCTTTAGTAAAGGTTTTCGTCACTATATTTTCCAAAAAGCTATCAGTTCCTTCAACGATATCAAGTTCATTACGTTAAAGGTTTTCGCCAGAAACCATTCGTAGCCCTCCGTCATTTCAGTTAAATATTCGGTAGTATTCAAGCTATGTATTTTGACCTCACGCCAAGGCATAGTGTTTGGTAGCTGCCGGGTATTTAGCTGTTGCATAGATAGATGCGTTGGTTTGGGACAGTCGTACTACTATTTTGGCCTACGTCAAGGGTATGTACGGGTGGGTTCAGATTAACCTGGATAATGACGGGCAGAACTTGACATGTGACTTATGATATTTTGACCTCACGCCAAGGTCATAAGAGCATGGGGCAGAAATCACATCGGGAGTTTCAAAAGAACTGAAACTTGCCAGATATGCGCATACCTTCTGGAGTGTGATACCGTGAGCGGATTCCGTCACGTTATCATGCGATGAGAGTTGGATCCCGATTCCCACTGATGAGTTGGTTTACTCCTCGGGTGACCCCGACTAATTCTTCTTTCTGGTTTGGAGGAGAATTTGAGGTACAGTGGGAGGATTCCAGATTAGATAAATTGGTAACCATTCTGATCTAGGTTAGAGTGCACGCTGAGTGTTTCTTTTCTCTCTCTCTCTGGCAGCGACCATTGACCCGACCCTAAGACCATGACTCAGTGACCAAGTTGACCGAACCTTCTTAACACTGGTTTTTGGATTGTCAGAGTTGCAGACCTCATTGCCACTCTTACTTTTACCCTTTTCTCCAGGACACCCCGTATTACTACGAACGTCCACTTCCATTGGACAAAACCATCGTATGGTTAGATACGAACTCGAAAGAATTTATTCGAGGATGGTTTCCGGTTCTGGAGAAAACGGATAGGATTATTCAGTTGTCTTTTCCTTTTACCCTCTCTCAGGTTACGAGTACTCCTTGGTTTAGGGGTAGTACACCTATTACGCAAATTGGATTGTCTTCTTCCAAACCTTAGGCTGGTGCCGACCGGTAGGGAATGAAGAAAACCAATTAGCATAACGATGGTGTGCAGAAGGTATTAAGTTCAGACAAAGCAAGGGATTAGTAAGAGGGCAAAGTAAATTGCAACAGATATTCACGACCAAACCAGGTATTTCTTCGCCAATCCTAAAATCACCTTTGTATTTCTCCAGGACACTCCGTATCACTACGAAGATCCACGGTTTATTGGATATTCCATCGTATGGTTATATACGAACTCGAAAGGAACTTGTTCCAGTTCGGGGATGGATTCTGGTCCAGGAGAAATAGGAATAAAGTACATTCAGGTGTCTTTTATCTTCACCTTCTCTCGTGTTGCGAGTGTTCCTAGGATAGGGACAGTACACCCATTATGCTTATTGGATAGTCTTCTTCCAAACCATAGGCTGGTGCCGAACGGTAGGGAAGGAAGAAAACCATTTGGCCTAAAGGGGTGTGCAGAAGGTAATGACTAAAGACACATGAAGGGATTTGGAGAGGTGGCGAAGAACTATACGGTTACAGTCGTGAATCTGGAAGAGGCATTACTAGGAATACCAGGATACCCCATCGAAACATTTCGATGTTTCAGTTTCACTGTGTAATGTTAAAAGAAAACTGATTTCCCAATTAGACACTTACTCCAGGGTATGTATTTACCAGGTACGATTCTCACATCTGTATGGTTTTACAGATGATGAGTGGGAGTAAGTTATTGGGAATTGGGTGATTATCCTCATTATATCGGGATTCGTTGTAATCGGTGATATTTGAGGAAATCACCTGGGCTGTTTGCCGGTCGGCAAATATTTGGTTTTGAATATCCGCTGTTATGCACCAATTTCAAATTGATATATCTGTACGTCTATTTTCATAGAGTGAGATATACCTTTCTGAAATTATGTCTACGACATTTACCTATATCAGTGGATGGTTAGGTATGGAGCATTAAACAGCGGTGTAATTCTTCTTAACCATAAGTACAGTTTTCAACCTACGACACACAATGAAAGAGTTATCAGACTCAAGGGACTTATACAAAGGATTGTATGTTGTCCAGGGTCCATTAGGACAGAGGGGTTGGTCCTCATACTATATTCTGTTTACTTTTAACTTCTCTAGTTCTTAGACATGTGTTTCGTTGAAACACAGGGTCTAAGTTTTGAGGAGTTATAGGTATTTGAATAGAGTAGAGAACCAGGTGTAGCAAGTATCGGGATTCTTCAAAGAGATCGAAGATATAGATACTTGTGTATGGTATTCAGTTGATAGTAATGATAAAGAGATTTTGCTTCTCTTTCAGGTTACTCATAATTGGAAGTATTCCTAAGTTGAGTGACGCTGATCGGCCTCCTTCCATTTAGTTGACATGCGCTGGGGACAGCTGCATGATTTGAATCTGGTTCAATTAAATCAGTGCCTCTGTTCCTATATTGGATATAGAACAGTTCATATCTTAACGATGTTAAGGTACGGGGAGTTGTCCGGTTTATGATTAAAACCAGACACTGGACAACTCAAGGCACGTTTCTGTAATGGCTGTTTGTGGGTTGACCCAGACTATGAAGAGGGTTGACTTTCTACCATCTGGATGAACAATAGCGATATTGTTCTAGACTCGCCACAGTTTTATTAAAAATGGATTTTTTCAGAAAACAGTAGTGGGAGTATGGTAGAACTGGAAGTGATTCCAGAACCACAAACGATTACTGAAGATTTGATAAGGAACCTAAAGATTCAATCTGGATTGACATTCCATTGGCCACTCCGCAGATAAGGTGGGTAATTTCAGGCACCCGAGAGGTACTCCGGTAGCCTCAAGGACGGTGACAGGGAAGTTCTTGTTTACCCACAATTGCCATTGCTGTTGTTCCAGGTTACGAGACCCGGCGGGAGGATGAGTATAGCGTCGTTCTAAACCAGTTTTAGAAGTGTACGTCTATATGACTCTGCCAGAGGGTTGTCGTAGTCAGTGGGAGCAGCGGAAGCATTGGTGGACAAGTAGCTTATGTCTATTTATAGACTAAAGCAGATGTTGCGGAGATAGATCATCTATTTCTGACGTGACAGTCATAGGTTTGACTTCATCAGAATAGAGGATGGATCTGTTGAGAAGGTAGTAGGGTGTGATATCCTGGTATTTGGATGTTATACACAGAGTAGGAAAAGAAACTCCTACACTACAATCGGTTATACTTTGGTCGTCACATAGTGGTTTCTCCAAAAAGGAAATGGATTTTATCAGACATACTGGTTACTAGATCTATGGTTTTAGATCTAGATTTGGGTGGTTTCCCAATCAGGGTACTTGACAGCATTCTGAGAGTATTTAGGATGGACGACTCCTGGCACGGTAGTGTACCTGCAGGTAATGGAGTCACCCTCTCTAAAGGTGTCTTACAGACTAAAGGGGAGAGGGACGTGCATGATTGGCAGATCACTTGCTTAGGCAAGTGAGTCAATCATGAGATGTCAAGTACCACACCAGATGTTGTTCTTGCACTAGATGCAATAAGTTGACATTAATCCAATCCTGGAGAAACAGTCGGAAGCAGTTTTAGAACATAAGTGGATGTTCTAGGGAAATGATAACGACAGCCTCATTCAGGAGACAGTTATCATTCCAGGCTTCCAAGGTGACATGGACGACAAGGAGGTTGTCAGAGTTATAGTTTTCCTTCTGATGAGGGGCAGTATTTTGGACAGGTGGTCCAAGGCAATACTGAGGGAGGCATGGCGCGCAGGATACTGATTAAGTTCAGTTGACGATACAGTCTAAGAAGTTTGGATTTGGAGTTCATTTATGAGCTATGTCCCATCAGACATCCAGACACATTCTAAGACAGGTATTGCTCTTTTCGGGAGATGGGTTTCTCCGCGAACTTGAGATATAGAGAGACATAGAAAGAAACATCAAGGCGGATCCACTCACTAAGGCTATTCCTCGAACGCAATAGTTTCGCAAACGAGCTTTGTGAGACTGACTAGTAGAGGAGTTGGGTGTTCGGTATCACACGGGCTGTGAGTATGCGACATCGCAATAATTAGCCTTGAGTGCAAGTGGGAGATTGTTGGAGGTAGTGCCCTCAGAGTCAATTATTGGATCACAGGTACGTGACTGCAATGATTGAGGGAGGACCTATCCCGGTAGGACAGTCTTACTCGAGATGATAGTATGCTATCTGGTTTACCTTTATCATCGTGTACTGCTTTAAGTGACCTGACATGTCGCTATTACACGTTGATAGAGCCCCTAGGATTCTTGCTTGACCACCAGCAGTATGAGGGCGATCATATAAGTGGGAGCTGGGGGTCTACAAGCATATCCTTAAAAGGTCCCTAGTCGTGGGAGTTTCGAGACCGGGCATCGATACTCCATTAATAGACTAGTGTATACAGTCGAGACCCCGATGAGGGGCGGTGGCCGGTCTCACAAGCCACTGGTGTCAGTTGGATCACCTAAGATGTATACAGGTGCTCATTGGGTTATGAGTACACCGGACAGGACTCGCCGGGAACATGCTAGTTGGTCATATACCAGACGTCAGATGGCAGTTCCCTGGTGACATGTGTGCAGGTTAGTTCATCGACCTGGGGATCGTCATTTGTCTCGTGTGAGTTCCCACTGTACTTTGATTACTACCCTACCACGGCTCAAAGGAGTCGTGCAAACAGGTTTTAGTTGGGTACAGTCCCGAGCCACATGGAGGCAGTGAGCGTATCTTCAGGGGTTCGTCTCTCCCGGTATTGGGGGTGAGGTCGTGCTGTGTCTAGGAGAGCCATTACACAAAGTCCTTGGCCAAGGCAAGGAGATTTACTGGTAGGTATTCCAGTAGTATCTCAGGGTGTTCTGGGCTACACTCCGACACGACTTGTACCGCTTTTGGGGGTCTGACTTTTACCAACCCCCTAGGCCCGCCATGCGATACTCATAGACGAACGGACCGGACTGCACGGATATTGTCACTGACAGGCTCAGTTGGGTGTCGGGGTGAGCTTCCTCATCGACGTCCCATTTGGTCAATAGCTGGTGGCCCGTTACGTATTGGCTTATACCTCTGACGGGCTAGTGGTTAAATCCACAGCCATAGTATTGACGAGTCTTTAGAGTCCACCACACTTTCAGTTACTCAGCTTTCGGGCGAAACGCTGTAGAGGCCGTATGGAGATATGGCAGGGTCCGATCAGATACGTGCGGTATTGCACGGATCAGGATCGGACAGTTTTGTACTAATGGCCGTATAGTTATATGGCAGGGTTCGATCAGATACGTGCGGTATTGCACGGATCAGGATCGAACGGATATTACTAGCCGGCTTTGTTTTAAGCCGGTCCTAGTTTAGTACAGTGTAGATTTTGTCTCTTTGCATTTGTATCCGGACGGAATACAGATGCGGGTGTGTATGCACAGTATCGGGGTTTTCCTGTAATTTATTACGGGACCAGTTTTCTGGAGTTGCCAGTTTGCATTCCGTTCCGGCCGGTTTTCCTTTGTTCTTTCCCGGCCGGACTTTTCCGATGGAGGGGGTAATTTGCAGTTTTGCAAATTACAATTGTGGAGGGGTTTTCTTGTAAAAGATTGATATGATAGCTTTCATATTTTTTTCCACCATGCTTTTGCTTTATTGTGACATGAAAGGGTATGGTTGGATTTGATATGAAGCATGGTGTTTTGTTTTCTTGTCTCTTGGATGTGGTCACCTCCTTCTTCTCCTACACTCACCTCCCTCATATGATACATATTGTTATTCTCTTCACCATTTTAAAGATTGGCCGGCCACACTTGAAGATGAGGGAAAAATGAGAGATGTGTTTCTTTGGTTGTATGGAAATTATTCTCATTTCTCTTTTTGTATCAAAGTTCACCACCTCTCTTCATATCATCTTGTTTCCTCCATCATGGCAACACTACCCCAAAGAGACAAAGCACTACACTTCCTACAGCACATCTTGAGCATGTCGAGTTGCCGGCTTCATGCTCGAGTTGTCTCGGTATTGAGGCGGGAGCCCGCAAAAGACGCAGGCGATGTGGTGCCCCTTTCCGACGAGGAGGAGACGGACGGAGATCCCGCAAGGAGATCGGAGTGGAGATGAACACCGGAGGACTTGGATCGTCGGTATATCTCTATTCCCATTCTTGTAGATAGCTTAGACTAGTTAATGGTTTCGATCCGGTTAAAGTGCGCGGTGGTGCCGGTTTGCAAAGTCCGCAAAATTTAAGTTTTTCACCGTTTCCGCATTCCGGCGTCGGATTGACGGCCGGGGCGCCGCCGTGCACTTACAGATACTATGCAGAGGGATTGAAAAGGTTATTGAGATGCCAAGGCGTACCTTTTAAGCAAACCGCGCGACAAGCTCAGTTCTACAACAGGATCTAGAATGTCCCCGGAACGCAGCAAAAATTGCCCAACGGAAAAATGGAAACAATTGAGCTCGGATATGTCCGGTCCAAGAAATGGGAGCAATTCCATGGCTGCTATGTCATAAAGGACCTTGATGAAGAAGAGGTTGCTCTTTTAAAAGACGCTGACGCTTAACCAGAACGAGGTCCTGCCATAAATGTGTTGAGTCTGTCGTTTGAAGAACATATGGACAAGCTAATAAGGGAAGCGAGTCAAAAGGCTCGGAATGACCATAGCCGCGAATTGGCCATTTATGAGAAAGCCAGGATGCGACGCCTCCTTCAGCAGGCCATGGAGGATAACGATGCCCTTCGCCGTCAGCCCGTCGTGCATTCCCAAGACAAGAAAAATGCCCGACGCAGAGGCAAAAATAACTCAAAGAGCGGAAAAAACGTTCGACAGCGGCAAAACGGATCCAAAAGGCCACGTGATCAAGAAAAGGTCAGCCGGAATCCGTCTCTTATAAAGAAGATGGGTCGAGCTTATTCTTTCCCCCAAAACAAGACAAGAAAGATATTCGACCTTTTCATGAAACATCAAATGATTACGCTCCCGGAGTCCAAACACCTCGAACAAGCAGACGAGGTCTCTCATCCGGATTATTGCTCCTATCACCAAGCGATAGGACATCCTCTCGAAGACTGCTTCACATTCAAAAATCGGGTAGAAGACCAGTATCAGCAAGGCAGGTTCGCTCTATCCAGCAGTTGGAGGGTAACCCCACCATAGAAGCATGTTCCAAAAGCAACGTCCATAGCGAGAGTAGAACCAGAACAACATCGGTCTTGGAAATGATCTCGTACCTGTCACGTGATAACGCTGTCAGAAAAAGGAGTGCCCGAGAATATGAATGACCTCTCCTGGTGCTTCGAAAATGAGGATGAAGATGAGTTGATCTCAGAATTGCCAACGGCACCAAAAGAGTTGGAAGATGGGATACATACTACTGCGGACAACCTGATGAAAATCGACTTGGGGACGGCTAAAGACCCGCGACCAACGTTCGTCAGCGAGCTGCTGTCTAAAGAGCAGGTAGCTACGCTAAAAGACGTGCTTATGCAGTATAAAGACTGCTTCGCATGGAACTATTCTGAGATGCCGGGGCTAGATTCGGAAATAGCTATGCATAAATTAGCGATATCCCCGGATGTCAAGTCAGTCAAACAAGCACCGAGGAGAATGCGCCTCGAACTTGAAATGAGCATCAACGCCGAAGTCAAGAAGTTAATCGACTCCAGGTTTATCCAAGAAGTTCAGTATCCTGACTGGATCGCCAACATTGTCCCGATGATAAAGAAAAATGGGACGGTGCACATCTGCGTAGACTTTTGGGACCTCAACAAAGCTTGCCCGAAGGATGATTTTCCCATACCAGTTACCGAGCTGATGATAGACAACACATCCACTCACGAAGTCTTCTCCTTCATGGACGGATCATCAGGGTACAATCAAATAAGGATGCACCCCGAAGACCAGAAGCACACCTCTTTCCAGACTCCTCTGGGCATATTTTGCTACAAAGTGATGCCTTTCGGTCTGAAGAACGCCGGCACCACCTATCAGAGGGCCATGACAAAGATTTTTGATGACCTCATACATGAAATCGTCAAATGCTATATCGACGACCTCGTAGTGAAAAGCAAATCGTATGAGGAACATTGGGAGCATCTGAAGATCGTGTTTCAACGCCTTCGGAATTACAACTTGAAGATGAACCCTCTTAAATGCGCGTTCAGAGTCTCTTCAGGTAAATTCCCAGGATTCATCGTACGACACCGGGGCATCGTAATAGACCCGTTAAAGATCAAGGCAATTATGGAAATGCCTCCACCAAGGACTCTAAAACAATTGTGGTCTCTCCAAGGAAAGCTCGTGTATATCCGACGATTCATAGCTAACCTCTCTGGCAAATGCCGTCCCTACAGTTACTTGATGAAGAAGGGAATCCCGTTCGCTTGGGATCGTAAATGCCAAAGCGCGCTGGACGAAATCAAACAATACCTGCAGAATCTGCCGGTGCTGACCGCTCCAGTCAAGGGAAAATCCCTCATCCTGTACACAACAACCCTTGAAGGTTCTTTAGGCGCGCTATGGGCACAAGAGAACGACCAAGGGAAGGAGAGATCTCTCTACTATTTGAGTCGAGTTCTACTGGGGGCAGAAAATAACTACTCCCCCATCAGAAAACACTGCCTGGCGTTAATCTTCGTGATAATGAAGCTCAGACACTACGCTTTGGCGCCTGAGGTCCATCTCATATCAAAGGTGGATCCTCTTAAATATTTGATGTCAAGAGCCATACTAACAGGACGACTCGCTAAATGGGCCCTCCTCTTGATGGAGTTCTCGATAATCTATCGACCCCTCAAATCAGTGAAAGGCCAGGCCATCGCCGACTTCCTCGCCGAGCATCCGATACCTACCGACTCACCCTTAAATTGTGAACTGCCAGACGAGCACGCGTTTGACACGACAACAGGGAGAGAGGAGGGAGTGATACCCGATGGGAACTCTACTTTGATGGGGCATCTTTTATGAAGAAGCGAAAGCACAACACCCCTATAATCAAATCGGAGGTAGGCCTTATCTTCATAACTCCGTAAGGAGGGATAATGCGCTTTGCCTTTTTTTGACAGAGCCGAGGAAAAACAATGAAGTAGAATATGAAGCTTTGATAGCAGGTCTTGAGATCGCAGTCGACATGGGAATCGAAAACCTCCTTATATACGCAGACTCCCAAATGGTCGTTAGTCAAGTAAACGGCGACTATCAAATATGCAAACCAGAGTTGGTAAAATATGGTGAAAGAGTGCAATAATTGCTGACTCAAATCCCTTCCTACGCCCTGGAAAGCATACCGCGAGCGAAGAATAGCAAGGCGGATGCATTAGCCAAACTCGCTAAAGAACCGGCTGATGAAAACTTCGACGACATAAAAATCGTTGTACAAAGCCGTCAGGTTCTTGCACCAGCAGAAATATCTCCGGAGTCATTTGAAGAAAAGGAACCGACCAAGCAAATGACCCTACAAATGGAGGGCCAAGAAAAGGTTAAGGATTGGAGAGAAGTCTTTATAGACTACTTTAAATCCCGTCAAACTCCTGAAGACGCATCCTCAAGACATCAGCTCGTGAAATGAGCTGATGTCTTTCGCCTTCGTCAACGATACTCTGTATAAGAGATCGTTCGACTCTTTATGGATAAGATGCCTAGGACCAGAAGAAGCAAGGAGAGTCGTCCAAGAAACTCACAACGGATTCTGCGGTTCTCATCAAGCCGGGCCAAAGATGAAGCTGAAGATCAAAAGGATGGGCTACTATTGGCCCACGATGATCCAGGACTGCCTCGAATATGCAAAGCAGTGCCACTCGTGCCAAATTCACGGAGACTTCATCCACCAGCATCCAAATCCGCTACACCCAACGGTGGCTAGCTGGCCATTCGAAATGTGGGGAACCGACATAATTGAGCCCATCGAACCAGCGTCATCCAGAGGACATCGGTTCATATTGGAAACAACCGATTACTTCTTTAAGTGGGCAGAAGCAGTGTCGCTAAGGGAAGTTAAGACGGAGAACAACCTCCATTTCGTCAAGACACACGTCATCTATCGGTTCGGCACTCCGCGACGGATTATCTCCGATAACGGGCCAGCCTACAGAAGTCACAGAATCAGCCGCTTCGCACAACAACATAATATAGACTGGAGATACTCGTTGGTCTATAATCCCCGAGCTAATGGTCTAGCTGAGGCTTTCAACAAAACCTTGACGAAGATCATAAAGAAGACGGTGTCCAAAAATAAGAAAGACTGGCACGAGAGACTACATGAAGCTCTCTGGACGTATTGGACCATGTTCAAAATGGCCACAAACACAACGCCGTATACATTGGTATTCGGCGCTGAAGCAGTACTCCCCTTGTAGATAGAGTTATCCTCTCTACGAGTGGCAGTTCATTACGAGCTAACAAATGAAGAGAACGCTCATCTTCAGCTCGAGGAGCTCGACGCCCTCGATGAAACTCGGCTCATGGTACAGCAAAACTTGGAGGCTTACAAAGTGAAGATGATACGCTCATACGAGAGATTGACTAGGCCGAGGACATTTCACCAAGGCAAACTCGTGCTAGTGGTCAAGAGACCTATGATCCCCAATCATGCCAAACGTGGGAAGTTCGAGCCGAATTATGAGAGCCCGTACATCATAGACAAGGTCTACCAAGGTGGGGCTTACTTGCTCATGAATATGTATGGCGAAAGACCCTTCAGGCCAATAAACGATCGGTTCTTGAAAAAATACTACGCCTAACAGAAAAGTTTGTAAACTACTACAAACCGCAGCATTTTAGGGCTGACACAAAAAAAATAAAAAAAATAATAAAGAAAAATAATAATAAAAAAACGGTACGTCCATAAGCGAGATGGGCATGGATGAAAACCCGTAAGGGATCCGTGAGTAAAAACAGCAGGATTACCGACGAGTTTGTGAAAACCTGAAAGGGCGCAATCTCGTTAAAAGACACTTGCAAGGTCCTCTCGACCTTGTAAGGAGAAAATACCTGTGTAAGATCCTTACGACTCACGAGAGAGCAACACACTTAGGGGTCCTCATGATTTCTAAGGAGAAGTTACACTTACGAGATCCTCACGACTTGTAAGGAGAATTCCCCTATGAGACCCTCACGGCTCATAGGATTCAAAAGCCTTAAGCTACAGGAATCTGAACCTGTTCTTAAGCCGTCATACATCCTAATATTGCCCTACAAGCGTTTCAATATTGACCCTTGTATACAATCCAAGGGCACGAATAAACATTTCCCCAACAGAGTCCCACCAGCAACGAGGGATATCCTCACATGGTAAATGACCCTTGTAAGTCCTCTCGACTTGTAAGGAGAAAACACTTTTGTAAGATCCTTATGACTTATAAGAGAACATACACTTAAGAACCCTCACGATTCTTAAGAAGAAAAAGCACTTACGAGCTCCTCACGATTCGTAAGGAGAAACATCTTTATGAGACCCTTACAGCTCATAAAGTCAAAAGCCTTAGTCGACGGGATCTTAACCCGGTTTACTAAGCCACCTTTACTCGAAGCGACAAAGGCAAATGATGATTCGCTCCTGGCCATATCCCAGTTGTAGCGATGCTGATGCCTAAATCGGTATCAAATTCCAAGTCTAAACTCGCGATAAAAATCAGCGAGCAAAAATGCATATGAAATAGCCGAAATGATAGGGCAATTTGCAACAAAATCAGCAAGTAAAATATATGCATACAAAAATAGCCGAAATGACTGGGCAACTCGCAATAAAAAGCAGCGAGTAAAAATAAGAAAAATAGCCGAAATGATTGGGCACCACGAAAAATAGCCGAAATGATTAGGCAATCGCGACTTTCGTGATACAAAAAGCTGAAATGATAGAGCATCGCAGAAAGAAAACAAAAAATACATATAAAATGAAACTTTTGCCCTGCAGGTAAGTCCATACTGACCCATGTATACAATCTATGGGCATAAACAAAAAGGGAACCACATGTCCCAACGAACTCTATCAAAGGGAGAATCAGGTCTCAGCGGCAATATCTGCATCCCAGAAGACCGGCAACGGCGTTCCTCCTCATGCCAGCAGGACACGGATGTGACACCACCAATCGGAGCCATGGCAAAGTCCCTAGTTCCAAGACTCCACAGTTTACAGACAAGCTAAAGTCAACCCCGACACCGTAGAAAACGGAGAAAGTCGACCCCGACACCGTAGAAAACGGAGAAAGTCGATCCCGTCACCGTAGAAAACGGAGAAAGTCGACCCCGGCACCGTAGAAAACGGAGAAAGTCGACCCCGACACCATAGAAAACGGAGAAAGTCGACCCCGACACCGTAGAAAACGGAGAAAGTCGACCCCGACACCGTAGAAAATGGAGAAAGTCGACCTTGACACCGTAGAAAACGGAGAAAGTCAACCCTTGACCTCCCCATTGGAGCAATGCTTCGATTTGGAAACAAGTCAACTCACCAATCACTTACGAGTCCTCTCGACTTGTAAGGGAGAAAAACTCTATTGTGAGATCATTACGACTCTCAAGAGAAAACGCACTTAGGAATCCTCACGGTTCCTAAGGAGAAAATACACCTACGAGATCCTCACGACTCGTAGGGAGAAAAGTCTTTATGAGACCCTCATAGCTCATAAAGTTGGAAAGTCTTAGGCAACAGATCCTAACCCTGTTTCCTAAGCCATCGCTACGCTATAAAGAGTTCAAGATGGACAGCTATCTACTATCTACCGGCCACATTTGCTAAAATCACATGCCAACAACACAGCAGAGAAAAGAAAGCGATGGTCGGAGATAAAAAAATGTGTCCTTTATTCATGAATTCAATTGAATACAAGATACATCATATAAAATAAAAAATGAAATGAATACATGTTATTCATAAATTACAATCGATACAAAGACGACTATTAAGAAGGAGGCGATTTTAGCAAATCAGCAAGCCGCTCATGCACTCCTCTCAGCTCCTTGTCATGATCAGCCGCAGCGGCCAACTCCGCTTCGACTCGGGCCCGTTGCTGCAAACAGGATGAAAGTTTCTCATCGATTTCCTACTGATCTGCCTCATGACTCTGCACATCCCACTCAGTGAGGTCGAGCTTCTGCCTCAGCGTTATCCCGTCGGAAATACATCGTAGGAGGCCCTCAAAGATAGCTTTCAGCTGTGCAGCATTCGCGTCAACCTAGGCGCGCAGCCAGGAAGATTTGTCTGAAGCCTCCTCGCGTTCCTTCCATCTCAAGTTCACCTCTTGTTCGAAATGGCAGAGGAAAAGAACGCTCTGCTCAACCCATGCAGCCCGCTGGGAGTTCAAACACAACACTTCCAGAGCGGGACGCCTGAGCTCAATCTCATACAGACAGGCCTCGATTTCCTACAGCAGTTAACCCAAGACTCGACGACGCCCTCGCTGTGGAAGTTCACAAGCATCGCCAACATGAGATTAACCTCGGCAGCAAAATCTGCAGCATATGCGAAAGCCTCGGCGTTAAGATCCTCGACGAACTCGCTTAGCATTCACAGGCTATTCACAGCATCCCTGGAAGATGGGTGTTTAGCAAAGGGCCCTGTCGGCATTGGGATTCGAGACTCGAAGAGAGCTGGAGTCGGTGCGATTACTGCAAAATAAGTTATGGTCAAATGTGGGCTCAAGAGATAAAGAAAATGCACGAGCGATAAAGTCTACTATACCGGCTGCAACAGGTGGCAAAGTTAGGAGTACCGGAAGCGCGACTGTTCTCTCGTCCCCTCCTCCAATCTGTAACGCTGCAATCAATTCAAAGAAGAATTAGCAACGACATGGTTGTCCATAAAGGAGAGGAGAGGATGTCGATTAAAAAAACTATACTCACCGACACCGGTAGGCAGGACGACTTTTGACTGGAAGGAGAAATGTGGATTCAGCACCTGATACAGATGGTCAAAAAGGACTCCTACAAGGTTGTAACAATACGATGTCAGTACAAAGAGTATATTACTCACAATGAAACCGATAAGTTACAAACATATACCTTCCAGCACTCCAGACGACATGGGTGAAGGCAACGGAACAACAGCCGTCACGGCGGCAACCGGAGGCGCTTCAGACGGCGCAATCTTCACATTCACTGCACCTACACTCAAAACGAACAAAACGTCATCAGATGGGGCTGAACGGGATCGAAATATAAAAAGAAAATAGTGACCCAAGATCTACTTGATAGGTCGCCAATCAAAACCGCGACGAGAGCATCACTAGGCGCGGCGGCTTCTTCGCTCTCCTCTATTGGAATAGTTTCTGCACCCGTGGCCTCGTCCCCTGATTCGATAAGGGCCTGTCGATATCAGGGAGCCACAGGGAGAAAGAGCGACGGTTTGGACAGTCCCAGACTCCTGAGAGAGAGTAGCCGTTTCGGGATCTGTGGTCGCCGTCTTCTCACCTGCCGCCTCATCGCCAATGCTTGGCCCTGCAAGATATAGTATATCAGAATTTGCGGATCGAGTAAAAATGAAAAGATCGGGCATTACATTACCTCGCATTGGATTCTCAGTTGCCTCCCGAGCCACGCGCACGACCTGTCTTTGAGCGGTAGACAAGGCAGCTGGAGCATCCTCTGGAGGAATGGCGACAGATGGGGTGGTGCTTGAACCTGCACCCACAGCCAAGCTGACATCACGTTCCCTCGCCGCACGCTTTCTACGCTTCTTGTCGGCCTTGGCAGTGAGAAGTGATCTCCTCAAAACCTCCTCCAAAGGAACGTCATCGTCCGAACAAGGAGCTGCCTCTGGAGCCATTACAGCGTCCGTCATCGGCTGCTTAAGCGAAGCCTCTTGCAGCAATACTGAGGGAGCTGGGGCCTCAGCAGCCGGCTCTGGAAGCGTCGCTGCATCACCACTGGGGATCGGCACTGCACTCGGGATAATCCGAGTCAAGGTAGTCCCTATAATAAAATAAAAGAAAGGGTCAAACCATGAATAAAGAAAAAAGGGAATGAAGGCACAACGAGCCGAAATATACCAAGGCCTAAAGAAGCACGGAGCCTCTCTTCCTCTTCGAAAGTCTTGAGGGAAGCCGCGAGAGACACTTCGGAGGAGATACCTGTTGAAGAAGAAAGCGTCAGTCAAAGCATAATAATAAAAAAATATATATAACCGCGGAAAGATACGACTGAATTGTACCTGACTGTGCAATGGTGATCAGTGCTGCTTCATCGCGAGCTAGTTGCTCGGAAACCGCGATGGCAGCCTCCAGATTGGTATCATCCGGCGTAAGGAATAAACCATCATTGGTCTCGTACTCACTTAAGCCTTCGCTGTAAGGAGCATGAGACTCCTGGCCGAATGCAACGTCCGCAGAAAATAACGACTTCTTCTTCTTTTGCGAGCGGCCGCCGGCAGCCGGCACCAAGAGCTTGCGCTTGGTGGGCAACTTTGGGCGACGAGTCCCGATCTCCGTACCCATTCCAGAATCGGGAGACGCTGTAGCCGCCGCTTCTACAGGCACACAAGGTAGAGGCTTATCGGGAAAAACACGCGGGACCATAGCCATAGCAGCCTTTCTTACGGGAGGACGAACGATGGTTCGCCACTTCAAGGGAACGGCTGGATTACCAGCTGGGACAGCACCCTTGCGATCAAGCAATAATCGCTTTTCTTCCCTGATAACAGCACCTATCGCGTGCTGGTACCACGCCACATATACGTTCAAGGCTTTTGGAATGCAGCTCAGCTCACTGATCAAAAAGTTGGACCCAGTGTTTAGGCGCATGAAGTGATGCAACGCACTCCGGATACCCTCTTCAGTAGCAACCGGTTCTGCCAAGAAGGCCTCGAGGGGAACACCCTGATTGTAACCCGACTGCTGGGCAAAACAGTGCGAGTTATACCTCATGAAAAGCCCCGAGTCATTTTTCCTGAACACCAAGTAGCCTGGCCTGATCGAGTACAAATGCAAGATCTTACGAGCCTTCAATGTGGGAGCCCCGTATTTAAAGATATCTCGCAGCGGTTGCACTGCCTTACTGGACTCCTTGCCGATATTCATGACCTTATCAACGAAGATCATGCCATCCCCGATCGTACGCGGTCGAAGAATCAGACCCCAAGCTTCTCGCTGAGTCGGTTCCAAAGCGGAAGCGTCAACCAGCCGCATAACCCGAGGAAAGTTATAACTTTCATAGAAATGGGGCCGCTTGTGGACTCCAAAAGCGCTGAGCACATGTAGCTCGAGCGACGAAGTGAAATAATGCATCGGACGGTTTACGGACTGCACCCCTGGTTGAGTGGTGTCTGCCTCCAAGCTCAAGCCATGATAAAAATGAGCCAGCCCAGCAATCCCAACGGCAACCTGCGTCCCTTCAACCATTCGGTGAGCCGGGTAGAAAACGGAGGGCCTCATGTAGAGAGGGTGTATGGGGAGCGCAAACCAGCTTAACCATAAGCCAAGGAACCCTAAAAAGAACGCCTCTTCGTCGATGTCTTGAACGGCGAGTTCTGCAAAGGGGACGACCGCGGCATTTAGGGGGAAGAAATTCTTTTGATCTGCTTCCGCTATCGGCTAGCTATCCAAGCCAAAACCAAAAGGATCGTCGATCTTAGAAACCTTCGCGCCTTGTTTCGACAAAACTTCCGAGCAAAAAAAATGGGCGATGAAATCCGTAAAGCTGACCCCGTGGCTTTCGGATTCGAGAAACAAGCTCTCATAAATATTTAACACCTTGATCAAGCTTGGGAATCGGTGCTGAATGGCATTCTCTGGGTTCAGACCCATCACTACTGATCGAGTGGCGAAAATGTACTCGTCAAGGGGCAATATCTTCTCATAATGTTCCCCTCTGGCAGGCAAGCCAGAATCTCCACGATCTCCTCTAGAGAGATTGGAACTTCCCGATCTAATAGGAGGAAGATGTGAGTTGGAACATTCCATTGTTCTAAAAAAGATTCACCCACCACACAGGGGGCATGGAATACTGGAAGAGAGAAGCATAAATCGCGGGATACAACCTAAGCTTCAGCAGCTGCGATTTCTTGGCCGATAAGATATATCGAGCCCACTACAGATATCCGGCTGAATGGCGGGGAGTCAAGCCTATCATGTATGGCTGTCCCCAAGGGCGCAACTCGCCTTGACATATACGTTGCCCCAAGATATCCAAAGCCATTGGAGGCTGTACGTGTATTGCAGCCATAGAGGGATGAAGGCAACCCTTCAAAGTCCAGTTGATCTCCTCTACGGCATAGTTCACTGGGGTGAGTCGGCGTAGTGAATGGCGGAGATCACCTCCGAAGGTGTTGCACAAGAAAAGTTACGTCGGCCCCTGATAATTTGATTGTACCACGTCCCCCATAGATGAAGATTCTTTTGCTCCGGGTCATGATCTTTGATCAGTGCAAAAACTTCTCGGTCTACGGGCGCGTCGGCGAAAGCGCTCTCTGGACGAACAAATGGGAAAGAAGTGTCGTAAGACATAGTACCTGCATGGGAAGAACGAGGGTTAGCCGTCAATGCTACAGTCCAAAGCATAGTACTTGATACTTTAAATTTGTACCATACTGCAATGCAGTGGAAAGGGATCAAAGGGGACCCACAAAATCAAGATGACGGTTCATCATTGATGAAACAGTCAATCATTAAAAAGAAAATCTTCAAAAAAGATTATCATTCAATGAGAGATGTCTTGGGCTAGGAGTAAACTCCTTTGAGAGCAACGCTCTGTTACGGAGGTCACCTCTGTCATTATGAGGGGAATAAAAATTCTCTAAAATTTCTAAGAGCAATGCTCTGTCAACTTTAATGGAGAATAAAAATTCCCCAAAAATTCTGAGGGCCATGCTCTATGAGAACTGATTGATCTAATTTCTTGTGATTGATTAGAATGAAAAGAAAAGTGTTATCACAACCAAAGAATTTATAAGCGCAATCAATAATGGTGTCGCTTGTAGCGATCGTTAGTGAGCATGGGTCATCCACTGAGATGCTAGTATTTATTTGATCTTGCTTTAGATGAGTCGAAAGAAAATAGTAAAGAAAAGAAAATTCAAGAAAATGAGATTTCAAGATTTAATTGAGTTGTCATTTCAAGAAAATCAAGAAAGAGTTTAAGATTTCATAATCAAGAAATTGTCCAAATTCAAGTTTAGTTGTCAAGAAAATGTAGAGAAACTTGTAGGATTCGATAGGAAATCATAGCAATGATGCATACTAAAAATGACTAATTTTATCTATTGATGAATTATAGCTAGAATGATGGTGATGAATGAAGATTAGGGATCTATTGAAGAAACTAGGGTTTCTCCTTCACTATCCCTTGTCTTTTTATTGATCATCATTCAAATCTAGATTTTAGCAAAGAGAATCTTCAATCATTTAATTCCCAAATTGTAATGAAATTATTAAGACTTGTGATCTCGCTACAAATTTGGTCATTAACGATTCTTTTTCCAAAAGTTTATAATTCTCATAAGACTTAAGACTAGTTTAGGATTTTATCACCATTTGATCTACCGATTTCAATCGAATCCTTAACAAGCGGAGATTTCACTCAAGCATCATGAAAATAGAAGAATCAAGAATTAGAAATTTCATAATACTAGAATTTAAAGAAAGCAAGAATTACAATTGATCACCTTTATTAATCAACTTCAAATTGCACGATACTTCAATTCGAGGTTACAAGAAGTGCTCTCGATCGCTCCCTTGAAGAGATAATTTCTCCGTCGACTTTCGCTTGGCTCGATCTCCGTGAGACTTGGATCTATCGAGGATCTCGCGCTCGTGGATGAAGATTGGCTTCGCGTAAAGGATCTTTGCGTTGAATTCTTGATGAACTCTCGATGATTCTTGATTTGATTTGGATTGGAATTGGATCTCAAGTTGTGTCACTCAACTTGTATTGAATTATGAATAAATGTTGAACCACTAATCAACCCCAACCTTTTAACATTAGCCCTAGACCCCTTTTGTAACGTTTCCAAAATAATAAAATATTATTTTTGGGAATTTTTATAATTTAATATTATTTTAATGAATATTTTAATAATTAGGTATAATTAAATACAGAAAAATTTGGGAAAATTATGGAAAATTCAAAAATAGGTTATTTTATAGAATTATGTCATTTTTTAAGTTTTTATAATTAGTTATATGCTAATTTAGTGCTAATCGCGATTAAAAATCGCTAATCGGTTTTTAGTTTTTTGTGCAAAACATGCACATATCACTTTTTCACACTTGTGCATTTTCTTGCCATGGTTCACTTTGGGTTTACTATTCTTGGGAGAAGGTTTTTGAGAGAATAAGAAAAAGAAAAGGAAAATAAAAAAGAAAGGAATAAAGATATTTGTAGTTGGTGAGAGAAAGAGGTATGGGCTTCATTGACTAAAGACTTAGCCATTTTCCCTTCAACTTTCACTCATTTTTCTCCCTCTCCCTCTTGTTGCTGCTGCTACTCCTGCTCCTCACCTCCCTCCCCTCTTCAACTCCTCAAAACACCTCTAAAACAACTCCAAAACCCTACTCTCATTTTATTAAAAGTGTGCACAAGCTCAAGATCTACACATTGGACTAAAGAAGAAAGGATTTTGGCCACTAGGGGCAACTCAAGAAAATTATTGAGTTGCCAAATGAGGTATTTTCTGGATCATTAACTTAGTTTTAGCATTACTTATACCCCCATGTTTAGATTGAACCGATATTGTTTGATATTGTGGAGTTAAGGAAAACCTAATTAGGGTTTGAGGAAATTATGAGTTGTGATGGGAAATTGAGCTCAGTAGAGGCTACACAAACACCTTAGTTCTATAATTGAGACCCAAAACTGAAGCTTAAACCCAGAATACGGATTTGTAGAACCGATATCGGAAAATTTATGAAATCTGTGAAGGTTAATTGGGATCTGCTATCACCCGGGACATCCTAAATTAAAATTGATTGGACAGTGACATGTGCAGGCAGCCAGGAAGCTACCACCAAGACCCCAGCCCCTAACTCTTTTCTATGGCCACCAATTTAACCCAATTGGCCGCAATTTGCGGCCCGACCAGTACCAATCTGTGTCGTTTTGGTTCTGCAGCTCTTACATGTATAGATTAGACCCCTGGTATATATAGATTTGTCTAATTTGACCTAGGGTGAAATCTGGAACATATTTCCTAAGTTGCTGTTTTGGATTCATGTTTCCGTATTCCGTATTTTTAATTCTGAAATTGTGTATTGTGTTTTACCTCGACTAATTGGCGTTTATACGACGATATAGAGGAATTGTTAATGGTTTTGAAGGCGTGCCATAGATTCTAACCTATATGCCCCTTATCGTATCGTTTTGGGATTCGTGTGCCGTTTTAGTTTTGAATTGGTTTTAATACGCATATACGATACTTTGATGTGTAGGTACCCCATGAAGACTTCAGGACGACAAGTAAATCGCGTGGAGACGTCCACAAATGAAGACGCAAGTGAGTAATTATATCTACTGGGGGAAGTCGGGTGGATGGCGTATAGCACCCCCGCAGTCCGTAGTTGTTATTATATATGATAGTTAGGTGTACTATGGATAGTGTAGGGTTAGAAGTGACTAGTGTAGTTCATAGTCGCGAACCCTAGAATAGATTTACACCTACACGCACACCCTTGCATATTCATTATACTTGCACTGTGTGATGATATTGGATGACATTGGAGATGAGTCGATGATGTTGGGCATTGTGCCGCGAGATCGGTGATTTGATGTGATTCGTATTTGGGATACGATACGTGATCTCTAGCGGGCCTTGGGGCGTGTGCTTGCACACGCAGTATATTGATGGTATCAGTTGTACTAGACTTAGATCAGTACCCCAGATTATATGATATGATGATAGTGATACCTGAGATGTGATGAGATAGTGTGATATTGATCCGTACCCAGCAATTGGGATGCCGTACGAAGATTTACCGTACGAGCCTGTATTGATGATAGATCCGCACTCATGACTCGAGGATGTCTTACGATATACTGTATCGTTCATGATATTATTGAGGCGGGATCACCGACTATTATATCTATATATGTATCGACTCAGATTTAGGTGGTTTCCATACCTCTCCCGATTGACTTGATACTTAGAATTGTAGTTTGCATAGTAGATTCTTCACTGTGGTGTTGATTATTTGATTTCCGCATATTCATGCTATTCGCATTGCTTGCATATGTTTATTGCTATATTATTATCATGCTGTTAGGGCACCAGCACCATTATCGATGATGCGTATGTTCCACGTACACTATTTGCCGGCTCACACACTTCATCATCGATAATTGCCATACCACTACACTGTAGTACTGTTGCATTCATGATATGATTCTTGCATGGCATATTGTACACTTATACCTGTATACATACATAAATGATTCTGACTTGATTAGAGATCTGGGAACCGCAAGATATTCTTCAAAACTGATTCATTTTAAAAAGAGCGGTTTCCCTCGACATGTGCACATTATTATTCCATGTTACATGACTTTTGATATGCTCACCTTTCTTTACATGTCGCATACATCATGTTTTGATTATACGCATTGAGATATGTTGTTTCCATGATATTTCTGGATTTGGAAACCGTGGGTATTTCAAAAGAGAATGTATAATTGTTTTAAAAACCCGGTTACCCTTGATATGATATTTCAGTGCGTCCACCATGTGTTTTCTCGGTGCTGAGTGCGACATGTGAAACTCGATTCGAGGAGGAGGATGAGGCCGATTGCGGGTACATGATGGACCCGGTATGGTACCCCGGGGCGAGAACGGTTTCGCTGTGTAGTAGACGGTGAGCCTGGCAGAGGGACTACTACCTACCGGTGATTGTATTTGAGCTCGGCGGATATCTGGAGGATACCGACCGGAGTTGAGAGATGGACATGGGCTGACCCGTACTGCCTGGGGCCGATACCGCAGACGGAGCCCCATATGGATGAGGATTTACGTGCCGATGCTAGGCACAGGTTTCATGATAATTTCCATGGCTTTTATTATATCCTCATATTTGCATACATGATGTTATTGTCATTGGGTGACGGGTGGACGGGGTCCACGTTCATACAGACTTGATCACATACAGATTGGATATACATTGATCATACTTCATTTGTATATATAACAGGGTATGAGGGCGCTGTTATATACACCCTTACACCAATATTAGTGGAATGGGACGCTAATATATGTGTATTGATATCCATTTGATACTTCTTCATATTTACTTCATGCAGACATACCTTATACTGATGGCATGTTATTACCTGAGTACTTAGCACTACATACATGTTTAGATGTTACATTGCCACCCTTTCATGCTTCAGACGTACTCTTGTGGGTTATATTATACTGATCGTATTGACCTAGGATTATGTCTTGCATTCAGTTTCTGCTTGTAGATATTTCTATTCACGAGTTGGCAACTCACCCCCGTTGTGCCGCAGTTCTTGCAGGTTTTGCCGTACAGGTTCCATTGCGGCATTTCTGGCACACTGCTTCCTTGCGGGTGAATTGCATTTGGTAGGTGGATTCTTTTGCATCAAGAACCACCATTGTACTTGTACTATTCATTGTATCTAGAATTTTCATCAACCAAAACTTGTTTATTGTATCAGACTTAGACATTAGTGATGTATTATTCGACCTTAGAGTCGCGCTTAGTTGTATTGCGGTTTTCATGCTTATTGAGTTTCTTTTGGTTTTGACCCTCGTCATTCGGCGTTGTATGTTATATTGCTTGTGTGGTTGTGACCGTCATTTGACGAAGAGCTAGCTCCCGCTTGGGGATGCCTTTTATTCATTGCATATATATATATTGTTCTTGTTGTACCCCGTTCGGGGCCAGTATTTACAAAAGAAACTCTACCGAAATTTTTAGAAAAGACTTTACATTTTAAAAATGCACATTCGGCTTAGTTATTTAAAAACCTTGACTTCAAACATGTTTTCCTTCACTTCTTTAAACCAGTTTTCTTTATTTACTCTTAAAATGGTTTTAGATTTCTGGGCTTTTGGCTTATTTGGATCAGATGGAGTCCTATAGACTTCATATGGTTCAAGGGCCAGTCACGTGCTCTTTCGGGTCGTGACAAAGTTGGTATCAGAGCGCTAGGTTGACCTTGGTTCGAGTCTAAGTTTGACTATGTGGAGCCTAGGGCGTTTATATATATACGGAACTTAGGCTTGACCTTATGGAACTTAGACTTAGTCGAGGGGGTATTAGACCCGAACTTTCGTCGTATAGGATGACCTTGGTTGATGGAATAGGTGACTAAAGTAGAGTGTCGTACCGTGGGTATGTTCCGCGGCATACTTACGACACGCCACTCCGCTTAAGGAACCTTAGGATGTACATATTTTCGAGATCAGTGATCCTCTTCATATCCATGATTATACATCCATTTGAGATCCCCGATTCTATTAGTTTCATGATCATATCTTTATTGATGTTGTTCCTTCTTATGATCATGTATCCACTCTGGATCTGTTGTTCTCTTACTTGCTATTGATCTGCTCTCTTCGATACTCGATTGAGGTTCCTGTCGCCATGGAGCGCAGTTTGGGCTGCTGCTAGGGTTATGGTCAGTGCGAGCTCGTCTGGTACGAGGGCCGACCATTGTGTTTTCTGGTGACATGGGAACGTCTCGAGTTAGTATTGGTGACTGTGACCTCTAGTGGAGGCGAGTGCTTGGTCTTGCACCGGATGATCGGGCCATTGTTAGAGCTGCCAGTTGAGAGAGGACTGTTGATGTACAGCATACCTCAGAGATTATGATGTCACCTACCGTGCAGACAGATGGACCAGCTGTTGCTGAGATTGACAGGATGTCGCTTCCGGAGCTTACATGCTGAGGTTGCCGGAGCTTCCCGGCAGATATGAGACATATGATAGCTAGTCTACCCGGTTTGAGAGACGAAGGTGATTCGTCCGATTTATGCGCCGGAGCAGGCCCAGTTGAGTTGAAGACTTCCAGTGTGGAGAGTCTTACTCAGATCTAGAGCAGACCGATTCAAAGATGACCGCCAATGTATCGCCTTTCCTGGAGGGTTGAGGCGCTGTTCGGCGTACAGGCGAATGAGCCAGTTGTTGCTGCAAATGGCGAGATATCGCCCAGATGGTTGGAGCTACTGCAGCATGAGCATATACTTAGAGATGTGATGGACGGTCGCTAGTCACCTGAGGATGAATGACTAAGACATGTGGTTCGTTCACCGATGCGAGGTTATCAGATAGATTGTTTCCAGCTAGAGACGACTTCACGCAGGTTCGTTGAGAGTCGATAGAGACGATCAAATGTCAGGAGCCTATTTTCCAAGTTTAAAGTATACGGAAAGACATGCAGGTGATTCTATGGACCCTCTAGAAGAATGAAACCCTAACTCGACTTAATGACCGTGTGAAAGCCTTTGAACCTTAGGGTTTGCGGCAGTTCCACGGCGCCATTAGTGAGGCTTGGGTTTGCCCTTCTACGGCTGGACCACCGACGTTGTGGCATGTACTCGATACTATTAAACTGTACTCAAGATGTTGATCTCTTGGTGGATTATAAGGTTCTGACGAGTCGATCGAATGTTTCTACATCATTCGGATATCATGTGATGGGATGCTTTGCTTGGGAGACTCCAGATACGAGTATAGCCATTGGAGCACAGTCCATGCAGCCATGATGAGACGAGTCTGAATCAGTCGACATTGGGGCAAAGTGAAGTAAAGAGTTCGCAAGAGATTTCGACGAGATGACGTCCCACTCCGCTGACATCAGAGATGTGATACGCACCCAGAGGCGTTGTATATGGATGTATCTTCCAGAAAGAAGCACGATAAGTATGCAGCCGTTCCGAAATAAGAATTTGCTTCAGCAATGGATGATGACTTCCGGGAAATTCGGCAGGAATAAGATTTGAGAGAGAAACCTTGACAGGACCTTTCTGGAAAACGATACGAGAAGACCTAGACCCAGGAGTGGTCATATTGCGCACACCCAGCAGGCCAGAGTTCGGCATCATCGACGAGGTAGTTGACCAGGTTCGGATAAAGGAACTTTCCCAGATGCGTTGCGAATTGATCAAGGACGGACGAGTATTGAGTATTCCTCCGATGGTTGGGACGTGTTCCCGAGGACCTGTTCGGCCTGACATCTTCTACAGAATGATGAAGCTACAGAGTACGCGATTTCGAGTCCGTGCGAGAGACTTCAGATTGACCGTGGCCGAGAACAGTGCAGTGCGCAGATAGCATGGCGTGACGTCATAGTGGACGACGATAGAGACAGGTGGAACCGGAGGTTCGGGCGAGACGCTGACGAGCTGTCATTACTTCCCGTCGAGACTAGAGACCTGATATGCTTACAGAGGCGTTGGGATGCGACCAATTTCCGAGAAAATATTGTGCTGAGGACACGGATGTCCATCGAGTGAGAAGAGATTATGCAAGAGGGCCAGCCGCCGTACAGATCGGCATAGGCATGATTGGAAGAGACCTTGAGCAGGATCCCTTCCAGGACATTGCTGCAATGATGTTTGCACTCAGGATCAGATGTGTGATGTGCATTCAGAGAGCCAGAGGCCGACGCCAGTGACATGCTACTTTATGAGTGGTCGTGAGGATTGATCGAGAGATGACCAGAGAAGTGCCAGAACGGAATCGTCCCCGTTAGCACACCTGACAGGGCCGATGAGCCGATTGATTTCGAGATAGGTAATCCGCCGAGAAGATAAGGACTCAGAGACAGAGGACGCCAGACCGTGGGCAAGAGGCAAGTAGATATCTTGCGCTGCTAGCATTGGGTGCACCGACTCCTTCTCGACCTTGAAGGAGAAACTACCGACGACGGTATTTATGATTTGTGATTTTGTGATTCTATTATCACGTATCCGTCATTTTGGATTTTGGTATTTTGGGCGTTCTATTGCATGGTTTAGTTTTGATGACTGAGTTTCATGATATTGTTTCATGCACCTACTAGATATTTATATTTTGCGCATAGTTATTACATTTGAGCTATTGATTGTGATTTCACGCCTATCTTATGCAGTGATTTGATTTACACTTCCAGCATAGTTTTCATGCACCTTTAGTGTTTTGATATACGATCTTGGTGCACGCCAGATGTACTAAATCGGGATTCTTCGTGCATGTCACATGCACCTGATTTTTGCTGTCAGGCACACACGTTGCCGATGACAGATGTTTCGTGCACACCAGTTGCACCTAGATGTTGTTTTGTACACCTGTATGACACATATATGGATTTTGATTCCGTGCGCACCAGACGCACCGGATGTTCTTATATACATTTTTAGGGATTGATTTCTTATAGTGCAGTACATTTTTATGATATTCGCTACGTATTGATGTTTTCGGAACCCCGACAAATTGGATATTACTGAAATGTTTTGGTATTTGGGGGTTTAAATATAAATTCGGGGACCGAATTTCTTTAAGGGGGTAGATTGTAACGTTTCCAAAATAATAAAATATTATTTTTGGGAATTTTTATAATTTAATATTATTTTAATGAATATTTTAATAATTAGGTATAATTAAATACAGAAAAATTTGGGAAAATTATGGAAAATTCAAAAATAGGTTATTTTATAGAATTATGTCATTTTTTAAGTTTTTATAATTAGTTATATGCTAATTTAGTGCTAATCACGATTAAAAATCGCTAATCGGTTTTTAGCTTTTTTGTGCAAAACATGCACATATCACTTTTTCACACTTGTGCATTTTCTTGCCGTGGTTCACTTTGGGTTTACTATTCTTGGGAGAAGGTTTTTGAGAGAATAAGAAAAAGAAAAGGAAAAGAAAAGAGAAAGGAATAAAGATATTGGTAGTTGGTGAGAGAAAGAGGTATGGGCTTCATTGACTAAAGACTTAGCCATTTTCCCTTCAACTTTCACTCATTTTTCTCCCTCTCCCTCTTGTTGCTGCTGCTACTCCTGCTCCTCACCTCCCTCCCCTCTTCAACTCCTTAAAACACCTCTAAAACAACTCCAAAACCCCACTCTCATTTCATTAAAAGTGTGCACAAGCTCAAGATCTACACATTGGACTAAAGAAGCAAGGATTTTGGCCACTAGGGGCAACTCAAGAAAATTCTTGAGTTTCCAAATGAGGTATTTTCTGGATCATTAACTTAGTTTTAGCATTACTTATACCCCTATGTTTAGATTGAACCGATATTGTTTGATATTATGGAGTTAAGGAAAACCTAGTTTGGGTTTGAGGAAATTATGAGTTGTGATGGGAAATTGAGCTCAGGCGAGGCTACACAAACACCTTAGTTCTATAATTGAGACCCAAAACTGAAGTTTAAACCCAGAATACGGATTTGTAGAACCGATATCGGAAAATTTGTGAAATCTGTGAAGGTTAATTGGGATCTGCTATCACCCGGGACATCCTAAATTAAAATTGATTGGACAGTGACATGTGCAGGCAGCCAGGAAGCTACCACCAAGACCCCAGCCCCTAACTCTTTTCCATGGCCGCCAATTTAACCCAATTGGCCCCAATTTGCGGCCCGACCAGCACCAATCTGTGTCGTTTTGGTTCTGCAGCTCCTACATGTATAGATTAGACCCCTGGTATATATAGATTTGTCTAATTTGACCTAGGGTGAAATCTGGAACATATTTCCTAAGTTGCTGTTTTGGATTCGTGTTTCCGTATTCCGTATTTTTAATTCTAAAATTGTGTATTGTGTTTTACTTCGACTAATTGGCGTTTATACGACGATATAGAGGAATTGTTAATGGTTTTGAAGGCGTGCCATAGGTTCTAACCTATATGCCCCTTATCGTATCATTTTGGGATTCGTGTGCCGTTTTAGTTTTGAATTGGTTTTAATATGCATATACGATACTTTGATGTGTAGGTACCCCATGAAGACTTCAGGACGACAAGTAAATCGCGTGGAGACGTCCACAAATGAAGACGCAAGTGAGTAGATTATATCTACTGGGGGAAGTCGGGTGGATGGCGTATAGCACCCCCGCAGTCCGTAGTTGTTATTATATATGATAGTTAGGTGTACTATGGATAGTGTAGGGTTAGAAGTGACTAGTGTAGTTCATAGTCGCGAACCCTAGAATAGATTTACACCTACACGCACACCCTTGCATATTCATTATACTTGCACTGTGTGATGATATTGGATGACATTGGAGATGAGTCGATGATGTTGGGCATTGTGCCGCGAGATCGGTGATTTGATGTGATTCGTATTTGGGATACGATACGTGATCTCTAGCGGGCCTTGGGGCGTGTGCTTGCACACGCAGTATATTGATGGTATCAGTTGTACTAGACTTAGATCAGTACCCCAGATTATATGATATGATGATAGTGATACCTGAGATGTGATGAGATAGTGTGATATTGACCCGTACCCAGCTATTGGGATGCCGTACGAAGATTTACCGTGCGAGCCTGTATTGATGATAGATCCGCACTCATGACTCGAGAATGTCTTACGATATATTGTATCGTTCACGATATTATTGAGGCGGGATTACCGACTATTATATCTATATATGTATCGACTCAGATTTAGGTGGTTTCCATACCTCTCCCGATTGACTTGATACTTAGAATTGTAGTTTGCATAGTAGATTCTTCACTGTGGTGTTGATTATTTGATTTCCGCATATTCATGCTATTCGCATTGCTTGCATATGTTTATTGCTATATTATTATCATGCTGTTAGGGCACCAGCACCATTATCGATGATGCATATGTTCCACGTACACTATTTGCCGGCTCACACACTTCATCATCGATAATTGCCATGCCACTACACTGTAGTACTATTGCATTCATGATATGATTCTTGCATGGCATATTGTACACTTATACCTGTATACATACATAGATGATTCTGACTTGATTAGAGATCTGGGAACCGCAAGATATTCTTCAAAACTGATTCATTTTAAAAAGGGCGGTTTCCCTCGACATGTGCACATTATTATTCCATGTTAAATGACTTCTGATATGCTCACCTTTCTTTACATGTCGCATACATCATGTTTTGATTATACGCATTGAGATATGTTGTTTCCATGATATTTCTGGATTTGGGAACCGTGGGTATTTCAAAAGAGAATGTATAATTGTTTTAAAAACCCGGTTACCCTTAATATGATATTTCAGTGCGTCCACCATGTGTTTTCTCGGTGCTGAGAGCGACATGTGAAACCCGATTCGAGGAGGCGTATGAGACCGATTGCGGGTACATGGTGGACCCGGTATGGTACCCCGGGGCGAGAACTGTTTCGCTGTGTAGTAGATGGTGAGCCTGGCAGAGGGACTACTACCTACCGGTGATTGTATTTGAGCTCGGCGGATATCTGGAGGATACCGACCGGAGTTGAGAGATGGACATGGGCTGACCCGTACTGCCGGGGGCCGAGGGCCGATACCGTAGACGGAGCCGTATATCGATGAGGATTTACGTGCCGATGCTAGGCACAGGTTTCATGATAATTTCCATGGCTTTTATTATATCCTCATATTTGCATACATGATGTTATTATCATTGGGTGACGGGTGGACGGGGTCCACGTTCATACAGACTTGATCACATACAGATTGAATTTACATTGATCATACTTCATTTATATATATAACAGGGTATGAGGGCGCTGTTATATATACCCTTACACCAATATTAGTGGAATGGGACGCTAATATATGTGTATTGATATACATTTGATACTTCTTCATATTTACTTCTTGCAGACATACCTTATACTGATGGCATGTTATTACCTGAGTACTTGGCACTACATACATGTTTAGATGTTACATTGCCACCCTATCATGCTTCAGACGTACTCTTGTGGGTTATATTATACTGATCGTATTGACCTAGGATTATGTCTTGCATTCGGTTTCTGCTTGTAGATATTTCTATTCACGAGTTGGCAACTCACCCCCGTTGTGCCGCAGTTCTTGCAGGTTTTGCCGTAAAGGTTCCACTGCGGCATTTCTGGCACACTGCTTCCTTGCGGGTGAATTGCATTTGGTAGGTGGATTCTTTTGCATCAAGAACCACCATTGTACTTGTATTATTCATTGTATCTAGAATTTCCATCAACCAAAACTTGTTTATTGTTTCAGACTTAGACATTAGTGATGTATTATTCGACCTTAGAGTCGCGCTTAGTAGTATTACAGTTTTCATGCTTATTGAGTTTCTTTTGGTTTTGACCCTCGCCATTCGGCGTTGTATGTTATATTGCTTGTGTGGTTGTGACCGTCGTTTGACGAAGAGCTAGCTCCTGCTTGGGGATGCCTTTTATTCATTGCATATATATATATTGTTCTTGTTGTACCCCGTTCGGGGCCAGTATTTACAAAAGAAACTCTGCCGAAATTTTTAGAAAAGACTTTACATTTTAAAAATGCACATTCGGCTTAGTTATTTAAAAACCTTGACTTCAAACATGTTTTCCTTCACTTCTTTAAACCAGTTTTCTTTATTTACTCTTAAAATGGTTTTAGATTTCTGGGCTTTTGGCTTACTTGGATCAGATGGAGTCCTATAGACTTCATATGGTTCAAGGGCCAGTCACATGCTCTTTCGGGTCGTGACACCTTTTATAGCCTTTAATCAAGCTTCTCTCATAAGCTAGGTTGTTACAAGGAGACTTCTAGAATAAGCTAGGTAGTTATGAAACTTGATCAACAAGCTAGGTTATTATAGAGAAATTTCCAGAAGAAGGTTGTTACAATAAAGCGTCTGCCGCAAGCTAGGTTATGGAGAAGAATGTTCTAGAGAATTCCCGATCGCTGACGCACCAACTCGGCCGCGGATCCGCGGCGGATTGGCCTGACTCGGCCGCGGTTCCATGGCCGTTTAGTGAGATCACTGTATGGTTTTTTTGGGGTGTTCTGGAGTTAGACTTGAGGTATTCTTTTGATGTCTGGAATCTTCTAATGTTTGCTTGGTTGCTGCCAATATTTGATTCTTTGGTTTCCTGTATTATATCGGCAATTTTCTAATTCCAGTTATTTTGACCTGAATAATCTATCATAAGATCTCAGTAAAGAATGTGAGAGATACAAAATATTATGCGTGAAATGTTTACACACAATTTCCTTCATAATGCCTGTTATAAAGTACATGTTAAATGATCTTTTCCGGACAAACTGCAAATATGTGTTATATTTATACCAAACACCTTTAGATGATTAGAAAAAGTAAAGAAATTGTCGTGTTGAAAGTGCAGTATTTTCGACTGAACAAATTCCCCCAAACTTGATTTTGATCGTCTCGAGCAAACTTCTTTTATTCAAGAGAAGGAGAAAATAGAAAGAAAAAGAAAAACTAACTAGCACACTTTCGTAGGCAACACGATTGCACTGAGCACGTGCAACAAGCCTTTAAATCTCTAGGCGTCCCTTGTAGGAGGAGTGTTGTCTCCTTAGGGTTTTCAGCAGATTACACCGACAAAATCTCATAATAAAAGGAAGACTGTGAAAGTTACATATAAAGATAGGAATTATAAAAGAAAGACTTTGAAAATCAGAGTTTCCAACTACACTATCTTTTCTGTTGTCATGAGCCCTATCCTAATAGTCATGAAAAGATGTTAGAAATCACATCATCCCTCAATAAAATATCATCTTTATTATTCATCCCTACCTTTCTTCCGAACACCGATCATATACCCCTACGTGTGTGTAAAAGACATCCCTACACTCGGAGAATTCAATTCAAGCTATCATACTCTTGTCCATCTACCTCAGTACTTTTTAGTCGGTGAATATTTTAGATGGAATTGCTCATACATTCTTCATTCAACCGTTAATACTTTTTGAGGTACTAACCAACCGATTACTAAATGTGCTCACATATTAGGCGTATTTAGTGTTTTCCTCGTCTTGCAACACCTAAGGCTTAGTAGTGACTCCCAAACTAGTTGGTCTAAGGCACTAGGTGATGAAGCACCCTTACTATATTTTTTTATGTTGCCTTGGTGATTATAAAACCAGTGTACATTTTTCTTCACCATTTTATACTTTTATGCTTCATTTATTATTTTCTTCGTACTTTGGTTTTTAGACAAGAGCATTTCAAGGCATCCTCTACTATCTCGAGTTTCAAGACGTGTTGTAACGTTTTGAAAATCGTTTTGGTGCAATTTCGGAAAATCGGTAAAATGAGGGGGTTTTCTGTAAAAAGTCAAAATACAAATATCTTTACTTTAAAATTAAATATAAATATTCTAGCTATGTAATTGTTAGTATTTGGTGTTTATTGAGCCACTGGTGAGATTTCAAAATTTCTGAATTTTTTTTTCCGAAATTAATTATTTTAATATTATTTTAAGCCGTCACTAATACATTTAATTAGGGAAAATTACAAACCGGAACGAGTTGAAACAAATTTTGTGCATCATAATACATTAAACAAAATTTTATCATGTAGATTTTGAATTGAAATGGGGTTGTTAACCGGTGTTAGAAAATATCGAAGAAAAAGGTTTTTTCGGTGAAATGAGTGCAAATGGAGTGCGGTACAACTTTTATCTTTTTCTCAAACAAAACCCACACTCTCTTTTTAATTCCTCACACATTTGGCCGGCCTTGGCATCCCCCCCTCTCTCATGATGCTTCAAGTGGCTTCTAGATATTTGGTTTTATGGAAAAATAAAAAGAAAATGAATTAAACTTGAAAAGACATAAAGCAAGAAATTATGAGTGAACTTTCCACACACCTCCATACCCTCACTCCCTCACTTTTCCCCTCTCATTTTCTGGCCGAAACCAGGCCCCCCCCCCCCCCCAATTCTACACAATTTCCACTTCAATTTTCTTCAAAAACCCTCCAAAATCCATCAAAAATCAACATATTTTAGCACAAATTCATCCTTTAACCTTCATCCAATATTCTTTTCTCATTTTTACATGGATCTTAGAGTTGGAAACCATACTTTTGGGAGGCAAATTATCATGTTTGGATCTCATATGTAAGGTATAATCCTAAGCCCTTTGGTTTGAATGTTTGTAAATTACTTAATTTAACTTAATTAAGTGTTTAATTAGTTTTTAATTTGGTTCTTTTGCTAGATGAATAATTCAAGAGAGAGTTTCAAAATGAAATTTGGGTTTCTATTATTTGAGTAAGGTTATATTATGTAGTTTAGCATTTTTAGAATTGGAAAATCTAGCATGGTTGATATGTTATAAATTGTTCA
Source organism: Agapanthus africanus (assembly GCA_030015575.1). Taxonomy (NCBI): domain Eukaryota; kingdom Viridiplantae; phylum Streptophyta; class Magnoliopsida; order Asparagales; family Amaryllidaceae; genus Agapanthus; species Agapanthus africanus. The sequence goes on from CM057349.1 coordinate 142,644,798, forward strand.
TTCAAAATGGGTTTAATTAAGCAATTTTGCACACTGGATTTTTATATATTATACATATGGGTGAGATAAATTCTAATTAATGTTTTTTATCACTAGATTGTGGTTTTGATGAGAATATTAACATGTTAGTGCAATGAAAAACTTAATTTAGTTACTAGTTTTTATTGATAATTAAGAAATTGTGAGAAAATGCTATTTTTGCAAACTAGGTTTTAGGGAAATTGACTAAGTAATTGAGATTAAATACCAATTAGGGTTTTTATGACATTATGAACATTTTAAATTGTAGTTTAATAATTTAGTTCGTGCAAAACCAAGTTTAGTTGTGGAATTGTGAATTTTGTTGTAAAAATGTTAAAATTTGATAAAATTGCAAACTAGAAATTTTGGTTTGATACAAATTGATGGGATTAAATTATAGAAATGGTTTTTATGACTTAGTTATGTTGTTTAATGAATATTATAACCATTAGTTTCATTTAAACGCCAAGTTTTGAGGTAAAACGGTAAATTGGCATTTTTGGGTTTTTCGAAATCGGACTGTTTGATCGATTTTAGGGTTTCGATGGATTTAATCATGTTTTATAATATAAGTAATGAGTTTTAAAACTATGAGTTATTTGTTGATGTTTATCTCGATCCATCGGAGTTTGTACGCCGATATCGAGCCATATTTGGTTCTTTTGCGTGAACGGGACATAGGTTTTAACCTATACTTGTTCCGTGCGTCGTTTTGACTTTTGTTTGTGATTCAGTTTATGATACTATATATATGTTTGCGTATAGGTACCCCTCACGTGGACCGCGGTCGATGAAGAAGATGATGGCGACACCGTCTTCGGCAGACAAGGACCAGGTGAGTAGATGTATATCTACAGGGGAAAGTCGGGTGGATGGCATTTAGCACCCCCGCACGTAGAATAGGAACGGTACTTATTGACATTAGGAAGCCAGATGTGACCCTAGATTCATAATAAGTAGGACCCTAGTAATGACCCTAGGCTGGACTAGACTGATTTAGGAAGACCATACCAGAGGATGAATACCTTGGAAGAGATTCATAGGTTTCAGGTAGATACACACAATCACACTGAAACTCGATGTGGTGTATACGTGTATGTGTGTATATATATATATATTGGACTAGGTGTAGGTATATATATATATATACACAACACGTATATGGGATATAATGATGTGATATGATACACGGGAATGAAACGGTATAGCTGGGCTTGATGCCGTGATTCTTGACTATACGGTCGTATTATGATGTTAGCGGATCATTACAAAAATGATATAATGAATAGGTATATATAGATAATAAAGGGTGGTGATGATATAGAGGTATATGGGACTCTAAAATAGCACCCGAACCGTAACATGTGATTGATATTCTGATATGTTATATGTGTGACTTGATTACAACATCATAAAGATGTAACTTGATTGCGATATCATAAAGGTGTAATTTGATTTCGATATCATATAGGCGATTTAATCACGACTTGACATATGTGACTTGATCAAGATATGATATATGTGGCAATGATATATGATTGATGTATGCGATTATAGTATAGCACCTTGATCATGACATGTGTTGATGATGATATTATACGAATAATGAGACACCTAAGAGATACTTGAACCGTACCCCGATATTGGGATACCGTACGATGGATGTTACCGTACGAGGCATAGATATGATGATTGATCCGCACTCTTGTTTCGAGGAAACCGTACTACGTACGTGACGCTATTGAGGCTGGATCGCTGACTATTAGAGATATGGATTCAGACTTTAGGTGTACCCTTATTTCTTATCGACTAGTTCTTAGGTTTAGTTCTGTAGGAGGTTAGATGGACACTAATTAGGCTCGAGACATATAGTTATAGTTGTATTTGTATATCAAATGAGTTGTTACTGCACATCTGTCTTTACATTCATACTGTAATCATAATGTTGCATGTTCTTACAAATGTTTCTTTAGTCAGAATCAAACCTTGCCTGTTAGGACACCAGCACCATTACCGATGATGCGCATATTCCACGCACACTTATTTGCCGGCTCACACACATCATCATCGGTAATTGCTATGTCACGTACACTTTAGATTATATTATCTTTTATTGATAGAATCAGCAAACAGCTAGATCGGTATAATATTGTAATTACTCTCTGGTGTTAGTATAGACATGGCATTGATTAATTAGACATTTCATGCATTCATATTTCCATATTATCATGCAGTATTATGGGCATATGCCGACACTTATCATATACTTACTCATGATTTTGGGATTCTGGTTTTCTATGAGATTTCTGGATTTTGGAGAAAACCGCAAGAATATATAAAACTTCTCTCTCTCCTCCTCTCTTTTTAAAACATAAGGTGCGGTTTTCTCGTGATGTATGTGTCGTCCACCATGAGATTTCATGTTTCTGTTGGATTTCGAGACCCGATTCGAGGAGTGGATGAACCGTCTCGGGTACATGGTGGGCCCGGTATGGTACCTCGGGGCAAGAAGATCGAGTTGTAGACGATGAGCCTGGCAGGGGAAGGACTACCTACCGGTGATGTCTGGCGCGGCGGATATCCGGAGGATACCGACCGTTGTCATGAGATTTGATGATATGGGCCGATCCGGACTGACGGAGCCCGAGATATTGAGACTATGAGACATTGAGATTATGAGGTATTGAGATTTGAGATTTACGTGTTTTGTGTCGATGCTTAACACGGATTTCCATGGATTTCATCGTTGATGTTTCAGATTTCTATACACTCTTTACCATGATAAAAGCTAAAGATCTTCTTTATACAGATACATCTAGATTTCCGGATTGATTGTTTTACAGTCATATTGCATGCATATTCATTCACATGACATATTATTACTCAAGGTACTGACATGAGCATGGAGTATCTGCATTTACACGTAGCTTATTATCCTGTCTTACTTGATGACTAGTAGTAGATTAGTATATTATTATGACCTAAGATAGCGTCGTGCATTCGATTTCTTTTCGTTGATGTCTTCTACTCACGAGTTGGCAACTCACCCCCGTTGTGCCAAATTTTATTACAGGTTGATGTACAGGGTTCCTTGGCAGATTGCTGGCACATCATTTCTTTCCGGGTGATTTGCACGGTAGGTTGGTTCATTTGTATCTGGACCGCCGTTGTATTTTTATTATTTCATTTGTATCTAGAAATCTCCATCAACCAAACTTGTATTATTTGATAGATTACTGGACCATTTATTTATTTCGACCTTAGAGTCGCGTGTATTATTCTGATTTGGTGGATTTGTTTTCTTTTGAGTTTTGAGCCTCGCCCTTTGGCGTTGTATATTATTGTGCTTGTTGTGGTTGTTTCCGCCTGTTGGCGTTGAGCTAGCTCCCATTTGGGGATGCTTTTTATTGTTTATGTATATTGTACTTGTTGTACCCGTTTGGGGCCAGTTTTTATAGAGGAGACTCTGCCGAAATTTTTGGGAAAATTTGCTGATACTTTTAAACTTGTTTTTCTTCATGTTTTCTTTTACTTCTTCTTCTTTTATATGGTTTAGATTTCTGGGCTTCGGCTTACTTAGGTTACGTTGCGTCTCTAGACGTTTCGTAATCTAAGTGCCGGTCACGTTCTGTACTTTCGAGTCGTGACACGTGTGTAAGTGCATATAGTAGAGTATCAACATTCAAATATTTAGCTTACAGAATAGGAACTATTTTTCAGACTTATTTTTATCCTCTGATTAATGACTTCCTTCATCTTACTAACCCTTGGGACAACGGCTAATAACTACTTATTACTAGTTTCGTATAAGAAAACATCTAATTTTCTTGGTTTTCTTAAATTTTTTCCAATCTTTTAGATGTAATTTTTCACTTTCTAATCTTTTATTATAAATTTTTTTTAATGTTTTTTGCTTATACAAAGTATGATACAAAGTGATACGCAAATAAGCACAAACCTCCCCCAAACTTGTTTACAACAGTGTCCTCACTGTTGTCATCTGTTAAATCTCAAAAAACCTGTAGGTTTGGAAGGAAAAGTTATTAACGGGGACAAGAATAAGTGAACATGAAAATCCTCCCCCAAACTTATTTTTGGCTCACAATTTTGAGGACAACTTTTATTTTCAAGAACCAAAAATATACCCCCCTCCCCAAACTTGAGTTAAACAATGTTAAGGTTTTAAAAATCATAAGGGGGGGGGGGTAAAGTTATTAGTCAATGTCAAGTTTTGCAAAGACTGAAAGTCCACACCAACCATTCGAAAATTTATTAGTGTAATGCATCGGTTGGTGGAAGAACATGTTATATAGAGCCAAGAAGAAATGTGGAAAAGATAAGTGGTGTAATAGAATGTGTTTGCGTCTCATTTTGGAGAGACGACTCAAAGATTGTGATGGATTGCTCGCATTCTCTTTATAGTCCAGAAGAAGGGGAGGTGGTTCAATTTCATTGTTTTGGGTTTTATTCATCACAACTCCCGTGTTTTCTAAAAATGCGAGTTCATCAGTGAAAATTTCCTCAAAGCTTTCATCGATATCGTAAAGAATATTCTCATTTGAAAGAGTGGGGTGATCTTCAGACCCCATAAAAGGTTCATAATCAGCGTTAGATGTTGGCCCAGACAACTCGAAAGAAGGGTCCGTATGTGTATAATACATATCTGGGTCAAACAACAACGTATAAAGGGAGTCTGGATCAGTATCGTGAAACTGTTCAAATTCGCTGCTGTCGACATTCATTAATTCGACAGAACATACTCAAGCATGAGGTTCGGAGGGTTGACCTCCCAACTTGTAAATGTTAAGCTCAATTGATCTATTCCCGAAAGATAGGTTCATAGAGCCTTTCGACAGTTGATTACAGCGTTGGAAGTAGCCAAAAAGGGTCGACCGAGAATCACCGTAATTTGGTTCCGCGGGTTTGCTACAGGCTATGTATCTATAACAATAAAGTCCACAGGGAATATAAATTCCCCAACTTTTATCAACATATCCTCAAGCTCACCCCTAGGGTGGGTGATAGATCTATCAGCCATTTGGAGAGTTGTGTGTGCGGGCTTTAACTCTCCGATACCTAATTGCTCATAGACAGAATATGGAAGCAAATTCATACTAGCGCCAAAATCGAGGAAAGCACGATTGATATTTTTACCCCCAATAGAAATAGAGATTGTAGGACAGCCAGGGTCCTTACGTTTCTTGGGTAAATTCTATGTAAAAGCTGTGCTTACATTACTCGACATGAATATCTTTTTCGGCACTTGAGTCTTCCACTTTCTAGTGCACAAGTTATTAAGTATTTTCGCATAAGCCGGAACTTGTTGTATAGTATCTACGAGAGGGATATTTATGTTGACTTGCTTAAACATGTCCACAATTTTCTCCATTTGTGCATTAGCTTTGTTGGGCCTCAACCTATCTGGAAATGGAGCTTTATCGATAAGTGTTAGGTCCAACATTTGTGGAGAAGTTTGTGGGGGTGGAATCGATCCCAGAATTGGAGCGGGGATCGTCTTTTGTTGCCTAGAAGGTGTAGGCTGAGGATCCGAGCCTTGGGGAAAACGGAGAATAGGCTCGGAAGAAGAAAGTAAACTAGACAAAATAGGGTAAGAAGTAGAAGTGGAAGTGGAAGTGGAAGTGGAAAACGGGGTTTCAATTGATTCCTCATTATTATCAATCTGTTCACCCACATGATTGTCTAGCACTCTTCCAGATCTCAACATGGTAATAGCACTCACATCATTATAATGCCAGGGTTCATGATCAGGTAAGGGTTGAGATGGAAGTTTCCCTTTCTCTCTAGCACTCATTTCGGCATTTATTCGTGCATTTTGTGCTTCCATCGATTTAATAATCTCACCTTGGGAGGCAGAGTTCTTCTTTATATCATCGATAGAAGACTTTATATCAGCTGACATTTGAATGGTGTGTGTCATGAACAACTCTAAGGTTCGTTCGAGTGCAGAGGAATTATCGGTACCGGTCAATTGCAAAGAATTATTATATGGTGCAAAAGTGTTGGCCGGATTTTGAAAAGATTGTATTTGGAAGGGGTGCTGACTCTTTGGTGGCTGCTGTTGTGGTGGAGTGACCCTTTAAAAGTTATTCTGGTTTGGAACCGTGTTTTGAGTTTGGTGTTGGTTCCAAGCAAAATCAGGATGATTCCTCCAACCTTGATTATATGTGGCACAAGAAGGATCGTTTCTAGGTTGTTGCTGAAATGCAGCATTAGTGTGAACTTGAAACGGAGAATTAAAAGGACATTCTTCCGTCAAATGTGATGGATCAGAACAGCATCCACACATAGTTTTGGGGAGTGTGTACTGATTTAGGGAGGCTGAAGAGATTCTGTTTTCTATAGCGTCGAGTTTTCTTTGTATTACGGCCATTTCGGCTTTCATTATGATGGAAACATCGAGCTGATTGATACTTTCCCTAGACGATGAATGACCAACACTTTCCCATTGTAAAGTGTTTTGGGCAAGATCTTCCAGGTATTTCCAAGCTTCACCATCATCTTTAGACAGGAATTGGCATTGACACATGGTTTCAAGCATCTGTTTTGTTGTGAGATCAATACCCTCATAGATAATACGACACAGATCCGATCTAGGGATTCCGTGATGAGGACATTAGATAAGAAGATCCTTGAACTGTTCAAAGCATTTCTAAAATGGTTCATTGGGAAGTTGGGTAAATTGGTAGATTTCACCCCGAACACGGACGATCTTATGATTGGGATAAAATTTCTTAAGGAATGCTGTAATAAATTCATCCCATTTGGCAATAAAGTGTGCGGTTGTGTTATAAAACCACTTCCCGGCTAAATCGCACAAAGTGAATGGGAGAAGACGTAAACGCACAACATCCACAGACAGTTGTGACGTGCCAATCATAGCGCATACATTTTCAAATTTGGTGATCAAAACGTATGCGTTTTCAGACTCGAGACCGTGAAATTTGGGTAACAGTTTGATAAATTGGGGTTTAATTTCAAAATTATCCCCATTGGCTGGTGGAATAGAAAGACAAGTAAGTAGGCGACCACGTGTAGGGTAGCATCTCTCTTGAAGAGAAATGTGATTGTTTGAATTCTTGTTGTGTAAATCAAATCAAATGATCCCCGGCAACGACGCCATTTGATTGAAATAATTTCTTGATTGGATGTAAAAGTATCAATTCAAATGATCCCCGATAACGGTTTCATTTGATCGATAAGAGTTTCTTGTGTCAGTATTTAGAAAATTGTAAAGAAATCACAACCAAAAATATTTGACCCCAATCAATAACGATGTCGAATGTAGCGCGTTAGTAAGTGCGGATCGTCCACAGGGAAAGTGTAATTGTTCGTGTTTCGAATTAGGTGAATTGAAACTTTAAAGAGAAGAAAAGAAAACAATTCATGATTTGTAATTGAATTTCAAGAATTAGAAAATCTAGATCTAATAACAAGAAAAAGATAGAATCAAGAATTGATAGTTTGATGATTTTTCCAACCCAAATATCAAGAATCTAAATGAGGCTCGTAGGAATCGATCGGATCTATAGATGTGATGTAATCTTACAATTACGTATTCTTATTCTTCGATGAATTGATACTAGATCGATGATGATCGATCGAGAATTAGGGATTTCTTATGAAACTAGGGTTTCATCTTATCCCTTGTTCTTTCGTCGATATCATTCACATTCTAGCCTCTAGTAAATTCAAGAAACGATCGTAGAACCCTAATTTCGAGCGATAACAATCAAGAAAGCATCGCAACGAAACTAGGTCATCGATTCTTGAACTTGCCAGGGTTTACAAAACCTGTAGGACTTAAGAATCGTATTAAGATTTGTTACATCATCATTCTATTGATCGTCTCGACTCCTTTAAGAGCGGAGTTTTACTCGAACATCACAACAAGAACCACAATTACAAATTGAGATCAAATCATGATGCAAGAATTTAAAGAAAGCAAGATTAAAGAATTTCACCTTTTTTATATCAACAATTTCATTACATTCGCTCAAGAACTACAAGAGGAAGAACTCAATCGTCGATTTGGCTTCGCTCGTCTTCTTGAGTCGCGGATCGGCTTGGATCACTTGCCCGATTGAAGATCGGCTCGGCTCCTAAAAGGTTGAAGGGCTTCTCGCTTGATTCGTACTCGGGATCTTGAATTTGGAGTGGAATTAGGGTTAGAATTTCACACAAGTCTTGTCACTAGACTTGTGGAAGAAGATGAGAGATGAAGAATGATCTGCTAAAGATTAACTAAGGATTGATTGAACCCTTAACCCTAGGTCTAGGCTTCTATTTATAGACTTCCCCAAACCCTAGATCTAGGATTAGAATTTGAATTTCCCTCCAAAAGTTAGTTAGAGGAGATTTGAATTTCCCTCCAAAAGTTTGTTAAGGAGAAGCTTCTAGATGTGATTAGTTAGGAGGGAGCTTTTAGAAATAGTTTGTTAGGAGCTTAATCAAGATTAGCTTAATTAATCATCTTTGCTGATCTGGCAGTAGCTTCGCGAGAATTCTGGAATTTGACATATCTGAAAGGAATGCGGGCCCGGAGATAAGAATTGTGCACTAAAAATTGAGTGCTGAAGTGGCAATACCGCCGCGGAACCGCGGCTCAAGCCGGCTCCCGTCACGGTTCCGCGGCCATGTTGGAGGCTTGGGGCTTGGGATTTCTGGGCTTCTCTGGTACTGACTTTTGGGCCCTTTTGTGATATGTTGAATTGTATTTTGCCCTCTAGATTGCTACCAGAACTCAAGATTTGGAGTTGGTGTATTTTATCAGCTTCTTTTGGCTTTTGTTCCTGCAAATTCTCGAGACAAGTGTTGCGCAATATAGGGATGATGCGATGCCATGAAATGCAGTCAATTTTCTTTATAGTGCCGGTTTTAGAGTCTAACACATGCAATCTGATATTTAACGACTGATTTGCTAATATGTGAAATATGAATGCCGAACACTTCTATATGGATGCAAATGATAGGGAAATTGCCGATTAAAAGATGCAGTATTTTCGACTGATCAAATTCCCCCAAACTTAATTTCGATCGTCTCGAGCGAACTTTTTATTAAAAAGAGAAGGAGAAAATAAAGAAAGAGAAAAACTAACTAGCACACTTTCGTAGGCAACACGATTGCACTGAGCACGTGCAGCAAGCCTTTAAACCTCTAGGTGTCCCTAGTAGGAGGAGTGTTGTCTCCTGAAGGTTTTCAGCGGATTGCACCCACAAAATCCGATAATAAAAGGAAGATCATGAATATTACATTTAAAGAAAAGAATTGTAAAAGAAAAGCCTTGAAAATTAGGGTTTCCAACTAAGCTAGCTTTTCGGTTGTCATGAGCCATATCTTAATGGTCATGAAAAGATGTTAGAAATCACGTCCTCCCTCAATAAAACATCGTCTTATTCTTCATTCCTATCTTTCTTCTAAATATCGATCATATCACCCCGCGTGTGTGTAAAGGACATCCCTACACCCGGAGAATTCAATTCAAGCTATCATACTCTTGCCCATCAGCCTCAGTACTTTTTAATTAATGAATATTTAAATGAATTTGCCCACACACTTTCATGCGACCGTTAATACTTCTTGAGGTACTAACCGACCGATTACTCATGTGCTTGCTTATTTGGTGTATTTTCCTCGTCTTGCACCACCTCAGGCATAGCCGTGACTCCCAGACCAGTTGGCCTTAGGACACTAGGTGAAAAGGCACCCTCGCTATACATTTTTATTGCCCTTGGTGATAACAAAACCAGTGTCCATTTTTCTCACCACTTTATATTTTATTCACTTTTTCTTTTTTATTTCCTTCATACATCGGCTTTAAGACAAGAGCATTTCAAGGTATCCTCTACTATCCCGGGCTTCAAGACGTGTGTAAGTACGAATAGCAGGGTAGCAACGTTCAAAATGTTTGGCTTCCAGAATAGAAACTATTTTTCAGACTTAGTTTTATCCTCAGATTAGTGACTTTCTCTATCTTACTAACTCTTGGGACAACGGCTCATAACTACTTATTACTAGTTCGTATAAGAAAACTTCTAATTTTCTTGGTTTTCTTAAATTTTTCTAATATAATGGATGTAATTTTTCACTATCTAATCTTTTATTATCTTATTTATGTACAAAATATTTTTATTTTTTGAAAAAAAATTTTAAATTTTTTATAGGTTTTCAAAAAAAAATGTTTTGTGCTTATGCAAATGATATGCAAATGATGCGAAAAATAAGCACAAACCTCCCCCAAACTTGTTTTCAACAGTGTCCTCACTGTTGCCATCTGCTAAATCTCGAAAAACCTATAAGTTTGGGAGGAATTTATTAGTGGGGGCAAAATATTTAAGTGACGACCCTCCCCCAAACTTATTTTTGGCTCATTATTTGTAAAAATTTTCTTTTTAGGAGCCAGAAAAAATGCCCCCCCAAACTTAAGCAATGTTAATCTTTTGAAAATCATATGAGGGGATCAAAAATCAATGGTCGATGCCAAGCTTTGCAAAGACCGAAAGTTAACACCAATCATTCAAAAATTTTATCAATGCTGTGCTCTGGTTGGTGGAAGAAGAAGTGGGGAAAGGTTAAGTGGTGGAAGAGAGTGTGTGTGCGTCTCATTTTGGAGAGACGATGCACTGAATGTGATGGATTACTCGCATTCTTTTTACAATTCAGAAGAAGGGGTGGAGGTTCAATTTCAATGATTGGGAGATGATTCATCTCAACACCCGTGTCATTCAAAAATGCGAGTTCATCAGCGAAAATTTCCTCGAAAGTTCCATCAATACCCCGATGAATAATGTCATCACAAAGTGCGGGGTGATCTTCAGACTCTAAAAGCAGTTCATAATCCGTGTTAACTGTTGACCCGGACATCTCGGTGGAAGAGTCCGTATGTGTAAGATACATAGTTGGGTCAAACAACAACATATGAAAAGAGTCTAGATCAGTATCATGAGGATCATCAAATTCGCTGCTGTCGACATCCATTAAGTCGACAGAACAGACCTGAGTAGTAGCTTCGGAGGATACACTTCCCAACTTGTAAATTTTCATCTCAATTGTCCTCTTCCCAAAGGATAGGGTCATAGAACCGTTACGACAATTGATGATAGTGTTGGAAGTGGCCAAAAAGGGGCGACCTAAAATCACCGGAATTTGATTCCGTGAGTTCACTACAGGCTGTGTATCAATTACAATAAATTCCACAGGGAATATAAATTCCTCGATTTTTATTAACACATCCTCCAGTTCACCCCTAGGTTTGGTGATTGATCGGTCAGCCATCTGGAGAGTGCAAGGAGATGGCTTCAACTCTCCGATACCTAGTTGCTCATAAACCGAGTATGGAAGCAAGTTAACACCAGCGCCAAGGTCTAGTAGAGCACGGTTGATGTGTTTTTCCCCAATAGAAATGGAAATCGTAGGATATCCAGGATCCTTACGTTTCCTCGATAATTGCTGGGGGAAAGCCGTGTCTACTGTCTTTGCCATGAATATCTTCTTGGGCACTTGAGTCTTCATCTTCCTAGTGCACAAGTTCTTAAGTGTTTTCGCATAGGACGGAACTTGTTGGATAGCATCTAGGAGAGGGATGTTGATGTTAACTTGCTTAAAAATGTCCCTAATCTTCTCCATATATGGACTCGGTGTGTTTGACCTTAACCGATTAGGATAAGGTGCTTTAGCAATAAGCGTTGGGTCCATCATAGGAGAAGGAAGTGGGGATAGACATGATCCCAAAAGAGGAGTGGGGATCGTCTGTGGAGAACTAGAAGAGTTGGGCTGAGGTGGCGAGCCTTGTGGGAAACGAAGAATAGGCTCGTAAGAAGGTGGTGGGGTAGAAGAACTGGGGTCAGAATTAGAAGTGTGTGTATGAGGTAAGGTCTCAGCCGGGGTATTATTGATTGATTTATCTGTGTCATCAATCTCTTCCCCAACGTGATTGTCAAGCACTCTTCCAGATCTCAACGTGATTGCATCCACAGGATGTGAATAGCCAGGATTGGGTAAATGTTGAGCTGGAAGTTTCCCTTTCTCTCTTGCACTCATTTCGGCTTTTAGTTGTGCAATTTGTGCTTCCATCGCTTTGATATTATCATTTTGAGAGACAATGATCTTCATCACATTCTCGATGGAAGATTGCAAACTTGCCATCCCTTGGATGGATTGTTTCATGAAAGTATCCAAGGTTTGTGCTAGTGCAGAGGTGTTATCAGTACCGGTCAATTGCAAAGTATTTTCATGTGGTGCAAAAGTGTTTGCCGGATTTTGGAAGTTTTGTGATTGGAAGGGGTGCTGACTCAATTGAAGTGGTGGATGCTGTTGTGGTGGAGGGACCCTTTGGAAATTGTTTTGGGTTGGAACCGTGTTTTGAGATTGTGATTGGTTCCAAGCAAAATTAGGGTGATTCCTCCAACCCTGATTATATGTGGAAGAATATGGGTCGTTTCTAGGTCTTTGAAATACGGCATTGGTATGCTCGTGACCTTGAAACGGAGAATTAAGTGGACATTCTTCCGTCAAATGAGAAGGATCAGAACAGCATCCACATACAGTTTTGGAGAGTGACATTTGATTTAGGGCGGCAGCTAAAAATTTGTTTTCCATAGTCTCAAGTTTCTTATGTATAGCTGCAATGTCAGCTCTAATTCCTATGGAAATATCATTGCCATCCCTAGACGATTGACTCACACCCTCCCACTGTAAAGATTTTTCAGCGAAATCTTCTAGGAATTTCCAGGCTTCCCCATCATCTTTAGTCATGAAGTTACCTTGACACATGGATTTAAGGGTCTGTCTTGTGTTAGGATTAATGCCCTCATAAATGATTCGGCACAGTTCCCATCTCGGGATGCCGTGATGTGGACATTGGACTAACAGATCCTTGAAGCGTTCAAGACGTTTTGAAAATGTTTCATTTGGAAGCTGGGTGAATTGATATATTTCGCTACGGACTCGAGCTGTTTTATGATGTAGGTAGAATTTCTTAAGGAATGCTTTGACGAATTCTTCCCAATTTGAAATGGAATGTGCGGTAGTGTTATACAGCCACTTCTCGGCTATATCGCACAAAGTGAATGGGAGAAGACGAAGACGTAAAGCATCTACAGAAAGCTGTGAAGTACCCATCATTGCGCATACATTTTCAAATTTGGTGATAAATGCATATGCGTCTTCAGACTCGAGACCGTGAAATTTTGGTAGAAGGTTGATGTATTGGGGTTTAATTTGAAAATTTTCCCCGTTGGCTGGTGGAGTGGAAAGACAGGTGGAAAGGGGACCTCGTGTAGGATAGCACCTCTCCTGAAGAGAGATGCGAGATGGATTCTGCGCACCAACGGACGGCGGCAGAGTAGTGGTAAAGAAATTCGATGGAGACGGATCCATCGATGTGGGTGTGGTGGTGGGTAAAGAAAAGGTAAGTGTAGAAATACCGACTTTAGGGTCGATCGAAGGGACGCGGACAAACAGGCACTAGAATCCCGTTATCCAGCCTATCTTGTACTAAAAAGGGTTAGTACAAGTGGCAGCGTGAATTTATAATTAGGGGAATGATGAATGAATGTGGTGTTTGTTTTGAAAATTGGACGGATTTTTGAAAAAATGATGCAACACAACAAATGCAACAAGCAATACCCTAAAATCTAGTGGTCACCTAGGTCAGGCTCTAGACCGCTCCTAACTGCCAAAAGACAAGTCGCAGGATAAATCCTCCACTGCCTCTTTGTCCCCCTGTGGCCAGGTAAGTGCCAGGTAAGTGGGAAGGTACTCCACTACGTAAGTAGTGGGCCTAATTAATAACCACTATCCTTCGACACACTTGCCTTAGACACCACAAGAAAACGCGGATAAGCAATGAATTACCTACGGCCTTCTCTTGTCCTAAGTGAGCGCGACGGTCCTTAGAGTCATCTATAGATTTCTTTTAATTAATGAGGGTAAATGTGGATGCAAGTTTGTGATTTTTAGGGCTTAGGAAGGGTAATGAACTCCCCACCTAATCTGGATTTGGTCGTGCCCCTTAATATCCGTATTAATATGCAAACAACCAAAAATCAAAACACGCACAAATTTTTATTTTGCTTTTGCGGCGCTGCGATTATTTGCAAAGAAGCCTGCAGAATTTTGTTAGTTGGAGCTAAAATAGGAGAGAGAAGAAGGTAAGAAAGTACCTGAAAGAAATTTTTTACAGAGAACCCTCAAAGATGCCGCGTTTCCGCCGCATATGGGTACTTAGACCGCGCTTCCGCGGTTGTATGGTCGGATCTCTTGACAAAAATTTTATAGAACACTCATGATCACTTCCCAAGTCCTCTGGAATTCTCCAAAAATTATTCTAATTTCACAGCAAGCTCCAGATTTCCTCGCAATAAACCACAACAAATCGTTTAGGGTTTGTGCGAATTTTGATCTCAAAAAATTTTACGGAATAAATCTTTCAACTCAAATTTCAAAATACGAACAATTAGCGCACTTTCCCCGGTAACGGCGACATTTGATTGTTTGAATTCTTGTTGTGTAAATCAAATCAAATGATCCCCGGTAACGGCGCCATTTGATTGAAATAATTTCTTGATTGGATGTAAAAGTATCAATTCAAATGATCCCCGATAACGGTTTCATTTGATCGATAAGAGTTTCTTGTGTCGGTATTTAGAAAATTGTAAAGAAATCACAACCAAAAATATTTGACCGCAATCAATAACGGTGTCGAATGTAGCGCGTTAGTAAGTGCGGATCGTCCACAGGGAAAGTGTAATCGTTTGTGTTTCGAATAAGGTGAATTGAAACTTTAAAGAAAAGAAAAGAAAACAATTCATGATTTGTAATTGAATTTCAAGAATTAGAAAATCTAGATCTAATAACAAGAAAAAGATAGAATCAAGAATTGATAGTTTGATGATTTTTCCAACCCAAATATCAAGAATCTAAATGAGGCCCGTAAGAGATGTGATGTAATCTTACAATTATGTATTCTTATCCTTCGATGAATTGATACTAGATCGATGATGATCGATCGAGAATTAGGGATTTCTTATGAAACTAGGGTTTCATCTTATCCCTTGTTCTTTCGTCGATATCATTCACATTCTAGCCTCTAGTAAATTCAAGAAACGATCGTAGAACCCTAATTTCGAGCGATAACAATCAAGAAAGCATCGCAACGAAACTAAGTCATCGATTCTTGAACTTGCTAGGGTTTACAAAACCCGTAGGACTTAAGAATCGTATTAAGATTTGTTACATTATCATTCTATTGATCGTCTCGACTCCTTTACGAGCGGAGTTTTACTCGAACATCACAACAAGAACCATAATTACAAATTGAGATCGAATCATGATGCAAGAATTTAAAGAAAGCAAGATTAAAGAATTTCACCTTTTATTTATATCAACAATTGCATTACATTCGCTCAAGAACTACAAGAGGAAGAACTCAATCGTCGATTTGGCTTCGCTCATCTCCTTGAGTCGCAGATCGGCTTGGATCACTTGCCCGATTGAAGATCGACTCGGCTCCTAAAAGGTTGAAGGGCTTCTCGCTTGATTGGTACTCGAGATCTTGAATTTGGAGTGGAATTAGGGTTAGGGTTTCGCACAAGTCTTGTCACTAGACTTGTGGAAGAAGATGAGAGATGAAGAATGATCTGCTAAAGATTAACTAAGGATTGATTGAACCCTTAACCCTAGGTCTAGGCTTCTATTTATAGACTTCCCCAAACCCTAGATCTAGGATTAGAATTTGAATTTCCCTCCAAAAGTTAGTTAGAGGAGATTTGAATTTCCCTCCAAAAGTTTGTTAAGGAGAAGCTTCTAGATGTGATTAGTTAGGAGGGAGCTTCTAGAAATAGTTTATTAGGAGCTTAATCAAGATTAGCTTAATTAATCATCTTTGCTGATCTGGCAGTAGCTTCGCGAGAATTCTGGAATTTGACATATCTGAAAGGAATGTGGGCCTGGAGATAAGAATTGTGCACTAAAAATTGAGTACTCAAGTGGGAATACCGCCGCGGAACCGCGGCTCAAGCCGGCTCCCACCGCGGTTCTGCGGCCATGTTGGAGGCGTGGGGCTTGGGATTTCTGGGCTTCTCTGGTACTGACTTTTGGGCCCTTTTGTGATATGTTGAATTGTGTTTTGCCCTCTAGATTACTACCAGAACTCAAGACTTGGAGTTGGTGTATTTTATCAGCTTCTTTTGGCTTTTATTCCTGCAAATTCTCGAGACAAGTGTTGCGCAATATAGGGATGATGCGATGCCATGAAATGCAGTCAATTTCCTTTATAGTGCCGGTTTTAGAGTCTAACACATGCAATCTGATATTTAACGACTGATTTGCTAATATGTGAAATATGAATGCCGAACACTTCTATATGGGTGCAAATGATAGGGAAATTGCCGGTTAAAAGATGCAGTATTTTCGACTGATCAAAATACGCGGTGGATTCTGAGCACCTGCAGGCGGTGGCAGCGTGGTGTTTTTAAAATTCGTTGGATATCTATCCATCTCGGTCGTGGTGGGTGGTGAGGAAAAAGAAAATGAAGAAATACCGACTTTGGAGTCGATAGGGGAAACGCGGACAAGACGGGCACTAGAATCCCGTGTCCAGCCGAGCTTGCTTTAATTGTTTAGAACAAGTGGCAGCATTTGTGATAATTAGAGAAAAATGTTGGTTTAGTGTTTGGTTTGAAAAAGACGGATTTTGAAAAATCAAATCACAAAAAATGCACAAGCAACCCTAGATCTAATGGTTACCTAGGTCAAGTCACTAGACCGCTCCTAGACTTCCAGAAGACAAATCGTAGGATAAATTCTCTACTGCCTCTTTATCCCTCCTGTGGCCAGATAAGTGCCAGGTAAATGGGAGGTTCTCCGCTAATTAAGTAACGGGCCTAATTAAATAACCACTTGCCTTAGACACACTTATCTTAGACACCACAAAAGAAATGTGGATAAACAATAGATTACCCACGACCTTCTTCTGTCCTAATTGAGCGTGACGGTCCTTAGAGTCTTGTCTAGATATTTTTTAGTTAATGAAGGGTGATGCGGATGCTAGTTTTGTGATTTGCAGGGCTTAGAAAGGGTAATGAAATCCCCACCTAATCTGAATTTGGTCTTTACCCCTTAATTTCCGTATTAAAATATGCACAAACAACCAATTTCAAGAAACACAGCAAATTTTATTTTTAAGTGGTGTTTTTGCAAAGAATCCTGTAAAAAATGGTTATTGGACAAGATCAGAGAGAAGAGGATAGAACAGAGAATATACCACAGAAGTTTGGAACACTGAAACGCCTAAACGGCGGCGGAACCACCGTAAAAACCTCAATATGGCCGCGGATCCATGGTTCTATAAGGAAATTAGGGTTTCAAAATTTTCCTGTAGCTTCTTGTACTCCTCTGAATCTGTAGAACTTCTTTGAATCTTGATCTCACTGCTAAAATGATTCCAGATTCCCTCGCAAAAATTCAAACACTAATCGTTAAGCACATGAAGCGATTTTTAAATTAAAATTTGATGGAATAATAATTTTTTATCTCAAATAGTAAGAAAGAACAAATTACGCACGCATCCCCAGCAACGGCGCCATTTGATTGATCTAATTTCTTGTGATTGATTCGAATGAAAAGAAAAGTGTTATCAGAACCAAAGAATTTATAATCGCAATCAATAACGGTGTCGCTTGTAGCGATCGTTAGTGAGCACGGGTCGTCCACTGAGATGCTAGTATTTATTCGATCTTTCTTTAGATGAGTCGAAAGAAAATAGTAAAGAAAAGAAAATTCAAGAAAATGAGATTTCAAGATTTAGTTGAGTTGTTATTTCAAGAAAATCAAGAAAAAGTTTAAGATTTCATAATCAAGAAATTGTCTAAATTCAAGTTTAGTTATCAAGAAAATGTAGAGAAGCTTGTAGGATTCGATTTGAAATCGTAGCAATGATGAATACTAAAAATGACTAATCTTATCTATTGATGAATTATAGCTAGAATGATGGTGATGAATGAAGATTAGGGATCTATTGAAGAAACTAGGGTTTCTCCTTCACAATCCTTTGTCTTTTTATTGATCATTATTTAAATATAGCCTTTAGGAAAGAGAATCATCAATTATTTAATTCCCAAATTGTAACAAAATTATCAAGACTTGTGATCTCGCTACAAATTTGGTCATTGACGATTCTTTTTCCGAAAGTTCATAATTCTCTTAAAACTAGTTTAGGATTTCATCACCATTTGATCTACCGATTTCAATCGAATCCTTAACAAGCGGAGATTTCACTCACGCATCATGAAAATAGAAGAATCAAGAATTAGAAATTTCATAATGCAAAAATTTAAAGAAAGCAAGAATTACAATTGATCGCCTTTATTAATCAACTTCAAATTAAACGATCCTTCAATTCAAAATTATAAGAAGTGCCATCGATCGCTCTCGAGGTAATTTCTCCGTTGACTTTCGCTTGGCTCGATCTCTGTGAGACTTGGATATATCGAGGATCTCGGGCTCGTAGATGAAGATTGGCTTCGCGTAAAGGATCTTTGCGTTGAATGCTTGATGAACTCTCGATGATTCTTGATTTGATTTGGATTGGAATTGGATCTCAAGTTGTGTCACTCAACTTGTATTGAATTATGAATAAATGTTCGACCACTAATCAACCCCAACATTTTAACATTAGCCCTAGATCCCCTTTTATAGCCTTTAATCAAGCTTCTCTCATAAGCTAGGTTGTTATAGGGAGACTTCTAGAATAAGATAGGTAGTTATGAAGCTTGATCAACAAGCTAGGTTGTTATAGGGAAGTTTCCAGAAGAAGCTTGTTACAATAAAGCGTCCCCCACAAGCTAGGTTGTTGAGAAGAAGGTTCTGAAGAATTCCCGATCGCTAACGCACCAACTCGGCCGTGGATCCGCGGCGTATTGGCCTGACTCGGCCGCGGTTCCGCGGCCGTTTAGTAAGATCACTGTATGGTTTTTCTGGGGTGTTCTGGAGTTGGACTTGAGGTCTTCTTTTGATGTCTGGAATCTTCTAATGTTTGCTTGGTTGCTGCCGGTATTTGATTCTTTGGTTTCCTATATTATATCGGCGGTTTTCTGATTCCAGTTATTTTGACCTGAATAATCTGGCACAAGATCTCAGTAAAGAATGTGAGAGATACAAAATATTATGCGTGAAATGTTTACACACAATTTCCTTCATAATGCCGGTTATAAAGTATAACACATGTTAAATGATCTTTTCCAGACAAACTGCAAATATGTGTTATATTTATACCAAACACCTTTAGATGATTAGAAAAAGTAAGGAAATTGTCGTGTTGAAAGTGCAGTATTTTCGACTGAACAAGAACGATGGAGTAATCCATCAAAACCCTAAAAAAAGAAGGCAAAGCTTTTTACAAAGTAAAAATTATGAGATCTTTAAGATCTACAAAATAAACTCTAAGGGTTCTTCATTAAAGGGTTAAGAAACCTTAAAAAGAATGGTTTTTCTGATCTATGATCAAAGAAGAGCAAAACTCTGGTTTTTAATTAACGGGTTAAGAATCTTTAAGATCTGAGATCTAAGTAGAGCAAAACTCTGTTAATGGGTTCAAATCTTACCAAATTTTTGGACAAGGTTTTAACTCTTAAGGAATTTCCTTTGGGCAGAGAGCTGTGCTCTGAAGGAGAATTAAATTCTCAGAAAAACAAGAAGGGAAGAAGATGAACAAAAATCATCTCAAGGGCCAAAGGCCTTATTTATAGGCGTTGGAAGTCGATCCAATTTCCAAGTTGATCTGACGGCGGTAAAGCTGCCACCGCTGCACTCACGTGTAAGCCACGTGAGCGCAACGGTGGGGGGCATTTGTTTCCCCAATTGGGAGCAAAGCTCTATTCAAATTCAAAATTTGAACTGAGGCAGCGCCTCACATGCAATGCACGAGAGTGCTGAGCACCAAAAGCGCCAGCGCTAAAAATTCAAAGACTTTGAGGCAGCACATCACGTGCAAAGCACGAGAGCGCTGAACGCCAAGAGTGCCAGCACTAAAGAGTCAAAGACTCTGAGGAAACGCCTCATGTGCAAAGCACGAGAGCGCTGAGCGCTAGCGCTAAGGAGTCAAAAACTCTCAGGCAGCGCATCACGTGCAAAGCACAAGAGCGCTGAGCGCTAAGAGTCAAAGACTCTGTGACAACGCATCACGTGCAAAGCACGAGAGCGCTGGCGCCAGAACTAAATGTTCTCCACCGTTGGATCAAAGATCCAACGAAGATGATAAATCATCAAAATTCAGAATCAAATTCTGCTGAGGAAATATTCCTCGGATCTTTCTAAACAGGAAAGATTGCTCTCTGTAAAACAGCGCACCGTTGGATCAAAGATCCAGTGGTGATTAATAAAATCACCAAGATTACAGAATAATCTCTGTTTGGGAAAATATTTTCCAATCTTGTTAATAACAAGAGAAAAATCTTCTGTAAAACAGAAGCCATAGGATCAAAGATCCAACGGGGGATAAAATCTCCGAATCAATCAGAAATCTTTCAATGAAAGATCTCTTTAACCAAATTAACAAACTTGCCTCCACTATATAAAAGACCCAAGACTTCAAGTCTGGGGTAGAGGAGATCATCAAGATCATTAGCAGAGAGGAACCCCCCTAAACTTCAAGTTCTCAGAAAAGAAAAAAAAGAAGAGCAATCTCTAAGAAGAAGAAATTTTCTTCAAGGTAAATGATAATAAGTGAGATCATAACATCTCTTCGACTTTTGAGAGTTTAACTCTCACATCATAAGAACTCAGTTCTTTTTCTAGATCACAGATCCATAAGACAAGTTTTTTTTTATAAAAACAAAGAGAGCACAGCATCACATTAGAAAAAAGAAGAACTTAGTTCTTAGATCTATGAGACAAAGTCTCTTATGAACGAGAATTTAATTCTCAGAGCAATGTTCCCCTCTGAATGACGGCGCGACGCAGAGAGACGTCTTGTCTGAGATTCGGGGCAAATGCTATTTGGTTCTATCCGTCCACCTCTTTAAAGATGCCAAGTTGATTTATGGCAACGTGTATCAAAGGTTTAGACGGATGCGGCCGATGTAGCAGACTTCATCAGATTCCCCCTCGTTCGAGGGGTTTTTGATAGTGGGGACGCTCTTCCCTGCAGGCGCAAGCCCCTGCAGTTAATTACGCTACCGCATCGGGGTAACAACTTTCTCCTTCTCCAGATGTTCACTTCGTGTCGTGGGTGTTTATTTTGTTTGTGGTTGCCCGTGGATTGTATACGGAGACTAATTTATGTCATCGCCCGTAGGACGTGGATTAGTCCAAATCCGTATTTTCTTAGATTTGGGTTTGGGGTTTTGGTTTAAGGATACGTTAGCCATATTTGAGGCTAAGATCAACTTAAACATTTGTTAAGGATTCGTTAGTCTAGTTTGAGACTAAGATCAATTTAACAGGATCGTTTAGATCCGACAAAAGAGCATTTGGGCTCTATTGTTCCAGTTTAGGGACATAGTGGTCCATTGCCAGTTTAAGGACATGGTGGTCCATTGCCAGTTTAGGGGCATAGTGGTCCATTGTTTCCATTTTGGGGACGAATATTGGTTTAAAGACGCATTAGTCCATGAGTTTAAGGACCCCACAGTCCGTATTACCAGTTTAGGGACATGGTGGTCCAACATTCCCATTTTGGGGATGAATATTGGTTTAAGGACGCATTAGTCTATGAGTTTAAGGACCCCACAGTCCGTATTACCAGTTTAGGGACATGGTGGTCCAACATTGCCATTTTGGGGACGAATATTGGTTTAAGGACGCATTAGTCCATGAGTTTAAGGACCCCACAGTCCGTATTAATGTGTGGTTGTCGAGACCCGACACCTCTCTGACGACGTTGAAGGATTACAACGACAAATATCAGTGGAGTTCACAGATGTACCCTTGAACAGGATGTAAATTGATTTAAGAGAGCAGTTGTGCTCGGTTCAATTTAATTTGAGGACTTATGGCCAGAATTAGGTTAGGTCCAGTTAGAAAAATGTCTAACATTTTATTTATATCTGGCATGTTAGGCCTTTGATTGGGCTCTGCCCTCCTTTAAAATAATGCACAGCATTGGGCTTTTTAATTAAATGCACAGCATTTAGATTAGGCCTGTCTGGCCTTTTAATTGGGCTCTGCCCCTTTTCTTTAATAATGTAGAGCATTTAATGGTCTGACAGCGCCCCACGTGGCCTGTCAGGCGCTCTGCGCCAATTAAAGAGCGCAAGGCGCTAGCGCATGTGGAGGTGACATGTGTCATGCTCTGGTGAGCGCAAGCGCAGTGCGCTGCGCCAGTGCGCTGCTGACACGTGGCGCGCTCTGGTACAGTGCGCCAATCCAAGAGTGCAGCGCTATGTTTTTGGGAGCGCCAGACGCAGATTGACACGTGGCGCTCTCTGGTGACTTGCGCCAGTCCAAAGAGCGCAACAGCGTAAATCAAAAGTGCAAGGCACTGTACAGTAGCGCAGAGCGCATCTTGATCATATTTAGATCAAGGAAACAAGTTTTTTCTTGTTTCAAAGAGGTTCTACCTCAAATTTCAAGAACTAGTGGTTCATCAAAAGGCAATTCCTTTATATAGATCAAAAGATCTAACAAAGAAGTAAATTACTTCTTTTTTTATTTATTTATTATTTTCTTTTTTCTGGAAGATCTTGATCTTGTTCTTAGATCTTTGATCTTTTCAGAAGAACTTCTTCTTTTTTCAATGGTTTTACCTTTTTTTCTTTTCTTCGAGTTTCTTCTCAAAGTTTTTTTTTAGAGGAGTTCTCTGTATCTCTATCTCTGTATGATCTGAGACTTGGAGTTTAGGTGCCTTTATATAGGGCCAATTAGTTTGTTAGGTTGGTTACAGAGATCTTTCTCTGATTGATTTGGGGATATTTCCCTACCGTTGGATCTTTGATCCTAGGGTCTCTGTTTTACAGAAGACAATCTTCTTGTTTTAATAAGATTAAAAAGATCTTTCTAGAATTTTAATTCTGATTTAGTGCTGGCACAGTTGGCGCAAGCGCACCTGCGCTTAACACGTGTAGCGCACCTGCGCTTGAGCGCAGCGCAACTGCGCTGACACGTGTCGAGCAGCGCAGAGCGCAGCACAACTGCGCTGACACGTGTCGCGCAGCGCAGAGCACAAGTTATCTGAAGCGTTGCTTCCTTTATTTTTATTTTTAAAACAAAGCCTTGCTCTGATTTGCGGAAACAGAAGCGTTGCTTCATTTTCCGCCTTGGAATTTGAACAGAGCTTTGCTCTGATTGGGGGAAACAAATGCCCCCCTCGTTGCGCTTACGTGGCCCCAGACGTGAGCGCAGCGGTGGCAGAAGTCCAACCGTCGCGCCATCTTTTGGGAGTTGAAACGGCTTTCAATGCCTATAAATAGGACCTTTGGTCCCTTAGATGATTTTCATCTCTTCATAAGAATTTTTATTCAGAGCATTGCTCTTAGGCTTTTAAGAACATTTCAAGAGTAAGACTCTGTTAAAACTTAGGTATAGTTTAAAACTTTTAAGAAACCAGGGCTTTACCCATTAACAGAGTTTTGCTCTATATAGATCTTTGATCTAAGGAGAACCATTTTAGGGTTCCAAAAATAGAGCCTTTACTCTCTAAAAGGATTTTATTTTATTTTATTTTATTTTTTTGATGAATTATATCATTTTTTCAGTGCAAAGCTCTCAATGTTCTCGGGGGATTTCTTTAAACTCCTTTCATAACTGATATTGACGGGTGTCACTCCTGTCTGTAGAGCATTGCTCTCGGGGAGTTTAATTTCCTGTGCCTGTTTTGAATCAAAAATTGCTTAATTAGTCTGTCTGCTAATTTTGCTGATTTTCTTTTACAGGAGTAATGGACGCCCATATGTACGACCTTGATGAAATCATCTCTTACGGAGACATCCGCCGATTCAGCCGTTCTCAGAATCGAGAATTCACAAACGCCGAGTGTGCCGAAATCATGAGTCGCTTTGACGCATACAATGGTCAACTGCTTCCTCGACGCTCCCCTCTCCTAAAGCTTATTGTGGGAGCAATTTGGGGAGCGCTCCCTCTATTCTTTACCGGCGTGCCTCTTAGGGCATTGGACGTCGCCGAGGATAAGGTGCACTCGGTGTACCTGATGAACCTAATCTCAAAGAGACGGTGAGACAATCTTGTCGATCTCCTACACCAGGCCTTTCAACAATCCGCCATTCTTACTGCCTATCGGGGGTGGAGGACATCAGTGGGGATCCCGACGCCCGTGCTCGCGAAAGGAAGCACACTAGGATGGTTCGCCAGGCTTAGAAAGTCTTGGACAAGGTCACTTTCGAGTTCCTCAATCCATGTCCAGGATTTGAGGTTTTGCCGTTGTAATCATTTGGATAATGTCTTTGTTTATTTCTTTATAATTGTAAGAACCTTTCCGAGTATGAATGACAAATCTTTTGCCTCCTTCCTTTCATTTTCTGCTTTGTTATTGGCATATTCCTTAAGTAAGCATAACCTGTAGGTGATATAGAACATTCCGTCTTGAATACTTTGGAGAGTAATGATGGCTTAGGAAGCAGGTTCAGATCTACTACCTAAGACTTTTCAAATTTATGAGCCGTGAGGGTCTCATAAAGACTTTTCTCCCTACGAGTCGAAAGGATCCTGTAGGCGTAATTTCTCCTTAGGAATCGTGAGGATTCCTAAGTGCGTTTTCTCTTGAGAGTCGTAAAGATCCCACAAGAGAATTTTCTTCCTTACAATTCGAGAGGACCCGTAAGTGATTGATGAGTTGATCTACTCCCGAGTTAATGCATTGCTACAACAGGGAGTCGAGGGTTGACTTTAGGTTGTCTGTGCACCGCCGAGTCATGGAACTGAGAACTTTGCCGCTGCTCCGCTTTGCTGACGTTGTATCTTCCTGCAGAGACACTGATTTCTCTGCGGGTTGGCGCGAATCGAGATATTCTCGTCAAGGATGCTAATTTCCCTGAATCAATGTATTTGCCAAGGACACTTATTTCCTCGGGGTTGAGACGAATCGAGGTATTCCTGCAAAGACACTGATTTCTCTGCGGGTCGACGCGAATCAAGATGCTTTCGTCAAGGACGCTGATTTCCCTGAATCGAGGTATTTGCCAAGGACACCGATTTCCTCGGGGTTGAGACGAATCGAGGTATTCCTGCAAAGACACTGATTTCTCTATGGGTCGACGCGAATCAAGATACTCTCATCAAGGACGCCGATTTCCCTGAATCGAGGTATTTGCCAAGGACACCGATTTCCTTGGAGTTGAAACGAATCGAGGTATTCCTGCAAAGACATTGATTTCTCTGCGGGTCGACGTGAATCAAGATGCTCTCGTCAAGGACGCTGATTTCCCTGAATCGAGGTATTTGCCAAGGACACTGATATCCTCGGAGTTGAAACGAATCGAGGTATTCCTGCAAAGACACTGATTTCTCTACAGGTCGACGCGAATCAAGATGCTCTCGTCAAGGACGCTGATTTCCCTGAATCGAGGTATTTGTCAAGGACACTGATTTCCTCGGAGTTGAAACGAATCGAGGTATTCCTGCAAAAACACTGATTTCTCTGCGGGTCGACGCGAATCGAGGTTTTGCTAAGGACACTGATTTCCCTAGGGTTGAAACGAATCGAGGTATTCCTGCAAAGACACTGATTTCTCTGCGGGTCGACGCGAATCAAGATGCTCTCGTCAAGGACGCTGATTTCCCTGAATCGAGGTATTTGCCAAGGACACTGATTTCCTCGGAGTTGAAACGAATCGAGGTATTCCTGCAAAGACACTGATTTCTCTGCGGGTCAAGACGAATCGAGCAATTCTCGCAAGAATATCCTAACGTCACAGTTACCCTCTGCTCTTTACGATAGAGGTCCGTTAGGGTCTGTGGTACTAGGGTTTTGTCCGTTGCACTGTCACATTGGCTGATGTATTCCTCGATAGGAAGTCTTGCTGTTCGAGTAGCCTTGCGATTGTCGTGTATCCGATCCCTTCTGGGGCCGAACAAGATGTCTTCAAGCAATCCTCCTAGGCAGTTTAACCGTCGGAAGAGCAAGCGTTAGGAATTTTGCCATGCCACTTATTACTTGAGGTTAGGCTCATTTTGGAGAGCCCCGATGAGTCATAACCACTCCGCGTTGGTGTGGGATGATCTCCGATAGTCTTTCAGGCTTTATATGACTTGCCGTTAAGACCCTGAAGCTAGAAATTTGTCCTTTGCTTCGTTTGCTGGCATTGCGTCTGCTATATCGAGACGAATGTCGCGGTTGTGTCTAGGTTGCTGGTGACCGTCGAGGTTTGGAACTAGGGATTTTGCCATGGCTCCTTTTGGTGATGTTGCGTCTACTGTGTCGAGACGAACGTCGAGATGGTGACCACTCCGCACTGGTGCGAGATGATCTCCGATTGTCTTTCAGGCTTTATATGACTTGCCGTTAAGACCCTGAAGCTAGGAATTTGGCCTTCGCTTCGTTTGCTGGCATTACGTCTGCTGTGTCGAGACGAACGTCGAGGTGGTGACCACTCTGCACTGGTGCGAAATGATCTCCGATTATCTTTCAGGCTTTATATGACTAGCCATTAAGACCCTGAAGCTAGGAATTTGGCCTTCGCTTCGTTTGCTGGCATTGCATCTGCTGTGTCGAGACAAACGTCGAGGTGGTGACCACTCCGCACTGGTGCGAGATGATCTCCGATTGTCTTTCAGGCTTTATATGACTTGCCGTTAAGACCCTGAAGCTAGGAATTTGGCATTTGCTTCATTTGCTGGCGTGTCCGAATCCTGTTGGAGGAAGAACGCTGGGGTGACATCTCGTCTACTGTATCGAGACGATCGTCGAGGTGGTGACCACTCCGCGCTGGTGCGAGATGATCTCCAATTGTCTTTCAGGCTTTATATGAGTTGCCATCAAGACCCTGAAGCTAAGAATTTGGCCTTTGCTTCATTTGCTTTGTCACATCCGAATCCTGTTGGGGGAAGAACGCTGTCGTGACATCTCGTCTGTTGTATTGAGACGAACGCTGAGGTGGAGCTAGGATTTCGCCGTCATTCCGCTTTGCTGACTATGGGGTCTTTCGTTGACTTTGCATCTACATCCTGCTGGACTGCGAAGGAACGCCGTTGTTGACATTGCGTCTGCTGTAACGAGATGAATGATGAGATGATCTCTAGGTTGTCTGTGAACCATCGAGATTTGGAACTAGGGACTATGCCATGGCTCCGTTTGATGGTGTAGCGTCTATGTCTTGCTGGAATGAAGAGGCACACCGTTGTTGGTCTCCAGAATGTAGATGTGGCCATTGAGATTTGGAACTGGGGATCTTGCCATGGCTCCATTTCGTTGCAACTCTAAGGTCGGTTGTTGACGTCATGTCTGCATCTTGTTGGAGTGAGGAGAAACGTCGTTGGTGATCTCTAAGTTGTCGATATCGACGTTGAGACCCTGAAGTTAGGGATCTTCCTTTGCTTCGTTTGTTGACATTGTGTCTGCAATATTGCGACAAATGTCGAGGTTGTCTCTAGGTTGTCTATGAACCGTCGAGATTTTGTTAGTGTATATGCCCTAGAGGCCATTACTGTATCATACTAGTTTGTATATTACTTGATGGAAGCTTGGGATATTCACAGTTGTATAGATAATCTTGCTCAAAATGGTAGTATGCAACTTGGTTTGTCTCTACTTCAATATGTGCATGTGTTTCTTTTAGCATATCGCTTATACATATTAGTAGAGCCCTTAGGATCTTTGCTTGATTACCAACGTTGTGATGGCAGTCACACTTGTGGGGGCTGGGTAATCTATAAGAACATCCTTATACAGGTCCCTAGTCGTAGGACTATCGAGACAGGGCATCGATACTCCGGAGTAGACTAGCGTATACGCTTCTCATCCCAGCAGAGGAGATGGTCTGTCCCACAGCCATCAGTACGTCGTATTGGAGATAGTATGCGGGTGCTCGTTAGGTTACAAGTACACTAGACAGGACTCGTCGGGAACTGTTGGTTGGTATTATACCTATCGTCAGTTATCAGTTCCCAGGTGACATGAGTACAGCTTAGTCCGCTGACTTGACACTGTCGCTTCGCCTCAAGTGTATTCCCACTGTACTTTGATTACTACCCTACCACGGCTCAAAGGAGTCGTGCAAACAGGTAGTAGTTGGGTGCAGTCCCGAAGCACTTGGAGGCAGTGACGGTTAGACAGGATTCATCTCTCCCGGTATTGGGGGTTGATATCGCACTGTGTCTAGGAGAGCCATTACATAAGTAGTCCCTGGCCAGGGCAAGTAAGATATACTGGTAGGTTTCCAGTGTTATCTCAGGGTGTTCTGGGCTACACTCCGACACGACTTGTACCGCTATTAGGGGACTGACGTTTACCACCCCCCTAGGCCTGCCATGCGATATTCTCAGACGAACGGACCGGACTGTACGGAGATTGTCACATACAGGCTCAGTAGGAGTTCGGATGGGTTTACCTCATCGGCCTTCTTATCGACATCTACCAGGGGACCGTTACGTACAGCTAGTGCCGCTTGCGGTCTATGGTTAAACCCACTGCAAGCGTAGTGTCGAGTCTTTAGAGTCCCACACAGAGAGTTTCCCTGCACTGAGCGAAACGTGTAGAGGCCGTATGGTTTTACGGAAGGGCCACGATCACTTACGTGCACTTGTGTGCGTATGCTGTTCGGGCAGGAAATACTAGTGGGCTTTAGTTTAAGCCGGATCCTAGTATTGCACGGATGAATTTGTTTTGTCTTCTGTGCATTCGCATTCTACGGAATGCGGATGCGGGTGTGTATGCACAGTTTTGAGGAGCGAAGAAGGAGGATGTGCCTCATTAGGGTTTTGACAGTTGATTCGGTCAAAACCATTTTGAGGCGGACTCATTAGGGTTTTGGCAGTTGGTTCGGTCAAAACCATTATGAGCCGGGGACATTATTTACTAATCTTTTTAGTGATAATTATGTGATGGCTAATTGCTTTGACCATTTGACCACACTTGACTTTGTTGACCGTTTGACCAAAGTTGACTTGGACCTTCATGAGAGGTCTAGAGTTTTCTTTGGTTTTCTTTTTATTTTTGAGTTATGAAAATGGTCAAGTCATTAGTTGCCATCAACTTTATCATGAAAAAATTAGTCATGATGATGTTGGTGTATTGTTGCAACCATGGTGCTTTTTCTTTAGTTAACAATTCATTTCTCATTTTTCATTCTCTCTCTTGAAAAGAAATGAGAAAGCTCCATGGTTGTTCTCCTTCATCTTCCTCCTTTTGAAAACTTCATTTGATCTCATGTGTTGAGAGAAAAAGGATCCAAATAGACAAACACTTCCATCTACCTCTTCTACACAGCCTAGGACATCAAGACTAGCGATCTTGTTGCCCTAGTTGCCTCTGCTCGAGGTGGAGCTCGGAGCACAACTCTCGGGTGGATCGTCTTCGACTCAAGAAGGCCGCGGAGGTGACCAAGATCCGGATCGATCCTCGAAGCCTGGATGGACGAGCAGGAAAGCAGAATGAAGACCCGAAGGACCGGTATTGTGAGGTATAATCTTTATGACATAGCAGATAAACCTCAAGTAGTTTGCTAGTTTGTAGTTTAGCAAAGATCCTTCTTTTAGTCCATGTTGCCTTTGCGCCAAAAATTGTTTTTCGCCGTTTCCGCCTCCCCGTAAGAACCGGGCTGAGCAACGTGGACTTACAGTGGTATCAGAGCCAGGCTAAACATAAACTAGCAAGTTAGCGAAGTGTTTAGAATTTCGATCGGAAAAAAATCGCAAAACACGTAAGGAAAAACCATGTTTCTGCCGATTTTTTATACTGCTCTAAAAATGATTTAACATACATGAAAAATCGGCTCAGGGTTTTGTAAAAATACAGAACAAAAATGATCCAGTGACTCGGTCAAAGCACCGCAGATCCGCGGCAAGAACATGCTTCCTGCCACGGATCCGCGGCCGAGTTGACTCGGCCGTGGACCGGGTTTTGTGCAGTGTTCTTATTTGGATGTTTTGGGATTTTTAGTATAGTTTGTTTCTGCCCAGATTTTCCAGAGAACAAATTTGTTTTTGGGTTGGTTATAAATCCGTATTTTGATCGAAATTCCATAGACTTTGGCTAATGGATATTATCTGTGATGTGATATATGTATTGAACGTCTGCTAATCTCTATACGTCGATTAGTGGGGGTTATACATATCTGTGATCTGTAATGTTGATGGTTTGTGTATATGAACTCGTTGGATTGTCGCGGATGAATAGCCGGGTGGATGTGAGATGAAAGTTTCTTTTTCTTTCATTCATGTAAAATTTGTAATTGATGTAATATTATTTTATGGCCACATATCTGGGATAAGGTTGTAGCCGCCATTGTATAATTTCTTTTACTGTTTTTACTCTTAGGATAGACCCAAGGTGGGGTGCACAAACTACCGGGTATCTCGAAGTGCCGAGTGGCCTACTCACGTTGTTGAGGGAGGTTGCTTCGCTTCGGGTACTTGGCGGGTAGTTTGCTGCACTTGTAGGGGTCTAGGGTGGGGTTTGGCTATTCATCGCGACCATGTAATCCGCTTTTCGTTGCAGGCTCGAACGAATCGCAGATTCCTAGTATATCCAAAGTGTTCATCTGTGATCTGGAATGGCTATCTTTGCATCTGACGAATGTATATATCTATATATGATATCTATTTAAGCGTTGCTTATGTTTTGCATCCGCGCTAGTCCAGCCCCCGCTCTGTCGTTAGTTAAGTAACCTAACGGGTGATGACGGGACCCCGTGGCGAATGCGGATGGCATAAGCGTACGTTATATTTTTGTTGTTTTCTGCAATGGTAGGATTAAATGATGGGACGCATTAAAATTAATGCAAGAAAATAAACCCAGTAAAAGTCGTTGGAACACTTTCAAAACCACTCAGTTCTTTTCAAAACCAACTTTTAAACGCGGAGCTTGAACCACTCCTTTTAAAAGCTATCTCGTTCTATCGATTATATCAAGTTCACTACGTTCACGGTTTCACCAAAGCCATTCGTAGCCCTCCGTCATTTCAGTTAAATATTCAGTAGTATTCAAGTTATGTATTTTGACCTTCGCCAAGGCATAGTGATTGGTAGCTGCTGAATATTTATCTGTAGCATAGATAGATGCGTTAGTTTGGGACAGTCGTACTACTATGTTGGCCTTCGTCAAGGGTATGTACGGGTGGGTTCAAATTAACCTGGACAATGATGGGTAGAACTTGACATGTGACTTATGATATGTTGGCCTTCGTCAAGGTCATAAGAGCATGGGGCAAAAATCCACATCGGGAGTTTCTAAAGAAACTGAAACTTGCTAGTGCTGCATACCATTTGGAGTGTGATGATTCTGGTAGGATTCCTTCAGTTTTATCACACGATGATATTTGGATCCCGATCCTACTGTGAGTATATGCTACTCCTCGGGAACTTTCTCACTTAACGATCAATGCTATAAACCAAGTAGGTGTCTAGAAAGGTGTTAGCGGGGCTACGCCCATAGGGAAAAGAGGTTACTTAATTAAGGAACTTCGCGAAAGCGTTGGAAAACCTCCCTCGAAGTACCGACACTGGCCTGGCTGAACGGTTAAGCAAGTATTGTACGGTGAGATTGATCCCGACTAATTCTTCATTTATGGTTTGAGGAGGGATTCGAGAGACAGTGGGAGCCATCCTGTTTAGATAAATTAAAAACCAATCTAAACTTGCAAGAGCATCATGCTGAGTGTTTTCTTCTCTCTCTCTTAATTGAAGCGACCCAGTGACTACACCTAGGTTACATCTAGATAATAAAATGACTGACTCTGACTGTTATGACTGGCAAAGGTCTGTCCAGATGTCCATTGCCCATGACATGCTGGGACACCTCTTAACTAATCCAACCCCTGCCGTCTCAGGACCAGTTTCCCCTGTCACGGATATTGATATCCGAAGGACATCGGAAAAAGACTGTGCGAAAGCCAAGTGCCTCGTGTTAGCCTCAGGTTATGGTGCATACCAGGGGCAGCACGAGAAGATGGACTTAGTTTCTATCTTCCTCCATAACAAAGATTTATATGGAGAGCAATCTCGTATCGCAAGATATGAACCTTGAACGAATTGCTTCCAGCGAGGTTGGCTATCGGGTCATCTGTAGGGGGCAACGTCCTTACAGAGACCAGCTATTTTGAGCTCACGGACCTGAAGACCGCGTTGAAGAACGGGTCAGATGCTGACTTGATTCTACAGTCTCTACCTTCTACCCTGAAAGAAACCAGGGAAGTAGAAGGAAAGGGAAGGGCAGAAGTTTCGGGACTGGATATAGTAAAAGAGGGACGTTCCTATTGTTACAGGAATGAACATTGGCAGAAGGATTGCAGGGCTAGCAAAGCCAGTAGCCAGGATTCGAAGCATGTTGTGGCTTCGGCTTCGGGTGTGTTTGTAATAGAGAACTGTATGTCAGTTAACCCTACTTCCTAGGTATTGGATACCGGATCAGGATCTCACATCTGTAATTCGTTACAGGCTCTGAGAAACCGTAGGGTTATCAAGATAGGTGATATGACTCTCAGGGTTGCTAACGGAATGTGCATGTACGCTGAATCCGTATGGGAGTATCATCTTAGACTGATAACTGAGCAGATATTGATTCTGCGTGACTGTTTTTATGTACCAGGTGCGACTTGTAATATCATATCTGTATCCTTACTTTCTAAGGAAGGATATGATTTTACTTTTGTAAGCGATGTGGTCAACATCCACCTAAATCAAGTTCTGATTGGGTCAGGTACATTAAAAAAAAATAGGATATACGTATTGAATCAAGCTCAGATTTTCAGTGTCCAGAACACACTTAAAAGAAAGTCTCTGGAATTAAATCAGGCTTTCTTATGGCATTGTAGACTGGGTCACATTAATGAGACACGGTTGACAAAGTTACATAAAGAGGGATACTTGGATCCGTTCGAGTATCAGTCTTATGCCACTTGTGAATCTTGTCTTATGGGAAAGATGACAAAGACTCCGTTCACTGGACACGGAGAAAGAGCAAGCGAGCTCTTGGGACTCATACACAGTGACGTGTATGGTCCAATGTCTACGCATGCGCGAAGCGGTTATTCATACTTCATTACTTTCACAGATGATTTCTCTAGGCATGGACATGTCTTCTTGATGAAGCATAAATCCGAGACCTTTGAGAAATTTCGGGAATACAAGAATGAAGTTGAAAAACAAACAGGCAAAAGTATCAAGACACTGAGATCTGATCGAGGTGGTGAATACTTAAGTGCCGAGTTCCTGTACTACTTAAAAGAGAATGGAATTCTCTCTTAGCTTACTCCTCCATACACACCACAACACAACGGTGTATCAGAAAGGCGGAATCGAACCCTATTGGATATGGTTCGTTCCATGATGAGTAAGGCTGAGTTACCGCGATCCTTCTGGGGTTATGTACTAGAATCAGCTGCATATCTTTTGAACAAGGTTCTCTCCAAGACTGTGCCTACCACACCATATCAGATGTGGTGTGGGAAGAAACCCCATCTTCAATATCTGAAGATATAGGGATGTCCAGCTTTTGTTAAAAAGCAGCATACAGACAAACTTGAGGCATGCTCAGTACTGTGTAAGTTTGTGGGATACCCAAAGAACTCCGAGGGGTATTTTTTCTATTACGCAGAGGAACAAAAGGTTTTTGTTTCTCGTCATGCCCACTTTCTAGAACATCAGTTTTTAGAAAAAGGATCAAGTGGGAGCGTAGTAGAACTGGAAGAAATTCCAGAACCACAAGCTATTACTGAAAGCTTGGAAGAACCAGAAGGTTCAGGAGAACCGGACATCCCAGCGCCACTCCGCAGAAGTAGTAGGCAGTCTCATCCACCCGAGAGATACTACGGTTTTCTCATAAACGGGGATAGAAAGGATTGCACTATTGATTATGGTGAGCCTACTAGCTTCCAGCAAGCCATTTAGAGCGGTGACTCGGTAAAATGGCTAGATGCAATGCGGACCGAGATGGAGTCCATGTACACTAACAAAGTTTGGACTTTGGACTTTGCTCCAGAAGGGGTAAAACCCGTAGGCTGCAAATGGATCTTCAGAAAGAAGATTGGTGTAGATGGGCGGGTTGAAACCTATAAAGCTAGACTTGTTGCAAAGGGTTTTCGTCAAAGACCTGGTTTGGACTATGACGAGACCTTTTCTCCAGTGGCTATGCTTAAATCCATTCGGATCCTTCTTACCATTGCTGCCTTCCACGATTATGAAATCTGGCAGATGGACGTAAAGACGGCTTTCCTAAATGGAAATTTAGAAGAGTGCGTCTATATGGATCAGCCGGAGGGATTCATTCAGAGTGGGAGCAGCGGTAAAGTGTGCAAGTTGCTCAAGTCCATCTATGGACTGAAGCAGGCATCGCGGAGTTGGAACATCTGCTTTGATGATACTGTCAAGGAATTCGACTTTATCAAAAACCCAGATGAACCATGCATTTACAGTAAGATTGTAGGGAGAACTGTAGTATTCCTCGTCTTGTACGTGGATGACATTCTCCTAATAGGAAATGATATTCCTATGCTACAGTCAGTCAAAGGATTCTTGTCACAGAGGTTCTCCATGAAGGACCTGGGCGATGCCAACTACATTCTGGGGATCCAGATCTATCGTGATAGATCTAAGAGGATGTTGGGACTTTCACAGTCCAGGTACATTGACACCATACTGAAAAAGATTCAGTATGGAAGATTCCAAGCGCGGTAATTTATCGGCTTGTCACGGGATCACCCTCTCCAAAGAGATATCTCCCAAGACTGATTTGGAAAGGGATCGCATGTCTATTATACCCTACGCTTCTGTGGTAGGCTCTATAATGTATGTGATGTTATGTACCAGACTAGATGTAGTATACGCATTAAGCGTTGTAAGCCGGTATCAGTCGGACCCAGGGGAGAAACACTGGATAGCAGTAAAGAACATTCTCAAGTACCTGAGAAGGACTAAGGAGATGTTCTTGGTGTATGGCGGAAAAGACCTCCAGATCGAGGCCTTTGCTGACTCCAGCTTCCAGAGTGACAAGGATGACTCCAAGTCCATGTCGGGTTATGTCTTTACCCTCAATGGAGGGGCGGTTTGCTGGAAGAGTTCCAAGCAGGAAACCGTTGCTGACTCAACTATGGAAGCGGAGTACATAGCTGCTTGCGATGCCGCAAAGGAAGCTGTCTGGATGAAGAAGTTCCTCACAGAGCTTCAGGTGGTTCCTACCATTGTTGATCCAATACCGCTGTATTGAGACAACAACGGCGCTATAGCTTTAGCGAAAGAACCCAGGTCCCATCAGAAGTCCAGGCACATTTTGAGGCGGTACCACCTGATCAGGGAGATCGTAGATCACCAGGAGATCGAGATGAAGAGAGTAAATTCGGAGAATAACACTGCAGATCCACTCACGAAGGCCC
Organism: Agapanthus africanus; assembly: GCA_030015575.1. NCBI lineage: Eukaryota > Viridiplantae > Streptophyta > Magnoliopsida > Asparagales > Amaryllidaceae > Agapanthus > Agapanthus africanus. The sequence continues at coordinate 142,680,312 of CM057349.1, forward strand.
TACCCCAGACTCAGTTCGAGCGGCTGATTGAGATGATAGGTCTTCGATACGCCAGTACATGGCCTTAGTGCAAGTGGGAGATTGTTAGTGTATATGCCCTAGAGCCATTACTGTATCATACTAGTTTGTATATTACTTGATGGAAGCTTGGGATATTCACAGTTGTATAGACAATCTTGCTCAAAATGGTAGTATGCTACTTGGTTTGTCTCTACTTCAATATGTGCATGTGTTTCTTTTAGCATATCGCTTATATATATTAGTAGAGCCCTTAGGATCTTTGCTTGATTACCAGCGTTGTGATGGCAGTCACACTTGTGGAGGCTGGGAAATCTATAAGCATATCCTTATACGGGTCCCTAGTCGTAGGACTATCGAGACAGGGCATCGATACTCCGGAGTAGACTAGCATATACGCTTCTCATCCCAGCAAGGGAGATGGTCTGTCCCACAGCCATCAGTACGTCGTACTGGAGATAGTATGCGGGTGCTCGTTAGGTTACGAGTACACTAGACAGGACTCGTCGGGAACTGTTGGTTGGTATTATACCTATCGTCAGTTATGAGTTCCCAGGTGACATGAGTACAGCTTAGTCCGCTGACTTGACACTGTCGCTTCGCCTCGAGTGTGTTCCCACTGTACTTTGATTACTACCCTACCACGGCTCAAAGGAGTCGTGCAAACAGGTAGTAGTTGGGTGCAGTCCCGAAGCACTTGGAGGCAGTGACGGTTAGACAGGATTCGTCTCTCCCATTATTAGGGGTTGATATCGTGCTGTGTCTAGGAGAGCCATTACACAAGTAGTCCCTGGCCAGGGCAAGCGAGATATACTGGTAGGTTTCCAGTGTTATCTCAGGGTGTTCTGGGCTACACTCCGACATAACTTATACCGCTATTAGGGGACTGACGTTTACCACCCCTAGGCCCGCCATGCGATATTCTCAGATGAACGGACCGGACTGTACGGAGATTGTCACATACAGGCTCAGTAGGAGTTCGGATGGGTTTACCTCATCAGCCTTCTTATCGACATCTACCTGGGGACCATTACGTACAGCTAGTGCCGCTTGCGGTCTGTGGTTAAACCCACTGCCAGCGTAGTGTCAAGTCTTTAGAGTCCCACACAGAGAGTTTCCCTGCACTTAGCGAAACGTGTAGAGGCCGTATGGTTTTACGGCAAGGCCACGATCACTTACGTGCACTTGTGTGCGTATGCTGTTCGGGCAGGCAATACTAATGGGCTTTGGTTTAAGCCGGATCCTAGTATTGCGCGGATGGATTTGTTTTGTCTTCTGTGCATTCGCATTCTACGGAATGCGGATGCGGGTGTGTATGCACAGTTTTAAGGAGCGAAGAAGGAGGAGGTGCCTCATTAGGGTTTTGACAGTTGATTCGGTCAAAACCATTTTGAGGCGGACTCATTAGGGTTTTGGCAGTTGGTTCGGTCAAAACCATTATGAGCCGGGGACATTATTTACTAATCTTTTTAGTGATAATTATGTGATGGGTAATTGCTTTGACCATTTGACCACACTTGACTTTGTTGACCGTTTGACCAAAGTTGACTTGGACCTTCATGAGAGGTCTAGAGTTTTCTTTGGTTTTCTTTTTATTTTTGAGTTATGAAAATGCTCAAGTCATTAGTTGCCATCAACTTTATCATGAAAAGATTAGTCATGATGATGTTGGTGTATTATTGCAACCATGGTGCTTTTTCTTTAGTTAACAATTCATTTCTCATTTTTCATTCTCTCTCTTGAAAAGAAATGAGAAAGCTCCATGATTGTTCTCCTTCATCTTCCTCCTCTTGAAAAATTCCTTTGATCTCATGTGTTGAGAGAAAAAGGATCCAAATAGACAAACACTTCCATCTACCTCTTCTACACAACCTAGGACATCAAGACTAGCGATCTTGTTGCCCTAGTTGCCTCGGCTCGATGTGGAGCTCGGAGCACAACTCTCGGATGGATCGTCTTCGACTCAAGAAGGACGCGGAGGTGACCAAGATCCGGATCGATCCTCGGAGCGTGGATGGACGAGCAGGACAGCGGAATGAAGACCCGAAGGACCGGTATCGTGAGGTATAATCTCTATGACATAGTAGATAGAACATCAAGTAGTTTGCTAGTTTGTAGTTTAGCAAAGATCCTTCTTTTAGTCCATGCTGCCTTTGCGCCAAAAATTGTTTTTCGCCGTTTCCGCCTCCCCGTAAGAACCGGGGTGAGCAACGTGGACTTACAGATTTGACTTCGCTTTCTGGTGGAGCCTGTTGGGAAGGTATGGTTCCCTCTTTGTTTATGCCCCTGGATTGTATACAGGGATCATGTGATCTCACATGTAGGGCAAAAGTTTCATTCATTTTTTTATATTATCATTTTATTTCCGCGATGCTCTATCATTTCAGCTTTTATATCGCGAAGGTCACGATTGCCCAATCATTTCGGCTATTTTTTCACGGTGCCCCATCATTTCGGCTATTTATTTTCACTCGCTGCTTTTTATTGCGAGTTGCCCAATCATTTCGGCTATTTTGTATGCATACATTTTTACTTGCTGATTTTGTTGCAAGTTGCCCCATCATTTCGGCTATTTCGTATGCATGTGTGGCTTGCTGTCTTTTCGCCGCAAGCTTGGGATTAGACACCGATTTCGGCATCAGCACCGCTACAACTGGGATGTTGCCAGGAGCGAATCACCATTTGCCTCTGTCGATTTTGAACAAAGGTGGCTTAGTAAACAAGGTTAGGATTCTGTTGACTAAGGCTTTTGACTTCATGAGCCGTAAGGGTCTCACAAAGGTATTTCTCCGTACAAATCATGAGGATCTCGTAGGTGTGTTTTTTCCTTAGGAATCGTGGGGATTCCTAAGTGTATGTTCTCTTATAAGTCGTAAGGATCCTATAAGAGTGTTTTTTCCTTATAAGTCGAGAGGACTTACAAGGGTTGTTCACCATATGGACATATCCCTAGTCACGGGTGGGACTTGGTTAGGGAAATGTTTATTCGTGCCCATGGATTGTATACAAGGGTCAGCATTGAGCCACTTGTAGGGCAATATCGGAGGTTGTGGGGGTTGCTTAAGAACAGGTTCAGGTCTCTGTAACTTAAGACTTTCAAATCTTATGAGCCGTGAGGGTCCCATAAGAGAGTTCTCTTTATGAGTCGTGAGGATCTCGCAAGTGTAATTTCTCCATAGGAATCGTGAGGATCCCTAAATGTGTTGCTCCCTTGTGAGTCGTAAAGATCTCACGCGGGTGGTTTCTCCTTACAAGGTCGAGAGGACCCTGTAAGTGTCTTTTAACGACGTTGCGCCCCTTCGGGTTTTCACAAACACTCGCCGGTAGCCCTGCTATTTTTACTCACGGAACCCTTTTGGGTTTTCATCCGTGCCCATTTTGCTTACGGACATACCGTCTTTTTTTTATTCTTTTTATTCTTTTTTCTAACGAGGTTGCGCCCTTTCGGGTTTTCACAAACACTCGCCGATAGCCCTGTTGTTTTTACTCACGGAGCCCTTTCGGGTCTTCATCCGTGCCCATTTTGCTTATGGACATACCGTCTTCTCTTTTTTATATATATATATAACGAGGTCGCGCCCTTTCGGGTTTTCACAAACACTCGTCGATAGCCCTGCTGTTTTTACTCATGGAGCCCTTTCGGGTTTTTATCCGTGCCCATTTTGCTTATAGACATACCGTTTTTATTTTTTTATTATTATTATTTTTTTATTCTTTTTTTTGTATTGGCTTCGGGATGTTGCAATCCACCGTAGTTTATCGACATCTCGGTCAACAGCTAGTTTTAGGACATAATGGTCCATGGGGCTTTCTCTATGAATGAGCATGATGCCCCCGGCATGTCCATCTTTTTCGAAGCATGTGGTTGTGGCGGTCTCACCTTCCAGTTTTCGGACAGCGCGAACTTGCCCTGTTGGTATTGGTCTTCGACCCAGTTTTTGAAGACGTAGCAGTTTTCGATCGGACGGCCCAATACTCGGTGGTAAGGGCAGTAATTAGGATCGTTGACATCGTTCGGTCGCATTAGGTGTCTCGACTCCGGTAGAGTGATGAGCCCATTGCGCACTGCCAGTTTAAACAGTTTCCTTGTTTTATCCTGGGGAAACGAGTAAGGATGTCTCGACTTCTCATCGAGGGATTGCTGCTTGTTGCTTTGACGAACAACCGGTCTCGGGTCACTCGGTTGTTGTTGAGCGTTAGCGATGAAGGTTGCTTCTCCTTTGCCCTTTTCATTCCAAGGCACCGTCTTTGAAGAGGAAGGCCTATGGCCCATCTGGTCCATTTGGGCTAATTTGTCAATCAAGGCCTGGAACGTGGTTGGTTTAAAGAACATCATGAACTGTGAAATAGTTGCATGAGGGTCTTGGGTGCCCACGAACATGCCCACCGCTGGTGCTTCCTCGATGCGCTATTCGCACTTCGACCACAAGTTCCGCCATCGGATTGCGTATTGAACCCAGGTCTCGCTCGGCTTCACCCTTGCATTGATCAAAGCTGTTATTGGAGTACGCTCGCTGGCGCTTGCGAAACGCTGGGTAAACAACAACTCCATTTCAGCGAAAGTTTTGACGGAGTCGTTCGGAAGCTCGGAGTACCATTCAAACTCCGTCTCCGATAAGCTGCCGACGAATTGGCGAAGCAGGAGCTTATCATCACCGCCGGTGTTGCCGCACAGGGCAACGTGCTGGTGGGGATTGCCCGTCCCCTTGTGGACATGAAATTTTAGGATCGTGTAGCCCGGCGGGTATTTGATCTGATCATACCAGCTCGGATATGGTCGCCCCGTTTTGACAACTTGACCGACCGCTTCATTTGCCTGGTGGACTCGTATCTGATGAGCTAAATAGTCATCCAGGGTAGCTTTGGAAATTGTCTCCTCCTTGGCTGTTGAAAGAGCCGGTGGTGGATTTGACGTTTCCCCTCTGTCATTCTCGAGAGCAATCGGAGGATCTTCAGCGGGAGGATCCTGTTGGATCATCATACCCAACATGTCCTGGAAGAGAAGGGCCATTCGTTTTATATGGGCTGCTTGTTCCGCGGCTTCTTTGTCCTTCTTTTCGAGGACTCTGCGTAAGAAGTCAGCATCGATTTCTTGTTCGTGACGCTGCTCTGATGATGCCTCCGGGCTTTCTTTTGGCCCGGTGAGCGCGGCCATCGCAGTCATTATCTCTTGAAGCTTCTATTGCTGCTCCTGGTCTTTTGTCACGGATCGGGTGAGCGGTCGGTGACCCGTCGAAGCACGGCTTTCCTCCTTTCCGGAATCCATATAAACGGTATGTACCACCATGCCCCCAGACTTAGGACGTTTGGGCTCACTGCCTTTGACATTTGCCGCAGGCATGGAGACTTTCTCTGGCCTTCTTCTCTTATGGGCTATCGAAGTTGAGAGGGCCGCTGCAGTGGGCACCCAGTCAGCTGTTGCTTTTTCTGGCTTGACAGAGTAGTCCTTCTCCTGCCGAACCTTCATCTTTTTCTGTCGGCGGAGATAGTCTTGATCCATTACGGAATCTTGGACTGGACGGCAGACCTTGTAAATTTTAGAGGACAGCCGCTGAGGGGGCTGCTCTAGCTTCGCCTTAGTAGCGTTCTCCATGGGTGGAGGAGATCTCTTCAGCATGACAGTCGGAGAGTTTTTGCGCACCCTCCTTAGCGGTTCAAAACTGTTTACAGTTGGAACAGCGGCATCAACTTCCACCATTGGGGCCGATGGAGTTAGCCCAGAGGGGGAGTTGCCCCCAGCTTTTCATACTCGGCGCCAGTGACGACGGCGAGCATGTCGCGCGGATGGTGTTGGTTCAGCTATAGGGGTGACCTCCTCATGCCCTCTGTGTTGGTCAGAATTTGCTGGTATCAGCCTTTTAAAGACCGACGTCCGTTGAATGGGGACGGCCAACCTATCAAAAGCAGACTTCCGAGTAGAGGAAGCAACCTTGGTGATTTCGCCTGGAACGGGAGCAGGGGTGGCTATCCGCTTCGGGATAACACTTTCTGGTATTGCAGGCTTCTTCATGGGCCCGTTGGAGCTCTGGCCTAGTCTGTTAAAAACTGAGGCAGTGGAGTTGGGCGACCCGTTGAGAGGGGCCGCGGTAGTTGTAAGACGATCAAAGACCAACTTCCTTGGAACTTCTTGCGACGTCATTGGGGCATTGAAGCTCATCGGTGAGAGCATGGTCCCGAAGAATAGTCCAGTGGTGGCTTGAGTTACCTGTTCCACTGGCATCTTGAAAAGAGAGATCGCTTGGGGCCCGTAAGTCACTCCTCCTGTAGGGACGGAGCGAGAGTTGCAGTTGCAGGTAGTGCAGTTTGAAACCATTGATCTTCTGTTTTCTGCACGGAGCAAGACACCAAATCTAAGTACCTCAAATCCATAGGCAACCACAGCAAACCGCGATTCATTCGCGAACACGACACACGAAGTGTGGAGTGGAAAGAGGAAGAGGTTCCACCGGGCATGCCAGAATATGTTCCCCTCCGAATGACGGCGCGACACAGAGAGACGTCTTGCCTGAGATTCGGGGCAGATGCTATTTGGTTTTATCCGTCCACCTCTCCGAAGATGCCAGGTTGATTTATGGCAACGTGTATCGAAGGTTTAGACGGATGCGGCCGATGTAGCAGACTTCGTCAGATTCCCCCTCGTTCGAGGGGTTTTTGATTATGGGGACGCTCTTCCCTACAGGCGCAAGCCCCTGCAGTTAATTACGCTACCGCATCACGGTAACAACTTTCTCCTTCTCAAGATGTTCACTTCGTGTCGTGGGTGTTTGTTTTGTTTGTGGTTGCTCGTGGATTGTATACAGAGACTAATTTATGTCGTCCCCCGTAGGACGTGGATTAGTCCAAATCCGTATTTTCTTAGATTTGGGTTTGGGGTTTTGGTTTAAGGATACGTTAGCCATATTTGAGGCTAAGATCAACTTAAACGTTTGTTAAGGATTCGTTAGTCTAGTTTGAGACTAAGATCAACTTAACAGGATCGTTTAGATCCGACAAAAGAGCATTTGGGCTCTATTGTTCCAGTTTAGGGACATAGTGGTCCATTGCCAGTTTAAGGACATGGTGGTCCATTGCCAGTTTAGGGGCATAGTGGTCCATTGTTTCCATTTTGGGGACGAATATTGGTTTAAGGACGCATTAGTCCATGAGTTTAAGGACCCCACAGTCCGTATTACCAGTTTAGGGACATGGTGGTCCAACATTCCCATTTTGGGGACGAATATTGGTTTAAAGACGCATTAGTCCATGAGTTTAAGGACCCCACAGTCCGTATTACTAGTGTAGGGACATGGTGGTCCAACATTCCCATTTTGGGGACGAATATTGGTTTAAGGACGCATTAGTCCATGAGTTTAAGGACCCCACAGTCCGTATTACCAGTTTAGGGACATGGTGGTCCAACATTCCCATTTTGGGGACGAATATTGGTTTAAGGACGCATTAGTCCATGAGTTTAAGGACCCCACAGTCCGTATTAATGTGTGGTTGTCGGGACCCGTCACCTCTCTGACGACGTTGAAGGATTACAGCGACAAATATCATAGGAGTTCAGAGATGTACCCTTGAACCGGGTGTAAATTGATTTAAGAGAGCAGTTGTGCTCGGTTCAATATAATTTAAGGACTTATGGCCAGAATTGGGTTAAGTCCAGTTAGAAAAATGTCTAACATTTTATTTATATCTGGCCTGTTAGGCCTTTGATTGGGCTCTGCCCTCCTTTAAAATAATGCACAGTATTAGGCTTTTTAATTAAATGCACAGCATTTAGATTAGGCCTGTTAGGCCTTTTAATTGGGCTCTGCCCCTTTTCTTTAATAATGCAGAGTATTTAATGGTCTGACAGCACGCCACGTAGCCTGTCAGGCGCTCTGCGCCAATTAAAGAGCGCAAGGCGCTAGCGCATATAGAGGTGACACGTGTCACGCTCTGGTGAGCACAAGCGCAGTGCGCTGCGCTACTGCGCTGCTGACACGTGGCGCGCTCTGGTGCAGTGCGCCAATCCAAGAGCGCAGCGCTCTGTTTTTGGGAGCGCAAGGCGCAGATTGACACGTGGCGCTCTCTGGTGACTTGCGCCAGTCCAAGGAGCGCAACAGCGCAAATCAAAAGTGCAACGCACTGTACAGTAGCGCAGAGCACATCTTGATCAAATTTAGATCAAGGAGACAAGTTTTTTCTTGTTCCAAAGAGGTTCTACCTCAAATTTCAAGAACCAGTGGTTCATCAAAAGGCAATGCCTTTATATAGATCAAAAGATCTAACAAAGAAGTAAATTACTTCTTTTTTTATTTATTTATTATTTTCTTTTTTATGGAAGATCTTGATCTTGAAGGGTTCCTAGGCACTCTTGTGAAGGTTCTTAAGGCATCAACCATGCCCGAATAAAATTTTAGACGTGCCGAACAACCCAAAGCCGGGATCTTTGCTAGATTATTAGGGTTTAACATGCAAGTAAACATCTTTACTACTAAGTGTGAGGGATTACAACCTTTGTAGTCCACTCCTTCACTTCATAAGCTCCGAGTAGAAGTCCCTTTGCCGCGATCCACGATCTCCCGGACTCAAGAGAGGCTCCACGACTCGAACGATCCAAGCTAGCTTGTGGTGTTCCGTTTCTCCGATGATCTACGTCGAAGTTGCAATAACTCAAGCTCTCTCACTCTAATGAGGTGAACACCCTAATCTAATGGGCTAGATTAGATGAAGATGATGGAGTAGTATTTATGCTATCTTTTTATATCATATTCTCACAAGAAATCATCACAAAAGGAAAATCTAGCAAGCTTTCTCAAAGCTCAAGAGAGAAGAAGATGATGAATAATAAGATCATCCTTTTGTGATGAATAATGAAATGTATATATCAATTAATAATGTAACCATAGTTTAGTATGACAAGGATAACCCTTGTAGAGAATAAACTAGAGCTAGGGTTTGGTTAGGTTAAAGAATGAGTCATAGATAAATATCAAGCATAATATCTAACTCATGACAAAAAGGAAAGCTTCTAGATGGTGCAAGAAGTAGCTAACCCTAATCAAACCCTAACCTTGTTTAATCTTCACTAAACATGTTCCATTATTAATCATATCATGTCACAATAATATATATCACATATATATTATATATTTGCAACAAAAGAAAATAATACAATTAACATATATCGCATATATATCAATGTATTATCCGATGAGAAAATGAATTAATAAAGCGAGCCAATATTAGATAATGTAATACAATATATCATATATATTATTATACATTAAATTATCGAATCAACATTTGATCCGACAATCCGGCTATATCGAATATAACCGACTAATATATCATGTACCGATTCATCGAATCAACACTTGATCCGATGTCCCGGTTCATATCTAAATATCGCGAGAATATAATACGGTATCTCATATCGCATTATCCTCGGTCCTGCGCATATCACATGTGCCTCTACTCCGTTTTGCCTGAGCCAAGAAACCTCTGTGTAGGACTCTAAAGAATCGTCAATACGCCGGTAGCAGGTGATGATCATATCAAACACCCACAAGCTGTAAGCGGTCAGCTAAACGTAACAGCCACCCAGGTATTGAGCGATCAGAAGATCAACAAGCTAGCCTGTACGTTCTCCTGTGAATCCAATCAGTAACACTCCCATACAGTCCGGTCTGTTCGTCTGATATGTCGCATATCAAGTCTAGGGGTGGTATACGTCAGACCCCAGTAACCGATCAGTCGTGTCGATGTGTGGCTCATAACAGGTCGAGAAACTACTGGTAACACTTACCAGTAAATCTCTATATCAGCCCTGGCCAGGGACTTCCAGTTATAGCCAATCGAACACAGCACAACATTAACTCCCTATAGCGGGAAAGACGAATCCCCTCCTATCGCTCATTGCCTCCATGTGATTCGGGACTGTACCCAAAAGCCACCATTTTGCATGCCCTCTTGGACATGGTAAGGAGTAAATCAAAGCACAGTGGGAATCACACAAGACTCTATGACGATCTCGGGCCTACAGACTACCCTGTACCAGTGTCACCGGAGAACTGCCATCTGACGTGTGGTATATCACCATCTGGGAGTTCTCGGCGAGTCCGTCCAGTGTAACCAGTCTCCACTGAGCACCCGCACACCATCCTTGATGTCCAACACCGATGGATATGGGATCATCCATCACCCATCATATGGGTCAAGATGCGTATATGCTATTCTATTCTGGTGTATCGATGCCCTGTCTCGATATACCCTCGACTAGGAACAGTTATAGGATGTACTCATCGACTACCATGGCCCTACTAGTATGATCTCATCACAGTCCCAGTAGCCGAGTACAGATCCTAAGGGCTTTATCAACATGTGAGAGTAAGACAGTAAACCAGTACAAGTCAACATGTTAAGATAAAGTGAAACCAAATAGCATACTATCATGTCGAGTAAGAAAGTCCTCTCTATATATATCCAAGCATCCATTATAATATACATCAAATGTACAACAATGGCCTCTAGGGCATATACATAACTAACAATCTCCCACTTGCACTAAGGCCAGCTGCTGTAGTATCTCATACCTAGCATCCCGAATAATCTCTCAAACTGTATCTGGGGAATGGCCTTCGTGAGTGGATCAGCAGTATTGTCCTTCGTATCTACTCTCCTGACCTCGATCTCCCGGCGATCAACTATCTCTCTGATCAGGTGATACTGCCTCAGAATATGTCTGGACTTTTGATGGGACTTGGGTTCCTTGGCCAAAGCCATAGCTCCATTGTTATCGTAATACAGAGGTATTGGATGTTCAATGGATGGAACCACACCAAGTTCACTAATGAACTTCTTTATCCAGACAGCCTCTTTTGCAGCATCGTTGGCAGCGATGTATTCAGCCTCCATCATCGAGTCTGCAACGGTATCCTATTTGGAACTCTTCCAACATACCGCCCCTCCATTGAGGGTAAAGACAAATCCCGAGTGCGACTTAGAGTCGTCCTTATCACTTTGGAAGCTGGAATCGGTAAAGGACTCCACCCGGAGTTCTCCGTTACCATACACCAAGAACATGTCTCTAATCCTTCGCAAGTACTTGAGAATGTTCTTCACAGCTGTCCAGTGACTCTCTCCAGGATCTGCTTAATACCGACTCACTACACTTAGTGAGTATGCTACATCAGGTCTGGTACATAGCATCGCATACATGATAGAGCCTACTGCCGAAGCATAGGGTATCCCTTGCATGCGAGCTCTCTCCAAATCAGTCTTGGGAGACATCTCTTTGGAGAGAGTGAGTCCAGAGATCATGGGTTGGTTCCCACGCTTGGATTCTTCCATACTAAACCTCTTTAGTATGGTGTCAATGTACCTGGATTGGGACAATCCCAGTATTCGTTTAGATCTATCTCTATAGATCATGATTCCCAATATGCAGGAGGCATCACCTAGATCTTTCATTGAGAATCTTTGTGATAAGAAGAGCTTGACTGATTGCAGCATAGGAATATCATTTCCTATCAAAAGTATGTCATCCACGTACAATACGAGGAAGACAACCTTACTCTCTGCTACCTTCTTATAGATACAAAGTTCATCTATATTTTTGATGAAGTCAAACTCTTTGACTACAACATCAAAACAGATGTTCCAACTCCGCGATGCTTGCTTTAACCCATAAATGGATTTAAGCAGCTTGCACACATTTCCGCTGCACCCACTATCTCCGAAACCCTATGGCTGAGTCATGTACACGCACTCTTCTAAATCACCGTTTAGAAAGGCGGTCTTAACATCCATTTGCCAGATTTCGTAGTCATGGTATGCAGCAATGGCAAGTAAGATCCGGATGGACTTAAGCATAGCCACTGGAGAAAAGGTTTCGTCATAATCCACACCTGGTCGTTGACGAAAACCCTTTGCAACAAGTCTAGCTTTGAAAGTCTCAACTTTTCCATCTACACCAAATTTCTTTTTAAAGATCCACTTACTCCCAATGGGTTTTACCCCTTCAGGAGCATTTTCCAAAGTCCATACTTTGTTGGTGTACATGGATTCCATCTCAGATCGCATTGCATCCAGCTATTTCACAGAGTCACCACTCGTGATGGCCTGCTTAAAACTAGTCGGGTCATCATCTTCCATGATGCAATCCTCGTTTCCACAATCAATGAGAAAACCGTAGTATCTCTCAGGTGGATGAGAAACCCTGCTAGATCGGCGGAGAGGCTGGGGTTCGTCGGGTACTACTGAATCCTCTGGTTCTACTAAATCTTCAGTTGCAGTTTGTGTTGCTGGAACCACTTCCAGCTCTATCTCTTTGCCACTAATTTCTTTTGCAAGAAATTCCTTTTCCAAAAAGGTGGCATATTGAGAAACAAACACTTTTTGTTCTTCAGCGTGGTAGAAAAAGTATCCTTGGAAATTCTTAGGATATCCCACAAACTTGCAAAGAACTGATCATGCCTCGAGTTTGTCCGGATTTTGCGTTTTGACATAGGCCGGACAACCCCATATCTTAACTCGTTTAAAATATAGTCTCTTCCCACTCCATATCTCATATGGTGTGATAGGTACAGATTTACACAGAACTTGATTCAATAGGTATGCTGCTGTCTCAAACGCATAACCCCAGAAGGAAATAGGCAACTCAGCAGTGCTCATCATGGAGCGCATCATATCTAATAGGGTACGATTCCTCCGCTCCGATACACCGTTGTGCTGTGGTGTATAGGGAGGAGTAAGCTGAGAGAGAATCCCATTCTCTTTTAGATAATCTAAGAACTCATTGCTCAAGTATTCACCTCCTCGATCAGATCGAAGAATCTTAATACTTTTGCCCGTTTGGTTCTCTACTTCGTGCTTATATTCTCTGAATTTCTCAAAAGCTTCAGACTTGTGTTTCATCAGGAACACATGTCCGAATCTTGAGAGATCATCAGTGAATGTAATAAAGTAGGAAGAACCGTTCCTGGCACGCGTAGACATGGGACCGCATACATCACTATGTACCAGTCCTAAGAGTTCCGTAACTCTTTCTCCGTGTCCACTAAACGGAGCTTTGATCATTTTTCCTTTGAGACATGAATGGCAAGTATCATAAGATGATAATTCGAACGGATTCAAATATCTATTCTTATGTAAGTTAGCCAGTCGTGTCGCATTGATATGATCAAGTCTACAATGCCACAAGTAGGATTCGTTCATTTCTGAACTTTTCCTCTTGTGTGTGTTTTGTATATTGAGGACTGTATTTTGATTGAGAATGAATATGCCATTATGTAACGATCCTGATGCAATCAACTTTTGATTTAGGAAGATGTTCATAATATTATCCTGTACTACAAAATTATATCCTTCTTTACTTAATAAAGAAACTAATATAATGTTGCACATCATGTTCGGTATATAATAGCACTCATTTAGAATCAGTGTATTACGACTTGGTAATACTAGGTGATATTCGCCAACTGCTTTGGCTACAATACTTGCCCCATTCCCTACTTGAACGGAATGATCACCTTTTCCCAGTTCTCTACCTTTCCATAGCCCATGTAACAATTTACATATGTGGGATCCTGATCCGGTATCTAATACCCAGGACGTAGGATGAACTGAGAAACGGTTCTCAATAACTAACACACCCGAAGAAGATGCATTAGCATGCATGTTCTTTTGGGCGGCGTGAGAATCTAGATATTCTCCTGTTTCCTGTTCAGTATTATAACTCTTATAAGAAAGAACGGGTCCAACGTTCCCCTGCTCGGTATAATAAGCGGGTTCAGTCAATACATCCATATTATTATCTTTATTATGGCCTGATATGGTCGCTACCTGGAGAGAGAGAAGAAAACACTTTAGCGTATGCTCTTGCAAGATCAGATTGGTTATTATCTTATCTAATCAGGATGTCTCCCACTGTTTTTATCAAATCTTCCTTCAAACCATAAAAGGTAAGATTAGCCGGGATTAATTACACCCTACAATTTCGTCAATTTTTCAGCCAGATCAGTGTTGGTACTTGAGGGAGGTTCCCCGTGCTTTCGCATGGACCTAATTAAAGTAAACCTCGTTTTCCCAGAGGCGTAACCTCGTTAACACTTTTCTAGACACCTACTTGATCGGCTAATTGTCCTGTGTAAAACACTCCCAGGAGTAACACTTACTCGCAGTGGGTATCGGGATCCAACTATCTTATAGGAGGTATGCAATCTCATTGCAAATTTCAACACTTGAAATTCCCGATAATGCTTTTGCCCCTAGCAACTTATGACCTTAACATAGTCAACAAATCATAATTGCTAGCCAAGTTCAACCCGTCATTTCCCGATTGAATTAAACCCACATGCACGACCCTTAACATAGTCAACAAAGTCGTACAACTACCCTAATCCAATCACATCTCATGTTTTAGCAGATAAGTACTAATTAGCTACCGCACACTATGCCTTAACATAGTCAACAAACGTAGCACGAATACTAACTAGTCTTTATCTGAAATGACGGAGAGCTATGCAGGCTTTTCAGAAAACCTTGAGCGTAATGAACTTGATATCGTCGTAGAATCATTTGATTTTGAAAAGGAGTGTTTTTTAGGCTTCTAGTTTTGCTAAAGAGGTCACTCCCGGTGAAAGGATCTCGGCTCTTTCCCCATCGAATAAGGTGCAGGGTATATCATATATACTGCTGTGTAAAGCAAAAACTATATAAGCAGTCAAAAAATAAACCGCGAGTTTGTAGCATCTGCCAGTTTCGCTAAAGTGGTCACTCCCGGTGAAGGGATCTCGGCTCTTTTCTCATCGAATAAGGTGCAGGGTATATCATATATACCGCTATGCAAAGCAAAACTGTAGCTACCCTTTTTATAAAGTTTTGATTCTACAACATCTTTTAGGTTTCTTTTCTTTTTATTAATCTCATTAATAAAACCCATCAGCTTATGCTTCCTAAGCATCACAGAAGAAATGAAAGCAGTAATATTTATATATCAGCATATATATATATAGTATAAGCATTCGTCTCAGGCAGTAATATGATCTCATCACAGAACATTGCAGCAGAAGAACATATATGAAATATTGGCTATACTAGGATGTCCGTGTTTTCAATACGAGCCGGTATAAAATACACGGATTCCACGGTCGCGATGAATAGCCAAACCCACATCCCTAGACCCCTACAAGAGCGGCAAGTAACACTGCCAGTTCTAGGGTTAGGAGACCCGGTCTCGACTCCTCGAGATGGCCTCCCACTGGACCTTAGAACCCGGTTACTTGTGCTCCCCTCCTTGGGTCTACCTAATGTGGAAAAGTAAATAATATACACTGGTGACATCAACCTCATCCCGGAAGTGCCCCAATAAAAGAATATTACATACAAATGAATTTTACATAAATGAAAATAAAAAACCCTCATCTCACATAAAACCCCCGGCTATTCAGAACACGACGATCCAATATAACATATCACAGCAACACATAATATCACATATCATCAACGTAAGTAAGTATGCATACACCGATCGTCGTGTTGGAGATAGTGCCCTCAAAGTCAATTATTGGGTCGTAGGTATGTGATTGCAATGATTGAGGCAGGACCTATACCGATATGACAGTCTTGCTCGAGATGATTGTATGCTATCTGGTTTGTCTTTATCATCGTATAAATGCTTTAGTTCACTATTGCATGATGATAGAGCCCATACGATTCTTGCTTGACTGTCAGCAGTATGATGGCGATCATATACGTAGGAGCTTGGGTCTGTAAGCACATCCTTAAAGTGTCCCTAGTCGTGGGAGTTTCGAGACAGGGCATCGATACTCCAGAGTAGACTAGTGTATACAGTCGAGACCCCGATGAGGGGCGGTGGCCGGTCTCACAAGCCACTGGTGTCAGTTGGATCACCTAAGATGTATACAGGTGCTCATTGGGTTATGAGTAAACCGGACAGGACTCACCGAGAACAAGCTAGTTGGTATTATACATATCGTCAGATAGCAGTTCCCTGGTGACATGTGTATAGGTTAGTTTGCCGACCTAAGATCGTCATTTGTCTCGTGTGAGTTCCCACTGTGCTTTGATTTCTACCCTACCACGGCTCAAAGGAGTCGTGCAAACAGGTCTTTTTTGGGTACAGTCCCGCGCCACATGGAAGCAGTGAGCAGATCGTCGGGGATTCGTCTCTCCCGGTATTGGGGGTTGATGTTGCGCAGTGCACGGGTGGCCATCACTAGAAATCCTTGGCCAAGGTAGTGGAGAATTACAGATTTAGATCAGTAGTTTCTCAGATGGTGATGGGCTTCATGCCGACACGATTTATCGCGTTATTAGGGGTCTGACTTTATCCACCCCCCTAAACTCGATATGCGATACTCTTTAAACGAACGGACCGGACTGTATATACATTGTCACTATTAGACTCAGTAGGGTTCATAGATGAGTTCGCTCGTCAGCTTCCCTTCCAATCAATACATAGGCAAACCGTTACGTACAGCTTGTACCTCTGACGTGCTAGAGGTTATACCCAGTGCCAGTGTGTTGATGAGTCATTAGAGTCCCCCACAGACACTTTCCCAAGTTCGGGCGAAACGTTGTAGAGGCCGTATGGTAATATGGCAGGGTTCGGAAAATGCACGTGCGTTTTCGCACGTGTCATTTTTCGGGCAGATAATACTGGTCGGCATTGGTTTAAGCCGAATCCGAGTATTATACTGTGTAGATATAATATCTTTGTCTCAGTTGCATTTGTATTCGGTCGTAATACAAATGCGGGTATGTTTATACCATTACGGGGTTATCCTGAAATCCGTTTCGGGATCACTTTTGGAAGTTGCCAGTTTTCTGTTTTCTATCAGCCGTATTTAACATTCGGTTAAATGAGGATTTATCTTTTCTTGATGAGGTGAGTCAGTGTTCTAGAAGGTTCTAGAGAGGGTGACAAGGCTTGTGAGTCATTAGGTCATTAATGGTGCATTTAATGATAAGGTGACTAGGTTAATTGTGATTGGTTTGCATTTAATGATTTTTGTGAGTCATTCTTTTCATTTATGTGTTATGATAAGTATCATGGTTTATGGTCACCCTCTTATCTCTCCTACACTCACCTCCCTCCTACAAATAAGTGGTCGGCCCCTCATTGCAAGAAGATGGTTGATTCATTTGGAGAAAGATTATAGTTTAGGTGTATGGAAATTTCATAGCTCATTTTATTCCATCACCCGATCCAAAAGACAACTCCATTAACCGTTCGTCCATGGCTTTGGACGTAATGAGACAAAGTGTTCTACTCATTCTCTACAACATCTTGGTCGTCTCTTTTAGCAAACTTGACGACCGAGTTGCCTCGGTTCAGAGGCGGGAGCCCGTTTAAACATCCGTCAACGTGGTGCCACCTGGACGAGAAGATTGGAGATTCAAGAGATCGGAGCAGCCACAACAAAGCGTGGGATGATGGTTGAAGACCGAAGGACTCGGATCGTTCGGTATAACTCTTCTACCCACTTTGTAGTTTGTTAGTTTAGCTTTAATGAAGATCCGGGTTATAGTACGCGATAACGCCAGTTGTAAAAAGTTTTTATTCTGCATTTGGCGTCTGTTAGACGGCCGGGGCGCTACCGTGGACTTACAGTGGTATCAGAGCCTCACCATTAAGCTATACTAACTTGTGCTAACGCGTTTAAAAGATCGATCAACCGGAATTTCCGAAATCGCAATTTTGAGCACACATGTTTCTGTCGATTTTTTTAAGGGTCTAAAAATAATTTTGCATATCACAGAAAAGCGTGCAGGGTTTTATAAGAATTATGGGAAAATTTGGGCACGTGATCCCACTTAACCACCGCGGATCCGCAGTCAAACCTAGGGTTTGACCGCGGAACCGCGGCGACTTTGTGGGAACAGTGCTCCAATTTTTCCAGAGAGCTTCTAATAGGAAATTCTGGTTTTCAAGTACTATTCTTTTGGGCCCAGTTTTTGTTACTGTACAGCAGATGTACGTGGGGCCCACTTCGGGAAATTTAGTCGATCGAAATTTTAAACTTGTTAGTATGCAGTATTTACATTATATCTCCGACCGGGAATGTCATTTGATCGGTAAACCGCGTCTGATTGCTATAGTTCTTTTAGACGGGTTTGCGAACGTGACATTCGCGTTGATGTTCTGTATTATGCTGTATTGTTGCGGATATGTCGTGGTGGATAGCAGGGTGCAATGATAGTGCAGTTTGGATTTATTTGTACATTTGATATTGAGGGGCGAGCGTCCAAAATGTGGACTGCCGTCACTGCCTGTTGTATAATATTCTTTTTGGGACACGACCGGGTTGAGGTCGATGTACCCGTTGTTCATATTTTTATTTCTGTACTAGGTTTATCCCGCGAAGGAGTGCACGGATAGCCGGGTTCTGGAGGGCAACGGGTCCGTATCTCATGGCTTTGAGAGGCAGAGGGACCTCACTCTAGAATTGGCAGACGATTCGCCGCACTCGTAGGAGGTACAGGTTGACCGAAGGAGGGGTGCTCAATTTACCGGATTCCGTGAAGTGCCGGGTGTTCTATTCACTATGCTGTGGGGACTACCTCGCTTCAGGTTTTGGCGGGTAACTTGCCGCACCCGTAGGGGTCTAGGTTTCATTGCACAGGTTATCCACACGACCAGGGGAACGTCGGGTTTCAGTAGCGGCTCTGTGAAACCCGGGGATCCCAGATTATCTGTATTGTTCTGTGATGCTTATTACTTTTCTGTAATGTTGCATATTATCACGCCTGGAGCGATTATTGTATATTGGTATATATACTATTAGATGTTGTATATGTTTTACACCCGCGCTAGTCCAGCCCCCGCTCTGTCGTTAGTTAAGTAACCTAACGGGTGATGACGGGACCCAGTGGCGAATGCGGATGGCATATACGTATATTTTATTTTTGTTCTTTTCTGGTGTGATTGATTGATGGGACTGCATTGATTCTTATCAATGCAAGATAAAACAAACCTATATTTGATGTTGTTGGAACCAATTTAAAAAGGGTTATTACAAAAACGTTTCTTTTTGTTTTGCATAGTGATATTCAGTTTAGAATATCCTGGACCCCATTCGACGAGGCAAGGGCCGAGATCCCTTCACCGGGAGTGACCCCTTGGGCAGAAGTTTACGTCAGGGTAATAACTTCAATATAGTCGATTACAAGTTGCTTTGCATCACGGTATTCAGTTGGAATATCCTGCACCTCATTCCACGAGGAAAGAGCCGAGATCCCTTTACCGGGAGTGACCTCTTTAGCAAAGGTTTTTCGTCACTATATTTTTATAAAAAGCTATCAGGTTCCTTCAACGAGATCAAGTTCATTACGTTAAAGGTTTTTCGCCAAAAACCAGCTGTAGCCCTCCGTCATTTCTTATGGATGGTCAGTAGTATTCAAGCTATGTATACTTGGCCCTTAGTCAAGACATAGTGATTGGTAGCTGCTAGGGTGTTCACATGTTGCATAGATAGATGCGTTGGTTTGGGACAGTCGTATTACTATACTTGGCCCTTTGTCAAGAGTATGTACGGGTGGGTTCAAATTGACCTGGATAATGATGGATAGAACTTGACATGTGACTTATGAGATATTTGGCCCTTAGCCAAGGTCATAAGAGCATGGGGCAAAAATTATATCGGGAGTTTCAAACTTAAAGGAAACTTGCCAGGCATGCGCATACCTTCTGGAGTGTGATAACTTGGGTGGCTTCCATCAAGTTATCATATGATGATAGTTGGATCCCGATTCTCACTGATGAGTTAGTTTACTCTTCGGGTGATCCCGACTAATTCTTCTTTCAGGTTTGGAGGAGAATTTGAGATTACAGTGGGAGGTTTCCTGATTAGATAAAGTGATAACCATTCTGATCTAGGTTAGAGTGCACGCAGAGTGTTTCTTTTCTCTCTCTCTTTGACAGCGACCTTTGACCGACCCTAGACTATGACTCAGTGACCAAGTTGACCGAACCTTCTTAAAATTCTGGCTTTTGGATTGTCTGAGTTGCATAAGTCATTGCCGCTCCTTCTTTTACCCTTTGTATTTCTCAGAACACCCCGTATTACTACGGACATCCACTTCCATTGGATAGATCCATCGTATGGTTATATACGAACTCGAAGGGACTTCTTCGAGGATGGATCCAGGTTCAGGAGAAATAGAATTGGATTATTCAGTTGTCTTTTATTATCACCTTCTCCCAAGTTGCGAGTACTCCTTAGTTTAGGAGAGTACACCTATTACGCTTATTAGATAGTCTTATTCCAAACCATAGACAGGTGCCGAAAGGTAGGGAATGAAGAAAACCAATTAGCCTAAGTAGGGTGTGCAAAAGGTAATATGTAAAGACAAGATAAAGGATTAGAAAGAGGGCAAAGTAAATTGCGACTGTTATCATTTACGACCAAACCGTGTACTTCATCGCCACTCCTATTTCACCTTTGCTTTTTTCCCAGTTCGGGAGAAATAGAATAAGGTATTATTCAGTTGTCTTTTAACATCACCTTCTCTCAAGTTACAAGTACTCCTAGGATTAGGAGAGTACAACTATTATGCTTACTGGATAGTCTTCTTCCAAACCATAGGCTTGTAAGTGCACGGCGGCGCTCCGACCGTCAATCCGAGGCCAAAATACGGAAACGATAATTTACTTTAAACTTTGAACCGACACCACCGCGCACAAAAATCCCCGGATCGGGCTATTAATCTAATTCTAGCTAACTAAAGAATGGGTAGAGAGATATACCGAGCGATCCGTGTCCTTCGGTCCTCTCATCGTCGTCCCGATCTCCCTCGGAATCTCCGGTCTTCACCTCCTCGCCGGAAGGGCACCACGTCGCCGGCTTCTTTTACGGGCTCCCACCTCTGGACCGAGGCAACTCGGGCACGAAATTGGCGAGTCGACGTGCCCAAGGATACTGTAGGTTAACTGTAGAACGATGTCTCATTAGGGTTTAGGAAATTGCCTTTTTGGTGGAGGAAATGAACCATGAATCTTTTGCAATGAACTAGGAAATTTTTGTAGCAAGAAATGAACAAAAATTCCTCTCTTATATTTTGGATAGCCCTCACATTGGCTTGGCCGGCCATGGCAAGGAGAATGGGAAGAGAGTGTATCAAAATGAGGGGAGCCACACAATAATGCATGTGAGAGGAATGATATGTGATCATGTGAAAAAAAATGATCACCAACAAATCCACATTCCATCAACTAATCAACAACCATGATTACTCCAAAAAGTCAAGCAATCATGAGAAGAAGAAGTCAAATGGTGGTAGAATTATCATGATACAATAATATGCAAAGACCACCCTCCAAAATACTTATTTGTACAAATGCAAATTGTAAGTCCACGTTGCCAACCCCGGTTCTTGCGGGGTGGCGGAAACGGTATAAAAATCAAATTTTTAGCGCACTAGGCAACATGGACTAACAAAAGTCGGGATCTTTTCTAAACAAAACTAGCTACCAAGCTAAAGAGAGTTAGCTACTCGGAAAAGATGTTATACCTCACTTGAACTCCTTCTTCTTGAACTCTTTGTGGAGGTTGGATGGTGCTTTCCTTGTCGCCTTCTTTCGTCAAAGATGGATCCACCTGAGGGTTCAACCTTGGGCTCCTTTCTAGAACTTTGAAAGAACTAAGGTCTTTGGCTTGCTAGACCTTCGACCCTAGAGTGAGTAAAGAGTGGTTTAGAGTATTTTATCTCAAGGAGAGGTTTCTCAACACATGAGAATGGATCTCCTTGAACTAGAGGAGGAGGAAGAAGAAGAGAGGAGAGAGAATGGTTATGATAGAATGAATTGGTTTTTTTACAACCATAACAATATCAAGTGAATTATCAAATTAATAAAATTAATCTAAATGAAAAGTTGATGGAAGGTTTGATAAGACTATTATCATTTCACATTAAATGATTTTGCTAGAATCAAAGAGCATCTTTGATGTGTAATGATGATAGTCAATGTTTCAACCATGGTCAACAAGTCAACCTTGGTCAACAAGTCAACAAACCCAACCATGACACATTTTCATTTAATTAATATTATTAATTGATAATTCACAAATTCATTAGGGTTTGGAAAAAGACGACTGTCAACTGTGCATACACACCCGTTCCGAAACCCTAATGAAAATCCTCTTCCTCCGCCTCAATCATCTGTGCATACACACCCGCATTCGTGTTCCGAGGAACATGAATACTACGAGATAAAAGTAACCCCAAAATATATACTAGGATCTGGCTCAAACCAGAGCCCGCTAGTAATATCCGTCCGGACTCCAAACGTGTGCAAGTGCGCGGATGAGAACGAACCCTGTCGCAAAACCACGCGACCTCTACTCTGTTTTGCCCAAAGGCGAATAGCCCTATGTGTGGGACTCTAAAGACTCGACACTACGCTGGCAGTGGGTTTAACTACAGACCGCAAGCGGCACTAGCTGTACGTAACGGTCCCCAGGTAGATGCCGATAAGAAGACTGACGAGGTGAACCCCATCTGAACTCCTACTGAGCCTGAATGTGACAGTCTCCGTACAGTCCGGTCTGTTCGTCTGATACATCGCATGGCGGGGATAGGGGGCGGTAAACGTCAGTCCCCTAATAGTGGTACAAGTCGTGTCGGAGTGTAACCCAGAACACCCTGAGATAACACTGGAAACCTACCAGTATATCTCGCTTGCCCTGGCCAGGGACTACTCGTGTAATGGCTCTCCTAGACACAGCGCGATGTTAACGCCCAATACCGGGAGAGACGAATCCTGTCTAACCGTCACTGCCTCCAAGTGCTTCGGGACTGCACCCAACTACTACCTGTTTGCACGACTCCTTTGAGCAGTGGCAGGGTAGTAATCAAAGTACAGTGGGAACACACTCGAGACGAAGTGACAGTGTCAAGTCAGCGGACTAAGCTGTACTCATGTCACCTGGGAACTGATAACTGACGATAGGTATAATACCAACTAACAGTTCCCGACGAGTCCTGTCCAGTGTACTCGTAACCTAACGAACACCCGCATACTATCTCAAGTACGACGTACTGACGGCTGTGGGACAGATCGTCTCCCACGCTGGTATGAGAAGCGCATACGCTAGTCTACTCCGGAGTATCGATGCCCTGTCTCGATCGTCCAACGACTAGGGACCTGTATAAGGATGTGCTTATGGATTACCCAGCCCCCACGAGTGTGAGCGCCATCACAACGCTGGTAATCAAGCAAAGATCCTAAGGGCTCTACTAATATGTATATAAGCGATATGCTAAAAGAAACACATGCACATATTAAAGCAGAGAAAAACCAAGTAGCATACTACCATTTCGAGCAAGATTGTATATACAACTGTGAATATCCCAAGCTTCCATCAAGTAATATACATACTAGTATGATACAGTAATGGCCTCTAGGGCATATACACTAACACAAATAAGCCCTCCTCCACCAATCTTCAGCCAATGAAAGATACAAAGAAATATGGCCGAAACGGAAAGCAAACTGGCAACTTCATAAAACTGGTCCCGTAATAAATTACAGGAAAACCCCGCTACTCGATATACATACCCGCATTTGTATTCCGACCGAAATACAAATGCAATGAGACAAAATCTACACTGTACAATACTAGGATCCGGCTTAAACCAAAGCCCGCTAGTATTATCCGTCCGATCATGATCCGTGCAATACCGCACGTATCTGATCGAACCCTGCCATATCTCCATACAGCCTCTACAGCGTTTCGCCCGAAACTTGAGCAACTGTCTGTAGGGGACTCTAAAGACTCGTCAATATCTTGGTTGTGGATTTAACCACTAGCACGTCAGAGGTATTAGCCATACGTAACGGGCTACCAGGTATTGACCAAAAGGGACGTCGATGAGCGAACACATCCTAACACCCTACTGAGCCTGTCAGTGACAATATCCGTACAGTCCGGTCCGTCTATGAGCATCGCATGGCGGGCCTAGGGGGTTGGTAAAAGTCAGACCCCCAAAAGCGGTACAAGTCGTGTCGGAGTGTAGCCCAGAACACCCTGAGATACTACTGGAATACCTACCAGTAAATCTCCGGCCTTGGCCAAGGACTTCGTGTAATGGCTCTCCTAGACACAGCGCGGCCTCACCCCCAATACCGGAAGAGACGAACCCCTGAAGATCCGCTCACTGCCTCCATGTGGCTCGGGACTGTACCTAACTAAAACCTGTTTGCACGTCTACTTTGAGCGTGGTAGGGTAGTAATCAAAGTACAGTGGGAACTCACATGAGACAAATGACGATCCTCAGGTCGATGAACTAACCTATACACATGTCACCAGGGAACTGCTATCTGACGTCAGGTATAAGACCAACTAGCATGTTCCCGGCGAGTCATGTCCGGTGTACTCATAACCCAATAAGCATCTGTATACATCTTAGGTGAACCAACTGACACCAGTGGCTTATGAGACCGGCCACCTCCCCTTTTCGGGGTCTCGACTGTATACACTAGTCTACTCTGGAGTATCGATGCCATGTCTCGAAACTCCCACGACTAGGGACCTTTTAAGGATGTGCTTATAGACTACCAGCTCCCACATATATGATCGCCCTCATACTGCTGGCAGTCAAGCAAGAATCCTAGGGGCTCTATCAACGTGCAATAGCGACCTATCAGGTCACCTAAAGCAGTACACGATGATAAAGATAAACAAGATAGCATACTATCATCTTGAGTAAGACTGTCCTACTGGGATAGGTCCTCCCTCAATCATTGCAATCACGGGCCTGTGATCCAATAATTGACTCTGAGGGCACTATCTCCAACAATCTCCCACTTGCACTCAAGGCTAATTATTGCGATGTCGCGTACTCACAGCCCGTGTGATACCGAACACCCAACTCCTCTACTGATCAGTCTCACAAAACTCGTTTGCGAAACTATTTCGTTCGAGGAATAGCCTCAGTGAGTGGATCCGCTCTAATGTTTCTTTCTATGTCTCTCTTTATCTCAAGTTCGCGAAGAAAGCCATCTCCCGAAATGAGCAATACCTGTCTTAGAATGTGTCTGGATGTCTGATAGGACCTAGCTCATAAATGAACTCCAAATCCAAACTTCTTAGACTGTATCGTCAACTGAACTTAATCAGTATCCTGCGCCATTCCTCCCTCAGTATCCCCTTGGACCACCTGTCCAAAATACTGCCCCTCGTCAGAGGGAAAACTATAACTCTGACAACCTCTCTGTTATCCAGGTCACCTTGGAAGCCTGGAACGATAACTGTCTCCCAAAAGAGGTTGTCGTTATCATATCCATAGAACATCCACTTATGTTCTAAAACTGCTTCCGATTGTTTCTCCAGGATTGGATTAATGTCAACTTCTTGCATCTACTGCAAAAACAACATCTGGTGTGGTACTTGACATCTCATGATTGACTCAATTGCCCAAGCAAGTGATCTGTCAATCATGCACATACCTCTCCCCTTTAGTCTGTAAGACACCTTTAGAGAGGGTGACTCCATCACCTGCAGGTACACTACCATGCCAGGAGTCGTCCATTCTAAATACTCTTAGAATACTGTCTAAGTACCCTGATTAGGACACTTCCCAAATCTAGATCTAAAACCATAGATCCAGTAACCAGAATGTCTGATATTATATCCAAGTCCTATGTGGAGAAACCACTGTGTGACAAACAAAGTTTAACCGATCGTAGTATAGGAGTTTCCTTTCCTACTCTGTGTATGTCATCGAAATACCAGGACATCACACCCTACTACCTTCTTAACAGATCCATCCCCTATTCTGATGAGGTCAAACCTATGACTGTCATATCAGAAATAGATGATCTATCTCCGCTACATCTGCTTTAGTCTACAAATAGACATAAGCCACTTGTCCACCAATGCTTCCGCTGCTCCCACTGACTACGATAACCCTCTAGCAGAGTTATATACACGTACACTTCTAAAGCTAGTTTAGAACGACGCTATACTCATCCTCCTACCGGGTCTCGCAGCCTGGAACAACAGCAATGGCAAGAATGGGTAAACAAGAACCTCCCTGTCACCGTCCTTGAGGCTACCGGAGTACCTCTCGGGTGCGTGAGGTTACCCATCGTATCTGCGGAGTGGCCAATGGAATGTCAAACCAGATTGAATCTTTACGTTCTTATCAAATCTTCAGCAATCATTTGCGGTTCTGGAATCACTTCCAGTTCTACCATACTCCCACTATTGTTTTCTGAAAAAAACCATTTTTGTTAAAACTGTGGCGAGTCAAGAACAATATCACTATTGATCTTCCAGATGGTAGAAAGTCGACCCTCGTCATAGCCTGGGTCAACCCACAAACAGCCATTACAGAAACGCGCCTTGAGTTATCCAGAGTCTGGTTTTAAGCATAAGCCGGACAACTCCCCGTACCTTAACATCGTTAAGATACGAACTGTTCTATATCCAATATAGAACCAGATGCACTGATTTAATTGAACCAGATTCAAATCATGCAGCTGTCTCCAGCGCATGTCAACTAAATGGAAAGAGGTCGATCAGCGTTGCTCAACTTAGGAGTGCTTCCAATTATGAGTAATCTGAAAGAGAATCAAGTTCTCTTAACCATTACTATCAACTGAATACCCTGCACAAGTATCTACATCTTCGATCATCTTGAAGAATCCCGATACTCGCAACACCTGGTTCTCTACTTTATTCATATACCTATAACTTCTCAAAATTCGGACCCTGTGTTTCTACGAAACACCTGTCTAAAAACTAGAGAAGTCATAAGTAAACCGAATATAGTACGAGAACCAACCCCTTTGTCCTCATGGACGCTGGACAACATACAATACTCTGTATAAGTCCCTTGAGTCTAATAACTCAATCCCTGCGTGTCGTAGGTTGAAAACTGTACTATGGTTATGAAGAATTACACCGCTGTTTAATGCTCCTTATCTAACCATCCACTGATATAGGTAAATGTCATAGACATAACTTCAAAAAGATATATCTCGCTCTATGAAAATAGACGTACAGATATATCAACTTGAAATTGGTGCATAACAATGGATATTCAAAACCAAATATTTGCCGACCGGCAAACAGCCCAGGCGATTTCCTCAAATATCACCAATTACAACGAATTCCGATATAATGAGGATGATCACCTAATTTCCAATAACTTAATCCCACTCATCATCTGTAAAACCACACAGATGTGAGAATCATACCTGATAAATACATACCCTGGAGCAAGTGTCTAATTGGGAAATCAGTTTTCTTTTAACAGTACACAGTGAAACTGAAACATTGAAATGTTTCGATGGGGTATCCGGGTATTCCTAGTAATGCCTCTTCCATTATCAGATTCACAACTGTAACCATATATTTCTTTGCCACCTCTTCAAATCCCTTTATATGTCTTTAGTCATTACCTTCTGCACACCCCTTTAGGCCAAATGGTTTTCATCCTTCCCTACCGTTCGGCACCAGCCTATGGTTTAGAAGAAGACCATCCAATAAGCATAATGGGTGTACTGTCCTAATCCTAGGAGCACTCGCAATGCGAGAGAAGGTAAGGATAAAAGACAACCGAATAAACCTTATTCCTATTTCTCCTGAACCAGAATCCATCCCCGAACTGGAATAAGTTCCTTTCGTGTTCGTATATAACCATACGATGGAGTATCCAATAAACTGTGGATCTTCGTAGTGATACGGAGTGTCCTGGAGAAATACAAAGGTGAAGTGGGAGTGGTAATAAAATACCTGGTTTGGTCGTGAATATCAGTCGCAATTTACTTTGCCCTCTTACTAATCCCTTGATATGTCTTTACTTAATAACTTCTGCACACCATCGTTACGCTAATTGGTTTTCTTCATTCCCTACCGTTCGGCACCAGCCTAAGGTTTGGAAGAAGACTATCCAATTTGCGTAATAGGTGTACTATCTCCTAAACCAAGGAGTACTCG
The DNA here is from genome assembly GCA_030015575.1 of Agapanthus africanus. Taxonomy (NCBI): domain Eukaryota; kingdom Viridiplantae; phylum Streptophyta; class Magnoliopsida; order Asparagales; family Amaryllidaceae; genus Agapanthus; species Agapanthus africanus. The sequence continues at coordinate 142,708,269 of CM057349.1, forward strand.
CAACCTGAGAGAAGGTAAAAGGAAAAGACAACTGAATAGTCCTATTTATTTTCTCCAGAACCGGAAACCATCCTCGAATAAATTCCTTCGAGTTCGTATATGACCATACGATGGTTTTGTCCAATGGAAGTGGACGTTCGTAGTAATACGGGGTGTCCTGGAGAAAAGGGTAAAAGTAGGAGTGGCAATGTGGTTTGCAACTCTGACAATCCAAAAGCCAGTGTTTAAGAAGGTTCGGTTAAATTGGTCACTGAGTCATAGTCTAGGGTCGGGTCATGGTCGCTGCAAAAGAGAGAGAGAAAAGAAACACTCAGCGTGCATTCTAACCTAGATCAGAATGGTTACCAATTTATCTAATCAGGAAACCTCCCACTGTACTGTCAAATTCTCCTCCCAACCTGAAAGAAGAATTAGTCGGGATCACCCAAGGAGTAAACCAACTCATCAGTGGGAATCGGGATCCAACTATCATCGCATGATAACGTGACGGAATCCGCTCACGTTATCACACTCCAAAAGGTATGCGCATATCTGGCAAGTTTCAGTTTCTTTATAAACTCCCGATGTGATTTTTGCCCCATGCTCTTATGACCTTGACTTTGGCCAACAAATCATAAGTCACATGTCAAGTTCTACCCGTCATTCTCCAGGTTAATTTGAGCCCACCCGTACAAGCCCTTGACTTTGGCCAACAAGGCTATACGACTGCCCTAAACCAACGCATCTATCTATGCTGCACATAAATACCCAATAGCTACCAATCACTATGCCTTGACTTTGGCCAACAAACATAGCTTGAATACTTATTGACTATCCATGTGAAATGACGGAGGGTTACGAATGGTTTCTGGCGAAAACCTTTAACGTAATGAACTTGATATCGTTGAAGGAACCGGATAGCTTTATAAAAATATAGTGACAAAAACCTTTGCTAAAGAGGCCACTCCCGGTGAAGGGATCTCGGCTCTTTCCCCGTAGAATGAGGTGCAGGATATTCCAACTGAATACCACGATGCAAAGCAAAAGTAATCGGCTATAGTGAAATTATTACCCTGACGCAAACTTTTGTCCAAGGGGTCACTTCCGGTGAAGGGATCTCGGCCCTTGCCTCGTCGACTGAGGAGCAGGATATTCCAACTGAATACCACTGTGCAAAACAAAAGAGAACGCCCTTGCAATAACAACTTTTTGGAAAAAAGTTCCAACAACATCAGAATAGGTTTGTTTTTTAACTTGCATTGATCCGAATCAACGCAGTCCCATCAATTGATCACACCAATAAAGAGCGAAAATAATGACGTACGTATATGCCATCCGCATTCGCCACTAGGTCCCGTCATTACCCGTTAGGTTAGTTAATTAACGACAGAGCGGGGACTGGACTAGCGCGGATGCAAAACATATACAATATCTACTAGTATATATATATATATCAATATATAATATTTCGCTCAAGGCGTGATAAAATGCAACATCACATAAATGTAATAAGCATCACAGAACAATACAGATATCTGGGATCCCCGGGTTTCACAGAGCCGCTACTGAAACCCGACGTTCCCCTGGTCGTGTGGATAACCTGTGCAATGAAATCCTAGACCCCTACGGGCGCGGCAAGCTACCCGCCAAAACCTGAAGCGAGGCAGCCCCCTTCAGCAACGTGAATGGACCACCCAGCACTTCACGGAATCCGGTAACTTGGGCACCCCTCCTGGGTCAACCTGTACCCCCTACGAGTGCGGCGAATAGCCCGCCAATTATAGAGTAAAGCCCCCTCCGTCTCAATGCCTTGAGATGCGGGCCCATTGCCCTCTAGAACCCGGCTATCCGTGCACCCCTCCGCGGGGTAATCCTAGTACAGAAAGTAAAATATACATACAACAGGTACATCGACCTCGACCCGGTCGTGCCCCAAAAGAATAATATACAGACAGGCAGTGACGGCAGTCCACATGTCGGACGCTCGCCCCGCAATAACAAATGTACATAATACAATCAAAACTGTACTAACATTGAATCCAGGCTATCCCCCACGACCAATCCGCAACATCACAGCACAACACAGAATATCAACGTGAATATCACGTTCGCAAATCCGTCTAACCGGGCTATAGCAGTTAGACAGGATTTACCGATCGAGTGACATTCACGGTCGCAGATATAATGTAAATACTATGAACTAATGTGTTTAAAATATTCGATCGATCAAATTTACCCAAGTGGGCCCCAAGCACTACTGTAGCACTTACAGAAAATCTGGGCCCAAAAAGAATGTTCCAAAAACCCTATTTTCAAGTCAGAAGCTCTCTGTGAAAATTTGGTCCAATGAACAGTCAACCCTGCGACGGAACCGCGGCCAATGCGTGGGTTTGGCCGCGGTTCCGCGGTGATAAGGTGACGTCACACGACTAATTTTTCTCAGACTGCTTAGAATTCCCTGCACATGTTTCTGCAACGTACTAAAAAAATTTTGGAGCTAAAAAAAATTTCGACAGAAACCTGATGCATTTGAAAATGCGGTTTTGGAATTTTGTTTGATCGGAAATGTAAACACATTAGACCAAGCTAGACTAGGTTAATGGCGTGGCTCTGATACCAGTGTAAGTGCACGGCGGTGCCCCGGCCGTCAATCCGAGGCCAAAATGCGGAAACGATAATTTACTTTAAACTTTGAACCGGCACCACCGCGCACAAAAATCTCCGGATCGGGCCATTAATCTAATTCTAGCTAACTAAAGAACGGGTAGAGAGATATACCGAGCGATCCGTGTCCTTCGGTCTTCTCGTAGTCGTCCCGATCTCCCGCGGAATCTCCGGTCTTCACCTCCTCGCCGGAAGAGCACCACGTCGCCGGCTTCTTTTATGGGCTCCCACCTCTGGACCGAGGCAACTCGGGCACGAAGTTGGCGAGTCGACGTGCCCAAGAATACTGTAGGTTAACTGTAGAACGATGTCTCATTGGGGTTTAGGAAATTGCCTTTTTGGTGGAGGAAATGAACCATGAATCTTTTGCAATGAACTAGGGAATTTTTGTAGCAAGAAATGAACAAAAATTCCTCTCTCATATTTTGGACAGCCCTCACATTGGCTTGGCCGACCATGGCAAGGAGAATGGGAAGAGAGTGTATCAAAATGAGGGGAGCCACACAATAATGCAAGTGAGAGGAATGATATGTGATCATGTGAAGAAAAATGATCACCAACAAATCCACACTCCATCAACTAATCAACAACCATGATTACTCCAAAAAGTCAAGCAATCATGAGAAGAAGAAGTCAAATGGTGGTAGAATTATCATGATACAATAATATGCAAAGACAACCCTCCAAAATGCTTATTTGCACAAATGCAAATAAGCCCTCCTCCACCAATCTTCAGCCAATGAAAGATACAAAGAAATATGGCTGAAACGGAAAGCAAACTGGCAACTTCATAAAACTGGTCCCGTAATAAATTACAGGAAAACCCTGCTACTGTATATACATACCCGCATTTGTATTCCGACCGAAATACAAATGCAATGAGACAAAATCTACACTGTACAATACTAGGATCCGGCTTAAACCAAAGCCCGCTAGTATTATCCGTCCGATCATGATCCGTGCAATACCGCACGTATCTGATCGAACCCTGCCATATCTCCATACAGCCTCTACAGCGTTTCACACGAAACTTGAGCAACTGTCTGTGGGGGACTCTAAAGACTCGTCAATACCTTGGTTGTGAATTTAACCACTAGCACGTCAGAGGTATTAGCCATACGTAACGGGCTACCAGGTATTGACCAAAAGGGACGTCGATGAGCGAACTCATCCTGACACCCTACTGAGCCTGTCAGTGACAATATCCATATAGTCCGGTCCGTTTGTCTATGAGCATCGCATGGCGGGCCTAGGGGGTTGGTAAAAGTCAGACCCCCAAAAGCGGTACAAGTCGTGTCGGAGTGTAGCCCAGAACACCCTGAGATACTACTGGAATACCGACTAGTAAATCTCCTTCCTTGGCCAAGGACATCGTGTAATGGCTCTCCTAGACACAGCGTGACCTCACCCCCAATACCGGGAGAGACGAACCCCTGAAGATCCTCTCACTGCCTCCATGTGGCTTGGGACTGTACCCAACTAAAACCTGTTTGCACGTCTCCTTTGAGCGTGGTAGGGTAGTAATCAAAGTGCAGTGGGAACTCACACGAGACAAATGACGATCCTCAGGTCGATACACTAACCTGTACACATGTCACCAGGGAACTGCTATCTGACGTCAGGTATAAGACCAACTAGCATGTTCCCGGCGAGTCCTGTCTGGTGTACTCATAACCCAATGAGCACCTGTATACATCCTAGGTGAACCAACTGACACCAGTGGCTTATGAGACCGGCCACCTCCCCTCGTCGGGGTCTCGACTGTATACACTAGTCTACTCTGGAGTATCGATGCCCTGTCTCGAAACTCCCACGACTAAGGACCTTTTAAGGATGTGCTTATAGACTACCAGCTCCCACGTAAATGATCGCTCTCATACTGCTGGCAGTCAAGCAAGAATCCTAGGGGCTCTATCAACGTGTAAAAGCGACCTATCAGGTCACCTAAAGCAGTACACGATGATAAAGATAAACCAGATAGCATACTATCATCTTAAGTAAGACTGTCCTACTGGGACTGGTCCTCCCTCAATCATTGCAATCACGTGCCTGTGATCCAATAATTGACTCTGAGGGCACTATCTCCAACAAGGCTTGTGCCAAATGGTAGGGAAGGAAGAAAACCATTTAGCCTAACGATGGTGTACAGAAGGTAACGACTAAAGACAAATAAAGGGATTTGGAGAGATAGCAAAGAAATATACGGTTACAGTCATGAATAGGATTATGGAAGAGGCATTACTAGGAATACCAGGATACCCCTACGAGACATTTTAATCTTTCAGTTTCACTGCTCATTGTTAAAAGAAAACTGTTTTCCCGATTAGATACTTACTCCAGGGTATGTATTTACCAGGGTTCATTCTCATATCTGTATGGTTTTTACAGATGATGAGTGGGAGTAAGTTATTGGGAATTAGGTGATCATCCTCATTATATCGGAATTCGTTGTAATTTGTGATATTTGAGGGAATCGCCTGTGTACAGTTTTCAACCTACGATGCACAGGTTTTGAGTTATTCAACTCAGCGGACTTATACAGAGTATTGTATGTTGTCCAGTGTCCGTCAGGACAAAGGGGTAGGTCCCCGTACTATGTTCTGTTTACTTATGACTTCTCTAGTTTTTAGACAAGTGTTTCGTAGAAATACAATGGCTAAGTTTTGAGAAGTTGTGGGTATAAGAATAAAGTAGGGAACCAGATATCGCAAGTATCGGGATTCATCAAAGAGATTGAAGATGCAGATTCTTGTGATTGGTATTCAGATGATAGTAATGGTTTTGAGAAACATGTTTCTCTTTCAGGTTACTCATAATTGGATGGATTCCTAAGTTGAGTAATGCTGATTAGCCTCTCTCCATTAAGTTGATATGCACTGAAGACAGCTGCATGGTTTGAATCTGGTTCCAATAAATTAGTACCTCTATTTCTATATTGTATCTAGAATGGTTCATACCTTAAAACGATGTTAAGATACGGGGAGTTGTCCAGCTTATGCTTAAAACCAGACACTGGATAACAAGGCACGTTTCTGTAATGGCAGTTTGTGGGTTGACCCTGGCTTTGACAAGGGTTGACATTTCTACCATCTGGAAGATCAATAGTGATATTGTTCTTGACTCGCCACAGTTTTATTAAAATGGATTTTTTCAGAAAAACAGTAGTGGGAGTATGGTAGAACTGGAAGTGATTCCAGAACCGCAAACGATTACGGAAAATTTAATAGGACCTATATATTCAATCAGGCTTGACATTCCAATAGCCACTCCGCAGATATAGTGGGTAACCTCAGACACCCGAGAGGTACTCCGGTAGCCTCAAGGACGGTGACAGGGAGGTTCTTGTTTACCCAGACTTGACACTACTGTTGTTCTAGACTATGAGACCCGGCAAGAGGATAAGTATGACGTCGTTCTAAACTAGCTTTAGAAGTGTACGTAGATATTATTCTGCCAGAGGGTTGTCATAGTCAGTGGGAGCAGCGGAAGCATAGTGGGCAGGTAGCTTATGTCTATTTATAGGCTTGAGCAGATATAGCGGAGATAAGATCATCTATTTTTTGTGACAGTCATGGGTTTGACTTCATCAGAATAGGGGATGGATTTGTTAAGAAGGTAGTAAGGTGTGATGTCCTGGTATTTGGATGACATACATATAGTAGGAAGTAAAATTCCTATACTACGATCGGTTGTACTGTGGTCGTTACACAGTTGTTTCTCCAGACAGGACATGGATATGATATCAGACATTTTGGTTACTAGATCTACGGTTTTAGATCTAGATTTGGGTAGTTTCCCAATGTGGGTACTTTGACAGTATTCTAATAGTATTTTAGAATAGATGACTCCTGGTATGGTGGTGTACCTGCAGGTGATGGAGTCACCCTCTCTAAAAGTGTCTTAGAGACTAAAAGAGAGAGGGATGTGTATGATTGGCAGATCACTTGCTTAGGCAATTGAGTCAATCATGAGATATCAAGTACCACACCAGATTTGTTTTTGCACTTGATGCAATAAGTTTATATTAATCCAATCCTGAAGAAACATAAGGAAGCAGTTTTAGAACATAAGTGCATGTTCTACGGATTTGATGACGGCAGCCTCCTTCGGAAGACGGTTATCATTCCAGGCTTCAAAGGTGACATGAATGACAGAGTGATTGTCAGAGTTATAGTTTTCCCTATGATAAGGGACAGTATTATAGACAGGTGGTCCAAGAGGATACTGTGGGAAGCATGGTGCTGGATACTGATTAGGTTCAGTGATCGATACAGTCTAAGAAGTTTGGATTTGGAGTTCATTTATGAACTAGGTCCCATCAGATATCCAAACATATTCTAAGACAGGTATTACTCGATTCGGGAGATGTCTTTCTCCGCGAATTTGAGATATAGAGAGATATAGAAAGAAACATCAGGGCGGATCCACTCACTGAGGCTATTTCTCGAACACAAGAGTTTTACAAACTAGCTTTGTGAAACTGATTAGCAGAGGAGTTGGATGTTCGGTATCACACGGGCTGTGAGTATGCGACATCGCAATAATTAGCCTTAAGTGCAAGTGGGAGATTGTTGGAGATAGTGCCCTCAAAGTCAATTATTGGATCGCAGGTACGTGATTGCAATGATTGAGGCAGGACCTATACCGATATGACAGTCTTGCTCGAGATGATAGTATGCTATCTGGTTTGTCTTTATCATCGTATAGATGCTTTAGTTCACTATTGCATGATGATAGAGCCCATAAGATTCTTGCTTGACTGCCAGCAGTATGATGGCGATCATATACGTGGGAGCTGGGGTCTGTAAGCATATCCTTAAAGTGTCCCTAGTCGTGGGAGTTTCGAGACAGGGCATCGATACTCCAGAGTAGACTAGTGTATAAAGTCGAGACCCCGACGAGGGGCGGTGGCCGGTCTCACAAGCCACTAGTGTCAGTTGGATCACCTAAGATGTATACAGGTGCTCATTGGGTTATGAGTACACCGGACAGGACTCGCTGGGAACATGCTAGTTGGTATTATACATATCGTCAGATAGCAGTTCCCTGGTGACATGTGTATAGGTTAGTTTGTCGACCTGAGATCGTCATTTTTCTCGTGTGAGTTCCCACAGTGCTTTGATTTCTACCCTACCACGGCTCAAAAGAATCATGCAAACAGGTCTTTTTTTGGTACAGTCCCGAGCCACATGGAGGCAGTGAGCGGATCGTCGGGGATTCGACTCTCCCGGTATTGGGGGTTGATGTCACGCATTTTAGTGTATATGCCCTAGGGGCCATTATTATATCATACTTGTATGTATTTTACTTAATGGAAGCTTAGGATATTCACAGTTGTATATACAGTCTTGCTAAAAATGGTAGTATGCTACTTGGTTTGTGTCTACTTTAATATGCGCATATGTTTCTTGTAACGTATCACTTATACATATTAGTAGAGCCCATAGGATCTTTGCTTGATTACCAGCGTTGTGATGGCAGTCACACTAGTAAGGGCTGGGTAGTCTGTAAGCAACATCCTATACAGGTCCCTGGTCGTTGGATTATCGAGATAGGGCATCGATATTCCGGAGTAGACTAAGTGTGTACGCTTCTCATCCCAGTTGGGGAGATGGTCTATCCCACAGCCATCAGTACGTTGTACTGGAGATAGTATACAGGTGCTCGTTAGGTTACGGGTACACCGGACAGGACTCGCAGGGGAACTGATTGGTTGGTATTATACCCGTCGTCAGTTAACAGTTCCCAGATGACATGAGTACAGCATAGTCCGCAGACTTGACACTGCTACTTTGCCTCGAGTGTGTCCCACTGTTCTTAGATTGCTACCCTACCACGGCTCAAAGGAGTCGTGCAAACAGGTAGCAGTTGGGTGCAGTCCCGAGCACTTAGAGGCAGTAGTGGTTAGACAGGATTCGTCTCTCCCGGTATTGGGAGATGATATCGCGCTGTGTTACAGAGCTATTACGCAAAGTCCCTGGCCAGGGCAAGCGAGATATACTGGTAGGTTCCAGTAGCTTCTCAGGGTGTAATGGGCTTCGCTCCGACACGACTTATACAGCTATTAGGGGACTGACGCTTGCTAGCCCCTAGGCTTGATATGCGATAGTCTTAGACGAACAGACCGGACTGTACGAAGATTGTCACATCAGGCTCAGTAGGGGTTCGGATGGTTTTCCTCATCGGCCTTCTTATCGACATCTACCTGGGGACCGTTACGTACAGCTAGTGCCGCTTACGGTCTGTGGTTAAACCCACTGCCAGCGTAGTGTCGAGTCTTTAGAGTCCCACACAGAGAGTTTCCCTGCTCCAGGCGAAACGATATAGAGGTCGTATGGTTTTACGACAAGGGTTCGGACGCATACGTGTGTTTACGCACGTACGACTTTTCGGACAGTTTTTACTAGCCGGCTTTGGTTTAAGCCAGATTCTAGTATCGGGTTATTGGATTTATACAATCTAAAGTTTTTCCGTGTTTTCACGGATTGGAAGGGCGTTCTCATAATTTGTCGGGAAGCTTCTAGAAGAGTGGTGACTGAGGGGTTAAGGTGGCATAAGCATTTAATGCTTAATGACTCATTTGTGTGATTCATCCTTTGTATTAAATGATGCATTAATTAGTTAGTGAGTCATATGATGAATCACACTAGGTGAATGAATCAACCATGATGATTAATCATTTATATTTATTTATTTGATAAATTGTTATGGTTGTTAAATTCACATGAGCTCATTATTCATTCTCATTCTCATCTTCACCTTCTCTCTCCTCAAGCTCACTCTCTCTTCAAACCCTAACCCTAACCCCTCATGAGTTGAGATCAAGGGTTAGCTAGACTAATACATCCATAAGCTCACTCTATATCCCCTGGGTAGCTTAGATTAGCACTTTAAGCAACCTAGTTATCTCAAGTTTGAGATTAAGCTTGGCGTAGGAGCTTTCGGGTGGATCGTCTTTGATTCGAGGAGGCCGTTGAGGTGCCGATGTTCCAAGGAGCCTACGAGGAGTGGAGGACCGTGATGAAGACCCGAAGGACAAGTAACGTGAGGTATAACTTCGTATCCGAGTAGTTAAACCTCTAGTAGATAGTTAGCAATGGTTTAGATACGATTCATGCGCTCAAGTCCGTGTTATGAAGCTTTGATAATCGTTTTTCATATATTCCGCCTCCCCGCAAGTTCGTGGGGTTGGTGACATAGACTTACAGTAGTATCAGAGCCAACTAAACCATTACTAGCTTGTTAGCAACTAATTAGAAGTTCGATCGACGGAAAACACGAAAACGAAACCCCGGAATCCCTAAGTTTCTGTTAATTTTAAACATGTCTGAAAAATTATTTGATATGCCTTAAAATTCACAGCAGGGAAATATAAGAATACTGGGAAAATACGAGCCCCTAAATCGGCAAGACGGCCATGGATCCGCCGCCGAGTCAACGCTGAGTTGACTCGGATTTGCTCTGTTATTCATATTTATTGGTGTTTTGGTTTCCTGTATGCTCTGTTTCTACCCAGGTTGTTTCAGTGCAGGTTTGCTTTTGGGGTAGACACGGAATATGGTATTCGATCGATGCTCTAAGATATTTGCTAATTGGGTTTTTATCTGTAATGTTTAATGTGTTCGTAAACCTCCCCTAACTGCTAGTATGTCGGTTGGCAGGGGGTTGCACATTTCTGAAATGTTTACTGTTTGCGTATATGAACTGTGTTGGACTGTTGTGATGATTAGCCGGGGTATGAGATGTGTTTAATATTCATTCATTCAATGTAAATGTAATTTGATGTAATATTCTTTTGCGGGGCTCATCCAGGTTGCGGTTGTAGCCACCGTTGTATTATTTCTTTTTACTATTTTTGCTCCTAGGATAGACCCAAGGTGGGGTACACAAACTACTGGGTACGTCGAAATGTTTAGTGGCCTACTCACGTTGTTGAGAGAGACCGCTTCACTTCGGGTACTTAGCGGGTAGTTTGCCGTACCCGTAGGGGTCTAGGGTGGGGTAATGGCTATTCATCACAACTGTGTAATCCGTCTTTTATTGCAGGCTCAAAGCAAATGCGGATTGCTAGTAAATCCAATAAAGTTCATCTGTGATCTGGAATGCTTATTATTGCGTCTGACGAATGTACAATATCTATATATGATAGCTATTAGACGTCACTTATGTTTTACACCCGCGCTAGCCCAGCCCCGCTCTGTCGTTAGTTAAGTAACCTAACGGGTGATGACGGGACCCAGTGGCGAATGCGGATGGCATAAGAGAACGTGGTATTTTTGTTGTTTTCTGCAATGATAGGATAAATGATGGGACGCATTATTATAATGCAAAGAAAATAAACCAAAGTTGAATCGTTGGAACAAATTTAAAAGAAACCACTCGGTTATTTTAAAAGAGCAGAATCTTTAATTGCAGAGCTTTAACCACTCCTTTTAAAAAAAGTATCAGGTTCCTTCGATTATATCAAGTTCACTACGTTCACGGTTTTGCCAAAATCATTCGTAGCCCTCCGTCATTTCTTATGGATGGTCAGTAGTATTCAAGCTATGTTTGTTGGCCCTTAGTCAAGGCATAGTGTTTGGTAGCTGCTGGGGTATTCATTTGTTGCATAGATAGATGCGTTGGTTTGGGACAGTCGTATTACTTTGTTGGCCCTTAGTCAAGAGTATGTACGGGTGGGTTCAAATTAACCTGGACAATGACGGGTAGAACTTGACATGTGACTTATGATTTGTTGGCCCTTAGTCAAGGTCATAAGAGCATGGGGCAAAAATTCACATCGGGAAAATCTAAAGAAACTGAAATTTGCAGAAAGATGCATACCATTTTGGAGTTTGATGAATGTTGGTAGGATTCCTTCAACATTATCATACGATGATATTTTGGATCCCGATCCTACTGTGAGTACAAGCTACTTATCAGGAGATTCGTCACTTAACGATCAATGCTATAAACCAAGTAGGTTCCTAGAAAGGTGTCAGCGGGGCTACGCCCCCAGAGAAAAGAGGTTATTTAATTAAGGAACTTCGCGAAAGCGTTGGAAAACCTCCCTCGAAGTATCGACACTGGCCTGGCTGAACGGTTAAGTAAGTATTGTATGGTGAGAATTGTCCTGACTAATTCTTCTTTTATGGTTTGAGGAAGAATTCAAGAAACAGTGGGAGCCATCCTGTTTAGATAAACTTAAAACCAATCTAAACTTGCAACAGCATCATGCTAAAATGTTTTCTTCTCTCTCTCTTAAATTGCAGCGACCTTGTGACCACACATAGGTTACATCTAGATAACAAATTGACTGAATCTGACTTATATGACTGGCAAAGGTCTGTCCAGATGTCCATTGGCTATGACAAGCTGGACCACCCTATTACTACTCAAGATCCCGCCGTCCCAGGTCCAGTTTCCACTGTCGCGGATATGGATATCCGTCAGACAAGGGAAAAAGATAAAGTGAAAGCTAAGTGCCTCGTGTTAGCTTCAGTTGATGGTGTATACCAGAAGCAGCACGAGAAAATGGACTTAGTTTCCATCTTTCTCCATAATAAAAATTTATATGGAGAGCAATCTCATATCGCAAGATATAAGACCTCGAACGAATTAATTCAAGCGAGGTTAGCTGACGAGTCATCTGTAGGGGACAACGTCCTTACAATGACTAGCTGTATTGATGAGCTCCAGGACCTGGAGACCGCATTGGGAAACGAGTCAGATACTGACTAGATTCTACAGTCTCTGCCTCCTACCCTGAAGGAAACCAGGGAAGCAGAAAGAAAGAGAACGGCAAAAGTTTCGGGACTAGATATAGTAAAAGAGGGACGTTCCTATTGTTACAGGAATGAACATTGGCAGGATGATTTCAAGGCTAGCAAAGCCAGTAGCCAGGATTCGAAGCATATTGTGGCTTCAACCTCAAGTGTGTTTGTAATAGAGAATTGTATGTCAGTTAACCCTACTTCCTGGGTATTGGATACCGGGTCAGGATCTCACATCTGTAATTCATTACAGGCTTTGAGAAACCGTAGGGTTATCGGGATAGATGATATGACCCTCACGGTTGCTAACGGAATGAGCATGGACGCTGAATCCGTAGGGGAATATCAGCTTGGACTGACAACTGGGCAGATATTGATTCTGCGTAACTGTTTTTATGTACCAGGAACAACTTGTAATATCATATCTGTATGCTTACTTTCTAAGGAAGGATATGATTTTACTTTTGTAAGTGATGTGGTTCACATCCACCTAAATCAAGTTCTGATTGGGTCAGGTACATTACAAAACGGAATATACGTATTAAATCAAGCTCAGATTTTCAGTGTCCAGAACACACTTAAAAGAAAGTCTTCAGATATAAATCAGGCTTTCTTATGGCACTATAGACTAGGTCACATCAATGAGAGAAGGTTGACTAAGTTACATAGAGAAGGATATTTGAATCCGTTCGAATATCAATCTTATGCTACTTGTGAATCTTGTCTCATGGGAAAGATGACAAAGACTCCGTTCACTAGATACGGAGTAAGAGCAAGCGAGCTCTTGGGACTCGTACATAGTGACGTGTACGGTCCAATGTCTATACATGCGCGAGGTGGTTATTCCTACTTCATTACTTTTACGGATGATTTCTCTAGATATGTGTTAGTTATCTGTATGCCCTAGAGGCCATTACTGTACATAGGATGTATATTGTAGTGGATGCTGGGACATATATAGGGAGGACTTTCTTGCTCGACATGATAGTATGCTATCTGGTTGCTCTTTATCTTAACGTGTACACTGATTGTCTCTCTGTTACATGTTGGTAAAGCCCTTAGGATGTGTACTTGACTACCTGGACTATGATGCGGATCATACTAGTGGGGACATGGTAGTCCTTAAGTACATTCTTCAAGGTCCCTAGTCATGGGTGTATCGAGAGGGGCATCGATATACCAGAGTAGACTAGCGTATACCTTCTCGACCTATACAGATGGGCGATGGACGATCCCATATCCATTGGTGTTTGACATCAAAGATGATATACGGGTGCGCAGTGAAGACTGGGTACACTGGACGGACTCGCCGAGAACTCCCAGATGGTATTATACCTTACGTCAGATGGCAGTTCTCTGGTGACACTGGTACAGAGTAGTCTGTTGACCCGAGATCGTCATAGAACCTTGTCTGATTCCCACTGTGCTTTGATTTCCACCTTACCACGTCCAAGAGGGCGTGCAAAACGGTGGCTTTTGGGTACAATCCCGAATCACATGGAGGCAATGAGCGATAGGAGGGGATTCGTCTCTCCCGGTATAGGGAGTTGATGTTGCGCTGTGTTCGATTGGCTATAACCGAAAATCCCTGGCCAGGGTTGCTGAGATTTACTGGTAAGTGTTACCGATAGTTTCTTAAACTGTTATAGACCTCATATCGACACGACTTATCGAGCTACTGGGGTCTGACGTTTACCACCCCTAGGCGAGATATGCGACATATCAGACGAACAGACCGGACTGTACGGTAAGTGTTGCTGGTTGGATTCACAGGAGTGTGAGCGGGCTTGCTCGTTGATCTTCTGATCGCTCAATACCCGGGTGGCCGTTACGTTTAGCAGACCGCTTGCGGCTTGTGGGTGTTTGATATGGTCATCACCTGCTGCCGGCATATTGACGAGTCTTTAGAGTCCTACACGGAGGTTTTCTGGCTCAAGCAAAACGAAATAGGAGCGCATATAAGATATGTGCGGGACCGAGAATAATACCAGTATGTGATACTGTATTCTATTCTCGTGATTTGTATCATCGGTCGGTTATATGTGATATAGCCGGGTTACCGAATCAAGTGTTGATTCGATACATTGATACACTTGATATTAGTCGGTTATATCCAGTATGACCGGATCATTAAATCAAGTGTTGATTTAATGATTTAATGTATAATTATATATTTGATATATTACTTTACATTAACTAGTATTTGTTCACTTAAGATTGATTATCTCACTTGATTGTGCACATTGTATATATGATATATATTTGTGCCTTACATGCAAACTTGGGTGTATGTTTGATTTAAACCATGTTTAGGTAAATGGTTAGGGTTTTAATTTCTTAATTATTTATTTTATTTATATCCTTTTTGGGCAAGAAATAAAATGGTGGCTTCTTTTGTATTTTACTTGAAGCTTCATGAAGCTTTGACCATTTTGTTTCTTTCCTAAACCTAACCATTCACCTAAACCCTAGTTTAGTCTCTACACTAGTTAAACTCACCCATGGTTGCATTATGATAATCATCACTTGATTTTCTTTTTGAAATTAATTCATAATTCATTTTCTTTTCTTCTTCTTCATCTTCTTCATGAAGAGAAGAAACCATTGCTAGATTTTTCCAAGTGATGATTCCAAGTGAGAAATCCAAATCCAAAGTAAACCCACTTCCTATTTCTTCATCCTCTACCACTTGCCATGTAGTAGAGGGTGTTTTCTTCACATGTTTCTTGACCAAGTGAAGATGGAGCTTGAGTTAGAGTTGCCTCGACGTAGATCATCTTCGGCATCGAAGTCAACGACCTAGCCCGCTTGTTTCTCCGACGAAACCATCGCTAGAGTCTGGGATCCCGGTGATCGCAGCGAAGGGACGTCATCACGGAGCTAAAGAAGTGGTGGACCGGATCTACAAAGGTTGTATTTCCATTCACTTATTAGTTAAGTTGTTAACTAGTTGTTGTTTCGTCTTTACCTCTAGTTAACAATCTTACATAGGATTCTTAAGCACATGAAAAATTTTGATTTTGGCATGGTTGATGCCTTGTGGAACCTCATTAGTGTGCCTAGGAACCCTACAGTGGTATCAGAGCCTAGCTAGAGCCTTAGGCGATGTGTAGACGATGTTAGAAACCCGATCGAACCCGAAACCCTAATTCAAAACCACTCTCTGGACTTTTTCTGAAAATGTGGATTTTTCCAAATTAAAAATATCCAAAAAATTCAGCAGGGAATTGTATGAGTTACTGGGCAGCACGTGACCCTAACTCGACCAAAGCGCCGCGGAACCGCGGCCGCACCCCTGCTTGCGCGTCGGTTCCGCGGCCATACTAGTGAGTTAGGCCACGTGGTTTGCACAGTAATTTATTTCTTGAGCTGCTGTGTTTTCTGGGAAGTTTTAAATTTTACTCAAGAGTTGAGTTTTCTAGGTTGTATTGGGGACTCGGTGTTTCGATCGGGAAGTCTAATTTAGTCTATGTGTTTTTACGGGTAATTTTAGAATATGTTAAAAAGTTCGACCGGATATAAATACCCACTTTTTCCCCTGCCGGGAAATTTCCAAGTGTTGGATTTTTCCGTAGTTTGAAAACGTTCTAAGTAGTGCAAGTAACGCGATGGACCCTCTAGAAGACAACAAACCTTAACTCGATTATGTGACCGTCTTGAACTGCCCTTTGAACCTTAGGGTTTGGGGCAGTACGGCGTGCCACATGTGAGGCGTTGGCTTGACCCTTCTACGGCTGGACCGTTAGTACTGATGTTTTTAAACTTATTTTATGAGTTGAGCTGTTCCGGGAAAACTTGGGTGTTTGATTATTCGATCGGAAAGTTTAACATTTTCTATTTATCTGGAATGTGATACAATATTTGGAATCCACAAGTAGTTATGAGATAACTGATTTGAATGTTATAAACATAGCAGTTTAGTCTCACTTGATCGGTTGCCACGGGATTTTGATGTGATCAAAAGTCCGTCGCAATCACGTAGCGTACGCGGATACTCACCGGATAAACTTAATAGACTGCCATGCCCCATAGCCCCGACCAAGTGACTGTAGGAGAACCCCGTCGACGAAAGCATCCGTTTGGGTGCTCGCGGTAGCGGTGTTCCACCTTAGTGCACTTTGTCGACGGCGTCCGGGGGTGTGGCCGCCTACTAAAGTTTGCGACGAGCATTCGATCAAAATGCCGGGAATCTTGTTGAATTGCCCGACTTGATATTGAAAAGAGTTTTCCATAAAGAGACTAAAATGCGGGGTTTATAATTGTTAGGCATGCGATGTCTAAGGAATTCATTTGGTTAGGCATGTGATGTCTAAAGAGTTTGCGGATTCCAACTGTTGTAGTTTTATACTTTCTTTTCTGTGACCGTAAGTGTAATATGTGATATCACCGGTTTCGTTGCTATATGTCAACGACAATTGGGATACGCATGTTTACTTACGTTGATGACATGTGATGTTATGTGTTGCTGGATATGTTATATTGGATCGTCGTGTTTGAATAGCCGGGGTTTTATGTGAGATGAGTGTTTTTCATTTTCATTCATGTAAAATCTTCTATGTAATATTCTTTTATTGGGGCACTTCCAGGTTGCGGAAGATGTCACCCTTTGTATATTATTTACTTTTCCGCACTAGGATAGACCCAAGGAGGAGGGCATAAGTAACCGGGTTCTAGGGTCCAGTGGGAGACCATCTCGAGGAGTCGAGTCCGGGTCTCCTAACCCTAGAATTGGTAGGGTTGCTTGCCGCTCTCGTAGGGGTCTAGGGGTGTGGGATTGGCTATTCATCACGACTGTGGAATCCGTGTTTTATACTGGCTCGTATTGAAAATACGGACGTCCCAGTATATCCAATGTTTCAAATGTTTCTTCTGCTGCGATATCTGTGATGTGATCATTTGATATGTTGTGATAGACACTGTATATAGTATATATGATATATTATATAGGCGTTACTTATGTTTTACACCCGCGCTAGCCCAGCCCCGCTCTGTCGTTAGTTACCTAATCTAACGGTGCACAAGGGGACATCGAGGCGAATGCGGATGGCATAAGTGTACGTCGTATTTATCTGTGATGTTTAGGTGCTTAAATGATGGGACTTCATTAATGTGATTAATGAAACAAAAGAAACCTAAGATGTTGTGGAATCGAATTTTCAAAAACAGGTAGCTACAGTTCTTGCTTTGCATCGCGGTGTTCCTTGTAGAACATCCTGCACCTTATTCGATAAGGAAAGGGCCGAGATCCCTTCACCGGGAGTGACCCCTTTAGCAATGACTGGCAGATGCTACACCCCTCGGTTTGTCTTTTGATTGCTCCTATAGTTCTTGCTTTGTACAGCGGTATGTATGATATATCATACACCTTATTCGATGAGGAAAGAGCCGACGATCCCTTCACCGGGAGTGACCCCTTTAGCAAAACTAGAAAAGCCTCAAAAACACTCCATTTTTAAAATTATTTGATTCTACAACGATATCAAGTTCATTACGCAATAGGTTTTCATAAAAACCTGTCGTAGCCCTCCGTCATTTCAGATAAGTAGTAGCTAGTATTCGTGCTGCGTTTGTTGGCCTTTGTCAAGGCGTAGTGTGCGGTAGCTAACTAGTGCTTATCTGTTTATGCATATGATGCAGGTTGGATTAGGGTAGTCGTACGACCTTGTTGGCTTTTGTCAAGGGTCGTGCGGGTGGGTTTAATTCAATCAAGAAATGACGGGTTGAACTTGACCAGCATCCTATGGTTTGTTGGCCTATGTCAAGGTCATAGGAGGTTAGGGGCAAAATATTATCGGGAATTTCAAGTGTTGAAATTTGCAATGAGATTGCTTACCTTCTATGAGATAGTTGGATCCCGATACCCGCTGCGAGTAATTGTTACTCCTGGGAGAGTTTTATACATTATAATTAGCCGATCTAGTAGGTGTCTAGAAAGGTGTCAACGGGGTTACGCCTCTGGGAAAACGAGGTTTACTGTAATTAGGTCCGTGCGAAAGCACGGGGAACCTCCCTCAAAGTACCGACACTGGCCTGGCTGAAAGATTGGCGAACTTGTAGCGTGTAATTAATCCTGGGTAGTCTTTCCTTTTAGGGTTTGAAAGAAGATCTGATAAAAACAGTGGGAGTCATCCTGATTAGATAAAATAATAACCAATCTGATCTTGCAAGAGCATACGCTGAGTGTTTTCTTCTCTCTCTCTCCAGGTAGCGACCATATCACGCCTTAATCAAGATAATAATACAGATGTATTGACCGAACCCGCTTGTTATACTGAGCTGGGGAACGTTGGTCCCGCTCCAACTTATAATTGTTATAAGATAGAGCAGGAAATTGGGGAATACCAGGATTCCCCTGCCGCCCAAACGAAGAAAGTGCATATGATGCATCTCCTTCGGGTGTGTTCATTACAAAGAACTGTTTCTCTAACCTCTACGTCCTAGGTATTTGATACCGGATCAGGATCCCAGATATGTAATCTGTTACATAGGGCTACAGAAAGGTAGAGAACTGAGAACGGATGATAAGTTTCATGAGACAGAAAACGGTGCAAGTGTTGCAGCCAAGTCTGTTGGTCACTGTCACCCTGTATTCCAAATACATTGATTCTGAATGAATGTTATTAGATACCGAACCTGATATACAAAATCATATCAGTCTCTTTATTAGTAAAGAAATGATAAAATTTTGTATTGTTGGATAATGTTTTGAACATTTCCTATATCAAAAGTTGATCGGTTCAGGCACGTTATCTAAAAGCATTGATGTTCTAAATCAAACTATAGTTCTTAGTATACGGAACACACACAAGAGGAAGAGTTCAGATATGAACAAATCCTTCTTAAGGTATTGTAGACTAGGTCATATCAATGCGACCCGACTGGCTGAAGTTATATTTAGATGCATATTTAAATCAGTTTGAATTTATATCTTGTGAAACTTACCAGTCATGTCACAAAGATAAGATGACCATAGCTCCGTTTACTGGAAACAGAGAAAGAGTTAGTAAACTCTAGGGACTGATACATGATGATGTATGTAAGGTCCCCTGTCTACACATGCCAAGACCAGTTCTTTGTACTTCATTACATTCTCTGATGATCTCTCAAGATCCAGACATATGTTCCTGTTGAAACACAAGTCCGAACCTTTTAAGATATTCACAGAATATAAGTTAGAAGTAGAGAACCAAAAACATGGTATAAGTATTATGTCCTATGATAAGATCAGGGAGCAGAATACTTGAGCACGGAAATCCTGGACTATTCTAAAGGAGAATGAGATTCTCTCTCAGCATTACTCCTCCGTATACACCATGGCACGATGGTATATCGGGGCGGAGCAATAGCACCCTATGTGATATGGTGTGCTCTATGATGAGTACTACTGAGTTTCCTATTTCCTTTTGGGAGTTATGCGCTTGAGAAGCTGCATACCTATTGAATAGGGTTCCAATCAAATCAGTTGCCTACCACTTCATATGTGATATGGAAAGGGAAGAGCCCATATCTTAAGTTTGTTAAGATTTGGGGTTGTCCAGCCTATGTCTAAAAGCAAAATCCGGACAAGCTCGAGGCAAGGTCTGTTATGTAGAACTGGAAAGGTTCCAGCTATACAAACTGCAGCAGATGATTTGGTAGAACTGAAGGATTCAATAGAAACCAACGAACCTCAGCCTCTCCGCCGATCTAGCAGGGTTCCTCACCCACCTGAGAGATACTTCGGTTTCTCTATGACAGTGGGAGCAAGGATTGCATCATGAGATGATGACCCAACTAGTTTCGGGCTGGCCATCAGGAGTGGGACTCTGTAAGAATGGCTGGATACTTAGCAATCTGAGATGGAATCCTTATACACCAACAAAGTATGGACTTTGGTTGCTTTATCTGAAGGGTTAAATCCCCATCAGGAGCAAGTATATCTTGAGAAGATTACTTGGTGTAGATGGAAAGGTTGAGACTTTCAAAGCTAGACTTGTTAAAGGTTTTCGTCGTCGACCAGGGTGGATAATGATGAAACATTTTCTAAGGAGCTATGCTTAAATCCATCCAGATCCTACTTGCCACGGCTACATACCATGACTATGATACCTGGTGGTTGGTTGTCATGACTGCTTTTCTAAATGTTGATTTAGAAGAGAACGGCTATAAGTACACAGCCAGAGGGCTTCGTAAACAGTGCAAGCAGCGGAAACGTGTGCAAGTTGCTTTACAGATTAAAGTAGGTATCGCGGAGTTGGAACGTCTGTTTTGATGTGTTAGTCAAAGAGTTTGACATCATCAAAATGGTAGATGAACCTTGTATATACAAAAAGGTAGTAGGGAGTATGGTGGTGATCCTCGTATGACATACTCTTAATAGGGAAGGAGTTTCCTATGCTACGCTCGATCAATCTCCGCTTATCTCAATGATTCTCCAAATAGGATCAAAGTGATACCTCCTAAATCCTGGGTTTTGGATCTATGAGATAGATCTAATTGGATGTTAGGATACTCACTAGTTGTAGTGAGATAGTATCAATTGATCCTGGGGAGAATCACTGGAAAGGTTCCAGGGTGATAAGAACGACTGAAAGTCAGTCACAGGCATTGTCTTTACCCTCAGTAAAGGGACGGTATGTTGAAAGAGTTCCAAGCTAGATACCGTGGCAAACTAGACGATAAAGGCTGGATACATCGCTACTTAAGATGCTACCAAAGAGGCAGTCTGGATGTATATTTGTACATGAGATGAACTTAGTTCCTCCCATTGTGTGACAATGGAGTTGTGGCTTATGCCAAGGAACGTCCGTCCCATCAGTGATCCAGACATATTCTAAGATAGTATCACCTGATCATGGAGATACTTGATCTCCAGGGGATCGAGGTCAGGAGAGTAGACTCGGAAGACAACACGGGGAATCCACTCACAAAGGCCTTTTCCCAGAGAAAGACTTTTATGGGATGGTTGAGTATGAGATACTGTAACCACTGCTACAGATGGCCCTAGTGCAAGTGGGAGATTGTTAGTTATATGTATGCCCTAGAGGCCATTACTGTACATAGGATGTATATTGTAGTGGATGCTGGGACATATATAGGGAGGACTTTCTTGCTCGACATGATAGTATGCTATCTGGTTGCTCTTTATCTTAACGTGTACACTGATTGTCTCTCTGTTACATATTGGTAAAGCCCTTAGGATGTGTACTTGACTACCTGGACTATGATGCGGATCATACTAGTGGGGACATGGTAGTCCATAAGTACATCCTTCAAGGTCCCTAGTCGTGGGTGTATCGAGACGGGGTATCGATATACCAGAGTAGACTAGCGTATACCTTCTCGACCCATACAGATGGGCGATGGATGATCCCATATCCATTGGTGTTTGACATCAGAGATGATATACGGGTGCTCAGTGGAGACTGGGTATACTGGACGGACTCGCCGAGAACTCCCAGATGGTATTATACCTTACGTCAGATGGAAGTTCTCTGGTGACACTGATACAGAGTAGTCTGTTGACCCGAGATCGTCATAGAGTCTTGTGTGATTCCCACTGTGCTTTGATTTCCACCTTACCACGTCCAAGAGGGCGTGCAAAACGGTGGCTTTTGGGTACAGTCCCGAATCACATGGAGGTAATGAGCAATAGGAGGGGATTCGTCTCTCCCGGTATAGGGAGTTGATGTTGCGCTGTGTTCGATTGGCTATAACCGGAAATCCCTGGCCAGGGTTGCTGAGATTTACTGGTAAGTGTTACCAGTAGTTTCTCGAACAGTTATGACCTCATATCGACACGACTTATCGAGCTACTGGGGTCTGACGTTTACCACCCCTAGGCGAGATATGCGACATATCAGACGAACAGACCGGACTGTACGGTAAGTGTTGCTAGTTGGATTCACAGGAGTGTGAGCGGGCTTGCTCGTTGATCTTCTGATCACTCAAAACCCGGGTGGCCGTTACGTTTAGCAGACCGCTTGCGGCTTGTGGGTGTTTGATATGATCATCACCTGCTGTCGGCGTATTGACGAGTCTTTAGAGTCCTACACAGAGGTTTCCTGGCTCAAGCGAAACGAAATAGGAGCGCATATGAGATATGTGCGGGACCGAGAATAATACCAGTATGTGATACTGTATTCTATTCTCGCGATTTGTATCATCGGTCGGTTATATGTGATATAACCGGGTTACCGAATCAAGTGTTGATTCGATACATTGATACACTTGATATTAGTCGGTTATATGCAGTATGACCGGATCATTAAATCAAGTGTTGATTTAATGATTTAATGTATAATTATATATTTGATATATTACTTTACATTAACTAGTATTTGTTCACTTAAGATTGATTATCTCACTTGATTGTGCACGTCGTATATATGATATATGTTTGTGCACTAGTTTGTATCATGTTTGATGATACATGCAAACTTGGGTGTTTGTTTGATTTAAACCATGTTTAGGTAAATGGTTAGGGTTTTAATTTATTAATTATTTATTTTATTTATATCCTTTTTGGGCAAGAAATAAAATGGTGGCTTCTTTTGTATTTTACTTGAAGCTTCATGAAGCTTTGACCATTTTGCTTCTTTCCTAAACCTAACCATTCACCTAAACCCTAGTTTAGTCTCTACACTAGTTAAACTCACCCATGGTTGCATTATGATAACCATCACTTGATTTTATTTTTGAAATTAATTCATAATTCATTTTCTTTTCTTCTTCTTCATCTTCTTCATGAAGAGAAGAAACCATTGCTAAATTTTTCCAAGTGATGATTCCAAGTGAGAAATCCAAATCCAAAGTGAACCCACTTCCTATTTATTCATCCTCTACCACTTGCCATGTAGTAGAGGGTATTTTCTTCATAAGTTTCTTGACCAAGTGAAGATGGAGCTTGAGTTAGAGTTGCCTCGACGTAGATCATCTTCGGCATCGAAGTCAACGACCTAGCCCGCTCGTTTCTCCGACGAAACCATCGCTAGAGTCCGGGATCCCGGTGATCGCAGCGAAGGGACGTCATCACGGAGCTAAAGAAGTGGTGGACCGGATCTACAAAGGTTGTATTTCCATTCACTTATTAGTTAAGTTGTTAACTAGTTGTTGTTTCGCCTTTACCTCTAGTTAACGATCTTGCATAGGATTCTTAGGCACATGAAAAATTTTGATTTTGGCATGGTTGATGCCTTGTGGAACCTCATTAGTGTGCCTAGGAACCCTACAATATGGATATATCTTCTTAATGAAGTATAAATCCGAGGCTTTTGAGAAATTCCAAGAGTACAAGAATGAAGTGGAAAAACAAACAGGCAAGAGTATAAAGACACTGAGATCTGATCGAGGTAGTGAATACTTAAGTGCCGAGTTCCTGGGTTACTTAAAAGAGAATGGAATTCTCTCTCAGCTTACTCCTCCATACACGCCACAACATAACGGTGTATCGGAAAGGAGGAATCGAACCCTATTGGATATGGTTCGTTCCATGATGAGTAACGCTGAGTTACCACGATCATTCTGGGGATATGCACTAGAATCAGCTGCATATCTTTTGAACCAGATTCCTACCAAAACTGTGCCTACCACACCATATCAGATGTGAAGTGGGAAGAAACCCTGTCTAAAACATTTTAAGACATGGGGATGTCCAGCTTTTGTAAAAAAGCAGCATGCGGACAAG
The DNA here is from genome assembly GCA_030015575.1 of Agapanthus africanus. Taxonomy (NCBI): domain Eukaryota; kingdom Viridiplantae; phylum Streptophyta; class Magnoliopsida; order Asparagales; family Amaryllidaceae; genus Agapanthus; species Agapanthus africanus. The sequence goes on from CM057349.1 coordinate 142,732,329, forward strand.
CTCGAGGCACGCTCAGTAAAGTGTAAGTTTGTGGGATATCCAAAGAACTTCAAGGGATATTATTTCTATTACGCAGAGGAACAAAGGGTTTTTGTTTCTCGTCATGCCTGCTTCTTGGAAACTGAATTTTTGGAAAATCAGAAGAGTGGGAGCGCAATAGAACTGGAAGAAATTCCAGAACCACAAATTACTACTGAAAGTATGGTAGAACCAGAAGTTCAACAAGAACTGGATATTCCCACACCACTCCGCAGAACTAGTAGACAGTCTCATCCACCCGAGAGATACTATGGTTTTCTCATAGACGGGGATAGAGAGGATTGCACTATAGACTATGATGAGCCTACTAGCTTCCAGCAAGCCATTCAGAGCGGTGACTCGGTAAAATGACTGGATGCAATGCGGACCGAAATGGAGTCCATGTACACTAACAAAGTATGGACTTTGGACATTGCTCCAGATGGGGTAAAACACGTAGGATGCAAATGGATCTCCATAAAGAAGATTAGTGTAGATGGACAGGTTGAAACCTATAAGGCTAGAGTTGTTGCAAAGGGTTTCCATCAAAGACCTGGTTTGGACTATAACGAAACCTTTTCTCCAGTAGCTATGCTAAAATCCATTCGGGTCCTTCTTGCTATTGCTGTCTTCCATGATTATGAGATCTGGCAGATGGACGTAAAGACGGCTTTTCTAAATGGAAATTTGGAAGAAAGCATCTATATGGATCAGCCGGAGGGATTCATTCAGAGTGGGAGCAGCGGTAAAGTATGCAAGCTGCTTAAGTCCATTTATGGACTAAAGCAGGCATCGCGGAGTTGGAACATCTGTTTTGATGATACTGTCAAGGAATTTGACTTTATCAAAAATCCAGATGAACCATGCATATACAGTAAGATTGTAGGGAGAGCTGTAGTATTCCTCGTCTTGTACGTGGATGACATTCTCCTAATAGGAAATGATATTCCTATGTTACAGTCAGTCAAAAGAATCTTGTCACATAAATTCTCCATGAAAGGCCTGGGTGATGCCACCTACATTCTGGGGATCCAGATCTATCGTGATAGATCTAAAAGGATGTTGGGACTTTCGCAGTCCAGGTATATAGACACCATATTGAAAAGATTCAGTATGGAAGATTCTAAGCGCGGTAACCTACCGGCTTGTCACGGAATCACCCTCTCCAAAGATATGTCTCCCAAGACTGATTTGGAAAGGGATGACATGTCGATTATACCCTACGCTTCTGCGGTAGGCTCTATAATGTATGCGATGTTATGTACCAGACCAGATGTAGCATATGCATTGAGCATAGTAAGCCAGTATCAAGCAAACCCAGAGGAGAATCACTGGATAGCAGTAAAGAACATTCTCAAGTACCTGAGGAGGACTAAGGAGATGTTCTTGGTGTATAGCGGAAAAGAACTCCAGATGGAGGCCTTTGCCGACTCCGGCTTCCAGAGTGACAAAGATGACTCCAAATCCATGTCGGGTTATGTCTTTACCCTCAATGGAGGGGCGGTCTGTTGGAAAAGTTCCAAACAGGAGAATGTTGCTGACTCAACAATGGAAGCGGAGTACATAGCTGCTTGCGATGCCGAAAAAGAAGCTGTCTGGATGAAGAAGTTCCTCACAGAACTTCAGGTGGTTCCTTCCAGTATTGGTCCAATACCTCTGTATTATGACAACAGCGGTGCTATAGCTTTAGCGAAGGAACCCAGGTTCCATCAGAAGTCCAGACACATCTTAAAGCGGTATCACCTGATCAGGGAGATCGTAGATCGCCGGTAGATCGAGGTGAAAAGAGTAGAGACGGAGAATAACATTGCTGATCCATTCCAAAGGCCCTTCCTCAGACGCAGTTCGAGAGGCTATTCGAGATGATAGGTCTACGATATGCCAGCTCATGGCCCTAGTGCAAGTGGGAGATTGTTAGTGTATATGCCCTAGGGGCTATTATTGTATCATACTTGTATGTATATTACTTAATGGAAGCTGGGATATTCACAGTTGTATATACAGTCTTGCTAAAAATGGTAGTATGCTACTTGGTTTGTGTCTACTTTAATATGTGCATATGTTTCTTGTAACGTATCACTTATACATATTAGTAGAGCCCATAGGATCTTTGCTTGATTACCAGCGTTGTGATAGCAGTCACACTAGTGGGGGCTGGGTAGTCTGTAAGCAACATCCTATACAGGTCCCTGGTCGTTGGATTATCGAGATAGGGCATCGATATTCCGGAGTAGACTAAGTGTGTACGCTTCTCATCCCAGTTGGGGAGATGGTCTGTCCCACAGCCATCAGTACGTCGTACTGGAGATAGTATACAGGTGCTCGTTAGGTTACGGGTACACCGGACAGGACTCGCAGGGGAACTGATTGGTTGGTATTATACCCGTCGTCAGTTAACAGTTCCCAGATGACATGAGTACAGCATAGTCCGCAGACTTGACACTGCTACTTCACCTCGAGTGTGTCCCACTGTTCTTAGATTGCTACCCTACCACGGCTCAAAGGAGTCGTACAAACAGGTAGCAGTTGGGTGCAGTCCCGAGCACTTGGAGGCAGTAGTGGTTAGACAGGAGTCGTCTCTCCCGGTATTGGGAGATGATATCGCGCTGTATTAGAGAGCCATTACGCAAAGTCCCTGGCCAGGGCAAGTGAGATATACTGGTAGGTTCCAGTAGCTTCTTAGGGTGTAATGGGCTTCGCTCCAACACGACTTATACAGCTATTAGAGGACTGACGCTTGCCGCCCCCTAGGCTTGATATGCGATAGTCTTAGACGAACAGACCGGACTGTACGGAGATTGTCACATCAGGCTCAGTAGGGGTTCGGATGGTTTTCCTCATCGGCCTTCTTATCGACATCTACCTGGGGACCATTACGTACAGCTAGTGCCGCTTGCGGTCTGTGGTTAAACCCACTGCCAGCGTAGTGTCGAGTCTTTAGAGTCCCACACAGAGAGTTTCCCTGCTCCAGGCGAAACGATATAGAGGTCGTATGGTTTTATGACAAGGGTTCGGACGCATACGTGTGTTTACACACGTACGACTTTTCGGACAGTTTTTACTAGCCGACTTTGGTTTAAGCCAGATTCTAGTATCGGGTTATTGGATTTATACAGTCTAAAGTTTTTCCGTGTTTTCATGGATTGAAGGGGCATTCTCATAATTTGTCGGGAAGCTTCTAGAAGAGTGGTGACTAAGGGGTTAAGGTGGCATAAGCATTTAATGCTTAATGACTCATTTGTGTGATTCATCCTTTGTATTAAATGATGCATTAATTAGTTAGTGAGTCATATGATGAATCACACTAGGTGAATGAATCAACCATGATGATTAATCATTTATATTTATTTATTTGATAAATTGTTATGGTTGTTAAATTCACATGAGCTCATTATTCATTCTCATTCTCATCTTCACCTTCTCTCTCCTCAAGCCCACTCTCTCTTCAAACCCTAACCCTAACCTCTCATGAGTTGAGATCAAGGGTTAGCTAGACTAATACATCCATAAGCTCACTCTATATCCCCTAGGTAGCTTAGATTAGCACTTTAAGCAACCTAGTTATTTCAAGTTTGAGATTAAGCTTGGCGTAGGAGCTTTCGGGTGGATCGTCTTTGATTCGAGGAGGCCGTTGAGGTGCGGATGTTCCAAGGAGCCTACGAGGAGTGGAGGACCGCGATGAAGACCCGAAGGACAAGTAACGTGAGGTATAACTTCGTATCCGAGTAGTTAAACCTCTAGTAGATAGTTAGCAATGGTTTAGATACGATTCATGCGCTCAAGTCCGTGTTACGAAGCTTTGATAATCGTTTTTCATATATTCCGCCTCCCCGCAAGTTCGTGGGGTGCGTGATATGGACTTACAGCGCAGTGCACGGGTGTCCATCACTAGAAATCCTTGGCCAAGGTAGTGGAGAATTACTGATTTGGATCAGTAGTTTCTCAGATAGTGATGGGCTTCATGCCGACACGATTTATCGCGTTATTAGGGGTCTGATTTTATCCACCCCCTAGACTCGATATGCGATACTCTTTAGACGAATGGACCGGACTGTATATACATTGTCACTGTTAGACTCAGTAGGGTTCATAGATGAGTTCGCTCATCAGCTTCCCTTCCAATCAATACATAGGCAAACCGTTACGTACAGCTTGTACCTCTGACGTGCTAGAGGTTATACCCAGTGTCAGTGTGTTGATGAGTCATTAGAGTCCCCCACAGAAACTTTCCCAAGTTCGGGCGAAACATTGTAGAGGCCGTATGGTAATATGGCAAGGTTCGGAAAATGCACGTGCGTTTTCGCACGTGTCATTTTTCGGGCAGATAATACTGGTCGGCTTTGGTTTAAGCCTGATCCGAGTATTATACTGTGTAGATATAATATCTTTGTCTCAGTTGCATTTGTATTCGGTCGTAATACAAATGCGGGTATGTTTATACCATTACGGGGTTATCCTGAAATCCGTTTCGGGATCACTTTTGGAAGTTGCCAGTTTCCTGTTTTCTATCAGCCGTATTTAACATTCGGTTAAATGCGGATTTATCTTTTCATGATGAGGTGAGTCAGTGTTCTAGAAGGTTCTAGTGAGGGTGACAAAGCTTGTGAGTCATTAGGTCATTAATGGTGCATTTAATGACAAGGTGACTAGGTTAATTATGATTGGTTTGCATTTAATGATTTTTGTGAGTCATTCTTTTCATTTATGTGTTATGATAAGTATCATGGTTTATGGTCATCCTCTTATCTCTCTTACACTCACCTCCCTCCTACAAATAAGTGGCCGGCCCCTCATTGCAAGAAGATGGTTGATTCATTTGGAAAAAGATTATAGTTTAGGTGTATGGAAATTTCATAGCTCATTTTATTCCATCACCCGATCCAAAAGGAAACTCCATTAACCGTTCGTCCATGGCTTTGGACGTAACGAGACAAAGTGTTCTACTCATTCTCTACAATATCTTGGTCGTCACTTTTAGCAAACTTGACGACCGAGTTGCCTCGGTTCAGAGGCGGGAGCCCGTTCAAAGATCCGTCGACATGGTGCTACCTGACGAGAAGATTGGAGATTCAGGATATCGGAGCAGCCGCAACAAAGCGTGGAATGATGGTTGAAGACCGAAGGACTCGGATCATTCGGTATAACTCTTCTACCCACTTTGTATTTTGTTAGTTTAGTTTTAATGGCAGATCCGGGTTATAGTACGCGATAGCGCCAGTTGTAAAAAGTTTTTGTTTCGCATTTGGCGTCTGTTAGACGGCCGGGGCGCTACCGTGGACTTACACGTCGTAGATGTATTGCAACAAAGACCAGCAATACAACTACATAATACACTTACGGTCACAGAAAAGAAATTGTCACGTCCCGAAAGTACGGAATATGACCGGCACTTAAACTACGAACGTCTCGAGGCGTACGTAATCTAAGTAAACCGAAAACCCAGAAATCCAAACAAAGAAAAGTAGTAGAGTGAAGGAAAACCAATTTAAAACAGTAGTTTCAATAGCATAAGCCGAATTATGCGGGTTTCTAAAAACATCAAAAATTTCCTGAAAATTTCGGCAGAGTCTCCTTTGTAAATACTGGCCCCCAAACGGGATACAACATGAATAGTATACGAAATCAAAAAAAAGGCATCCCCAAGCGGGAGTTAGCTCTTCGTCAATCGACGGTCACAACCACACAAGCAATATAATATACAACGCCAACGGCGAGGATCAAAACTCAAAAGGAAACTCAAACCACAAGAAAACCACAGAAAAATAACGCGCGACTCTAAGGTCGAAGGAATAACATCACTGGTCTCTATCTCAAAGTAAATACATGTTTGGTTGATGGAACTTCTAGATACAACTGAATAATGATATACAAGATATATAATGGGGGTACGATACAAGTAAACCCACCTACTAGCAAATCACCCGGAAATGGGAAGCAGTGCCAGTAAAGCCGTAATGAAACCTGTACGGCAAAACCTGCAAGAAACTGGGGCACAACGGGGGTGAGTTGCCAACTCGTGAATAGAAAAACATCTACGAACAAAAAACGCATGTATAACGCAATCCTAGGTCATACGATCAATATATATAATCCTCAAATAAAACCAGCAGTCTATAACAATGACTAGGGTAAATATCTAATCCAAGTGTAATTCCGTATGCCCGTGCCAGTGCCTCAGGCAGCAATGTATCATATGGATGATGTATGAATGCATGGAACAGAATGCATGTACTGACGAAAACTGCTTTCATAAATCAGTGAGATTTCTGTATTTTAAAAATGAGGTACCATAAATGAAATCAGCATAAAACAGTGCCCAGCATCGACACAAAACAAGTGTCCAAATATCTCGATATCTCTGTATCACAATCTCTGTACCTCAATATCTCAAAATCTCAATATTTAGGGCGCCGTCAGTCCAGACCGGCCCCTACCATCCATCTCAAGACCACGACGGTATCCTCCGGATATTCGACGCGTCGGGTAATATCACCGGTCGGTAGTGCTCCCCTGCCAGGCTCAACGTCAACAACACGATCCTCTTGCCCCGGGGTACCGCACCGGGCCCACCATGTACCCGAAACGGTTCCTCCACTCCTCGGATCGGGTCTCGAAATCCATCAGCAAACTCATGGTGGACGACTCATACATCATGGGAAAACCGCACTTTTTATTTTAAAAGAGAGAAAGGGTTTATTTATGTTTTTGCGGTTTTCCTCCAAATCCAAAAAATCTCATGAAATCCGAATCCAAGTCATCAATAGCATGTAAACAGTGAATATAGGCATGAGAATCCATGAATGCGACACAACAGTGAATAATAACATGCATGAAGTAGTAGGCAATAACTACAATGTCTAACTAGCATATAAGGCAAGTACACTAATATCATGTCTAAACTATTAGCTAACAACCTATGTCAAATGAAATAGTATTTTCTAAAGTGTTCGTGACATGGCAATTACCGATGAAGATGTGTGTGAGCCGGCAAGTAAGTGTACGTGGTACATACGCGTCATCGGTAATGGTGCTGGTGTCCTAACAGCATGATATCAATAATGGAGTATGAAACATAATATAAGCATGCAATGCGAAGCGAACCACAATAATGAGCGGGAGCTGAATACTAGACGCAACTATAACTAATCTGCATTAATCTAATATAAGTCCTACAAATGGTGCCTTTTGAAATAACACGAATCATGGAGTTTTGAAAATAGGGGCTACGCTGTTTTTATGAAAAGATACGTCTTTTGAAATATCCGTAGGATCCCTTAGGCTGTCTTTTAAAATACCCACGATTCGTTAGTTTTTGAAATAGGTAAGAATCGAATCTAATCTAACAAATAAACTAAACTAAAGGGCTAAGCTAACAAGCTGGACTACAGGTAAGGAAAACGCCTAACATCTGAGTCGATACATTTACATACCTGTATATATATAGTCGGTGATCCCGCCTCAATAATATCATATCCGATACCATATCTATAATCAGACATCCCAAGTCAAGAGTGCGGATCAATCATCAAAATATAGCTCGTATGTAAATCCGTCGTACGGCATCCCCAAATCTGGGTACGGGTTAATATCACATTCATCATACTATTCACCTGGTATCCTCTTTATCAAATATCATGATCGGGGTACTGATCTACGTCTAGTACAATACTGATACCGCCTAAGTATGCATGCACGTGTGTGAAACACTACGTCAAAGACCCGCTACAACGTCATGTCGTATCTCAAATACGAACCCTGCTATATCACCGATCTCACGGCCTCAAATCAAATCTCATCGACTCATCTCAAACCCAAGTATCATCCGCAAATCCAGTATATGAACACCTAGTCCCATACCCAGGTGAACACATAAACTCATCTCCCCATATACGCACAGGTAAAAACATAGATGTATGCATGTGTGTGTGTGCGTGTGTGGGTATAACAACTACTCTAGGGTTTCGCAACTAACACTAAACTAATCCAAGAACACCAAATATCCATATTTGTCATCAATAAACTCAAACAATATATAAACAATATATATATGTGTGTATACGTATTCGTATACATCACCACGAACTGCGGGGGTGCTATACGCCATCCACCCGACTTCTCCCCGTAGATATAAATCTACTCACCTGGTCCTCGCTCGTCGATGCCGACGTCGCCACGCGCTTGCTTGTCGTCTCGAAGTCCACATGGGGTACCTACATATCATAACGCACCATATCGCATTAAAATCTGACTCATGACCAAAATGACGCACGAATCCCACATAGGTCAAAACCTATGGTTGCTTTCACAAATCGACCCAAAAACCCTCGACGTCGGCGTACAAATGCCAAACCATCGAGAAAGCTCCCAACACACCCATTTGTATAATTACAAGCACTAATTATAATATAAAATAGCTTAAAATTCATAAAAACCCCAATTTCACTTAAAAAGTCATTTTTCCGAAAATCTAGCAAGCACAAATCACCGTTTTAGTACAAAACTCGATGTATAAACGAATCTAGCGGCCATAATACTTATTAAATATCTTAAATAAGTCAAAAAAAACAATTTCCATAATTTAATCCCAATAATTTTCATTAACCCCAAAATTCTAGTTTACGATATACCCAAATTTTAACAATTTAAAGCAAAAATGCACAAACAACAATTTAGCTTGGATTTTCATGAACTAAAAGCATTAAACCACTCAATATAATATTTATAATGACATGAAAACTTAATTATATTTTAATCTAAGCATTTGATAATTTTTTCAAAAACTCTAGTTAGCAAAATAACTTAATTAAGACATTTTATAAGTAAGGGTTTGTAATTAACAACTAGATTAGCTTTCTACAAAACTTAAGATGTTAATCCATATCACTAAACCATGCACAATCGATCACAACCCATTTCCACAGCAAAACCCTAACTTGAAATATTTAATCATGCAATTAAACTCATCAAAACCTAATTAAGCACTTAGTTAACTTAGATTAAAGCAACTAGACAACAAATTTAACAAAAGCATAAGATTATACCTCCCATGTTTGAGATCAAGCTCAAGATGTAGCCTCCGAAAATGCCATCTTGATCCCAAGATCCATACTAGAACGGTCAAGTAAAAATGGGTAGGATTTAGATTTTGATTTTGTGGGCTTTTTGTGTGATTTTTGTTGAGTTTTTTGAAGGGAAATGGAGGGGATTTAGGGAGGGCTGCTGTTGTAGAGGGGGGAGAGAATTCTCGGCCAGGTTGGGGGAGTGAGGAGAGAGATGGAGGTGGAGAAAGTGGGGGGGAGAAAGTCAAAGTCAAACCAATACCCATATATCTATTCCTTCTCTCTTTATTCTATTCATTTCCTTTTACCAAAAGAAGTGGGGACATGGGGGAAAGGGGGCTGCTGAAAATTCAGCCAAGGAGGGGTGGAAAAATATGGGGTGTGGGTGTGGGGTGTGGAAAAAAAAGATAAATATTATACCTCCAAAACCATTTACACTAATTTCACCAAATAAACCTCTTTTCTTCAATATTTTCTAAACCGTTTTGGCAAAACATTTCATTTCAAAAACCACATGATAAAATTTTGTTTAATGTGTTATGATACACAAAATTTGTTTCAACTCATTCCAATTTGTAATTTTCCCTAATTAAATGTAGTAATGACGGCTTAAAATAATATTAAAATAATTAATTTCGGAAAAATTTTCAGAAAATTTGAAATTTCACCAGTGGCTCAATAAACACAAAATACTAGCAATTACATAGCTAGAATATGTATATTTTATTTTATAATAAAGATATTTGCATTTTGACTTTTTTACAGAAAACCCCCTTATTTTTCCGTTTTTTCGAAATTTCACTGAAACGATTTTCAAAACGTTACAATCTTCCCCCCTTAAAGAAATTCGGTCCCCGAATTTAAATTAAAACTCCCCCTAAATACTAAAATATTTCAGCCAAAACCATCAAATCGCCGGGGCTCCGAAATCATAAATACGTAAAACGCATCATAGCGCAATGCATGCGCATGAGTAATGAGCAGATAACTCGAAATCAAAACTCCGTCAAGCATCCCGCAATCATCGGAGTAAAGGTGAAGACACAAATGCCAAATCCAAAGCAAGACCGATATGCTATAAATCGGAACTATACATGTAAACATCAGGAGGAAATGCATGCCAAATCTTTTAAGTTGCTGTACAATGCACATAACACTGCACAGTGGCGGACGTCTATCATAAGAAAATAACTATATACATATATACCTTTGTTTGAAATGTATGTTCCGCCGTTTTGGGAAACAATTTAGAAGGGTTTTCCTTGTTTTAAACGTTTCGCGACATATCAGACATGTAGGTAAATACTGAGACTATAGCTCGCTTTTTGGAATTCCCTTCAATAGCTATCAATGCATGCAAAATACATTCAGGTACTGTCTTCTGACTAGTCCTGCTTAGTACGAAACCACATCGCAATTATCATAAAAAAAACGCACTGCTCTATAAGAAATCAATCCCAAAATACGCGTATGAATACTACGTGCGTCTGGTGCGCACGACAATCAAAATCCATATACGTGCCATACAAGTGCACAGAAATAAGATCTAAGTGCATCGGGTGTGCACAAAGCATCTGTCATAGGCAACGTGTGTGCCTGACAGCAAGAACAGGTACGTCTGACACGCACGAAGAATCTCAATTTAGTGCATCTGGTGTGCACCGAAATCGCTTCTCAAAACATGCGCTCAATGTCACGACCCGAAAGTACGGAACGTGACCGGCACTTAGATTACGAAGCGTCTAGAGGCGCCACGTGACCTAAGTAAGCCGAAGCCCAGAAATCTAAACCATAAAAGAAGAAAAGAAAAGAAAACAAGTATAAAAACTTCAGCAATGTTTACCAAAAATTTCGGCAGAGTCTCCTCTGTAAAACTGGCCCCCAAACGGGTACAACAAGTATAATATGAATAAACAATAAAAAGCATCCCCAAACGGGTGCTAGCTCAACGCCAACAGGCGGAGACAACCACAGCAATCACAATAATATACAACGCCAAAGGGCGAGGCTCAAATCTCAAAAGAAAACACAAACCACCAGATCAGAATAATACATGCGCGACTCTAAGGTCGAAATAAAAGACTGGTCCAATAAACTTATCAAGTAATACAAATATGGTTGATGGAGCTTTCTAGATACAAATGAAGTAATAAAAATACAACGGCGGTTCAGAAACAAATGAACCAACCTACCGTGCAAATCACCCGAAATGAAAATGATGTACCAGCAACTGCCAAGGGGAAACCTGTACATCGCACCTGAAAAGAATTTGGCACAACGGGGGTGAGTTGCCAACTCGTGAGTAGAAGACATCTACGAAAAGAAATCGAATGCACGACGCCATCCTAGGTCATAATAATACACTACTATATCCCAAACATCTAATAATAGCAGGGTAATACTACGTGTAAGTGCAAATACTCCGTGTCGTGTCAGTGCCGCATATAGTACTAAGTCATATGAAATGAAATGCATGCACCATGAATGTAAGGTAACAAATCCTGAAATCCAGATATATATGTATGAGAACCTTTAGCCGTTATCATAGTAAAGTGTGTATAAGCATCTGAAATCTCAACAATGAAATCCATGGAAATCCGTGTCAAGCATCGACACAACACATATAACCTCAAGTATCAATATGTCGGGCTCCGTCAGTCCGGATCGGCCCATATCATCAAATCCCACGACAACGGTCGGTATCCTCCGGATATCCGCCGCGCCAGACATCACCGGTAGGTAGCCTTCCCCTGCCAGGCTCATCGTCTACAACTCGATCTTCTTGCCCCGGGGTACCATACCGGGCCCACCATGTACCCGAGACGGTTCATCCACTCCTCGAATCGGGTCTCGAAATCCAACAGAAAACATGAAAAACTCATGGTGGACGACACATACATCACGAGAAAACCGCATCTTATTTTAAAAAGAGAAGAGGAGAGAGAGAAGTTGTTATATCTTTTTGCGGTTTTCCCCAAAAATCCAGAAATCTCAAAATCATGAGTAGTATATGATAAATGTCGGCATATGCTCATAATACTGTGCGATAACATGAAAATATGAATGCAGGAATGTCTAAGTTATGAATATCATGTCTACACTAACATCAGAGAGTAATCACAATGTTATATCGGTTTAGTTGTTAACTGATTCTATCAACAAAATATAATATGATCTAAAGTGTACGTGACATAGCAATTACCGATGATGATGTGTGTGAGCCGGCAAATAAGTGTGCGTGGAATATGCGCATCATCGGTAATGGTGCTGGTGTCCTAACAGGTAAGGTTTATACTGTTATAGCAACATATGTATGAACATGCAACATTATGATTACAGTGTGAAAGTAAAGACGAATGTGCGTTCCACTCATTTAATATACTAATACTACTACCACTATATGACTCAACCCTAACCTAGTGTCCATCTAACCTCCTAAGAACTAGTCAATAAGAAACTAAAGTCTACCTAAGGTCTGAATCAATATCTCTAATAGTCGGCGATCCCGCCTCAATAGCGTCACGTACGTAGTACGGCTTCCTCGAATCAAGAGTGCGGATCAATCATCAAATCTAGGCCTCGTACGGTAACATCCATCGTACGGCATCCCAATATCGGGGTACGGTCAAGTATCTTCTAGGTGTCTCATCATTCGTATAATGTCATCCTCAGGAATGTCATGTCCTATGTATCATGTTGTGATTAAGTCATACGGATATCATATCGTCCTCAAGTCACACCTCTATAGTATCGACATCAGGTCGCACCTACGTGATGTCGAAATCAAGTCATACATATCCCATATCACAATCAGTCACGAGTTATAGTCCGGGTACTATTCTAGCGTCCCATGTACATCAATATCACCTCCATTCCTTATAACTTATATATTCATGTTCACTATCTCATTCTCTAATGATCCGCTAACACTTTATTTCGACTGTATAGTCAAGAATCACGGCATCAAGCCCAGTTATACTGTTTCATCATACCTCAGATATCATATCACCTCAATGAATCACCTATATGTGTTGTATATATATGTATATATACCTATACCTAGTTCTATATATATACCCATACACGTACCCCATGTCGAGTTGCAGTGTGTGTGCGTCGGTGTGTTCTATCTGAAACCTACGATCCTCTTCCAAGGTATTCATTCTCCGATATGGTCTTCCTAAATCTGTCTAGTCCAGCCTAGGGTCAATACTAGGGTCCTTCTAGGGTCGCGTCTGGTCTCCTAATGTCAATAAGTACTACACCTATTCTACGTTGCGGGGGTGCTAAACGCCATCCACCCGACTTTCCCCCGTAGATATGCATCTACTCACCTGGTCCATGTCAGCCGAAGACGGTGTCGCCATCCTCCTCTTCATCGCCCGCAGTCCACGTGGGGGTACCTAGACGCAAACATATAAAGAGCATCGTAACTAGAATCACGTACAAAAGTCAAACGATACAAAGAACAATCATAGGTTAAAACCTATGTCCCGTCCAAGCAAAAGAACCAAATACCACTCGATATCGGCGTACAAACTCCGATGGATCGAGATAAGTATCAACAGATAACTCATAGTTTTAAAACACATTACTTATATTGCAAAACATGATCAATTTCATCGAAACACTAAAATCGATCAAATCGTCCGTTTCCGAAAAACCCGAAAATGCCAATTTACCGTTTTTCATGAAAACTTGACATTTAAATGAAACCAATGGTCATAAAACTCATTAAATAGCATAACTAGACTATACAACCCCTTACTATATTTTTATTGCACAATTTTACATTAGTTTGAAATTTCAAGTTTGCAACCATTAGCAATTTTTAACACCTTTCAAGAAAAATTCACCATTCCACTACAAAACATGATTTTGCATTAAGTAATGTACTAAACTACAATTCATGATGGTAATGACATAATGAAACCATAATTATATTCTTAATCCCATTTACTTAAGAATTTCCAAAATCTAGTTTGCAAAAACTAGCATAATTTGCATATTTATCACACTTTATTAACTAACAATTGAAACTAATAACTAGATTAGGTTTTGCATTCCACTAACATGTTAATATCCTCTTTAAAACCACACTCTAGTGTTATAAACATTAATTGGAATTTTATTCCACCTATATATACTATAAATAGAAATCTAGTTTATTAAAAATGGTTTAATTTAAGAAATTTGGATCACACCTTGCAATATATCAACTATGCATGATTTTCCATTTGTTAAAGTGCTAATCTAATTATTATAAACCTAATGAATTAATAAAACCACAACTTAATTTTACAAACCCTAACTTGAATTTTTTTAAAAGTAGTAAATAGAATTGATATATTAAATCTAGTTAAGCTTAATGAAACATCTAATAAAAATAAATCAAAAGTATAAGATTTATACCTTCAAACAAGAAACCCAAACATGAAAATAAACCTCCAAAATGCATGCTTTCCATCTCCAAAATCCATGCAAAGAAGAGCAAGGAATAGAGGGTAGAGAATAAATAGGATTTTGTGCACTTTTATTTGGATTTTTAATGAATTTTTGATGGATTTTGCAATAAAAATGAAGTGGGAAATGGGGGTGTTGCCATGATAGGGAGGCCGGCCAAGCTTGGGAAAGGAAAGAGAAAAAGAAAACAATGAGGAATTGTGTAGAAACTTCACTCAAAACATCACTTACTTTAAGTCTTTTCATGATTTATTTGTTTTCTTTTCATTTCTTTACTAAAATAACCTAGAAAACTCTAGAAAAATGGGAAAATTTGCAAATAAATTTTTGCATGATACACACTAATTTCTAATATGCCATGGTTCATTTTTACAAATTAAAACCATTTAAATTTGTAATTTACACTAATTTAGTGTAAAAATAAGGTTTATGTTAATATTTAAAATAATTAATTTAGGAAAAATATTTTATTAAACTAAAAATTTATAAGTGGCTAAATAAACACTATTTACTAGTAATTATATAATTAAATAGGTATTTTTGAATTTATAATGAAAAACAATTGCGGTTTGATTTTACGAAAAATACATTTTATTTTACCGAAAATCATAAAATTCACTTACACAATTTTATTCATTTAATTAATTATTTAATTATTTTTAAAACGTTACAATCTTCCCCCCTTTAGGAAATTCGGTCCCCGAATTTAAATTAAAACTCCCCCTCCAAACACTAAAACATTTAGCAAACACTCAAATCGTCGGGGCTCCGAAATTATCAATACATAACAAAAATCAACTCCGTCAAGCATAATGCAATCATCGGAGTTATGGTGAGAATAAAATATCAAAACCCAATATGAAAACCATCCTAATATATCTCAATCTATAACTTATATATAGTGTGCATCACAGTAAAACCGTTCAAATATCCGGATAAGGGAATATGCAACCTCTTTTTGAAAATTGCCGTGTGATGCACGTGTCACGGCATAAGTAGCGGACGTTTATTTAAAAAAAATAACTATATATATATATATATCTTTTATTTAACATACACGTCCCGCCTGGTTACTAAATCAAATAATAATCATTATGAAAATATACTGCTCGAACTGAAATCAATCCCAATCACATCAATAAAATATCATGTGCGTCCGGCGCGCACTGAAATCGAAACCAAATACAGATACCATGAATACCCACAAAACAAAACTAAGTGCAACAGGTGTGCACCAAAAACATCTGTCAAGTGCAACGGGTGTGCACGACTCAACATCAGGTGCATCTAATCTGCACAAAACCCCGATTTAGTGCATCTGGTGTGCACAAAATCGCATTAAGTGCGCCAAGTCTGCGCAAGAATCCTAATCAGGTGCACATGGTGCACGAAAACATACATCGAATATCAAAATCGAAATCACAGCACAAAATGCATGAAAACTAAGTCAAAACATATGTCAAAATCATGTGTAACCCCTATGCACGAAATCAAATCAAAAATCTCAAAATATATAAAACCAAATCAACTGTACTGGGTGCGTACTAACCCACATCGATACAACTGATATATGAAACACAGATAGAATGAAGGTACACACAGGAAATACCAATCGTAGAACAAGTCCTCAAAATACAAAAATCCAATCAACGAAAATAGGAAATTCAATTCACTAAATCACAATCGTAAACACTATCGTCAATGTGCGCCTCTCTCCTCTGATGTCGACCGCTTCGAACTCGTTCTTCCATAGGTGTGCTGACTGCGCTACCAACGGCAATACTCATGTCTAGAGTCTCCCACATAGTCGATCCCTTCACTTGATATCCGGACTACATTAAACTTTTCGATCGATCCATCAAAATCCCATAATTCCCCGAGAGCTCAACACTCAAGTACAGTTTAAAAATATCCGGTACATACCCCAGCATCGATGATCCAGCCGTAGAAGGGCAAACCCAAGCCTCACTAATGGCACAGCGGAACTGCCGTAAACCCTAAGGTTCAAGGGCGTTCTCGTGGTCATTATGTCGAGTTAGGGTTTCATTCTTCTAGAGGGTCCATCGAAATACCTGCATGTTCTTCCGAATACTTTAAACTTAGGAAAATGGTTTTCTGATAATCGTTCGAACCCTTTAACTTCATCCGGACGGCATGTGAATACCCTTCGTCCGTACGCTAAGCAATGCTTCAATCCTCAAGAATAACCAATACTCTAATGGTTATCGCATTCGAGCCGCAGCTCCCTCTGCCCGTGGTAACAGAAACCACCATCCGACATCGACGAAGATAGATCAAAGGAACGAATGAAATACGGTGCAAACAATGTACATCCTAAGGCTCCTTAAGTAGAGTAGCGTTCGTAAGTATGCCGCGGACCATACCCACGGTACGTTACTCTACCTAAATCGCCTACTCCATCAACCAAGGGTCACCTAGACTTATACAAGGTTAAACCTAGCGCTCTGATACCAACTTTGTCACGACCCGAAAGTACGGAACGTGACCGGCACTTAGATTACGAAGCGTCTAGAGGCGCCACGTGACCTAAGTAAGCCGAAGCCCAGAAATCTAAACCATAAAAGAAGAAAAGAAAAGAAAACAAGTATAAAAACTTCAGCAATGTTTACCAAAAATTTCGGCAGAGTCTCCTCTGTAAAACTGGCCCCCAAACGGGTACAACAAGTATAATATGAATAAACAATAAAAAGCATCCCCAAACGGGTGCTAGCTCAACGCCAACAGGCGGAGACAACCACAGCAATCACAATAATATACAACGCCAAAGGGCGAGGCTCAAATCTCAAAAGAAAACACAAACCACCAGATCAGAATAATACATGCGCGACTCTAAGGTCGAAATAAAAGACTGGTCCAATAAACTTATCAAGTAATACAAATATGGTTGATGGAGCTTTCTAGATACAAATGAAGTAATAAAAATACAACGGCGGTTCAGAAACAAATGAACCAACCTACCGTGCAAATCACCCGAAATGAAAATGATGTACCAGCAACTGCCAAGGGGAAACCTGTACATCGCACCTGAAAAGAATTTGGCACAACGGGGGTGAGTTGCCAACTCGTGAGTAGAAGACATCTACGAAAAGAAATCGAATGCACGACGCCATCCTAGGTCATAATAATACACTACTATATCCCAAACATCTAATAATAGCAGGGTAATACTACGTGTAAGTGCAAATACTCCGTGTCGTGTCAGTGCCGCATATAGTACTAAGTCATATGAAATGAAATGCATGCACCATGAATGTAAGGTAACAAATCCTGAAATCCAGATATATATGTATGAGAACCTTTAGCCGTTATCATAGTAAAGTGTGTATAAGCATCTGAAATCTCAACAATGAAATCCATGGAAATCCGTGTCAAGCATCGACACAACACATATAACCTCAAGTATCAATATGTCGGGCTCCGTCAGTCCGGATCGGCCCATATCATCAAATCCCACGACAACGGTCGGTATCCTCCGGATATCCGCCGCGCCAGACATCACCGGTAGGTAGCCTTCCCCTGCCAGGCTCATCGTCTACAACTCGATCTTCTTGCCCCGGGGTACCATACCGGGCCCACCATGTACCCGAGACGGTTCATCCACTCCTCGAATCGGGTCTCGAAATCCAACAGAAAACATGAAAAACTCATGGTGGACGACACATACATCACGAGAAAACCGCATCTTATTTTAAAAAGAGAAGAGGAGAGAGAGAAGTTGTTATATCTTTTTGCGGTTTTCCCCAAAAATCCAGAAATCTCAAAATCATGAGTAGTATATGATAAATGTCGGCATATGCTCATAATACTGTGCGATAACATGAAAATATGAATGCAGGAATGTCTAAGTTATGAATATCATGTCTACACTAACATCAGAGAGTAATCACAATGTTATATCGGTTTAGTTGTTAACTGATTCTATCAACAAAATATAATATGATCTAAAGTGTACGTGACATAGCAATTACCGATGATGATGTGTGTGAGCCGGCAAATAAGTGTGCGTGGAATATGCGCATCATCGGTAATGGTGCTGGTGTCCTAATAGGTAAGGTTTATACTGTTATAGCAACATATGTATGAACATGCAACATTATGATTACAGTGTGAAAGTAAAGACGAATGTGCGTTCCACTCATTTAATATACTAATACTACTACCACTATATGACTCAACCCTAACCTAGTGTCCATCTAACCTCCTAAGAACTAGTCAATAAGAAACTAAAGTCTACCTAAGGTCTGAATCAATATCTCTAATAGTCGGCGATCCCGCCTCAATAGCGTCACGTACGTAGTACGGCTTCCTCGAATCAAGAGTGCGGATCAATCATCAAATCTAGGCCTCGTACGGTAACATCCATCGTACGGCATCCCAATATCGGGGTACGGTCAAGTATCTTCTAGGTGTCTCATCATTCGTATAATGTCATCCTCAGGAATGTCATGTCCTATGTATCATGTTGTGATTAAGTCATACGGATATCATATCGTCCTCAAGTCACACCTCTATAGTATCGACATCAGGTCGCACCTACGTGATGTCGAAATCAAGTCATACATATCCCATATCACAATCAGTCACGAGTTATAGTCCGGGTACTATTCTAGCGTCCCATGTACATCAATATCACCTCCATTCCTTATAACTTATATATTCATGTTCACTATCTCATTCTCTAATGATCCGCTAACACTTTATTTCGACTGTATAGTCAAGAATCACGGCATCAAGCCCAGTTATACTGTTTCATCATACCTCAGATATCATATCACCTCAATGAATCACCTATATGTGTTGTATATATATGTATATATACCTATACCTAGTTCTATATATATACCCATACACGTACCCCATGTCGAGTTGCAGTGTGTGTGCGTCGGTGTGTTCTATCTGAAACCTACGATCCTCTTCCAAGGTATTCATTCTCCGATATGGTCTTCCTAAATCTGTCTAGTCCAGCCTAGGGTCAATACTAGGGTCCTTCTAGGGTCGCGTCTGGTCTCCTAATGTCAATAAGTACTACACCTATTCTACGTTGCGGGGGTGCTAAACGCCATCCACCCGACTTTCCCCCGTAGATATGCATCTACTCACCTGGTCCATGTCAGCCGAAGACGGTGTCGCCATCCTCCTCTTCATCGCCCGCAGTCCACGTGGGGGTACCTAGACGCAAACATATAAAGAGCATCGTAACTAGAATCACGTACAAAAGTCAAACGATACAAAGAACAATCATAGGTTAAAACCTATGTCCCGTCCAAGCAAAAGAACCAAATACCACTCGATATCGGCGTACAAACTCCGATGGATCGAGATAAGTATCAACAGATAACTCATAGTTTTAAAACACATTACTTATATTGCAAAACATGATCAATTTCATCGAAACACTAAAATCGATCAAATCGTCCGTTTCCGAAAAACCCGAAAATGCCAATTTACCGTTTTTCATGAAAACTTGACATTTAAATGAAACCAATGGTCATAAAACTCATTAAATAGCATAACTAGACTATACAACCCCTTACTATATTTTTATTGCACAATTTTGCATTAGTTTGAAATTTCAAGTTTGCAACCATTAGCAATTTTTAACACCTTTCAAGAAAAATTCACCATTCCACTACAAAACATGATTTTGCATTAAGTAATGTACTAAACTACAATTCATGATGGTAATGACATAATGAAACCATAATTATATTCTTAATCCCATTTACTTAAGAATTTCCAAAATCTAGTTTGCAAAAACTAGCATAATTTGCATATTTATCACACTTTATTAACTAACAATTGAAACTAATAACTAGATTAGGTTTTGCATTCCACTAACATGTTAATATCCTCTTTAAAACCACACTCTAGTGTTATAAACATTAATTGGAATTTTATTCCACCTATATATACTATAAATAGAAATCTAGTTTATTAAAAATGGTTTAATTTAAGAAATTTGGATCACACCTTGCAATATATCAACTATGCATGATTTTCCATTTGTTAAAGTGCTAATCTAATTATTATAAACCTAATGAATTAATAAAACCACAACTTAATTTTACAAACCCTAACTTGAATTTTTTTAAAAGTAGTAAATAGAATTGATATATTAAATCTAGTTAAGCTTAATGAAACATCTAATAAAAATAAATCAAAAGTATAAGATTTATACCTTCAAACAAGAAACCCAAACATGAAAATAAACCTCCAAAATGCATGCTTTCCATCTCCAAAATCCATGCAAAGAAGAGCAAGGAATAGAGGGTAGAGAATAAATAGGATTTTGTGCACTTTTATTTGGATTTTTAATGAATTTTTGATGGATTTTGCAATAAAAATGAAGTGGGAAATGGGGGTGTTGCCATGATAGGGAGGCCGGCCAAGCTTGGGAAAGGAAAGAGAAAAAGAAAACAATGAGGAATTGTGTAGAAACTTCACTCAAAACATCACTTACTTTAAGTCTTTTCATGATTTATTTGTTTTCTTTTCATTTCTTTACTAAAATAACCTAGAAAACTCTAGAAAAATGGGAAAATTTGCAAATAAATTTTTGCATGATACACACTAATTTCTAATATGCCATGGTTCATTTTTACAAATTAAAACCATTTAAATTTGTAATTTACACTAATTTAGTGTAAAAATAAGGTTTATGTTAATATTTAAAATAATTAATTTAGGAAAAATATTTTATTAAACTAAAAATTTATAAGTGGCTAAATAAACACTATTTACTAGTAATTATATAATTAAATAGGTATTTTTGAATTTATAATGAAAAACAATTGCGGTTTGATTTTACGAAAAATACATTTTATTTTACCGAAAATCATAAAATTCACTTACACAATTTTATTCATTTAATTAATTATTTAATTATTTTTAAAACGTTACACTCAACATGTGCGAAAATCAAACCCAGGTGCATCCATCATGCACGAAATCATGAAATCCAATATCAAGAGCCGAACATGCGCAAAATCAAATCAGGTGCACAAGGTGCACAAAACAAATATCGAACATCACAATCGAACTCGAAGTCCGGTGCATCTAAATGCACAACATGCGTATCACTGCACTGCAAGCATATGTGAACTATACCGAGTGCAAAAACCAAATCCGTATATACGCACAAATCAACTCAACTGTATGAAATCCATATAATCAAAACATGAGAAACCAAGGCACAAAAACTATCTCAAGTGCAACAACTGTGCAAAGATCGTAAATACTCAGTAGGTGCAACCATGACGCATGAAAACAAATATCATGAAACCCAATCATTAAAATCAATCATGCGAATAGATCGCCCAAAATACCGAAATCAAATATGGCGGAATAGTCCTCGCTCAAGCACTTCCTCTAAGAACCTCTGGCCAACTGTCGTGGTCACTCATAGCATGTCTCGTCGACGAACTTGAATTCCGGCCTGCTGGTGTGCGTAACATGACCACTCCTGGGTCCAAGTCTTCTCATAATTCATTCCAGAAAGGTTCTATCGAGGTCTCTTTCCAAATCACGTCTCTGCCGAACTGTCCGGAAGTCATCGTCCATTATTAAATCTGTTTCTTGTTCCGGAACGGCTGCATACTCATCGCGACTCCTTCTGGAAGGTATATCCAAGCACAATGTCTCGGCATGCGTATCGCATCTCTGATGTCGGCGGAGTGGAATGTCGTCTTATCCAGATCTCGTACGAACCTCGTACTCCACTTTTCTCTAATATCGACTGCTCCGGACTCGTCTCATCGTGGCTGCATGGACTGAGCTCCAACGGCTATCCTCATATCTGGAGTCTCCCAAGAATACATCTCACCACCTAGCATCCGAATTAAGTCGAGCCATCCGATCGAGTCGTCAAAACCTCATAATCCCCCAAGAGCTCAACATCTTGGGTACAGTTTAATAGTATCGAGTACATACCACAGCATCGGTGGTCCAGCCGTAGAAGGGCAAACCCAAGACTCACTAATGGCGCCGTAGAACTGCCGCAAACCCGAAGGTTCAAAGGCTTTCACACGGTCATTAAGTTGAGTTAGGGTTTCATTCTTCTAGAGGGTCCATAGAATTGCCTGCATGTCTTTCCGAATACTTTAAACTTGGAATAATAGGTTTCCGACATTCGATCGTCTCTGTCGACCCTCACATCTCTGCGTGAAGTCGTCTCTAGCCGGAATCAATCTATCTGATGATCTCGTATCGGGGTAAGCGAACAAACCACATGTCCTAGTCATTCATTCTCGGTGACTAGCGACCTTCTATCATCTCTTCGTACTACTCGTACTGCAATAGCTCCAACATCTGGGGCGATATCTCGTCGTTCGCAGCAATAACTGGCTCGCTCATCTGCACGCAGAACAGTGCCTCGATCATCATGAATAAGCAATACGCCAACGGTCATCAAAATCTTGTTGGCCTCTATCATGGGCTCGATCCTCTGGTACTGATCGGCACGTCCGGGAAATCTCGTAAAGGCAATCCGCCAAACACTCATGGCGCGAAAACATCATAAAAAGACACATCTCCGAAATCGTATGTCGCCGGAATTACGCCCTGGTCGGTCCTCGTTCGTGACGAGCTCGTGCTGACCGCAATTCTAGCCGTAGCTCTCCCTGCCCGTAATCGTGGCAGCAAGCCATAACTGGTACCGATGAGGCTAGATCAGGAATGAATATAATACTGAGCAAAGAAATGTACATCCTAAGGCTCCATAAGTGGAGTAGCGTATCGTAAATATGCCACGGAACATACCTACGGTACGTCACTCTACTTTAGTCACCTATTCCATCAACCAAGGGTCATCCTACGCTCCGAAGGTAAAACCTAACACTCTGATACCAACTTTGTCACGTCCCGAAAGTACAGAATATGACCGGCACTTAAACTACGAACGTCTCGAGGCGTACGTAATCTAAGTAAACCGAAAACCCAGAAATCCAAACCAAGAAAAATAGTAGAGTGAAGGAAAACCAATTTAAAACAAGTAGTTTCAATAGCATAAGCCGAATTATGCAGGTTTCTAAAAACATCAAAAATTTCCTGAAAATTTCGGCAGAGTCTCCTTTGTAAATACTGGCCCCCAAACGGGATACAACATGAATAGTATACGAAATCAAAAAAAAGGCATCCCCAAGCGGGAGCTAGCTCTTCGTCAATCGACGGTCACAACCACACAAGCAATATAATATACAACGCCAACGGCGAGGATCAAAACTCAAAAGGACACTCAAACCACAGAAAAATAACGCGCGAATCTAAGGTCGAAGAAATAACATCACTGGTCTCTATCTCAAAATAAATACATGTTTGGTTGATGGAACTTCTAGATACAACTGAATAATGATATACAAGATATATAATGAGGGTACGATACAAGTAAACCCACCTACTAGCAAATCACCCGGAAATGGGAAGCAGTGCCAGTAAAGCCGTAATGAAACCTGTACGGCAAAACCTGCAAGAAACTGGGGCACAACGGGGGTGAGTTGCCAACTCGTGGATAGAAAAACATCTACGAACAGAAAACCCATGTATAACGCAATCCTAGGTCATACGATCAATATATATAATCCTCAAATAAAACCAGCAGTCTATAACAATGACTAGGGTAAATATCTAATCCAAGTGTAATTCCATGTGCCCGTGCCAGTGCCTCAGGCAGCAATGTATCATATGGATGATGTATGAATGCATGGAACAGAATGCATGTACTGACGAAAACTGCTTTCATAAATCAGTGAGATTTCTGTATTTTAAAAGTGAGGTACCATAAATGAAATCAGCATAAAACAGTGCCCAGCATCGACACAAAACAAGTGTCCAAATATCTCGATATCTCTGTATCACAATCTCTGTACCTCAATATTTCAAAATCTCAATATCTATGGCGCCGTCAGTCCAGACCGGCCCCTACCATCCATCTCAAGACCACGACGGTATCCTCCGGAAATCCGACGCGTCGGGTAATATCACCGGTCGGTAGTGCTCCCCTGCCAAGCTCAACGTCAATAACACGATCCTCTTGCCCCGGGGTACCGCACCGGGCCCACCATGTACCCGAAACGGTTCCTCCACTCCTCGAATCGGGTCTCGAAATCCATCAGCAAACTCATGGTGGACGACTCATACATCATGGGAAAACCGCACTTTTTATTTTAAAAGAGAGAAAAGGTTTATTTATGTTTTTGCGGTTTTCCTCCAAATCCAAAAAATCTCATGAAATCCGAATCCAAGTCATCAATAGCATGTAAACAGTGAATATAGGCATGAGAATCCATGAATGCGACACAATAGTGAATAATAACATGCATGAAGTAGTAGGCAATAACTACAATGTCTAACTAGCATATAAGGCAAGTACACTAATATCATGTCTAAACTATTAGCTAACAACCTATGTCAAATGAAATAGTATTTTCTAAAGTGTTCGTGACATGGCAATTACCGATGAAGATGTGTGTGAGCCGGCAAGTAAGTGTACGTGGTACATACGCGTCATCGGTAATGGTGTTGGTGTCCTAACAGCATGATATCAATAATGGAGTATGAAACATAATATAAGCATGCGATGCGAAGCGAACCACAATAATGAGCGGGAGCTGAATACTAAACGCAACTATAACTAATCTGCATTAATCTAATATAAGTCCTACAAATGGTGCCTTTTGAAATAACACGAATCATGGGGTTTTGAAAATAGGGGCTACGGTGTTTTTATGAAAAGATACGTCTTTTGTAATATCCGTAGGATCCCTTGGGCTGTCTTTTAAAATACCCACGATTCGTTAATTTTTGAAATAGGTAAGAATCGAATCTAATCTAACAAATAAACTAAACTAAAGGGCTAAGCTAATAAGCTGGACTACAGGTAAGGAAAACGCCTAACATCTGAGTCGATACATATACATACCTGTATATATATAGTCGGTGATCCCGCCTCAATAATATCATATCCGATACCATATCTATAATCAGACATCCCAAGTCAAGAGTGCGGATCAATCATCAAAATATAGCTCGTATGTAAATCCGTCGTACGGCATCCCCAAATCTGGGTACGGGTTAATATCACATTCATCATACTATTCACCTGGTATCCTCTTTATCAAATATCATGATCGGGGTACTGATCTACGTCTAGTACAATACTGATACCGCCTAAGTATGCATGCACGTGTGTAAAACACTACGTCAAGGACCCGCTACAACGTCATGTCGTATCTCAAATACGAACCCTGCTATATCACCGATCTCACGGCCTCAAATCAAATCTCATCGACTCATCTCAATCCCAAGTATCATCCGCAAATCCAGTATATGAACACCTAGTCCCATACCCAGGTGAACACATAAACACATCTCCCCATATACGCACAGGTAAAAACATAGATGTATGCATGTGTGTGTGTGCGTGTGTGGGTATAACAACTACTCTAGGGTTTCGCAACTAACACTAAACTAATCCAAGAACACCAAATATCCATATTTTTCATCAATAAACTCAAACAATATATATATGTGTGTATACGTATTCGTATACATCACCACGAACTGCGGGGGTGCTATACGCCATCCACCCGACTTCTCCCCGTAAATATAAATCTACTCACCTGGTCCTCGCTCGCCGGTGCCGACGTCGCCACGCGCTTGCTTGTCGTCTCGAAGTCCACATGGGGTACCTACATATCATAACGCACCATATCGCATTAAAATCCAACTCATGACCAAAACGACGCACGAATCCCACATAGGTTAAAACCTATGGTTGCTTTCACAAATCGACCCAAAAACCCTCGACGTCGGCGTACAAACGCCAAACCATAGAGAAAGCTCCCAACACACCCATTTGTATAATTACAAGCACTAATTATAATATAAAATAGCTTAAAATTCACAAAAACCCCAATTTCACTTAAAAAGTCATTTTTCCGAAAATCTAGCAAGCACAAATCACCGTTTTAGTACAAAACTCGATGTATAAATGAATCTAGCGGCCATAATACTTATTAAATATCTTAAATAAGTCAAAAAAATAATTTCCATAATTTAATCCCAATAATTTTCATTAACCCCAAAATTCTAGTTTACGATATACTCAAATTTTAACAATTTAAAGCAAAAATGCACAAACAACAATTTAGCTTGGATTTTCATGAACTAAAAGCATTAAACCACTCAATATAATATTTATAATGACATGAAAACTTAATTATATTTTAATCTAAGCATTTGATAATTTTTTCAAAAACTCTAGTTAGCAAAATAACTTAATTAAGACATTTTATAAGTAAGGGTTTGTAATTAACAACTAGATTAGCTTTCTACAAAACTTAAGATATTAATCCATATCACTAAACCATGCACAATCGATCACAACCCATTTCCACAACAAAACCCTAACTTGAAATCTTTAATCATGCAATTAAACTCATCAAAACCTAATTATGCACTTAGTTAACTTAGATTAAAGCAACTAGACAACAAATTTAACAAAAGCATGAGATTATACCTCCCATGTTTGAGATCAAGCTCAAGATGTAGCCTCCCAAAATGCCATCTTGATCCCAAGATCCATACTAGAACGGTCAGGTAAAAATGGGTAGGATTTAGATTTTGATTTTGTGGGCTTTTTGTGTGATTTTTGTTGATTTTTTTGAAAGGAAATGGAGGGGATTTGGGGAGGGCTGCTGTTGTAGAGGGGGGGAGAATTCTCGGCCAGGTTGGGGGAGTGAGGAGAGAGAGGGAGGTGGAGAAAGTGGGGGGGAGAAAGTCAAAGTCAAACCAATACCCATATATCTATTCCTTCTCTCTTTATTCTATTCATTTTCTTTTACCAAAAGAAGTGGGGACATGGGGGAAAGGGGGCTGCTGAAAATTCAGCCAAGGAGGGGAGGAAAAATGTGGGGTGTGGGTGTGGGGTGTGGAAAAAAAAAGATAAATATTATACCCCCAAAACCATTTACATTAATTTCACCAAATAAGCCTCTTTTCTTCAATATTTTCTAAACCGTTTTGGCAAACCATTTCATTTCAAAAACCACATGATAAAATTTTGTTTAATGTGTTATGATACACAAAATTTGTTTCAACTCATTCCAATTTGTAATTTTCCCTAATTAAATGTAGTAGTGACGGCTTAAAATAATATTAAAATAATTAATTTTGGAAAAATTTTCAGAAAATTTGAAATTTCACCAGTGGCTCAATAAACACAAAATACTAGCAATTACATAGCTAGAATATGTATATTTTATTTTATAATAAAGATATTTGCATTTTGACTTTTTACAGAAAACCCCCTTATTTTTCCGTTTTTTCGAAATTTCACCGAAACAATTTTCAAAACGTTACAGAAATTGTAAAACTGCAACATTTGGAATCCACAATCACTTTAGACATCGTAAATCCGAAATATCATATACTTCGCATTTCATGCCTAACTATATGAATTCCACATATTGTATCACATTCCAGATAAATAGACAGTGTTAAACTTTCCGAACAGATAATCAAATACCCAAAATTTCCTAAATAGCTCAACACTTGAGCGGGGTTCAAATAATCCCAGAAACTATCACAGTACCGATGATCCAGCCGTAGAAGGGTCAAGCCAACGCCTCACATGTGGCACGCTGTACCGTCCCAAACCCTAAGGTTTAGAGACGGTTCAGACTGTCACATAATCGAGTTAAGGTTTGTGTTCTTCTAGAGGGTCCACCGCGTTACTTGCACATTTTTCCGAAAGATTTAAACCCGATAAAAATTCAACACTTAAGTTTTTCGTGCGGGGAAAAAGTGAGTTAATGATATCCGTTCGAACATTTTAGCAGTTTCTAAATATTCGGAAAACAATAACGAATTTAAATATTCCGATCGAATCAACGATTACAAAATAAACCCCAGAACACTCAACACTTAAGTCAGATTAAAAATACCCAGAAAATATAACATACAGATACGGATATTACTGTTGAAAAATGAATGCCCAATTCAACAGTAGCACCGCGGATCCGCGGCCCAAGCGAGGTACGGACGCGGTTCCGCGGCGTTATGTACGGATTGCTGCCTCGTTTTTCACAGTTATATTTATATTTCCCTGCTGAATTTTTTAGGAATTTTTAATTCTGAAAAATCACAGTTTTTAAAAAATATCCAGAGAGGGGTTTAAAATGTCGTTTCGGGGTTCGTTCGGAGTTTTAACTTCGTATACACGTCGCCTAATACTGTAGCTAGGCTCTGATACCACTGAAGGGTTCCTAGGCACTCTTGTGAAGGTTCATAAGGCATAAACCATGCCCGAATAAAATTTTAGACGTGCCGAACAACCCAAAGCCGGGATCTTTGCTAGATTATTAGAGTTTAACATGCAAGTAAACATCTTTACTACTAAGTGTGAGGGATTACAACCTTTGTAGTCCGCTCCTTCGCTTCATAAGCTCCGAGTAGAAGTCCCTTTGCCGCAATCCACGATCTCCCGGACTCAAGAGAGGCTCCACGACTCGAACGATCCATGCTAGCTTGTAGTGTTCCGTTTCTCCGATGATCTCGTCGAAATTGCAATAACTCAAGCTCTCTCACTCTAATGAGGTGAACACCCTAATCTAATGGGCTAGATTAGATGAAGATGATGGAGTAGTATTTATGCTATCTTTTTATATCATATTCTCACAAGAAATCTTCACAAAATGAAAATCTAGCAAGCTTTCTCAAAGCTCAAGAGAGAAGAAGATGATGAATAATAAGATCATCCTTTTGTGATGAATAATGAAATGTATATATCAATTAATAATGTAACCATAGTTTAGTATGACAAGGATAACCCTTGTAGAGAATAAACTAGAGGTAGGGTTTGGTTAGGTTAAAGAATGAGTCATAGATAAATATCAAGCATAATATCCAACTCATGACAAAAAGGAAAGCTTCTAGATGGTGCAAGAAGGAGCTAACCCTAATCAAACCCTAACCTTGTTTAATATTCACTAAACATGTTCCATTATTAATCATATCATGTCACAATAATATATATCACATATATATTATATATTTGCAACAAAAGAAAATAATACAATTAACATATATCGCATATATATCAATGTATTATCCGGTGAGAAAATGAAATAATAAAGCGAGCCAATATTAGATAATGTAATACAATATATCATATATATTATTATACATTAAATCATCGAATCAACATTTGATCCGACAATCCGGCTATATCGAATATAACCGACTAATATATCATGTGCCGATTCATCGAATCAACACTTGATCCGATGTCCCGGTTCATATCTAAATATCGCGAGAATATAATACGGTATCTTATATCGCATTATCCTCGGTCCTGCGCATATCATATATGTGCCTCTACTCCGTTTTGCCTGAGCCAAGAAACCTCTGTGTAGGACTCTAAAGAATCGTCAATATGCCGGTAGCAGGTGATGATCATATCAAACACCCACAAGCTGCAAACGGTCAGCTAAACGTAACAGCCACCCAGGTATTGAGCGATCAGAAGATCAACAAGCTAGCCTGTACGTTCTCCTGTGAATCCAATCAGTAACACTCCCGTACAGTCCGGTCTGTTCGTCTGATATGTCGCATATCAAGTCTAGGGGTGGTATACGTCAGACCCCAATAACCGATAAGTCGTGTCGATGTGTGGCTCATAACAGGTCGAGAAACAACTGGTAACACTTACCAGTAAATCTCTATATCAGCCCTGGCCAGGGACTTCCAGTTATAGCCAATCGAATACAGCACAACATCAACTTCCTATACCGGGAGAGACGAATCCACTCCTATCGCTCATTGCCTCCATGTGATTCGGGACTGTACCCAAAAGCCACCGTTTTGCACGCCCTCTTGGATGTGGTAAGGTGGAAATCATAGTACAGTGGGAATCACACAAGACTCTATGACGATCTCGGGTCTACAGACTACCCTGTACCAGTGTCACCGGAGAACTGCCATCTGATGTGTGGTATATCACCATCTGGGAGTTCTCGGCGAGTCCGTCCAGTGTACCCAGTCTCCACTGAGCACCCGCACACCATCCTTGATGTCCAACACCGATGGATATGGGATCATCCATCGCTCATCATATGGGTCAAGATGCGTATATGCTAGTCTACTCTGGTGTATCGATGCCCTGTCTCGATATACCCTCGACTAGGAACAGTTATAGGATGTACTCATCGACTACCATGGCCCCACTAGTATGATCTCATCATAGTCCCAGTAGCCGAGTACAGATCCTAAGGGCTTTATCAACATGTGAGAGTAAGACAGTAAACCAGTACAAGTCAACATGTTAAGATAAAGTGAAACCAAATAGCATACTATCATGTCGAGCAAGAAAGTCCTCTCTATATATATCCAAGCATCCATTATAATATACATCATATGTACAACAATGGCCTCTAGGGAATATACATAACTAACAGATCTTGTTCTTAGATCTTTGATCTTTTCAGAAGAACTTCTTCTTTTTTCAAAGGTTTTACCTTTTTTCTTTTCTTCGAGTTTCTTCTCAAAGTTTTTTTTTAGAGGAGTTCTCTATATCTCTATCTCTATATGATCTGAGACTTGGAGTCTGGGGGCCTTTATATAGGGCCAATTAGTTTGTTAGGTTGGTTACAGAGATCTTTCTCTGATTAATTTGGCGATATTTCCCCACCGTTGGATCTTTGATCCCAGGGTCTCTGTTTTATAGAAGACAATCTTCTTGTTTTAATAAGATTAAAAAGATCTTTCTAGAATTTTAATTCTGATTTAGTGCTGGCACAGTTGGCGCAAGCGCGCCTGCGCTTGACACGTGTCGCGCAGCGCAACTGCGCTGACACGTGTCGCGCAGCGCAGAGCGCAGCACAACTGCGCTAGCGCAACTGCGCTGATACGTGTCGCGCAGCGCAGAGCGCAAGTTATCTGAAGCGTTGCTTCCTTTATTTTATTTTTAAAACAGAGCCTTACTCTGATTGGGGGAAACAGAAGCGTTGCTTCATTTCCCGCCTTGGAATTTGAACAGAGCTTTGCTCTGATTGGGGGAAACAAGCACAACGTTAATCAGATCTACCAAAGAAGAGCCTTAGTGCTCCAATTTAAAAAGAAGCGCTTTAGCGCCCCAATTCTGGCGCTCAACGCCCAGCGCTCCAAGCGCTATTTTAAAAAGAGCGCCTCAGCGCTCCAAGTTTGGCTATCAGCGCCAAACGCTCCACGTGCTCCTTACGTGGGCGCTATTTTATAAGAGCGCTCTGCATTCATTGACTGGCACTCAGCGCCAAGCGCACTACGTGCTCCTCACGTGTGCGCTATTTCATAAGAAGCGCCTTAGTGCTTCGGGTCTGGCGCTCAGCGCTAAGCGTACCACGTGCTCCTCACTTATGCGCTATTTCACAAGAAGCACCTTAGCGCTCCAGGTCTGGCGCTCAGCGCCAAACGCACCACGTGCTCCCTACGTGTGCGCTGAGGGAACACAAAGTGTTCTTTACATAAAGCGCTCTGCGCCGTAAAGAGTGTTCAACACCCAATAAAATACAAAAGAAAGAGAGGTGTCAGAACCCAAATTAATGCTCAATATTATTGAACCAAAAAAGACTGAGCCCAAACAAATGTTCAAATCTGAGTGAACTGAACCCAAGTTGGCCATAAGTCCTCAATTCAGATTAACTGAGCCCATGTGCTCACAATCTCTTTAATTGGTCTTAGTCCCAAACCCTGACAACAGATCTCTCAACCAACATTGGTTCAAGGGTACATCTCTTCATACCTCTTATATGCGTCGTTGTGATTCTTCAACGTCTTCAAAGAGGTGGCGGGTCCTGACAACCAGAAACTTTACAGACTATGATGTGTTTAAACCCCACAGACTACGATGTCTTTAAACTAGACTACGATGTCTTTAAATACAGACTATGATGTCTTTAAACTCCATTGACTACGATGTCCTTAAACCCAATGGACCGTAATGTCCCTAAACTAAAACGATAGAGTCCAAATACACTCTCGTTGGATCTAAATGATCCCAAAACCTTATTGAGTATATCTTAGTCTAAAATTGTACTAACGTATCCTTAACAAACGTTTGAGTTGACCTTAGTCTAAAATGAGATTAACGGTCCTTAAACCAACCCAAACCCAAGTCTAAGAAAATACGGATTTGAACTAATCCACGCCCTACGGGTGACAACATAAATTAATCTCCGTATACAATCCACGGGCAACCAAAAATAAAACAAATATACACGACACGAAGTGACCATCTGAAGAAGGAGAAAGTGGTTATCGCTATGCGGTAGCGTAATTAACTGCAGGGGCTTGCGCCTGCAGGGAAGAGCGTCCCCACAATCAAAAACCCCTCGTACACGAGGGGGAATCTGACGAAGTGTGCTACAACGGCCGCATCTGTCTAAACCTCCGATATACGGTGCCATAAATCAACTTGGCATCTTCGGAGAGGTGGACGGATAAAACCAAATAGCATCTGCTCCCTAAAATTCAGGCCGGATATCCCAATGTCCCGGTCACGTCTTTCGGCGAAGAACAGATATTGAATCAAGATTGAGAGTTGGGCATAACGCCATATGTCAAATTACCAAATCTTAGCTTAAGTTTTCCGTACATATCACTCTATTCTTTACATTGCTTCTTTTGTATAAAAAAATGACAAACTCAACCTCAAAACCTTTGTTTCTAACTCAAAAGAACGTCGTGATATCTGTTCCCTGTGGATCGACCCGTACTTGCCGGATTGCGTCAACGCACCGTGCACTTGCAGTATTTTATAACTCGAGAATCATTTCGTGCACTACTTTTAATCAGAAACCGACATATCCGATATTGACCGTATCCTTTTCAAAAGCACAACATCATGAATCTCCAACAATATATGTATTTATATTGCATCGTGTTTGATGATACATTGAACAAGAATGTATGAGAATCACACAAAGAGTTGAAGATGAGAAGATAATGATGTATATTTAAAAGAAAAGTAGAATGAGTCATGGCTTTGGATGCTTGGAGAAGCCATGACTCATCTTCAATTCTTGTTTTATTCTAAGATATTTATCATTCCCATTCTCATCTCATCTTATCTCTTTAGCTCATGGTTCACAATTCATCCAAGTTCATCTTCCTTCTTCATCTCCTCACTAGTTTTCTAGGGTTGAGAAAAAGAAAAGGAGAAAGAGAGAAATTTTTTAGTGAGCAAAATTCCTACTTCATCAACCTACACTATTCTAGCCCATTAGTATAGGCTGTTAATTTCACTAATACCTTAATTAGTGAAGTGTGAGCTTGAGTGAGAGTTTCCTCAAGGTGGATCATTGATTGTCGCGCGCTTGCACGCGTCATTTTTAAGTTCTAAAGTTAACCATAATCAAGAAGGCGTCGCATGTAGCTAGCCACGATGAGTACGGGTCGTCCACGATGAGATGGTGCGTTTTGCATTCTTGTTATCACGAGTTAATGCAAGGTTCGGAATGGTTCGTCTCTAACCTAAGTGTCGTATATGCAAAGTATAAATTGTTAGGAATACAGATAGGTTAGTATAAGTTAGGGAAGTCCGTACTCAATCCTTTGTGCCGAGCTTGACTATTAAAGCTAGAGCAATCGGCAACAACATGGATTAGGGTGCTTAAGAATGGTATTTGTGAAATCCGGCTTATTGACCCTTGTCCGTTCGTTTTTGTCTCTTGACTTTCGCCTCCTGCCAAACCGAACGCAACCGGTCACGGTTAGGGATCACCGATATCTTGGTAGGGTAGGGTGCCTAACAGAGCGCTTGCGTAAGGTTTGAGCGGAGTTCAATTCGAAAATATCGGGCAAAGAAAATGAGAAACAAAAACCTTAACTTACAATACCATTCTCTTTCCTAACAACACCATTATTCATAAACCATCAAAACAACAAAAAGAAAGAGTAAATGAAATGATAAAAAGAAAAGAATAAAACAATATTACAAGTAAGTAAATGGCAAGAAATAAAATAGCAAGTAAGTAAATGGCAACAAATAAATACTAAGAACCCAAATGTAAAATGAAAGCTTTATTAAGTCCAAGTGATGATACAAACCATAAGTTCAATAACCAAAACTTAAACTTGCAAGCTCAATGAAGAGATTGCAAGATCAAGAGAAGGTAAAGAACTCAAGGTGAACTAGCTATGTACAAGAACAAAATGGAAAAATGAAGTATCCAAGTCTAAAGTATCCAAAGTATATCAAGTGTCCTTTCCCTTGCTCACTGATCTAGCTTTTATAGGCTCAAAATAAGATTAAACAAACAATATAATAAGGATGATGTGACAACAAGGGATGGACAGAAGAAAAAAAGGCTTATTGGGCATGATAAGACTGGCGGCGCCGGATTTATTGAGCATCTCGCCGGTTTTATTGAGGAGTTTGGGGCTCGTGTTGGTTCTATGATAATGTGTTCTCTCGACAATTCCACTGGTGCTGTTTGATTTGTCTATATGAACCTAGTCTGCATTCAGGGATTTGGAGGGAAACATGTAGCTTTATATCACATCATAACTTTTTGCATTTATCGTTCATATCCCCTATGTGTGCCTAGTACTTGCACAAGTCATCATTTGTGTGTGCCAACTTGTGTAAGGCAGCCCCCTAGGTTCATGCATCACAAAAGGTGTTCACAATTGTATGTGTTGGACCAAAAAAGCGTATACACATGTGTTCACCGCCGAAAGACGCGACCGGGACGTTAGGACGTCTGGCCTGAATTTGGGGGCAGATGCTATTTGGATTTATCCTTCCACCTCTCCGAAGATTCCAAGTTAATTTATGGCACCGTGCATTAGAGGTTTGAACGGATGCGGCCGATATAGCAGACTTCGTCAGATTCCCCCTCGGTTGCAAGGGATTTTTAATGTGGGGACACTCTTCCCTGCAGGCGCAAGCCCCTGCAGTTAATTACGTTACCGCATCGCGGTAACCACTTTCTCCTGCTCCAGAAGGTCACTTCATGTTGTGTGTGTTTGTTTTATTTTTTGTTGCCCATAGATTGTATACGGAGACTAATTTATGTTGTCGCCCGTAGGGCGTGGATTGGTCCAAATCCGTATATTCTTAGATTTGGGTTTGGGTTGATTTAAGGATCGTTAATCTCGTTTGAGATTAAGATCAACTTAAATGTTTGTTGAGGATACGTTAGTCTAATTTTATACTAAAATCTACTCAACAGGATTTTGGGATCATTCAGACCCAATAAAAGAGCATTTGGGCTCTATTGTTTTAGTTTAAGAACGTTTGTGGTCCATAACTAGTTTAAGGACGTTGCGGTCTGTTGTTAGTTTAAGGACGTTTCGGTCCATAGGGATGTGCTCATCGGTTTGGGGGTGCACCAAGAGTTTTTGTTTTTCGGGACCTCCACCTCTCTGAAGACGTTGAAGAACTATAACGACATATATCAGAGGTGTGGAAAGATGTACCATTGAACCAAATTCCAAATTGGGGGGAGAGATCATGGCGGACCATCTAAGAATCATTAGTCATTTTCGGGAGACTAAGATTAACTCAGGAGATGTGTGATGGATATCGTTCTGGTTAATTAGTTTAGGAAGTCATAAGCATAGAGACTCTGTCAATTTGGAGATCCAAAATATTTTAATCTCAGGAATACTTAGCCAATTTGTGGCTGAAGTAGGCTTTTTATAGTGTTAAACACTACTATATGCTCGGTGCTCACGTGCTCTCATGTGAGTCTCTAAAGCAGTTTTTAATACTGAAATTTGGGGTGCTCGCGTGTGGCACGTGAAGCACCTTAAATTTGGTGCTGTGCCCTTGGGTTTGAATCCCCATCTATATATACAATGTTAAACACTTAATTCCTATGGTCCTTGTTTCGCCCAATCAGAGCAAAGCTCTGTTGAAATTCAAAATTCAAAATTTTGAAGCAACGCTTCAAATCTCGGGCGCAACGCGGCACATGTCAGGCGCTGATACGTCAGCGCAGCGCCCAAGAAGGCGCGCCCAATCAGAGCAAAGCTCTATTAAAGAAAGCAACGCTTCAGTTGCGCAGGCGCTGCGCTGCGCGACACGTGTCAGCGCAGATGCGCTAGCGCAGTTGCACTGCGTTGTGCGCTGCGCGACACGTGTCAACACAGATGCGCTAGCGCAGTTGCGCTGCGCTAGCGCTGCGCGACACGTGTCAGCGCAGATGCGCTAGCGCAGTTGCGCTGCGCGACACGTGTCAGCGCTGTTGCGCTGCGATGTACGCTGCGCGACACGTGTCACGCGCTGGGGCATCTGTGCCAAACAGAATTAAAATTTTAAGAAATCTTTTCTGTTCTTATTAAAACAAGAAAATTTTCTTCTGCAAAGCAGAAGCCCTTGGATCAAAGATCCAACGGTGGGGAAAATTCCCCAAATCACTCAGAGAAAGATCTCTTTAACAAACTTAACTAATTTATGGGCACTATAAAAAGGACCCCAGACCTCAATTAAAAGGCATCAACATCTTTCTAAAAAAAAGAGAAAAGAGAACTCTTGAGAACTCCTCAAGAACAACAGAAGGTAAAAACCTTTAGGAAAAAGAGAAAATTCTCTTATGGACAGACTATTGATCTAAGAACAAGATCAATAATCTTAAATAAAAAGAAAAAAATAAGTAATAGCAGTGCTTTGCACTTTCTTATGAACCATTGGTTCCTTGAAAACAAAAGAAAACTTGTTTTCTTTTATTTAAAATCAACCAAAATATAAAACAGTGCTTTGCACTTGAAAAATTGCGCTGTTGCGCTCCTTTGTTGGCGCAACTCACCAGAGCGCGCCATGTGTCAGCAGCGCAACAGCGCAGCGCACTAGCGCAGCGCACTGCGCTGTTGCGCTTGCGCTCGCCAGAGCATGACACGTGTCCTCACCACAAGCACTTGCGCTCAGTGATTGGCGCAAAGCGCCTGACAAATGCAATGCATTTCATTTCCTGAAGGGCCAAGCCCAATTAAAAGGCTTAACAGGCCTAATAAATAAAATGCTATGCATTATTTAAAAGGGCAGAGCCCAATTGAAAGGTCCAGTGGACCAAAACAAATGATCTGCATCATAATAAAAAGGGCAGAGCCCAGTCAAAATGGGCATAAATGGCCTGAAGTAATACAATGCATTATTTAAGTGTGGGCAAAACCCTAGCACAGGTCTAATAGACCGGGAATAAATAAAGGTGTTGAACATTTTCCACTGGACTTATCCCAATTTTGGCCGTAAGTCCTTAAATAAAATTGACTGAGCACAGCTCTCTCTTAAATCAATTTATATCCGGTTCGAGGGTACATCTCCGAACTCCTCTGACGACTGTCGTTGTAATCCTTCAACGACGTCAGAGAGGTGACGGGTCCCGACGACCACACAAACTAATATTGGACCGAAACGTCCCTAAACTAATATTGGACCGAAACGTCCTTAAACTAATGTTGGACCGAAACTAATGTTGGACCGAAACGTCCCTAAACTAATGTTGGACCGAAACGTCCTTAAAATAATGGTGGACCGCTACGTCCCTAAACTGGAACAATAGAGCTCCCAAATGCTCTTTTGCCGGATCTAAACGGTCCCGTTTAAGTTGATCTTAGCCGCAAATACGGCTAACGTATCCTTAAACATTTAAATGGACTATAAAACTCCAAATCAACTTTGGTTCAAGGGTACATCTCTGAACTCCTCTGACATTTGCCGTTGTAATCCTTCAACGACGTTAGAGAGGTGACGAGTCCTGATAACCAGATATTAAATGGATTATCACGTTAAGTTGATCTTAGTCCCAAACAGGACTAACCTATCTTTAACGAACGTTTAAGTTGATCTTAGCCGCAACGCGACTAATGCATCCTTAAACTAAAAAACACCAAACCCAAATCTAAGTAAATACGGATTTGGACTAATCCACGTCCTATGGGCGACGGCATTACTCAGTCTCCGTATACAATCCACGGGCAACCACAAACAAAACAAACACCCACGATACGAAGTGAAATTCTGGAGAAGGAGAAAGTGGTTACCACGATGCGGTAGAGTAATTAACTGCAGGGGCTTGCGCCTGCAGGGAAGAGCGTCCCCACAATCAAAAACCCCTCACCCTGAGGGAGAATCTGACAAAGTCTGCTACATCGGGCGCATCCGTCTAAACCTCCGATACACGGTGCCATAAATCAACTTGGCATCTTCGGGGAGGTGGACGGATAAAACCAAATAGCATCTGCCCCGAATCTCAGCGTCAGGACATCACGGTCCTGTGCGCCGTCCTTCGGAGGGGAACAGATTCTGGCACGCCCGGTGGGACCTCTTCCTCTTTCCACTCCACACTTCATGTGTCGTCTTCGCGAACCAATCGCGGTTTGTTAAATGGTTGCCTTCGGATTTCAAGTTACTAAGATTTGGTCTTTTGTCTGGCGCAGAACTCAAGGTTCAATGGCCTCTAATTGCATCAACTGCTCGAAGTGCCAATGCAACAGACGCTCCACCTCACCAGGAGGTGTAGCATATGGGCCCCAAGCGGCTTCCTTCCTCGCTTTGCCGGTAGACCAGGTGACTCAATCCACCACTGGCCTGTTCTTCGGGACCATGATCCCATCTACAAGCTTCCCTGAGCCAATACCTGCACCGGAAGTGAACAAGAAGTCGGTCTTTGACCGGCTTACTGCTACTACGACCCCTGTCAACGGGTCGCCCACTACCAAACCGACAGCCTCTGTTTTCACCAGGCTAAATCAGAACTCTAAATTGGCTGTCCCAAGGAAAGTAATAACTGCTGCTCCAGAAGTCGTCAAGGCGGCTTCCCCTGTCAAAGAGTCAGTCTTTTCAAGACTGACGATTCCTGCCCCTGCCCAAGGACCAGTCTTCGACAGGTTAAATATTACCCCTCAAGAGACAACCTCAATCTTTAAGAGGTTAACACCGGCGGCGCCTCATTCAGACAGGGGGCAAAAAGAAGATGTCTCAATCTCCGAGCCAGTCCCAACGGCTCGTCATGCTCGACGTCGCCATTGGCAACGAGTGAGGAAGGCAGGGGGCAACTCCCCCTCAGGGCTAACTCCACCGGCTCCAATGGGGGAAGTCAACGCTGCTGTTCTAACTGGGAACAGCTTTGAGCTGCTGAGGAGGGTACAGAAGAACTCTCCAACCGCTACACTGAAGAGATCTCCTCCACCTGCGGAGAGAGTTTCAGAAACGAAACGAGAACAGCCCCCTCAACGGCTGTCCTCAAGAATTTATAAAGTTTGGCGGAGGGTTCAAGACTCCGTGATTGACCCAGGTCACTCTCATCACCAGAAAAAGGCGAAGGTGGAAAAAGACAAGGACTGCCCTATTAAACAGCAGGGGACAGCAGCTACAAGGCTGCCCCCTTCAACGGTTCCTTCAACCTCAACGGTCCACAAAAGAAGGAGGCCAGAGAAAACTCCCGCGTCAGCGGCAAAAGTTAAAAATAGTGAACCTAAACGCCCCAAGTCAGGGGGCATAACAGTTCATACGGTTTACATGGCATCGGGAAAAGAAGATAGCCGCATATCAACAGGTCATAGACCGC
Source organism: Agapanthus africanus (assembly GCA_030015575.1). NCBI lineage: Eukaryota > Viridiplantae > Streptophyta > Magnoliopsida > Asparagales > Amaryllidaceae > Agapanthus > Agapanthus africanus. The sequence goes on from CM057349.1 coordinate 142,772,434, forward strand.
ACACGAAGTCAGTGACCAAGGCTCAGGAGCAGCAGCAGAAGCTCCAAGAAATGATGAACGCTATGGCCGCGCTTACAGGGCCAAAAGAAACCCCTGAAGCATCCTCGGACGAGCGTCAAGAACAAGAAACGGACGCCGAATTCCTTCGACGCGTACTAGAGAAGAAAGATAAAGAAGCTGCGGAGCAGGCAGCCAACATAAAGAAAATGGCCCTCCTGTTCCAGGATATGGTGGGTATGATGATTCAACAAGATCCACCTGCTGAAGATCCCCCCATCATTCTTGAAGACGATAGGGGAGAGACGTCGAATCCTCCACCAGTTCTGTCCACAGCTAAAGAGGATACAATCTCCAAAGCTGATTTGGATGAATACATTGCCCAACAAATACGGGTTCATCATGCAACCGAAACAGCCGGCCAGGTCGTGAAAACGGGGAGACCAGATTCGAGTTGGTATGATCAAATCAAGTACCCGCCAGGTTATACGATTCCCAAGTTCCATGTCTACAAGGGGACGGGCAATCCTCATCAGCATGTTGCCCAGTTCAGGGCACTCTGCGGCAACACCGGCGGTGACGACAAGCTTTTGCTTCGCCAGTTTGTTGGAAGCTTATCAGATACGGCGTTTGAATGGTACTCTGAACTCCCAAACGACTCTATCAAAACCTTCGTGGAGATGGAGCTACTGTTTACTCAGCGTTTTGCAAGCGCCAGTGAACATACCCCGATGACAGCACTGATTAACGCCAGGGTAAAACCAGGCGAGACGTGGGTTCAGTACGCTATACGATGGCGGAACTTATGGTCAAAGTGCGAGCAGCGCATTGAAGAAGCTCCCGCAGTGGGTATGTTTGTGGGAACCCTTGATCCACAAGCAACCATCTCACAATTTATGATGTTCTTCAAGCCAACTACCTTCCAGGCCTTGATTGACAAACTAGCGCAAATGGATCAGCCATAAACCCCCTCTTCCAAGACCGGACTCCTGAAATGACAAAGGGAAGGGAAAAGCGATCGTTGTCGCTAATGCTCAACAACAACCGAGTGACTCGAAGCCGGTTGCTCGTCAAAATAATATGCGCCCTTACGTGCCCCTTGAGGATAGGATGGGACGTCCTTATTCCTTTCCCCGCGATAAAACGAGGAGGTTATTCGAGCTGGCGTTGCGCAACAGACTCATAAATCTGCCGGATCCAAAACGTCCGTTGCAACCAAGTGATGTCAACGAGCCTAACTACTGTCCTTATCATCGAGTACTAGGCCATCCGATCGAAGATTGCTACGTTTTCAAGAATTGGCTTGAAAACCAGTACCGACAGGGCAAGTTCGCGTTATCTGACAAATGGAAGGTGAATCCCCCGCAGCCCCACACCTCTAAGGGGACGAATACGCCGGGGGCAACATGCTCCGTCATTGAAGAAGCTCCTTGGGAGGTTGTATTATCAACCAAGACAAAGAGGATGCTAAATGATCTTCAGACATGTCCAGCGATCAAGTGGAAGAACCCGTTGGAACCACAAGTCATTGAAGGGATGTTGAAGCCACGTCCAACTCCAAAAACCGATGGTGGCGGTTCAAGCACTTGCAGCCAGCCGTCAAAATCTTCGAAAAAGAAGAAGAAGAAATCTAAGAAGCCCGTTAAGCCTGGCGACAAGCGCACGGACTTACAAAAGCAAATTGACGCGCTGGATGAATACAACCAAAAGGCACGGACTCCCATTACGCTCCAAGAGTTCCTCAACCACGTCTTTCAAGAGGAAGGTGAGGGAGAAAGTTCGTCAGATGAAGCTGAAGAATGCGTGGCGAGCTGTCATATGATTTCCCATTTGAACGATGAGGAGACCCCTTATACTGAAACGCTGGGGGCAGATTCTGAACCAAAAGTTATGGGGCCATCAGATGAAGTAATTGACGCATTCCTTAATGAAGCTCGGTTGAAAAGTAAAGCTGATCGGGAGCGCGAGGCGGTTATATTCGAAAGGGCCAAACGCCAACGACTTGATGAAGGAGCTGAAACGATCCCGTTGGAGCTAAACACCTCCGCTACCGACAAAAGCCAATTCAAGATGACAAAGAAGTTTGCTAAGGCCATATCAATGGGCATGAAGCTACCATCCTCCGAAGAAGAAATTACTGGTGATGCGAAAATGCACCCGTCTTATTGCTTATATCATCAAAATATTTTGCACCCCACTCAAGAGTGCAAAGCTTTCGATAGATGGTGGCAAGGATACGTTGCTCATCGACAACACTTTAAACGGGAAAAGAGTAAAACTCGTCGGGAGCAAAGAAATATGACCGAAGGGATTAAAAGAACTGCTGGCGATTGTTGCATGGTTAACACCGGTGGATCAAAAGTGCCTACATTCGGGAGTGATTCTGATGAAGAACTAGAACTTGCCCCTCTCTTTAAAGAGTCCGCTTCGAGAAAAGAAGAAGAACCGAAGGTTTGCGAAAATATCCGGCTACGTAATCGCACGCTGCCCGAAAAGAACCTCGGACCCTCGAACAAAAAAGATAAAAGGAAAGAAAAGGCCACTGAAGATATCGTCTTAGATGACCAAGTGGTGGAAGAGCTAGCTGCCAAAGACCCACCAAAGAAGAATAAGGTGGATTACAATGTCTTAGCACATCTGAGGAAGCTGCCCTCACAGCTCAGCATTCTTGACGCCCTTTTGCTATTAAAAGAGGTGAGAGATTCGTTGATTAAGGCGCTCCAAGACCCGGAACAATTCCAAGCATGCCTGGCCGAGGAAAAGATGAAAGATGAATTGGAGGAAGTGCACACAGCTGATGTTACTTTTGGCGATGAAGACCTTCTACTTGGGACGTGCGAACACAACCGCCCTCTCTATGTCTCGGGATACTGCCATGATATAAAGATAGGCAAAATCCTGATCGATAACGGGTCGTCTGTTAACCTACTCAACGTGCGGGTGTTGAAGGAAATATGCATGAGCGTCCAGCACCTTGCTCGGGACAAGATCACCATCTCCGGGTTCGACTCCCAATCGTCAAAGACTCTTGGATCTGTGATACTGACGCTACGCTTCGGGCTACTCGTCACGGACATTAAGTTCCACGTCATAGACGCCAAGACATGCTACAACGCTTTGCTCGGCCGACCATGGTTACATGAGTACAACATCATCCCTTCTACACAACATCAGTGTATGAAGTATTTTAAGGATGGTTTCGAGTATACCGTGACGGGAGAACTGAACCCGTTCTCTGTGAATGAGGTCCACAAATATGAAGATGCCAAATACTTCTTACTGGATTTCGAAGATACGTATAAGTGTCACAAGCCGGAGAATAAAACTAACGCTACCATCCCTGTCTTCAGCAGTGATACTGAGGAGGAAGAGGAGATGGTTTATTCGGGTCCGCCCCAACACAACAAGCCGGGACCATCAGCTCCTACGTTGATCTTTGGCAGCGACTCGGAAGATGAAGTCCATGCTGTATTCTCTGCTCGACCTTCCATACGAACGTCCGCTGACGAGGAGCAAAATCTACAAGTCACCATAGTGCCGCTTAAACACCATAAAGAGCTGGACGCAATTAATATCTCCAGTATAGAAGAGCTACAAACATTCTACATCCCTCCCAGACGAGAAAGCGAGAAAGCAATTTTGTTCTACCGCTCTGAAGAAACCAAGGTGGAAAAAGAAACCTGGCATGGCGCGGATCCCATGCTCGACAGGCTTCAGCCTATCCGTCTTCCCAGATATTATACAGAGGGTTTGAAGAAGCTGCTGAAACGCCAGGGGATATCCTTCAAGCAGACCGTTCGGAAAGCCAAGTTCTATGACAAAGTCTGGAACGTTCCCGAGACTCAATGCGAACTGCCTAATGGGAAAATGGAAACAATTGGGCTTGGATACATCAGGTCAAAGAAACGAGAGTTACTACCCGGCTGCTACGTCGTGTATGACCTTGATGAAGCGACGGATGCTCAATGGGAGGATGCTAATCCTAAGCCAGTGAAAGTTCCAGATGCAAAGGAGCCCAGTCCGTCGTTCGAGGAGCAAATGGACAAACTTATAAAGAAAGCTGGTCAAAAAGTCCGAGACGATCATAACCGCGAAATGGTCATCTACGAGAAAGCTAGGACGCAACGCCTTCTCCAACAGGCCGTGAAAGATGAAAAGGCTGCTCCCTGTCAACCTGTTATAAACAAGGCTCGGCGCAGAAGCAGAAACAAGTCGAAAAGCGAAAAGGGCGCTCGACGGCAACAAAGCGGGACTAAGAAGCCACGTAGTCGGGAATCGAACGGTCCGGATCTGTCCCTTGTAAAGAAGATGGGTCGAGCATACTCTTTTCCTCGGGACAAGACGAAGAAGATACTTGACCGGGCTATAAAATACCAGATGCTTACATTGCCGGAGTCTAAAAACCCTGAACAAGCGGGCGAAGTCTCACACCCGGACTATTGCTCTTACCATCGAGTAATAGGGCATCCTCTTGAAGATTGCTTTACCTTCAAGAATTGGGTCGAAGATCAGTATCAGCTTGGCAAGTTCGCTGTTGGGGTAAAAATTTACACCCCGGTTGACCAAGTCAAAATCCAAGTCAACCCCAAGCTAAGTGGGCCCAAGCCCAGATCCAGTGGGCCCATGTCCGGGTCGAGCCCGAACATGAAGCGGCCGGCTTCCCCCCATGCCAAGATAAAAATTTTGTAATAAATAATTTTGTTGCATTTCTTTTATTTTATTTTATGGATAAATGTAAGAAAAATAGGCATAAAGCCAAATTTTTGTAAAGCCCATGGCTTATGTGCAAAAAGAAATGGCACATGAGCCATGGGATAGGCAAAATGCCATTTTGTGAAGCCCAAGAGGCTATGTGTAAAGTGTATAGCCTATAAAGGCAAGGATAATGAAATATCCCAAGGACTTTTTTCTCTCTCTCAAACTTTTCTTCAGATCTGAGATCTTTTCTCCTTCTTCAAGGTTCCAAAACCTTCCTTTTTCTCTTGAATTAAATCAAGAGTTTTACTCTTCTTTTTATAAAACAAATTAGTTTTTCACCACAAAACCCATAAAGGGGAACTCAGATCTTCCATTAGATCTCAAAAAGAAGAGATTTTTAGAAATCCCATATCTCTTGATCTTCAAGATCCAGCTAACAGAGGAGGAGGAAGAAGAACATCGTTCACTAAACCCAAAAAAAAAACACACACACACACACTCAGGAGTCCAACTCCTCTCTGATTTCTCTTCTGAGAAAATTTTTTTAGGCTAAAAGCCTCTTTTTCTCGCCGGCGCTCGGTGCCGACACATGGCGCGCTTGCGCTCGAGCGCTAGTCACCCCCGTGCCGACACGGGGCGCGCTTGCGCTCCAGCGCAAGCGCTCGAGCGCAAGTCGCCCCCGTGCCGACACGTGGAGCGCTTGCGCTCCAGCACAAGCGCTTGAGCGCAAGTCACCCCCGTGCCGACATGTGGACGCTTGCGCTCTAGTGCAATGGCTCAAGCGCAAGTCGCCCCCGTGCCGACACGTAGCGCTCTTGCGCTCAAGCGCAAGTGCTCGAGCGCAAGTCGCCCCCGTGCCGATACGTGGCGCACTTGCGCTCAAGCGCCCAGCGCTCAAGCGCAGAGCGCCCACGTGCCGACACGTGGCACTCTAGCGCCTGAGCGCACAGCACCTAGTCGCACAGCGTCCAAGGTGCTGCCCCGTGCATCCTTTGGATGTATTTTTCCCCTTTATTTATATATACATGTATATATATACATATGTATACATATGTACACATACACATACTCCACGACACTGTCCCTGTTAGAAAAAAATTTCTAACGGGGCGCTGCCTCGCACCCCGCAAGGGGGCTGCTAGCCCCCTTGACCCCCAGCCCGCTATCCGGGTAGCGGGACCCCCGTAAAAACTCTGCGTGGCTCCCGATATATCCAACCCCCCTTCAAAACAAAACACACGTACACTGCACATTGATTTCGCATGACCAGTTTAACCCGTTAATCGGAGGTTCCCTCGCCCCAAAGGCGAGGGGTAATTAACGGCAGCTTAGTCCACGGCTGCCGGAGATTCGGATCCCCACAATCATTAAACCCCCGCCTACCCTAGGCAGGGGGAATCTGTAGTATGCCTGAGAAGCGTGCGCATATTCCCATCTCAATGGGGTGACGAAAAACACCCTACAGATTCTGGCACGCCCGGTGGAACGAATCTCTCCTCCCCTATTTCGGGTTAAACGTTCATGCGAACTCAATCAATATACATATCGATTGCCTATACTGAATTAATGTTTTCTTTCTTCTGTGCAGCAATCAACCTTCGACGACAATGTCTCCCAAGATAAATTCAGCTTCCAAAGCGACCCCGATTCCGTACGTGGTCAAGATCAATGCTCGTGTGGTTCTCCCTGCAAGCCTCAGTCGACAGTGGGAGGAACTGCCCCGCCAGTTTGGTTCCGTCATCATCTACCCTGCCAGAAGCGCTCATCTGGTGGAGATCCCGGCGGAACAGGTGGCCAAGCCGGCCTCAAAGGGTAAGAGGCCGAATGTCGTGATCGCCAAGGCACCATAACCAAAACTTAAGACGGTATCTGAACGATTCTGTGGTGCTCCCGCGGGGGGCAAGAACTTCGGTACAAAGGGCAACATCAAATGTTGCGGACGAGCTCAGGCGATGACTCCAACAAATGCACAATCAAGCGTATCTCCAAGGCCCTCCATCGACCAGTCTACGGCGTCTTCCCAAAGAGCCGAAGTCTGCCAGGTACTTAAAGCAGAAAAGTTAAGGCAGAAGCGGCTCAGGTATCGAGCCAACAAGAGGGCCAGGACTTCGGCCAAATGGAATTTTGTGAAGTTCCAAGTGCAGGGTCGCCCCGCGACGACGGCTGAGTCGGACGTGAGAATCAGCAATTCCTTCGAGCCTCTGAAGTGGGTTCAGAAAAATGTCATGACCGCCAGAATCAAGAAGACAGCGGTCCAAACAATGCTACAAAGAGACATGTTCCGGCCCCAACAGAAAAGGTATGACACTGTCTCTTCAAGGGTCTATCAAGCACTCTCTGCCGCACGAAAGCAGCGGGGCAAATCCAGAAAAGAAGCGCCAGCATCATTCAAGAACCTGGTTAGGCCAGCCGCCTTCAATCGACTACCAGCTACCGAAACAAGGGGGTCAAGACAGCGATCCGTGAAATCAGCTGCCAATGATATAAAGACGGCCGGATATATCATCCATACGGTCTATATGGCGGGCGGGCGCCCCAGCGACAACCTTCGCAGCAAAAGCAAGGATGGGGCCACCACATCCCAAGCCCAATCTAGCCTGAATGTGGTTGCCGCTGCCCAAGAACAGCCGCCCCCGCTGGATGAAGAAAACCCTCTCGATGAGGATGATAGGCCAAAAGACCCCTCGGTCCATGCAGAGTCGAGCTCGGACAGCGAGGAAGAGCCGACTTTCCGCCCCAGGACTGCGGAGCAAGAGCTGCTTCAAGAGCTTCGAAAACAGCTCAGGAGCAAAGACAAAGAGATGGCCAAGCTCTATTCGAAGATTGATGATTTAACAAACGTGGTAATGCAGCTCACGGCTCAAATTGCTCGAGCGCCTCCCAATCAAGCACAAGCCACTACTAATCAGCCGGGTGATGACAATCCGAGGCAGCCAATGCCTGTTCCTTTGGGACCCAGACTGGTCGAGCCGCATGAAAGCCGGCCACATTCCGCTTCTGGGGACGCCTTGGCCCTAAATAACACTATCCCGCTGACACAGGATCGAATAATGGATTTGGTCACCAGCAAGGTTAAAACATTGGTGGCCGAAGCTGAAGCTCAGAAAGAAATCGGCAGTAGCGGGCGGCCATATCCCGCGCAGTACGATCTGATTGAGTTCCCAAGCGGCTACGTTATTCCTAAGTTCGGAAGATTTGATGGAACGGGGAATGCAAATCAGCATGTCGCCCACTTCAAAGCATCGTGCGGAAATACAGGGGGCAATGACGCGCTCCTTCTTCGTCAGTTTGTCAACAGCCTGACCGGTGTCGCCTTCGACTGGTATGCGAGTATACCGGACGGGTCCGTCATTACCTTTGCCCAAATGGAGTCTCTGTTTCGGCAAAGGTTCATGAGTGTCAGTGATAAAATCTCCATTGCCGACCTTGTGAGGACCAAGCCGGGGAAGAATGAAAGCAACACCGACTTTATTGCCCGATGGAGTAATCTCACGGTCAAGTGCAAACCGCCGCTGGAGCAGGACCAGTCCGTCAGCCTTCTCATTGGGAACCTCAGCAATTGGATGGTCCCATTCTTGTGTACAGCAGGCCTCAAGACGTTTCAAGAGCTAACCAAGAAAGTCCAAATGCTGGAACGCTCGAAGCAAGAGTCCCCGCCGGACTCTCAGAGAGACAAAACTTGGAAAAGCAAGCAGGACGACAGCCGTAGAAGCGGGAGTTCCAGCAGTACCAATGTCTTCAATGCGTCCGACAATGAAGAAAAGCGAAGGGCGGGTGAATCCAAAACTAACCGGTCTCGAAAGCCATTGCTGGGAGGAGATGGGCCTTCCCTAGAGGAGAAGAAGAATAAGGTTTACTCTTTCAGAAGGGACAAGATCCGTAAGATATTTAAAGATGCCTTAAACAACGGCCTACAATTGCCGGAGTCGAAAAGACCCCAAGAAGCAAAAATGACCGACAATCCCCTGTATTGCCCGTACCACCTAGTAGTGAGCCATGCGATCGAGGATTGCTATATCTTCAAAGACTGGGTCGAGAAGCAGTACAAGGCTGGAGAGATCGAGCTGTCCAAAAGCGTGTTGGTGAACAATCAAGTTGCAACCGCCAACTTTATACAGACAGAAGTTGAAGCCTTCTGGGAGCAGACAGCTGAACCTGCTGCCCTGACAAACGAAACTGACTCATCGCGGCCTCCGTGGAGTACGCACATATCTAATAAGACGAAGAAGATGCTAAAGCTACTTCAGAAAGAGCCCAGGATGGAATGGGAAGGACAGAAGAAGCCTACCAGTCCAGCTGCCAGTGCGGCTCCATCAGGCTCAAAATCCAAGAAGCTCAAGAAGAAGAAAAGTGCAGCTCGGCGCGGAAAAGAGTCTGCAGGGAAATCGACCATTCAAAAATATATCGATTCCCTCGAAGAATATGAACAAAAGGAAAGAACATTGATTCAATTGAAGGAGTTCTTCCCTGTACAAGCGGCTGAAATTCTGGAGGAGTTAGAAGAAGACCCCAATGAAGAGATCCCAGTAGTGACCTGCTACGCCATCCATCTTGGCAGTGACTCGGAAGAGGAGCTCTGTTTTCCCGAAGAGGACGAAGAGCTCGCCACAACGGCCAATCAAATCCAGCTCAGAAGCGGCAGGGATCTACCGCCAAATCAGGGCAACGCCCCAAAAGGGAAGGAAAAACAAGTCGCTAATGAAGAAGATGGCAGAGAACCGGCCGATGAAAACATAAGTCCTTCCTCGGTGGACTATAATGTCTTGGCACATCTCCGGAAGCTTCCGTCTCTCCTGAGCATCTATGACGCCTTGGTCCTATCTAAGGAGCTTAGAGATGTTCTCATTCACGCTCTACAAAACCCCGAGCGGTATCAGGCTCACTTTGCGGAAATTAATATGAAAGAAGCCCAGCACGCTTTGCATGCCGCCGCAGTCACATTTAAGGATGAAGACTTGCTACTGGGAACGGCTGAGCATAATCGGCCGCTTTACGTGACCGGGTACAGCAACGGAGATCGAATTAATCGCATATTGATTGATCCGGGGTCCTCAGTGAACATCATGAACTTGCGAACTCTGAAGAGTTTGTCAAAGGACGTCCGACACCTGTCAAGAGAAAGGATTGTCATTCAAGGCTTCAACCAAAATTGCCAACAAGTTCTGGGGTCTATAGCTTTGCCAATCAAATTCGGGGATCTGCAGACCGAAGCTAAGATATACGTGATCGATGCCGACACGTCTTATAAGATTCTCTTGGGACGGCCGTGGCTCCACGATTATGGCATTGTCCCGTCAACTCTCCATCAATGCATGAAGTATACTAAAAATGGCGAAGAAAAATGCATCAACGGAGACATCCAGCCATTCGGTGTGCATGAAGTCCGCTATGAAGATTCTCGGTACTTTATGAACCACCAAAATGCTAAGCCACAACTGACTGAGGATAGACCGGCCCCAAGACTCAAAAGCAAATCTGCGCCGGCTGTCACTTTCAAAAGCAAAAACGCCCAAGTGCGCCCGCATTTCGGTAGCGACACTGATGAGTCTGACGCTGGAAGCCCGTCCTTCTGTAAAACTCGCCCTCGTTTCGGCAGCGATACGGACGAATCTGTTACTGAAGGCCCATCTAGCAGCAAAGTCCGCCCTCATCTTGGCAGCGACACTGAAGAGTCGGAGGAAGAGGACCTGCCGTGCAATAGCGATGCAGATTGGACCCCTATGCAACAAGCGAAACTACGAGAGACCTTCGAAGTTATAGAAGGGTCCTTAGCCGTCACAAGGGTACCAGAGCAGATGTGCAAAGAGCTCGATGCGTTATCAGTCTCCACCGTGGAACAGCTGAAAACTTTCTATGTTCCCGGCAGGAAAAGTGGACAGAAAGGCATCCTGTTTTATGGGTCAAACCCCGTTGTGCACCCGGACGATTTGTCTGTCGCGTGCCTTCCATATGAGAGAGGCATAAGAGCCGTCCTCAATCCCAGATACTATGCGCCCGAGATGCGGGAATACTTTAAGAAGTGCGGATGCCGGTTATATTAAACGGTGTCCGAAGCAAAGTTTTACGAAGGGCTATGGTATCCGCCCCAGGTCCGAGCACTCATCGATGGACGAATTCCAGATAGACGGGGCATAGGCTATATTCAACCTGATTCCAAAGCGTGCTACATGATCCATGTTGGTGAGGCCAGCGAAAGATCAAATGGTGATGACGAGATAGCCGAGCCAGAAGAAGCTCCTCAAGAGGTCGAAGATGGTGGACAAGCAACCTTTGACGAGCTAACTGAGATTGGCTTAGGAACGCCCGATAATCTAAGGCCGACCTACATCAGCTCACTCTTGTCAGAGGAAATGAAAGCGCAAATAATTGCCCTGCTGCATGAGTTCGTCGACTGCTTCGCGTGGACATACAAAAAAATGCCTGGCCTTTCCCCTGAAGTGGCCGTACATAAGTTGGCTATATCTCCTGATGCTAAGCCAGTCAAACAAGCTCCTCGAAGAATGAGAAGGGAACTAGAAGAAAAGGTCATCGAGGAAACTAAGAAGCTCATCGATGCCGGCTTCATCAGGGAAGAGAAATATGCGGACTGGATCGCATGCATAGTCCCAGTGAAGAAGAAAAATGGGCAGATCCGAGTTTGTGTCGATTTCAGGGACCTCAACAAGGCATGTCCTAAAGACGACTTCCCGCTACCGGTCATGAAAATGATGGTCGATAACACCTCAAATTACGAGCTGTTCACCTTTATGGATGGCTCGTCTGGATACAATCAGATCAAGATGTCGCCTGAGGATGAGAAGCACACAGCATTTCGAACCCCGATCGGAATATACTGCTACAAAGTGATGCCGTTCGGACTAAAGAAGGCAGGCGCTACATATCAAAGGGTAATGACTAATATCTTTGATGACCTAATCCATAAAGTCGTTGAATGCTATGTTGATGATCTGGTCATCAAAACTAAAGCCAAGGCCGACCACATCCAAGATCTTAAGACCGTTCTCACCAGACTGAGGGAATACGATCTGAAGATGAATCCTCTGAAGTGTGCTTTTGGCGTGTCATCGGGAAAATTCCTGGGCTTTATAGTCCGGCATCGAGGGATCGAAGTTGACCCATCAAAGATAAAGGCCATCATGGAAATGCCCCCTCCGAAGAGTCTGACGCTGCTAAGGTCTTTTCAAGGAAAGCTTGCTTATATACGGAGGTTTATCTCAAATTTATCGGGGAGATGTAGGCCCTTCTCGAAGCTCATGAAGAAAGGAGCTCCTTTTATCTGGGATGCTGAATGTCAAGCAGCGTTCGAAAGCATCAAACAGTACTTGTTGCACCCTCCAGTATTGGCCGCTCCCATTCCAAATAAACCGCTGATTCTCTACACTGCCGCGCTGGATGAGTCACTCGGTGCGCTCCTTGCCCAGAATAACGAGGAGGGAAAAGAAAATGCCCTCTACTACCTCAGTCGAACTCTAGTCGGGGCGGAACACAACTATTCCCCAATCGAAAAGCAATGTCTAGCTCTGATATTTGCTGTGAAGAAACTGAGGCACTATCTGCTCGCTCATCAGGTTATGCTGATCTCCAAGGTCGACCCGCTCAAACACTTGATGACCAGAGCAAGCCTAGCCGGCAGAATGGCAAGATGGGCTGTTATGCTACTTGAGTTTGACATAGTTTACACTCCTCAGAAAGAAGTAAAAGGGCAAGCTCTTGCAGACTTTCTCGCTGCTCATCACATACCAGAAGGGTCGCCGCTAAATTGTGAGTTACCCGACGAACAAGTGCTGCACCTCGAGGAAGATGAGCCATGTTGGGAGCTCTACTTCGATGGAGCCTCATCAATAAGGACCTCCAGTAAATCAAGCGTCCCGGAGATAAAAGCAGGGATAGGATTGGTGTTTATCACACCATCAATGGGAACCCTACGGCATTCTTTCGCTCTCACCGAGCCTCGAACGAACAACGAAGCTGAGTATGAAGCCCTGATAGCTGGTTTGGAACTCGCCATAGAAATGGAAATCCGTCGGCTACGGGTTTATGGTGACTCCCAGCTTGTCGTCAACCAAGTAAGCGGCGACTATAAGATATACAAACCCGAGTTAGCTCGGTACAGAGGCCGAGTGGTGGAACTCATGAAACAGTTCACTCACATTGAACTAACAAGAGTCCCTAGAGCGTTGAACGGAAAGGCTGACATACTCGCTCGCCTAGCCAAGGAGCTGGCTGATCCTAACATGAACGAAATTCTGATCACGGTCAGGAGCCGACAAATTCTACCCCCAGTCTCTCTACGAGAAGAGGAAAGCGCGGAACAGAAGAGCAGTCCTGCCGAAGAAGCTTCGATCATCCAAGACGAGCCCGATTGGAGAGAACCCTTCATAGAGTACCTCCGATACGGCAAGCTGCCCGAAGAAAAATCTGCGAGGATTCAGCTGAAGAAAAGAGCTCTCCGATACATGTTTGTAAATAACACGTTATACCGCAGGTTATATGACCAACTCTGGCTCAGGTGTCTGTCATTGGCTGAATCCCAAAAGTTCATGAAAGATGTTCACTCGGGCGTTTGCGGTGCTCACCAATCTGGCCCCAAGATGCGACTTCAAATCAAACGGCTTGGGTATTACTGGCCCACCATGATACGGGATTGCTGAGAGCATGCAAAGAAATGTCAGATCTGCCAAATCCATGGTGATTTCATTCACAAGCATCCCAATCCGTTGCATCCAACTGTGGCGTCGTGGCCCTTTGAAGTCTGGGGCACCGACATTGTTGGCCCAATCGATCCTCCATCATCCAAAGGCCACCGATTCATATTGGCCGCGACAGACTACTTCTCCAGATGGGCTGAAGCTGTCCCGCTAAAAGAAGTCAAGACAAAAAATATTCTGACATTCTTCCAGCATAATATTCTATACCGTTTCGGTACACCAAGAAGAATCATTTCCGACAATGGGCCTTCTTTCAAGAGCTTCAATGTCTCAAGATTTGCTACTCAGCACAAGATAGACTGGAGATATTCCTTCATCTATAATCCAAGAGCCAATGGGCTAGCCGAAGCCTTCATTAAGACTCTATGCAAGCTCCTGAGGAAAAATGCTTCAGCCAACAAGAGAGACTGGAATCTCAAACTTCACGAGGCGTTGTGGGCATATCGTACCACGCACCGTACTCCAACACAGTCCACTCCATACTCATTGCTCTTCGGAGTGGAGGCGGTCCTCCCCCTCGAAGTCGAAGTTCCAAGCTTAAGAATGGCCGTTCAGCACGAGTTGACGGAGGAGGAAAACATTCTCCTTCGACTTGAAAAGCTCGATGCCCTCGAAGAAAAGAGGCTCGCGGTGCAGCAAAATCTGGAGTTATACCGAGCCCAAATGTCACGGGCTTATGACAAGATAACCCGTCTCCGCGCTTTCAAGAAAGGTGAATTGGTGTTGGTCCTCAAAAGACCGATCATCCCCAATCGACATGCCAAGGGAAAATTTGAGCCAAACTGGGAAGGACCATACGTCATCGAGAAAGTGTTCGACGGAGGATCCTACCAACTAATAAGTGCCGAGGGAGAAAGGCCCATGCCACCCATCAATGGCCGATATCTTAAGAAATACTACACGTGAATGCTCCAAGTCGCAGGAGAATTGAGCACATCAGCCCTACGGTCTGGATCATACATCCTGCAAAACCGTATACAATCCACGGACGTAAATGGCCCCTATCTCTCCCAAATCCTGCCGGTGAGACTACTTTTAAAGTCCCACCAGCGGCAAAAAAAAAGGGTATGTCCACAAGCAAAACGGGCACAGATGAAAACCCGAAGGGGCTCCGTGAGTAAAAACAGCAGGACTACCGGCGAGTCTGTGAAAACCCGAAAGGGCGCAAACTCGTGAAAGGAGATGAAATACACTCGCAAAGTCCTCTCGACCTTGTGAGGAGAAAACCCTGGGTGAGATCCTTATGACTCACAAAGGAGCAACACACTTAGGAATCCTCACGATTCCTAAGGAGAAAATACACCTGCGGGATCCTTACGACTCGTAGGGAGAAAATGCTTTTATGGGACCCTCACGGCCCATAAAATTGAAAAGCCTTAGGTGATAGGGACCCAAACCTGTCTCCTAAGCCATCGCCCCCTAACGGGCAACGGCAAATGATGAGTCGCTCCTGGCGTTTCGCTTCAGTGTTAGCGGTGCTGATGCCGACCAAAAACCCAAATCCCAAGTCCTCCCAAGGCAAATGATGAGTTGCTCCTGGCATTATTCCAGTGCAGCAATGCTGATGCCAAACAAGATCCAAATTCCAAGTCCCCAAACGGCGAATGATGAGTCGCTCCTGATACCATATTCCAATGTAGCGATGCAGACGGCAACCAAAATCCAATTTCTCAAAATTCTCCAGCCCTACGGTGGGTCCCCCAAGTTGACCATCGTATACAATCCATGGGCTCAAATAATTCTCATCATACCCATGCCCCACCGTAATCACCAGTTACGCGGCCGGTCTCCGCTTTAGGAATGATGCTCCATTGAGAAGACCCACTCATGTGTCCTCACGATATATGAGGAGAACAAACCTTTGTGGGATCCTTACGACTCATAGAGAAAAAACATGTAGGGTTCCTAGGCACCCTAATGAGGTCTCACAAGGCATCAACCATGCCAATTTCAAAATTTACGGTGCCGAGAAACCCTAGTGTACGGATCGTTGGCTAGATGTCTAGGCGAAAACATAAACTAGTTAACACTTAACTAAGAGATACGGAAATACAACCTTTGTAGATCCAGTTCTCCACCTCCATAGCTCCGCAATGAAGTCTCCTCGCTGTCCATAACAAGTCCCGGGCTCTAGCGTCGGCTTCATCGGAGAATGGACGGGCTAGGTCATCGATGTCTATGCCGAAGATGATCTACGTCGAGGCATCGCTAAATCAAGCTCCGACTTCACCAAGTCAAGAAACTTGTGAAGAAAACACACTCTACCACTTGGGAAGAGGTAGAGGATGAAGAAATAGGAAGTGGGTTAACTTTAGAATTGGATTTCTCACTCATTTCATCAATCCACCATTGATGTAGTCAAGCTTTTCTTCTTGAAAATGAAGAAGAAGAAGAAAGCAAGAAGATGATAATTATGATGATAAGCATTAAAGAATAAATAAAAATCCATTCTTATCATAATTCTCACCATGGTTAGGTGTAGAGAATTAACTTGAGTTAATTGAATTGGTTAGGGTTAAGCATGAGACAAAATGGTGACTAAGTCAAAAGTTCATGAAGCTTCATGAAAGAAAACAAAAGAAAGCCACCATTCTATTTTATGCAATTTATTTTCCAAAAATAAAAACAAATGAATAAATGAATAATCAAATAAAAACCCTAACCATTTCTTTAACCAAGGTTTAATTCTTTACACAAACCCTAATTTGCATGTATCATCAAATATGATACAAACAAGTGCACAAAATCATATCGCATATGCAATGCGCACAACCGAGCGAGAAAATCCATTTAAAGTGAACCGATACTAGTTAATGCAAAGTAATATATCAAATATATAATTATGCATTAAATCATTAAATCAACACTTGATTTAACGATCCGGTCATGACGCACATAACCGACTGGTATCATTAGTAACATCTTATCGAATCAACACTTGATCCGATAACCCGGCTATATCGCATATAACCGATCAATGTCACATCGCGAGAATCGAATACAGTATCACATACTCGTATTATTCTCGGTCCCGCACATATCTCATATGCGCTCCTATTTCGTTTCGCTTGAGCCAGGAAACCTCTGTGTAGGACTCTAAAGACTCGTCAATACGCCGGCAGCAGGTGATGATCATATCAAACACCCACAAGCCGCAAGCGGTCTGCTAAACGTAACGGCCACCCGGGTATTGAGCGATCTGAAGATCGACGAGCAAGCCCGCTCACACTCCAGTGAATCCAACCAGTAACACTACCGTACAGTCCGGTCTGATCGTCTGATATGTCGCATATCTCGCCTAGGGGTGGTAAACGTCAGACCCCAATAGCTCAATAAGTCGTATCGATATGAGGTCTATAACCATTCGAGATACTACTGGTAACACTTACCAGTAAATCTCAGCAACCCTGGCCAGGGATTTCCTGTTATAGCCAATCGAACACAGCGCAACATCAACTCCCTATACCGGGAGAGACGAATCCCCTCCTATCGCTCATTGCCTCCATGTGACTCGGGACTGTACCCAAAAACCACCGTTTTGCACGCCCTCTTGGACGTGGTAAGATGGAAATCAAAGCACAGTGGGAACCACACAAGACTCTATGACGATCTCGGGTCAACAGACTACTCTGTACCAGTGTCACCAGAGAACTGCCATCTGACGTGAGGTATAATACCATCTGGGAGTTCTCGGCGAGTCCGTCCAGTGTACCCAGTCTCTACTGAGCACCCGTATATCATCTCTGATGTCAAACACCAATGGATATAGGATCATCCATCGCCCATCTGTATGGGTCGAGAAGGTATACGCTAGTCTACTCTGGTATATCGATGCCCCGTCTCGATATACCCACGACTAGGGACCTTGAAGGATGTACTTATGGACTACCATGTCCCCACTAGTATGATCCGCATCATAGTCCAGGTAGTCAAGCACACATCCTAAGGGCTTTACCAACATGTAACAGAGAGACAATCAGTATACACGTTAAGGTAAAGAGCAACCAGATAGCATACTATCATGTCGAGCAAGAAAGTCCTCCCTATATATGTCCCAGCATCCACTACAATATACATCCAATGTACAGTAATGGCCTCTAGGGCATACATATAACTAACAAAACACGCTTAGGAGTCATCACGACTCCTAAGGAGAAAATACACCTGCGGGATCCTTACGACTCGTAAGGAGAAAATGCTTTTATGGGACCCTCACGGCCCATAAAATTGAAAAGCCTTAGGCGATAGGGATCTAAACCTGTCTCCTAAGCCATCGCTCCCCAATCCCCAAACGGCGAATGATGAGTCGCTCCTGGTACCATATTCCAGTGCAGCGATGCAGACGCCAACCAAATTCCAAATCCCATACCCCAACGGCGAATGATGAGTCGCTCCTGGTACCATATTCCAGTGCAGCGATGCAGACGTCGACAAAGTCCTGAAATTTTTCCGGCCCTACAGTCTGGATCATACATCCTGCAAAACCGTATACAATCCACGGGCGTAAAACAATCCCAACCTCTCCCAAGTACTACCGGCGAGACCACATTCAAAGTCAAAAAAAAATCCTCCCGGGGCAAATGATGAGTTGCTCCTGGCATTATTCCAGTGCAGCAATGCAGATGCCAAACAAAAACCAAAATCCCAGAATCCTCTCACTGACAGATGATGATTCGCTCCTGGTACCATATTCCAGTATAGCGATGCTGATGTCAACCCAAATCAAAATCAACAAGTCAACATCCACTCCGACACCACAGAAAGCGGAGCAAGTCAGAATCCAATCTCGACACCGCAAGAAGCAGAGCAAGTCAAGTTTACCCCTGACACTGCAAGAAGCAGAGCAAGTCAAATCAAGAACCGACCGTCCAAGTCGCTAAAAGGGCAGCACCGACCGTCCACGTCGCTAAAAGGGCAGCACCGACCGTCCAAGTCGCAAAAAGGGCAGAACCGACCGTCCACGTCACTAAAAGGGCAGCACCGACCGTCCAAGTCGCAAAAAGGGCAGAACCGACCGTCCACGTCGCTAAAAGGGCAGCACCGACCGTCCAAGTCACAAAAAGGGCAGAACCGACCGTCCAAGTCGCTAAAAGGGCAGCACCGACCGTCCAAGTCGCAAAAAGGGCAGAACCGACCGTCCACGTCGCTAAAAGGGCAGCACCGACCGTCCAAGTCGCAAAAAGGGCAGAACCGACCGTCCACGTCGCTAAAAGGGCAGCACCGACCGTCCAAGTCGCAAAAAGGGCAGCATCGACCGTCTACGTCGCTAAAAGGGCAGCATCGACCGTCCACGTCGCTAAAAGGGCAGCACCGACCGTCCACGTCGCTAAAAGGGCAGCACCGACCGTCCACGTCGCTAAAATGGCAGCACCGACCGTCCAAGTCGCAAAAAGGGCAGCACCGACCGTCCATGTCGCTAAAAGGGCAGCACCGACCATCCACGTCGCTAAAAGGGCAGCACCGACCGTCCAAGTCGCAAAAAGGGCAGAACCGACCGTCCACATCGCTAAAAGGGCAGCACCGACCGTCCACGTCGCTAAAAGGGCAGCATTGACCGTCCATGTCATAAAAAGGGCAGCGTATGATTCCTACAAAGCGGGAACCAGATCACTCTAGGCCAGGGAAACGTCTATCATGGACACTCCGTCTCGGAGACATGTCAAGCAACGACAGTCCATGTCGTAACAAGGGCAGTGCCAGCTTCCTAAAAAGCGGGAACCGAATCAAGTCGCCTCCATGTGAAAAAAAAAAGAAGAAGAAAAGATCCATCAATTTCATGCACACGACCCACATATGTGGTGTGCATTTATTGATGGGGGGCAATTTGTTGGGGTAAAAATTTACACCCCGGTTGACCAAGTCAAAATCCAAGTCAACCCCAAGCTAAGTGGGCCCAAGCCCAGATCCAGTGGGCCCATGTCCGGGTCGAGCCCGAACATGAAGCGGCCGGCTTCCCTCCATGCCAAGATAAAAATTTTGTAATAAATAATTTTGTTGCATTTCTTTTATTTTATTTTATGGATAAATGTAAGAAAAATAGGCATAAAGCCAAATTTTTGTAAAGCCCATGGCTTATGTACAAAAAGAAATGGCACATGAGCCATGGGATAGGCAAAATGCCATTTTATGAAGCCCAAGAGGCTATGTGTAAAGTGTATAACCTATAAAGGCAAGGATAATGAAATATCCCAAGGACTTTTTTCTCTCTCTCAAACTTTTCTTCAGATCTAAGATCTTTTCTCCTTCTTCAAGGTTCCAAAACCTTCCTTTTTCTCTTGAATTAAATCAAGAGTTTTACTCTTCTTTTTATAAAACAAATTAGTTTTTCACCACAAAACCCATAAAGGGGAACTCAGATCTTCCATTAGATCTCAAAAAGAAGAGATTTTTAGAAATCCCATATCTCTTGATCTTCAAGATCCAGCTAACAGAGGAGGAGGAAGAAGAACATCGTTCACTAAACCAAAAAAAAACACACACACACACACACTCAGGAGTCCAACTCCTCTCTGATTTCTCTTCTGAGAAATATTTTTTAGGCTAAAAGCCTCTTTTTCTCGCCGGCGCTCGAGCGCAAGTCGCCCCGGTGCCGACACGTGGCGCGCTTGTGCTCCAGCGCAAGCGCTCGAGCGCAAGTCGTCCCCGTGCCGACACGGGACGCGCTTGCGCTCCAGCGCAAGCGCTCGAGCCCAAGTCGCCCCCGTGCCGACACATGGAGCGCTTGCGCTCGAGCGCAAGTCGCCCCCGTACCGACACGTGGCGCGCTTGCGCTCAAGCGCAAGTGCTCGAGCGCAAGTCGCCCCCGTGCCGATACGTGGCGCACTTGCGCTCAAGCGCCCAGCGCTCAAGCGCAGAGCGCCCACGTGCCGACACGTGGCACTCTAGCGCCTGAGCGCACAGCACCTAGGCGCACAGCGCCCAAAATGCTGCCCTGTGCATCCTTTGGATGTATTTTTCCCCTTTATTTATATATACATGTATATATATACATATGTATACATATGTACACATACACATACTCCACGACACTGTCCCTGTTAGAAAAAAATTTCTAACGGGGCGCTGCCCCGCACCCCGCAAGGGGGCTGCTAGCCCCCTTGACCCCCAGCCCGCTATCTGGGTAGCGGGACCCCCGTAAAAACTCTGCGTGGCTCCCGATATATCCAACCCCCCTTCAAAACAAAACACACGTACACTGCACATTGAGTTCGCATGACCAGTTTAACCCGTTAATCGGAGGTTCCCTCGCCCCAAAGGCGAGGGGTAATTAATAGCAGCTTAGTCCGCGGCTGCCGGAGATTCGGATCCCCACAATCATTAAACCCCCGCTTACCCTAGGCAGGGGGAATCTGTAGTATGCCTGAGAAGCGTGCGCGTATTCCCATCTCAATGGGGTGACGAAAAACACCCTACATTCGCTCTATCCGACAACTGGAAGGTAGCACCGCCACAGAAGCACGAGCCCAAGACCACGAAAGGAGAACCGGTTCCACATTGGGATTGGAAGCGAATTCGCACCTGTCACATGATTACAATATTAAAAGAAGAGCCCGAGGACATAGAGGAGCTCCCTTGGTGGTTCGAAAACAGCAGCGACGAGATAATCTCAGAATTCCCACCAACGCCAAAAGAGCTGGAAGATGGAATCCATACCACTGCAGATAACCTCAAGAAGATTGAGTTGGGGACGGCAAACAATCCACGACCGACATTCATCAGCGAGTTACTATCTGAAGAAAGGGTAGCTGCGTTAAAGGATGTGCTTCTACAGCATAGAGATTGCTTCGCGTGGAACTATTCCGAAATGCCGGGACTAGATCCAGAAATTGCTGTACACAAATTGGCGATATCCCCGAACATCAAGCCAGTCAAACAGGCGCCGAGAAGAATGCGACTCGAGCTTGAGATGAGCATCAATGCCGAGGTCAAGAAGCTGATCGACTCTGGCTTCATCCAGGAGGTTCAATACCCTGAATGGATCGCCAATATCGTCCCGGTGATGAAGAAAAACGGGACAGTGCGTATATGTGTAGACTTCCGGGATCTTAATAAAGCTTGTCCGAAGGACGATTTCCCAGTGCCAGTCACCGAATTGATGATAGACAATACGTCCACTCATGAGGTTTTCTCCTTCATGGACGGCTCATCAGGGTATAATCAAATAAAGATGCATCCCGAAGACCAGAAGCACACCGCCTTCAGGACTCCTCTGGGAATATTTTGTTACAAGGTGATGCCATTCGGGTTAAAGAACACCGGTGCCACCTACCAAAGGGCCATGACGAAGATCTTCGATGACCTTATACACAAAATCGTCGAATGCTATATCGACGACCTCGTTGTTAAAAGCAAATCATATGAGGAACATCTCGAGCATCTGAAGACCGTATTTCAACGCCTTCGGCAATACAACTTGAAGATGAACCCGCTCAAGTGTGCATTCGGAGTTTCCTCAGGCAAATTCCTGGGATTCATTGTTCGACATCGAGGTATTGAAATAGATCCGTCAAAGATCAAAGCGGTCATGGAAATGCCTCCGCCAAGAACTCTTAAACAGTTACGATCTCTCTAAGGGAAGCTCGCATACATACGGCGATTTATAGCCAATCTTTCAGGCAAGTGTCGTCCCTATAGCCACCTGATGAAGAAGGGAACCCCGTTTGTCTGGGATCAAAAGTGCCAAAGCGCACTAGACGAGATCAAGCAATACTTGCAGAACCCGCCGGTGTTGGCTGCTCCGGTCAAGGGAAAACCCCTCATTCTTTATACAACCGCCCTCGAAGGTTCCTTAGGCGCATTATGGGCACAAGAGAACGATCAAGGGAAAGAGAGAGTGCAGGGTTCCTAGGCACTCTAGTGAGGTCTCCCAAGCCATCAACCATGGCAATTTCAAAAATTATGGTGCCTACAAACCCTAAAGTACGGATCGTTTGCTAGATATCTAGGCGAACAAGAACTAGTTAACAGTTAACTAAATAAAATACGGAAATACAACCTTTGTAGATCCGGTGCTCCACCTCCATAGCTCCGCAACGAGGTCCTCTCCGCTGTCCAAATCAAATCCGGGCTCTAGGATCGGCTTCGTCGGAGAATGGGCAAGCTAGGTCGTCGATGTCTATGCCGAAGATGATCTACGTCGAGGCATCGATGAATCAAGCTCCACCTTCACCAAACCCTAAAATCTTGTGAAGGAAACACACTCTACTACTTGGCAAGAGGTAGAGGATGAAGAAATAGGAATTGGGTTAACTTTAGAATTGGATTTCTCACTCATATCCAACAATCACCATTGATGGACTTTGCTTTTCTTCACTTGAAGAATGAAGAAGAAGAAGAAAGATATTATGATAAGTTATTAGAAAATGAAAAGAAAATGAATTCTTATCATAATTCTAACCATGGTCAAGTGTAGAGAATGAATCATGGTTAGTGTGAATGGTTAGGGTTAAGGATGAGATAAGTATGGTTGACTTTATCAAAGCTTCATGAAGCTTCAACTAAACTCCAAATCTAGCAACCATTCTTTTCTCTTTTCTTTTTATTTTCCAAAGTGAATAAACAAATAAATAAATGAATAAATAAGTAAGTAATGGAAAATAAAACCCTAATCATTCTTTTAACCATGGTTTATTCTTTGCACTTAACCAAGTAAACTTGTATCATCAAACATGATACAATCAAGTGCACAAAATCATATCGCATATGTAATGTGCACACCCGAGCGAGAAAATCCATCTTAAGTAAACCGATACTAGTTGATGCAAAGCAATATATCAAATATATAAATATGCATTAAATCATTAAATCAACACTTGATTCAATGATCCGGTCATGCGCACATAACCGACTGGTATCAAATATATCGGCTTATCGAATCAACGCTTGAATCGATAACTAGGTTATATCGCATACAACCATTCGATATATTTATCGCGAGAATAGAATACGGTATCACATACACGCATTATTCTCGGTCCCGCACATATCTCATATCCGCTCCTATTTCATTTCGCTTGAACCAGGAAACCTCTGTGTAGGACTCTAAAGACTCGTCAATACGCCGGCAGCGGATGATGATCATATCAAACATCCACAAGCCGCAAGCGGTCTGCTAAACGTAACGGCCACCCGGGTATTGAGCGATCTGAAGATCGACGAGCAAGCCCGCTCACACTCCAGTGAATCCGACCAGTAACACTACCGTACAGTCCGGTCTGATCGTCTGATATGTCGCATATCTCGCCTAGGGGTGGTAAACGTCAGACCCCAATAGCTCAATAAGTCGTGTCGATATGAGGCTCATAACGGGTCGAGAAACTACTGGTAACACTTACCAGCAATTCTCTGAGCAGCCCTGGCCAGGGACTTCCTGTTATAGCCGATCGAACACAGTGCAACATCAACCCCCATATACCGGGAGAGACGAATCCCCTCCTATCGCTCATTGCCTCCATGTGACTCGGGACTGTACCCAAAAACCACCGTTTTGCACGCCCTCTTGGACGTGGTAAGATGGAAATCAAAGCACAGTGGGAACCACACAAGACTCTATGACGATCTCGGGTCAACAGACTACTCTGTACCAGTGTCACCAGAGAACTGCCATCTGACGTGAGGTATAATACCATCTGGGAGTTCTCGGCGAGTCCGTCCAGTGTACCCAGTCTCTACTGAGCACCCGTATATCATCTCCGATGTCAAACACCAATGGATATGGGATCATCCATCGCCCATCTGTATGGGTCGAGAAGGTATACGCTAGTCTACTCTGGTGTATCGATGCCCCGTCTCGATACACCCTCGACTAGGGACTTTGAAGGATGTACTTATAGACTACCATGTCCCCACTAGTATGATCTGCATCACAGTCCAGGTAGTCAAGTACAGATCCTAAGGGCTTTACCAACATGTAACAGAGAGACAATCAGCATACACGTTAAGGTAAAGAGTAACCAGATAGCATACTATCATGTCGAGCAAGAAAGTCCTCCCTATATATGTCCCAGCATCCACTACAATATACATCCCATGTACAGTAATGGCCTCTAGGGCATACATATAACTAACAATCTCCCACTTGCACTAGGGCCATCTGTAGCAGTGGTTGCAGTATCTCATACTCAACCATCCCATGAAAGTCTCTCTCTGGGAACAGGCCTTTGTGAGTGGATCCGCTGTGTTGTCCTCTGAGTCTACTCTCCCAACCTCGATCACCCTGGAGATCAACCATCTCCATGATCAGGCGATGCTGCCTTAGAATAAGTCTGGATCACTGATGGGACCGGCGTTCCTTGGCATAAGCCACAAATCCATTGTCACACAATGGGAGGAACATAGTTCATCTCATGAACCTATATACACCCAAACAGCCTCTTTGGTAGCATCTTAAGTAGCGATGTATCCTGCCTTTATCGTCTAGTATGCCACGGTATATAGCTTGGAACTCTTCCAACATACCGTCCCTTTACTGAGGGTAAAGGCAATGCCTGCGACTGACATTCAGTCGTCTTTATCACACTGGAACCCTTCCAGCGATTCTCCCCAGGATCGGTTGATACCGTCTCACTACAACTAGTGAGAATCCTAACATCCAATTAAATCTATCTTATAGATCCAAAATCCAGGATTTAGTATGTATCACTTTAATCCTATATGGAGAATCATTGTGATAAGCGGAGATTGATCGAGCGTAGCATAGGAAACTCCTTCCCTATCAAGAGTATGTCATCCACGTACTCTACGAGGATCGTCACCATACTCCCTTCTACCTTTATGTTTGTACAAGGTTCATCTACCATTTTGATGATGTCAAACTCTTTGACTACTTCATCAAAACAGACGTTCCAACTCCGCGATGCCTGCTTTATCTTATAAAGCATCTTGCACACGTTTCCGCTGCTCCCACTGTCTACGAAGCCCTCTGGCTGTGTACTTATAGACGCTCTCTTCTAAATCATCATTTAGAAAAGCAGTCAAGACACCCAACCACCAGATATCGCAGTCATGGTATGTAGCCGTGGCAAGTGGGATCTGGATGGACTTAAGCATAGCTACTTGAAAAGGTATCATCATGATCCACGCCTGGTCTTTGACGAAAACCTTTAACAAGTCTAGCTTTGAAAGTCTCAACTTTTCCATTTACACCAAGTAATCTTCTCAAGATATACTTGCTCCTGATGGGGATTTAACCCTTCAGATATAGCAACCAAAGTCCATACTTTGTTGGTGTATAAGGATTCCATCTCAGATCGCTAAGCATCCAGCCATTCTTACAGAGTCTTACTCTCGATGGCCAGCTCGAAACTAGTTGGGTCATCATCTCATGATGCAATCCTCGCTCCCACTGTCATAGAGAAACCGAAGTATCTCTCAGGTGGGTGAGGAACCCTACTAGATCGGCGGAGAGGCTGAGGTTCGTTGGTATCTACTGAATCCCTTGGTTCTATCAAATCATCTGCTGTAGTTCGTATAGCTGGAACACTTCCAGTTCTACATAACAGACCTTGCCTCGAGCTTGTCCGGATTTTGCTTTTAGACATAGGCCGGACAACCCTAAATCTTAACTAACTTAAGACATAGGTTCTTCCCTTTCCACATCACATATGAAATGGTAGGCAACTAATTTGATTCGAACCCTATTCAATAGGTATGCAGCTTCTCAAGTGCATAACACCCAAAAGGAAAAAGGTAACTCAGTATTACTCATCATAGAGCACACCTTATCACATAGGGTGTGATTGCTCCGCCCCGATATACCATCGTGCTATGGTGTATGCGGAGGAGTAATGCTGAGAGAGAATCTCATTCTCCTTTAGAATAGTCCAGTATTTCCGTGCTCAAGTATTCTCCTCCTTGATCTCATCATAGGACATAATACTTATACCCGTATTTTGGTTCTCTACTTCTAACTTATATTCCGTGAATATCTCAAAAGGTTCGGACTCATGTTTCAGCAGGAACATATGACTGAATCTTGAGAGATTATCAGAGAACGTAATGAAGTATAAAGAACCAGTCCTGGCATGTGTAGACAGGGGACCTGTATATATCAACATGTATCATCCCAAGAGTTCACTAACTCTTTCTCTGTTTCCAGTAAACGGAGCTATGGTCATCTTATCTTTGTGACATGACTGGCGAGTTTCACAAGATATAAATTCAAACTGATTTAAATATACATCTATATGTAACTCTAGCTAGTCGGGTCACATTGATATGACCTAGTCTACAATGCCTCAAGAAGAATTCGTTCATTTCTGAACTCTTCCTCTTGTGTGTGTTCTGTATACCAAGAACTGTAGTTTGATTTAGAACATCAATGCTTTTAGATAACGTGCCTGATCCGATCAACTTTTGATATAGGAAATGTTCAAAACATTATCCAACAATACAAAATTTTATCGTTTCTTTACTAATAAAGAGATAGATATGATTTTGTATATCAGGTTCGTTATCTAACAACATTCGTTCAGAATCAATGTATTGGTAATACAGGACGACAGTGACCGACAGACTTGGCTGCAACTCTTGCCCCGTTTTCTGCCTCATGAAACTTATCACCCGTTCTCAGTTCTTTACCTATCTGTAGCCCTATGTAACAGATTACATATGTGGGATCCTGATCCGGTATCATATACCCAGGACGTAAAGGATACTGAGAAACAGTTCTGTATAATGAACAAACCCGAAGATGATGCATCAGCATGCACTCTCTTCGTTTGGGCGGCACGGGAATTCTGGTAATCCCCAATTTCCTGCTCTGTCTTATAACAATTATAAGTTGGAGTGGGACCAACGTTCCCCAGCTCAGTATAACAAGCGGGTTCGGTCAATATTCCGTATTATTATCTTGATTAAGGCGTGATATGGTCGCTACCAGGAGAGAGAGAGAAGAAAACACTCAGCGTGCGCTCTGTCAAGAATAGATTGGTTTTTATTTTATCTAATCAGGATGGCTCCCACTGCTTTTTATCAAATCTTCCTTCAAACCCTAAAAGGAAAGACTAGCCGGGATTAATTACACACTACAAGTTCGCCAATCTTTCAGCCAGGCCAGTGTCGGTACTTTGAGGGAGGTCCCCCGTGCTTTCGCACGAACCTAATTAATGTAAACCTCGTTTTCCCAGAGGCGTAACCCCGTTGACACCTTTCTAGACACCTACTTGATCGGCTAATTGTAATGTATAAAACTCTCCCAGGAGTAACACTTACTCGCAGCGGGTATCGGGATCCAACTATCTCATAGAAGGTATGCAATCTCATTGCAAATTTCAACACTTGAAATTCCCGATAATATTTTGCCCCTAGCACCCTATGACCTTGACGGAGGTCAACAAACCATAGGCTACTAGTCAAGTTCAACCCGTCATTTCTTGATCGAATTAAACCCACCCGCACGACCCTTGACGGAGGTCAACAAGGCCGCACGACTACCCTAACTCAATCTGCATCATATGCATAAGCAGATAAATACTGGTTAGCTACCGCACACTGCGCCTTGACGGAGGTCAACAAACGCAGCACGAATACTAAACAGCACTTATCTGAAATGACGGAGGGCTACGACAGGTTTTTCTGAAAACCTATTGCGTAATGAACTTGATATCGTTGTAGGATCGAATGAATTTGAAATGGAGTGCTTTTGAGGCTTTTCTAGTTTTGCTAAAGGAGTCACTCCCGGTGAAGGGATCGTCGGTCCTTTCCTCGTCGAATGAGGTGCGGGATATATCATATATATCACTGTGCAAAGCAAAAACACTTAAAAGCAATCAAAAGACAAACCGAGTGTGTAGCATCTGCCAGTTATTGCTAAAGGAGTCACTCCCGGTGAAGGGATCTCGGTCCTTTCCTCATCGAATAAGGTGCAGGATATATCGCATATACCGCTGTGCAAAGCAAGAACTGTAGCTACCTGTTTTATTTTGAAATTTGATTCTACAACATCTTAGGTTTCTTTTATTTCATTAATCACATTAATGAAGTCCCATCATTTAAGTACCTAAACATCACAGATAGATATGACGTACACTTATGCCATCCGCATTCGCCTCGATGTCCCCTCGTGCACCGTTAGGTTAGGTAACTAACGGCAGAGCAGGGCAGGGCTAGCGCGGGTGTAAAACATAAGTAACGTCTATATAATATATCATATATACTATATACTATATCCATCACAGAAACATCACATGATCTCATCACAGATATCGCAGCAGAAGAATCATATGAAATATTGGATATACTAGGACGTCCGTGTTTTCAATACGAGCCAGTATAAAACACGGATTCCACGGTCGTGATGAATAGCCAAACCCACACCCCTAGACCCCTACGAGAGCGGCAAGCAACCCTACCAATTCTAGAGTTAGGAGACCCGGACTCGACTCCTCGAGTTGATCTCCCACTGGACTCCAGAACCCGGTTACTTATGCCCTCCTCCTTGGGTCTATCCTAGTGCGGAAAAGTAAATAATATACAACAGGTGACAACTCCCGCAACCTGGAAGCGCCCCAATAAAAGAATATTACATACAAGTTTTTACATGAATGAAAATGAAAAACACTCATCTCACATAAAAACCCCCGGCTATTCAAACACGACGATCCAATATAACATATCCAGCAATACATAACATCACATGTCATCAACGTAAGTAAATATGTCCATCCCAATTGTCGTTGACATATAGCAACGAAACCGGCGATATCACATATTACACTTACGGTCACAGAAAAGAAAGTGTAAAACTACAACAGTTGGAATCCGCAACCACCTCAGACATCGTATGCCTGACCAAATGAATTACTTAGACATCGCATGCCTAACAATTATAAACCCCGCATTTTAGTCTCAAAATCGAAAACACTTTTCAATATTAAGTCGGGCAATTCAACAAGATTCCCGACATCCTGATCGAATACTCGTCGCAAACTTCAGTAGACGGCTGCACCCCCGATACCGTCGACGAAGTGCACCAAGGCGGAACACCGCTACCGCGAGCACCCGAACGGATGCTTTCGGCGACGGGGTTCTCCTACAGTCACTTGGTCGGGGCTATGGAGTGAAGCTGTTTATTAAGTTTATCCGGCGAGTATCCGCGTACGCTACGTGATTGCAACGGACTTTTGATCACATCAAAATTCCGTGGCAACCGATCAAGTGAGACTAAACTGCTACGTTTATAACATTCATTCAGTTATCTCATAACTTTTTGTGAATTCCAATTATTGTATCCCATTCCAGATAAACAGAAAATGTTAAACTTTTCGATCGAACAATCGAACACCCAAGTTTTCCCGAAACAGATCAACACATGAAACAAGTCTAACAACATTCCGTTCGTGCCTCAGTACCAACGATCCAGCCGTAGAAGGGTCAAGCCAACGCCTCACATGTGGCACGCCGTACTGCCCCAAACCCGAAGGTTCAAAGGGCAGTTCAAGACGGTCACATAATCGAGTTAAGGTTTGTGTCTTCTAGAGGGACCATCGAGTTACTTGCACTACTTAGAACGTCGTTAAACTACGGAAAAATCCAACACTTGGAAATTTCCCGACAGGGGAAAAGTTGGGTATTTATATCCGGTCGAACTTTTTAACATATTCTAAAATTTATCCGGAAAGCCACACAGACAAAATCTGATAAACCCGATCGAATCATCGAAGCTCAAAAACATTCCAGATTATTCAACACTTGAATAAAATTTTAAAAATATCCAGAGAACTCAGCACAGTGAAATAGGAGTTACTGTGCAAACTAACCCACACAAAACGACAAAACGGCCGCGCTTTCGCCGCACGAGCAATGCTCGTGCCGCGGAAGCGCGGCTCTTTTATGTAATTAGGGCTACGGGTTGTACAGTTACTCTTATATTTTCCTGCATGGTTTTATGAATATTTTTAATGTGGAAAAATGCACTGTTTTGAAAAAAGTACAGAGAGCATATATGTTTTGGAATTCCGGGTTCGATCGGACTTCAATTTCCGTCTGGACTTCGCCTAAGGCTCTAGCTAGGCTCTGATACCACTGCAGGGTTCCTAGGCACTCTAGTGAGGTCTCCCAAGCCATCAACCATGGCAATTTCAAAAATTATGGTGCCTACAAACCCTAAAGTACGGATCGTTTGCTAGATATCTAGGCGAACAAGAACTAGTTAACAGTTAACTAAATAAAATACGGAAATACAACCTTTGTAGATCCGGTGCTCCACCTCCATAGCTCCGCAACGAGGTCCTCTCCGCTGTCCAAATCAAATCCGGGCTCTAGGATCGGCTTCGTCGGAGAATGGGCAAGCTAGGTCGTCGATGTCCATGCCGAAGATGATCTACGTCGAGGCATCGATGAATCAAGCTCCACCTTCACCAAACCCTAAAATCTTGTGAAGGAAACACACTCTACTACTTGGCAAGAGGTAGAGGATGAAGAAATAGGAATTGGGTTAACTTTAGAATTGGATTTCTCACTCATATCCAACAATCACCATTGATGGACTTTGCTTTTCTTCACTTGAAGAATGAAGAAGAAGAAGAAAGATATTATGATAAGTTATTAGAAAATGAAAAGAAAATGAATTCTTATCATAATTCTAACCATGGTCAAGTGTAGAGAATGAATCATGGTTAGTGTGAATGGTTAGGGTTAAGGATGAGATAAGTATGGTTGACTTTATCAAAGCTTCATGAAGCTTCAACTAAACTCCAAATCTAGCAACCATTCTTTTCTCTTTTCTTTTTATTTTCCAAAGTGAATAAACAAATAAATAAATGAATAAATAAGTAATGGAAAATAAAACCCTAATCATTCTTTTAACCATGGTTTATTCTTTGCACTTAACCAAGTAAACTTGTATCATCAAACATGATACAATCAAGTGCACAAAATCATATCGCATATGTAATGTGCACACCCGAGCGAGAAAATCCATCTTAAGTAAACCGATACTAGTTGATGCAAAGCAATATATCAAATATATAAATATGCATTAAATCATTAAATCAACACTTGATTCAATGATCCGGTCATGCGCACATAACCGACTGGTATCAAATATATCGGCTTATCGAATCAACGCTTGAATCGATAACTAGGTTATATCGCATACAACCATTCGATATATTTATCGCGAGAATAGAATACGGTATCACATACACGCATTATTCTCGGTCCCGCACATATCTCATATGCGCTCCTATTTCATTTCGCTTGAACCAGGAAACCTCTGTGTAGGACTCTAAAGACTCGTCAATACGCCGGCAGCGGATGATGATCATATCAAACATCCACAAGCCGCAAGCGGTCTGCTAAACGTAACGGCCACCCGGGTATTGAGCGATCTGAAGATCGACGAGCAAGCCCGCTCACACTCCAGTGAATCCGACCAGTAACACTACCGTACAGTCCGGTCTGATCGTCTGATATGTCGCATATCTCGCCTAGGGGTGGTAAACGTCAGACCCCAATAGCTCAATAAGTCGTGTCGATATGAGGCTCATAACGGGTTGAGAAACTACTGGTAACACTTACCAGCAATTCTCTGAGCAGCCCTGGCCAGGGACTTCCTGTTATAGCCGATCGAACACAGTGCAACATCAACCCCCATATACCGGGAGAGACGAATCCCCTCCTATCGCTCATTGCCTCCATGTGACTCGGGACTGTACCCAAAAACCACCGTTTTGCACGCCCTCTTGGACGTGGTAAGATGGAAATCAAAGCACAGTGGGAACCACACAAGACTCTATGACGATCTCGGGTCAACAGACTACTCTGTACCAGTGTCACCAGAGAACTGCCATCTGACGTGAGGTATAATACCATCTGGGAGTTCTCGGCGAGTCCGTCCAGTGTACCCAGTCTCTACTGAGCACCCGTATATCATCTCCGATGTCAAACACCAATGGATATGGGATCATCCATCGCCCATCTGTATGGGTCGAGAAGGTATACGCTAGTCTACTCTGGTGTATCGATGCCCCGTCTCGATACACCCTCGACTAGGGACTTTGAAGGATGTACTTATAGACTACCATGTCCCCACTAGTATGATCTGCATCACAGTCCAGGTAGTCAAGTACAGATCCTAAGGGCTTTACCAACATGTAACAGAGAGACAATCAGCATACACGTTAAGGTAAAGAGTAACCAGATAGCATACTATCATGTCGAGCAAGAAAGTCCTCCCTATATATGTCCCAGCATCCACTACAATATACATCCCATGTACAGTAATGGCCTCTAGGGCATACATATAACTAACAGAGAGCACTCTACTACTTAAGTCGAGTTCTACTGGGGGCAGAAAGCAACTACTCCCCCATTGAAAAACATTGCCTGGCGTTGATCTTCGCGATAACAAAGCTTAGGCACTATACATTGGCGCATGAGGTCCGTCTCATTTCAAGGGTGGACCCCCTTAAATACTTGATGTCAAAGGCCATATTGACGGGACGACTCGCTAAATGGGCCCTACTCTTGATGGAGTTTTCAATAACGTATCAACCTCTCAAAGCAGTGAAAGGCCAGGCCATCGCCGACTTCCTCGCTGAGCATCCCATACCCGCCAATTCTCCTCTAAATTGCGATCTTCCAGACGAACATGCGTTTGATGCGATCGACGGTGGTGATACCCGATGGGAGCTCTATTTCGATGGAGCATCTTCCGTAAAGAAGCGCAAACAAAGTACCCCTATAATCAAATCGGGGGTAGGACTCATCTTTGTAACTCCACAAGGAGGGATAATGCGCTTCGCTTTCTCCTTAACAGAGCCTAGGACAAACAATGAAGCCGAATACGAAGCTTTGATAGCGGGCCTTGAGATCGCCATTGACATGGGAATTAAAAACCTCCTCATATACGGGGATTCTCAACTGGTCGTTAGTCAAGTAAACGGCGACTACCAAACGTGCAAACCGGAGTTGGTGAAGTACGGTGAAAAGGTTCAACAACTGTTGACCCAAATTCCCTCCTATACTTTGGAGAACATACCACGTGCGGAAAACAGCAAAGCGGACGCACTGGCCAAACTTGCTAAAGAATTGGCTGACGAGAACCTCGAGGACGTTAGAATCATGGTACAAAGCCGTCGAGTGCTTGCTCCATCAGAAATATCTCCGGAATCATCCGAAGAAAAAGGGGCGAGCGAGCAGACGACCCTGCAAGTAAAAGATTAGAAAAATGCCGAGGATTGGAGAGAAGTCTTCATAGACTACTTTAAATCCCACCGAATGCCTGAAGAAGCGTCCACGAGACATCAGCTCATAAAACGAGCTCTGTCTTTCGCCTTCGTCAATAATACTCTGTACAAAAGGTCATTTGATTCTCTGTGGCTGAGATGCTTAGGACCTGACGAAGCGAAAAGGGTCGTCCAGGAAGTTCACGACGGACTCTGCAGTTCTCACCAAGCAGGCCCAAAGATGAAGTTGAAGATCAAACGGATGGGCTACTACTAGCCCACAATGATTCAGGATTGCTTCGAATATGCGAAGCAATACCACTCATGCCAAATTCATGGGGACTTCATCCATCAGCATCCGAATCCATTACATCCAACGGTGGCTAGCTGGCCATTCGAAATGTGGGGGACTGATATAGTCGGCCCCATCGAACCAGCATCGTCTAGAGGACATCGTTTCATCCTAGCAACGACTGACTACTTCTCTAAATGGGCAGAAGCAGTACCGTTAAGAGAAGTGAAGACGGAAAATATCCTCCACTTCTTCAAGACGCATGTCATATATCGGTTTGGAACGCCAAGGCGAATCATCTCCGATAACGGGCCAGCTTATAGAAGCCACAAGATCAATCGCTTTGCACAGCAGCACAATATAGACTGGAGATATTCCTCGGTTTATAATCCGCGAGCCAATGGTCTAACTGAAGCCTTCAACAAGACCCTGACAAAGATCATAAAGAAAACGGTGTCCTGAAATAAGAAAGACTGGCACGAAAGACTGCAAGAAGCTCTTTGGGCGTATCGAACTACGTTCAAGACGGCCACGAACACAACGCCGTACGCGTTGGTATTTGGGACGGAAGCAGTACTCCCCCTCGAGATAGAATTACCCTCTTTACGAGTGGCAGTCCACCACGAGCTAACGGGCGAAGAGAATGCTCACCTTCGGCTTGAGGAGCTTGACGCCCTTGATGAAACCCGGCTCGTAGCACAGCAAAATCTGGAAGCTTATAAAGCAAAGATGACGCGCTCATATGAAAAATTGACCCGACCAAGGACATTCCGCCAAGGCGAACTCGTGCTAGTGGTCAAAAGGCCTATGATCCCCAATCGCGCCAAGCGGGGAAAATTCGAGCCAAACTATGAAGGCCCATACATCATAGATAAGGTCTACCATGGTGGGGCCTACTTACTCATGGACATGCACGGTGAAAGGCCTTTCAGACCAATAAACGGTCGCTTCCTAAAGAAATACTACGCTTAATGAGCCACAGCCTAGGTCAATGATAGATGAAGACGACTATGTCCGCTCTCTATCTTCCTAAGCTCAAGCTTTATAAGCAGTAGCCAGCCTCTCAACGCCGGACCGAAATGTCCTTAAACTAATAGCGGACCGAAATGTCCTTAAACTAATAACGGACCGAAACGTTTTTAAACTAATTCCGCAGCATCCTTAGGCTGACGAGATGAATAAAAAAAATAATAAATAAAGAAAAAATATAATAAATAAAAACGGTATGTCCATAAGCAAAATGGGCACGGATGAAAACCCGAAAGGGCTCCGTGAGTAAAAACAGCAGGGCAACCGGCGAGTGTTCGTGAAAACCCGAAAGGGCGCGACCTCGTAAAAAAAAAGAGAGAAAAAGAAAATAAAAAGAATAAAAAAAACGGTACGTCCATAAGCAAAATGGACACGGATGAAAACCCGAAAGGGCTCCGTGAGTAAAAACAGCAGGACTACCGGTGAGTGTTTGTGAAAACCTGAAAGGGCGCAACCTCGTTAAAGGACACTTACAGGGTCCTCTCGACCTTGTAAGGAGAGACCACCTGCGTGAGATCCTTACGACTCACAAGGGAGCAACACACTTAGGGATCCCCACGATTCCTAGGGAGAAAATACACTCGCGAGATCCTCACGACTCGTGAGGAGAACTCTCTTATGGGACCCTCACGGCTCATAAGATTTGAAAGTCTTAAGTCACAGAGACCTAAACCTGTGCTTAAGCAAACCCCCACAAACTTCCAATATTGCCCTACAAGTGGCTCAATACTGACCCTTGTATACAATCCACGGGCGCGAATAAACATTTCCCTAACCAAGTCTCATCCGTGACTGGGGATATGTTCGTATGGTGAGCGACCCTTGTAAGTCCTCTCAATTTACAAGGAGAAAACACTCCTGTAGGATCCTTACGACTTACAGAGGAACATGCACTTAGGAATCCTCATGATTCCTAAGGAGAAGATACACCTACAAGATCCTCACGACTTGTAGGGAGAAATACCTTTGTGAGACCCTTACGGCTCATAAAGTCAAAAGCCTTAGTCGACAGGACTTTAACCCTGCTCGTTAAGCCACCCTTGTTCGACATCAACAGAGGCAGATGATGATTCGCTCCTGGCAATATCCCAGTTGTAGCGGTGTTGATGCCGAAATCGGTTTACGGCGGAAAGCCAGTAGGCCGCACATGCATACAAAATAGCCGAAATGATTGGGCAACTTGCAATAAAAAGCAGCGAGTAAAAATGTATGCATGCAAAATAGCCGAAATGATTGGGCAACTCGCAATAAAAAGCAGCGAGTAAAAATAAAATAAATAGCCGAAATGATTGGGCAACTCGCAATAAAAAGCAGCGAGTGAAAACAAAATAAATAGCCGAAATGATTGGGCACCGCGAAAAATAGCCGAAATGATTGGGCAATCGCGACCTTCGCGATATAAAAGCTGAAATGATAGAGCGTCGCGGAGATAAAAC
Source organism: Agapanthus africanus (assembly GCA_030015575.1). Classification (NCBI taxonomy): domain Eukaryota; kingdom Viridiplantae; phylum Streptophyta; class Magnoliopsida; order Asparagales; family Amaryllidaceae; genus Agapanthus; species Agapanthus africanus. The sequence continues at coordinate 142,808,762 of CM057349.1, forward strand.
AAAAAAAAATGATGATAAAACTTTGGCCCTACAGTTAAGATCACATCGATCCCTGTATACAATCCAAGGGCGTAAACAAAGAGGGAACCATACTTTCCCAACAGGCTCCGCCAGAAGACGAAGCCAAATCTCGACGGTTCAGTCCAACTCTGAAGAAACCAGTGTCTTCAGCAAACTCCTCGACTCACGGATACAAACACTCCTTGACGAGAGCCTCCTGATCCGCGTCGACTCGCAGAGCCACCAGTGCCTCCGTGGGAAATCTTCGACTCATTTCAAACCCCAAGGAAACAAATAATCCTTGGCGCTTGGGAAACAAATAATCTCTAGCAAACTCCTCGACTCACGGATACAAACACTCCTTGACGAGAGCCTCCTGATCCGCGTCGACTCGCAGAGCCACCAGTGCCTCCGTGGGAAATCTTCGATTCGTTTCAAACCCTAAAGAAACAAATAATCCTTGGCGCTTGGGAAACAAATAATCCCTAGCAAATTCCTCGACTCACGGATACAAACACTCCTTGACGAGAGCCTCCTGATTCGCGTCGACTCGCAGAGCCACCAGCGCCTCCGTGGGAAATTCTCGACTCGTTTCAAACCCCAAGGAAACAAATAATCCTTGGCGCTTGGGAAACAAATAATCCCTAGCAAATTCCTCGACTCACGGATACAAACAATCCTTGACGAGAGCCTCCTGATTCGCGTCGACTCGCAGAGCCACCAGCGCCTCCGTGGGAAATTCTCGACTCGTTTCAAACCCCAAGGAAACAAATAATCCTTGGCGCTTGGGAAACAAATAATCCCTAGCAAACTCCTCGACTCACGGATACAAACACTCCTTGACGAGAGCCTCCTGATTCGCGTCGACTCGCAGAGTCACCAGTGCCTCCGTGGGAAATTCTCGACCCGTTTCAAACCCCAAAGAAAACAAATAATCCTTGGCGCTTGGGAAACAAATAATCCCTAGCAAACTCCTCGACTCACGGATACAAACACTCCTTGACGAGAGCCTCTTGATTCGCGTCGGCTCGCAGAGAAACTAGTATCTCCGCGGGAAATTCCCGATTCGTCTCAACATGCAAATGAAGCCTCAGGCAGCAGGGACTAGAAAACTTGCTTCCTGAACAATGGGACCCTGCAAGTCAATCCAAAATGGTCTCTTGCATACTATTCACGGGTCTCACTCTCCAAAGTCGAATTTCGACGAGGAGGGAAACAACCGCTTGTAGGTCCTCTCGACTCGTAAGAGGGAAAAATTCTCTTATAGGATCCTTACGACTTATGAGAGAAAACCACACTTAGGAATCCTCACGATTCCTAAGGAGAAAACCCACCTACGAGATCCTCTCGATCCGTAGGGAGAAAAGTCTCTATGAGACCCTCACGGCTTATAGAGTTGAAAAGTCCTAGGCAGCAGATCCGAACCTGCGGCCTAAGCCATCGCTATTTCTTAAGAAAGTCAGGATGCTCGTTCTAATCATCCGTCAACCATGTTTGCTAAAGTAATATGCTGATAGTAAAAAAAAGAAAAGACGGAGAAAATGACACATTAAAAAAAAAAAGAGGTGTATCTTTTATTCATAAACTTGATTGGGTACAGGATACATTATGTCAAAGAATAAAAATATATATATATATATATACATTCTCTTATCTACAATTACAAATGATACAAAGAAGGATAGCTATTGAGGAGGAAGTGTCTTTAGTAAATCCACAAGTTGCTCTCGCACTTCCTTCAGCGCCTCCTCCTGAGCGGCTGCCGCGGCCACCTCCGCTTCCACCCGGGCTCGCTGCTGCAAGAAAGATGAAAGTTGCTCCTCCGCCGCTTTCTAGGCTGCTTCCTGGCTGGGTGCATCTCGCTCGACAACGTCAAGTTGTTGCCTCAACGATAACCCTCGGAAAGACATTGCAGAAAACCCTCAAAGACAACCTTCAGCCGTGCGGCGTTGGCGTCCACTTGAGCATGCAGTTGGGCAGACTTGCTCAAAGTCTCACCACGCTCCTTACGCCTTGAAATGACTCCTTGTTCGAGATGGCAGAAGTAAGGAGCGCTTTGCTCAATCCACACTGTTCTTTGATTACTGGCAGCCAAGGTCTCGAGAGCGGGACGCAGTGACTCCAACTGATATAGGCGACCCTCGATCTCCCTATAATGGTTAACCAAGGATGCGATGACGCCCTCATCATGAAAGATCACGAGTATTGCTAGGATCGGGTTAACCACCATAGCGAAGTCTGCGGCAGATGTAGGAGTTTCGACGTCGAGTTCCTCGACGTAGTCACTCAACATGCGCAGACTATTCGCGGCGCCTTTTGAAGACAGACTCCTCAGATAAAGACCCGCCGGCATTGTAATACGAGGCTCGAAGGGCGCCGAGGCTGGAACGACAGCTGAAAAGAAACAGGATACGATCAGATAACAGTTCTGAAAATAAAGAAGGGTGGATTTATCAATGTGATAGTCGCTGTACCAGCGGAGGCAGGTGGCAGGTCCGGAAGGGTCGGCAGCATAGCCCGTCTTTCATCCCCTCCTTCGATTTGTAACACTGCAGTCGAGATGAGACAAAAGGGTTTAGAAGTAATCCCATCAATGAAAAAAGAAGGATATCATTGGAAATCATACTCACCAACGTATCCAGAGGTAGAAGCGAGCTCGGATGGGAAGGAGAAGTGTGGGAGCAACATCTGATATACATGATCAAAGAGCACTCCTGAAGAAACACGACAATATGACTTTAGTACACGAATTATATGTCTGAAGTATAGGATTAATAAATTGCAAACCCATACCTTCTAACATCTTAGATGGTATGAGAGAGGGTTGAGAGGTGACCACCGCCAAAGCAGTTGTTGAAGGCGCTCCCTCAAGCAGTGGAGCATCAGCACTGGCTGCACCTGCGTTACAACAAATGCGGATTTGTCAGAAAGAATTGTAAGATAAAAAAGGTAGCAACTTGGGATTTACCTGATGAGCTGCCGGCTGAAACGGAGGCGATTCCCTCCTCTATTGACATGAGACTGTTAGTTATATGTATGCCCTAGAGGCCATTGCTATACATAGGATGTATATTGTAGTGGATGCTGGGACATATATAGAGAGGACTTTCTTGCTCGACATGATAGTATGCTATCTGGTTGCTCTATACCTTAACGTGTACACTGATTGTCTCTCTGTTACATGTTGGTAAAGCCCTTAGGATGTGTACTTGACTACCTGGACTATGATGCGGATCATACTAGTGGGGACATGGTAGTCCATAAGTACATCCTTCAAGGTCCCTAGTCGTGGGTGTATCGAGACGGGGCATCGATATACCAGAGTAGACTAGCGTATACCTTCTCGACCCATACAGATGGGCGATGGATGATCCCATATCCATTGGTGTTTGACATCAGAGATGATATACGGGTGCTCAGTGGAGACTGGGTATACTAGACGGACTCGCCGAGAACTCCCAGATGGTATTATACCTTATGTCAGATGGCAGTTCTCTGGTGACACTGGTACAGAGTAGTCTGTTGACCCGAGATCGTCATAGAGTCTTGTGTGGTTCCCACTGTGCTTTGATTTCCACCTTACCACGTCCAAGAGGGCGTGCAAAATGGTGGTTTTTGGGTACAGTCCCGAGTCACATGGAGGCAATGAGCGATAGGAGGGGATTCGTCTCTCCCGGTATAGGGAGTTGATGTTGCGCTGTGTTCGATTGGCTATAACCGGAAATCCCTGGCCAGGGTTGCTGAGATTTACTGGTAAGTGTTACCAGTAGTTTCTCGAATTGTTATAGACCTCATATCGACACGACTTATCGAGCTATTGGGGTCTGACGTTTACCACCCCTAGGCGAGATATGCGACATATCAGACGATCAGACCGGACTGTACGGTAAGTGTTACTGGTTGGATTCACAGGAGTGTGAGCGGGCTTGCTCGTCGATCTTCTGATCGCTCAATACCCGGGTGGCCGTTACGTTTAGCAGACCGCTTGCGGCTTGTGGGTGTTTGATATGATCATCACCTGCTGCCGGCGTATTGACGAGTCTTTAGAGTCCTACACAGAGGTTTCCTGGCTCAAGCGAAACGAAATAGGAGCGCATATGAGATATGTGCGGGACCGAGAATAATGCGTGTATGTGATACCGTATTTCATTCTCGTGATGAATGTGTCGAATGGTTGTATGCGATATAACCTAGTTATCGAATCAAGGATTGATTCGATAAATCGATACATTGTATACTAGTCGGTTGTGTGCGACATGACCGGATCATTGAATCAAGTGTTGGTTTAATGATTTAATGCATAATTATATATTTGATATATTACTTTGCATTAACTAGTATTGGTTCACTTTAAATGGATTTTCTCACTTGTTTGTGCACATTGTATATGTGATATATTTTTGTGCACAAGTTTGTATCATGTTTGATGATGCATGCTAACTTGGGTTTGTGTAAAGGTTAAACCATGGTTGTGTAATGGTTAGAGTTTTCATTTTCTTATATATTTATTTATTTATTTATTCTTTTTGGAAAATGAAAAGCATAAAGAGAAAATGGTGGCTAACTTTGTTTGTTGTTGAAGCTTCATAAAGCTTTGACTAAGTGACCATTTTGTCTCATGCTTAACCCTAACCATTCCACTTAACCCTAGTTTATTCTCTACACTTGACCATGGTTTGCTTATGATAAGTATTCATTTTTCTTTTCTATTTGAATATACTTATCATAACAATATTCATTCTTCTTCTTCTTCTTCTTCAAGAAGAAAACCTTGCTCCATCAATGGAAACTTGAGCAAATGAGTGAGAAATCCAATTCTAAAGTGAACCCACCTCCTATTTCTTCATCCTCTACCTCTTGCCAAGTAGTATAGGGTGTTTTCTTCACAAGTTTCATGACTTGGTGAAGTTGGAGCTTGATCTTGTGATGCCTCGACGTAGATCATCTACGGCACGAAGCCGACGACCTTGCCCGCCCATTTCTCCGATGAAGCCGACGCTAGAGCCCGGGATTCCATTTGGACAGCGAGGAGACTTCATTGCGGAGCTATGGAGGTGGAGGACCGGATCTACAAAGGTTGTATTTCCGTTCTTTTAGTATATTGTTAACTAGTTGCATGTGTTCGCCTAAATTTCTAGTTAACGATCTAGTCTAGGGTTTCTCGGCACCGTAGAATTAAAAATTGGCATGGTTGATGCCTTGTGAGACCTCATTAGTGTGCCTAGGAACCCTACAGTGGTATCAGAGCCTAGCTAGAGCCTTAGGCGATGCGTAGACGACGTTTGAAACCCGATTGAACATCGAAACCCTAAAGCAATATGCTCTCTGGACTTTTTCTAAAAACTGGGTTTTTTCCAGATTAAAAATGCTTAAAAAATTCAGCAGGGAATTATATGAATTATGGTGCAAAAATTACCCCATGAAGTGTATATTGTGCGGCGGAACCGCGGCAGAAGCTTGGCTTCTGCGGCGGTTCCGCAGCAATATGATGACGTCAGCCCTTAAAAGTTGCACAGTAATTCATGTTTTCAGGTGCTGAGTTTTCTGGGAATTTTTAATATTTATTCAAGAGTTGAATTTTCTGGGGTTGTTTTGGGGATTCGATGATTCGATCGAATTATCTGATTTTGTCTATGTGGATTCCGGATAATTTTTGAATATGTTAAAAAGTTCGACCGGATATAAATACCTAATTTTTCCCCTGTCGGGAAATTTCCAAGTGTTGGATTTTTCCGTAGTTTAATAACGTTCTAAGTAGTGCAAGTAACGCAATGGACCCTCTAGAAGACAACAAACCTTAACTCGATTATGTGACCGTCTTGAACTGCCCTTTGAACCTTAGGGTTTGGGGCAGTACGGCGTGCCACATGTGAGGCGTTGGCTTGACCCTTCTACGGCTGGACCGTTGGTACTGAGGCACGAAGTGAATGTTTTTAAACTTATTTCATGTGTTGAGCTGTATCGGGAAAACTTGGGTGTTCGATTGTTCGATCGAAAAGTTTAACATTTTCTATTTATCCGGAATGTGATACAATAATTGGAATTCACAAGTAGTTATGAGATAACTGAATGAATGTTATAAACATAGCACTTTAGTCTCACTTGATCGGTTGCCACGGAATTTTGATGTGATCAAAAGTCCGTCGCAATCACGTAGCGTATGCGGATACTCGCCGGGTAAACTTAATAGACAGCCTCACTCCATAGCCCCGACCAAGTGACTGTAGGAGAACCCCATCGCCGAAAGCATCCGTCCGGGTGCTCACGGCAGCGGTGTTCCGCCTTGGTGCACTTCGTCGACGGCGTCGGGGGTGCGGCCGCCTACTGAAGTTTGCGACAAGCATTCGATCAGGATGTCGGGAATCTTGTTGAATTGCCCGACTTTATATTGAAAAGTGTTTTCGATAATGAGACTAAAATGCGGGGTTTATAATTGTTAGGCATGCGATGTCTAAGGAATTCATTTGTGTTGGCATGCGATGTCAAAAGAGGTTGCGGATTCCAACTGTTGTAGTTTTACACTTTCTTTTCTGTGACCGTAAGTGTAATATGTGATATCGCCGGTTTCGTTGCTATATGTCAACGACAATTGGGATGCGCATATTTACTTACGTTGATGACATGTGATGTTATGTGTTGCTGGATATGTTATATTGGATCGTCGTGTTTGAATAGCCCGGGGGTTTTTATGTGAGATGAGTGTTTTTCATTTTCATTCATGTAAAAACTTGTATGTAATATTCTTTTATTGGGGCACTTCCATGTTGCGGAAGATGTCACCCTTTGTATATTATTTACTTTTCCGCACTAGGATAGACCCAAGGAGGGGAGCACAAGTAACCGGGTTCTGGAGTCCAGTGGGAGACCAACTCGAGGAGTCGAGTCCGGGTCTCCTAACCCTAGAATCGGTAGGGTTGCTTGCCGCTCTCGTAGGAGTCTAGGGGTGTGGGTTTGGCTATTCATCACGACCGTGGAATCCGTGTTTTATACTGGCTCGTATTGAAAACACGGACGTCCTAGTATATCCAATATTTCATATGATTCTTCTGCTGCGATATCTGTGATGTGATCATGTGATGTTCTGTGATAGATACAGTATATAGTATATATGATATATTATATAGACGTTACTTATGTTTTACACCCGCGCTAGCCCTGCCCCGCTCTGCCGCTAGTTACCTAACCTAACGGTGCACGAGGGGACATCGAGGCGAATGCGGATGGCATAAGTGTATGTCGTATTTATCTGTGATGTTTAGGTATTTAAATGATGGGACTTCATTAATGTGATTAATGAAATAAAAGAAACCTAAGATATTATAGAATCGAATTTCAAAATAAAACAGGTAGCTACAGTTCTTGCTTTGCACCGCGGTATATATGATATATCCTGCACCTTATTCGATGAGGAAAGGACCGAGATCCCTTCACAGGGAATGACTCCTTTAGCAATAACTGGCAGATGCTACACACTCGGTTTGTCTTTTGATTGCTTTTAAGAGATTTTGCTTTGCACAGTGATATATATGATATATCCCGCACCTCATTCAAAGAGGAAAGGACCGACGATCCCTTCACCAGGAGTGACTCCTTTAGCAAAACTAGAAAAGCCTCAAAAGCACTCCATTTTAAAATCATTTGATTCTACAACGATATCAAGTTCATTACGCAATAGGTTTTCAGAAAAACCTGTCGTAGCCCTCCGTCATTTCAGATAAGTACTAGTTAGTATTCGTGCTACGTTTGTTGACTATGTTAAGGCGTAGTGTGCTGTAGCTAATTAGTGCTTATCTGCATAAGCATATGATGCGATTGGATTAGGGTAGTCGTGCGACTTTGTTGACTATGTTAAGGGTCGTGCGGGTGAGTTTAATTCAATCGGGAAATGACGGGTTGAACTTGACTAGCACTTATGATTTGTTGACTATGTTAAGGTCATATAGCTGCTAGGGGCAAAATATTATCGGGAATTTCAAGTGTTGAAATTTGCAATGAGATTGCATACCTTCTATGAGATAGTTGGATCCCGATACCCACTGCGAGTAAATGTTACTCCTGGGAGAGTTTTGCACATTACAATTAGCCGATCATGTAGGTGTCTAGAAAGGTGTCAACGAGGTTACGCCTCTGGGAAAACGAGGTTTACATTAATTAGGTTCGTGCGAAAGCACGGGGGACCTCCCTCAAAGTACCGACACTGGCCTGGCTGAAAGATTGGCGAACTTGTAGTGTGTAATTAATCCCGGCTAGTCTTTCCTTTTAGGGTTTGAAGGAAGATTTGATAAAAAGCAGTGGGAGCCATCCTGATTAGATAAAATAATAACTAATATATTCTTGCTAGAGCACATGCTGAGTGTTTTCTTCTCTCTCTCTCCAGGTAGCGACTATGTCACGCCTTAATCAAGATAATAATACGGAATTTTGACAGAACCCTCTTGTTATACTGTGCTGGGGAACGTTGGTCCCGCTCCAACTTATAATTGTTATAAGACAGAGCAGGAAATTGGGGATTACCAGAATTCCCGTGCCGCCCAAACGAAGAAAGTGCATATGATGCATCTCCTTCGGGTGTGTTCGTTACACAGAACTGTTTCTCAGTATCCTCTGCGTCCTGGGTATCTGATACCGGAACAGGATCCCAGATATGTAATCTGTTTCATAGGGCTACAGAAAGGCAGAGAACTGAGAACGGGTGATAAGTTTCATGAGGCAGAAAACGGGGCAAGTGTTGCAGCCAAGTCTGTTGGTCACTGTCACCCTGTATTACCAATACATTGATTCTGAACAAATGCTATTAGATACCGAACCTGATATACAAAATCATATCAGTCTCTTTATTAGTAAAGAACTGATAAAATTTTGTATTGATGAATAATGTTCTGAACATTTCCTAAATCAAAAGTTGATCGGTTCAGGCACGTTACCTAAAAGCATTGACGTTCTAAATCAAACTACAGTTCTTAGTATACGGAACACACATAAGAGGGAGTAGTTCAGAAATGAACGGATCCTTCTTAAGTCATTGTAGACTAGGTCATATCAATGCGACCCGACTAGCTAAGTTACATAAAGATGCATATTTAAATCAGTTTGAATTTACATCTTGTGAAACTTGCCATTCCTGTCACAAAGATAAGATGACCATAGCTCTGTTTATTGGAAACAGAGAAAGAGTTAATGAACTCTTGGGACTAATACATGATGATGTATGTAAAGTCTCCTGTCTACACATGCCAGGACTGGTTCTTTATACTTCATTATATTCTCTGATAATCTCTCAAGATTCAGTCATATGTTCCTGTTGGAACATGAGTCCGAACCTTTTGAGATATTCACAGAATATAAGCGAGAAGTAGAGAACCAGAATACGGGTATAAGTATTATGTCCTATGATGAGATCAAGGAGGAGAATACTTGAGCATGGAATTCCTGGACTATTCTAAAGGAGAATGAGATTCTCTCTCAACATTACTCCTCCGTATACACCATAGCACGATGGTATGTCGGGGCGGAGCAGATACACCCTATTTGATATGGTATGCTCTATGATGAGTACTACTGAGTTACCTTTTTCCTTTGGGGGTTATGCACTTGAGAAGCTGCATACCTATTGAATTAGGTTCGAATCAAATCAGTGCCTACCACTTCATATGTGATATGAAAAGGGAAGAGCCCATGTCTTAAGCTAGTTAAGATTTGGGGTTGTCCGGCCTATGTCTAAAAGGCAAAATCCGGACAAGCTCGAGGCAAGGTCAGTTATGTAGAACTGGAAGTGTTTCAGCTATACAAACTACAGCAGATGATTTGGTACAACCAAAGAATTCAGTAGATTCCAACGAATCTCAGCCTTTCCGCTGATCTAGTAGGGTTCCTCACCTACCTGAGAGATACTTCGGTTTCTCTATGACAGTGGGAGCGAGGATTGCATCATGAGATGATGACCCAACTAGTTTTGAGCTGGCCATCAGGAGTGAGACTCTGTAAGAATGGCTGGATGCTTAGCGATCTGAGATGGAATCCTTATACACCAACAAAGTATGGACTTTGGTTGCTATATCTGAAGGGTTAAATCCCCATCAGGAGCAAGTATATCTTGAGAAGATTACTTGGTGTACATGGAAAAGTTGAGACTTTCAAAACTAGACTTGTTAAAGGTTTGCATCATTGACCAGGCGTGGATAATGATGAAACCTTTTCAGTGCCTATGCTTAAGTCCATCCAGATCCTACTTGCCACGGCTACATACCATGACTACGATATCTAGTGGTTGGGTGTCTTGACTGCTTTTCTAAATGATGATTTGGAAGAAAGCGTCTATAAGTACACAGCCAGAGGGCTTCATAGACAGTGGGAGCAGCGGAAACGTGTGCAAGATGTTTTATAGGATAAAGCAGACATCGCGGAGTTGGAACGTCTGTTTTGATGAAGTAGTCAAAGAGTTTGACATCATCAAAATGGTAGATGAACCTTGTATAAACAAAAAGGTAGTAGGGAGTATGGTGGTGATCCTCGTAGAGTACGTGGATGACATACTCTTGATAGGGAAGGAGTTTCCTATGCTACGCTCGATCAATCTCCGCTTATCACAATGATTCTCCACATAGGATCAAAGTGATACCTACTAAATCCTGGATTTTGGATCTATGAGATAGATCTAAATGGATGTTAGGCTACTCACTAGTTGTAGTGAGATGGTATCAGTTGATCCTGGGGAGAATCACTGGAAGGGTTCCAGGGTGATAAAGACGACTGAATGTCAGTCACAGGCATTGTCTTTACCCTTAGTAAAGGGACGGTATGTTGGAAGAGTTCCAAGCTAGATACCGTGGCATACTAGACGATAAAGGCAGGATACATCGCTACTTAAGATCCTACCAAAGAGGCTGTTTGGGTGTATATTGGTTCATGAGATGAACTATGTTCCTCCCATTGTGTGACAATGGAGTTGTGGCTTTTGCCAAGGAACGTAGGTCCCATCAGTGATCCAGACATATTTTAAGGCAGTATCACTTGATCATGGAGATGGTTGATCTCTAAGGGATCGAGGTTAGGAGAGTAGACTCAGAGGACAACACGGCGGATCCACTCACAAAGGCCTATTCCCAGAGAGAGACTCTTATGGGATGGTTGAGTTTGAGATACTACAACCACTGCTAACAGATGGCCCTAGTGCAAGTGGGAGATTGTTAGTTATATGTATGCCCTAGAGGCCATTGCTATACATAGGATGTATATTGTAGTGGATGCTGGGACATATATAGGGAGGACTTTCTTGCTCGACATGATAGCATGCTATCTGGTTGCTCTTTACCTTAACGTGTACACTGATTGTCTCTCTGTTACATGTTGGTAAAGCCCTTAGGATGTGTACTTGACTACCTGGACTATGATGTGGATCATACTAGTGGGGACATGGTAGTCCATAAGTACATCCTTCAAGGTCCCTAGTCGTGGGTGTATCGAGACGGGGCATCGATATACCAGAGTAGACTAGCATATACCTTCTCGACCCATACAGATGGGCGATGGATGATCCCATATCCATTGGTGTTTGACATCAAAGATGATATACGGGTGCTCAGTGGAGACTGGGTACACTGGACGGACTCGCCGACAACTCCCAGATGGTATTATAACTTACGTCAGATGGCAGTTCTCTGGTGACACTGGTACAGAGTAGTCTGTTGACCCGAGATCGTCATAGAGTCTTGTGTGGTTCCCACTGTGCTTTGATTTCCACCTTACCACGTCCAAGAGGGCGTGCAAAACGGTGGTTTTTGGGTACAGTCCCGAGTCACATGGAGGCAATGAGCGATAGGAAGGGATTCGTCTCTCCCGGTATAGGGAGTTGATGTTGCGCTGTGTTCGATTGGCTTTAACCGGAAATCCCTGGCCAGGGTTGCTGAGATTTACTGGTAAGTGTTACCAGTAGTTTCTCGAATTGTTATAGACCTCATATCGACACGACTTATCGAGCTATTGGGGTCTGACGTTTACCACCCCTAGGCGAGATATGCGACATATCAGACGATCAGACCGGATTGTACGGTAAGTGTTACTGGTTGGATTCACAGGAGTGTGAGCGGGCTTGCTCGTCGATCTTCTGATCGCTCAATACCCGGGTGGCCGTTATGTAGGGGTTCCTAGGCACACTAAGAAGGTCTCACAAGGCATCAACCATGCCAATTTCAAAGTTGCAAGTGCCGAGAAACCCTAATACGGATCGTTAACTAGAATTTTAGGCGAAACCGATAACAAGTTAACAACTTAACTATGAGTTAACGAAAATACAACCTTTGTAGATCCGGTGCTCCACCTCCATAGCTCCGCGATGAAGTCTCCTCGCTGTCCAAATCAAATCCCGGGCTCTAGCGTCGGCTTCATCGGAGAAATGGGCGGGCTAGGTCATCGACTACGATGCCGAAGATGATCTACGTCGAGGCATCGCAAGATCAAGCTCCCACTTCACCAAGTCATGAAACTTGTGAAGAAAACACCCTATACTACTTGGCAAGAGGTAGAGGATGAAGAAATAGGAAGTGGGTTCACTTTAGAATTGGATTTCTCACTTGTTTTCATCACTTGCCATTGATGTAGCAAGCTTTTCTTCATGGAAGAAGAAGATCAAGAAGAAGAAGAAGATATATGATAAGTTAATAATAGAATAGAAAAATAATACTTATCATATACTAACCCTTGGTTAAGTGTAGAGAATGAACTAGGGTTAGTGTAAATGGTTAGGGTTAAGCATGAGACAAGAATGGTGACTAAGTCAATGCTTCATGAATCTTCAACTAAAAAACAAACATAGCCACCATTCATTTCTTATATTTTCCAAAAATAAATAAATAAATAAATAAGTAAGAAAAAAGAAAACCCTAATCATTAACTTAACCATGGTTTAATTCTTTACACTTAACCAAGTAAACATGTATCATCAAACATGATACAATCAAGTGCACAAAAATATATCACATATACAACTTGTGATATTCAAGTGAGAAAATCCATTTAAAGTGAACCAATACTAGTTAATGCAAAGTAATATATCAAATATATAGTTATACATTAAATCATTAAATCAACACTTGATTTAACGATCCGGTCATATCGCATATAACCGACTAGTATCCTATGTATCGGCTTATCGAATCAATCCTTGATTCGACAACTAGGTTATATCGCATATAACCAATCGATACATTCATCGCGAGAATGGAATACGGTATCACATACACGAATTATTCTCGGTCCCGCACATATCTCATATGCGCTCCTATTTCGTTTCGCTTGAGCCAGGAAACCTCTGTGTAGGACTCTAAAGACTCGTCAATACGCCGGCAGCAGATGATGATCATATCAAACACCCACAAGCCGCAAGCGGTCTGCTAAACGTAACGGCCACCCGGGTATTGAGCGATCAGAAGATCGACGAGCAAGCCCACTCACACTCCTGTGAATCCAACCAGTAACACTTACCGTACAGTCCGGTCTCGTCGTCTGATATGTCGCATATCTCGCCTAGGGATGGTAAACGTCAGACCCCAATAGCTCAATAAGTCGTGTCGATATGAGGTCTATAACAGTTCGAGAAACTACTGGTAACACTTACCAGTAAATCTCAGCAACCCTGGCCAGGGATTTCCGGTTATAGCCAATCGAACACAGCGCAACATCAACCCCCTATACCGGGAGAGACGAATCCCCTCCTATCGCTTATTGTCTCCATGTGACTCGGGACTGTACCCAAAAACCACCGTTTTGTACGCCCTCTTGGACGTAGTAAGATGGAAATCAAAGCACAGTGGGAACCACACAAGACTCTATGACGATCTCGGGTCAACAGACTACTCTGTACTAGTGTCACCAGAGAACTGCCATCTGACGTAAGGTATAATACCATCTGGGAGTTCTCGGCGAGTCCGTCCAGTGTACCCAGTCTCCACTGAGCACCCGTATATCATTTCTGATGTCAAACACCAATGGATATGGGATCATCCATCGCCCATCTGTATGAGTCGAGAAGGTACACGCTAGTCTACTCTGGTATATCGATGCCCCGTCTCGATATACCCACGACTAGGGACTTTGAAGGATGTACTTATGGACTACCATGTCCCCACTAGTATGATCCGCATCATAGTCCAGGTAGTCAAGTACACATCCTAAGGGCTTTACCAACATGTAACAGAGAGACAATCAGTGTACACGTTAAGGTAAAGTGCAACCAGATAGCATACTATCATGTCGAGCAAGAAAGTCCTCCCTATATATGTCCAAGCATCCACTACAATATACATCCTATGTACAGTAATGGCCTCTAGGGCATACATATAACTAACAATCTCCCACTTGCACTAGGGCCATCTGATAGCAGTGGTTGTAGTATCTCATACTCAACCATCCCATAAAAGTCTCTCTCTGGGAAAAGGCCTTTGTGAGTGGATCCGCCGTGTTGTCCTCTGAGTCTACTCTCCTAACCTCGATCACCCTGGAGATCAACTATCTCCATGATCAGATGACACTGCCTTAGAATATGTCTGGATCACTGATGGGACGGGTGTTCCTTGGCATAAGCCACAACTCCATTGTCACACAATGGAAGGAACTAAGTTCATCTCATGAACAAATATACATCCAGACTGCCTCTTTGGTAGCATCTTAAGTAGCAATGTATCGAGCCTTTATCTTCTAGTATGCCACGGTATCTAGCTTGGATCTCTTCCAACATACCGTCCCTTTACTGAGGGTAAAGACAATGCCTGCGACTGACTTTCAGTCGTCCTTATCACCCTGGAACCCTTCCAGTGATTCTCCCCAGGATCATGTGATACCATCTCACTTCGACAAGTGAGAATCCTAACATCCATTTAGATCTATCTCATAGATCCAAAATCCAGGAGTTAGTAGGTATCATTATGATCCTATATGGAGAATCATTGTGATAAACGGAGATTGACCGAGCGTAGCATAGGAAACTCTTTCCCTATCAAGAGTATGTCATCCACGTACTCTACGACGATCACCACCATACTCCCTACTACCTTTTTGTTTATACAAGGTTCATCTACCATTTTGATGATGTCAAACTCTTTGACTACTTCATCAAAACAGAGCAACTCCGCGATGCCTGCTTTAATCCTATAAAGCATCTTGCACACGTTTCCGCTGCTCCCACTATCTACGAAGCCCTCTGGCTGTGTACTTATAGACGCTCTCTTCTAAATCATCATTTAGAAAATCAGTCAAGACACCCAACCACCAGATATCGCAGTCATGGTATGTAGCCGTGACAAGTAGGATCTGGATGGACTTAAGCATAGCATCTTGCACACGTTTCCGCAATGACTGGGTATACTGGACGGACTCGCCGAGAACTCCCAGATGGTATTATACCTTACGTCAGATGGCAGTTCTCTGGTGACACTAGTACAGAGTAGTCTGGTGACCCGAGATCGTCATAGAGTCTTGTGTGGTTCCCACTGTGCTTTGATTTCCACCTTACCACGTCCAAGAGGGCGTGCAAAACGGTGGTTTTTGGGTACAGTCCCGAGTCACATGGAGGCAATGAGCGATAGGAAGGGATTCGTCTCTCCCGGTATAGGGAGTTGATGTTGCGCTGTGTTCGATTGGCTATAACCGGAAATCCCTGGCCAGGGTTGCTGAGATTTACTGGTAAGTGTTACCAGTAGTTTCTCGAATTGTTATAGACCTCATATCGACACGACTTATCGAGCTATTGGGGTCTGACGTTTACCACCCCTAGGCGAGATATGCGACATATCAGACGATCAGACCGGATTGTACGGTAAGTGTTACTGGTTGGATTCACAGGAGTGTGAGCGGGCTTGCTCGTCGATCTTCTGATCGCTCAATAACCGGGTGGCCGTTATGTAGGGGTTCCTAGGCACACTAAGAAGGTCTCACAAGGCATCAACCATGCCAATTTCAAAGTTGCAAGTGCCGAGAAACCCTAATACGGATCGTTAACTAGAATTTTAGGCGAAACCGATAACAAGTTAACAACTTAACTATGAGTTAACGAAAATACAACCTTTGTAGATCCGGTGCTCCACCTCCATAGCTCCGCGATGAAGTCTCCTCGCTGTCCAAATCAAATCCCGGGCTCTAGCGTCGGCTTCATCAGAGAAATGGGCGGGCTAGGTCATCGACTACGATGCCGAAGATGATCTACGTCGAGGCATCGCAAGATCAAGCTCCCACTTCACCAAGTCATGAAACTTATGAAGAAAACACCATATACTACTTAGCAAGAGGTAGAGGATGAAGAAATAGGAAGTGGGTTCACTTTAGAATTGGATTTCTCACTTGTTTTCATCACTTGCCATTGATGTAGCAAGCTTTTCTTCATGGAAGAAGAAGATCAAGAAGAAGAAGAAGATATATGATAAGTTAATAATAGAATAGAAAAATAATACTTATCATATACTAACCCTTGGTTAAGTGTAGAGAATGAACTAGGGTTAGTGTAAATGGTTAGGGTTAAGCATGAGACAAGAATGGTGACTAAGTCAATACTTCATGAATCTTCAACTAAAAAACAAACATAGCCACCATTCATTTCTTATATATTTCCAAAAATAAATAAATAAATAAATAAGTAAGGAAAAAGAAAACCCTAATCATTAACTTAACCATGGTTTAATTCTTTACACTTAACCAAGTAAACATGTATCATCAAACATGATACAATCAAGCGCACAAAAGTATATCACATATACAACTTGTGATATTCAAGTGAGAAAATCCATTTAAAGTGAACCAATACTAGTTAATGCAAAGTAATATATCAAATATATAGTTATACATTAAATCATTAAATCAACACTTGATTTAACGATCCGGTCATATCGCATATAACCGACTAGTATCCTATGTATCGGCTTATCGAATCAATCCTTGATTCGACAACTAGGTTATATCGCATATAACCAATCGATACATTCATCGCGAGAATAGAATACGGTATCACATACATGAATTATTCTCGGTCCCGCACATATCTCATATGCGCTCCTATTTCGTTTCGCTTGAGCCAGGAAACCTCTGTGTAGGACTCTAAAGACTCGTCAATACGCCGGCAGCAGATGATGATCATATCAAACACCCACAAGCCGCAAGCGGTCTGCTAAACGTAACGGCCACCCGGGTATTGAGCGACCAAAAGATCGACGAGCAAGCTCGCTCACACTCCTGTGAATCCAACCAGTAACACTTACCGTACAATCCGATCTCGTCGTCTGATATGTCGCATATCTCGCCTAGGGGTGGTAAACGTCAGACCCCAATAGCTCGATAAGTCATGTCGATATGAGGTCTATAACAGTTCGAGAAACTACTGGTAACACTTACCAGTAAATCTCAGCAACCCTGGCCAGGGATTTCCGGTTATAGCCAATCGAACACAGCGCAACATCAACCCCCTATACCGGGAGAGACGAATCCCCTCCTATCGCTCATTTCCTCCATGTGACTCGGGACTGTACCCAAAAACCACCATTTTGTACGCCCTCTTGGACGTAGTAAGATGGAAATCAAAGCACAGTAGGAACCACAAAAGACTCTATGACGATCTCGGGTCACCAGACTACTCTGTACTAGTGTCACCAGAGAACTGCCATCTGACGTAAGGTATAATACCATCTGGGAGTTCTCGGCGAGTCCGTCCAGTATACCCAGTCTCCACTGAGCACCCGTATATCATTTCTGATGTCAAACACCAATGGATATGGTATCATCCATCGCCCATCTGTATGGGTCGAGAAGGTATACGCTAGTCTACTCTGGTATATCGATGCCCCGTCTCGATATACCCACGACTAGGGACTTTGAAGGATGTACTTATGGACTACCATGTCCCCACTAGTATGATTCGCATCATAGTCCAGGTAGTCAAGTACTCATCCTAAGGGCTTTACCAACATGTAACAGAGAGACAATCAGTGTACACGTTAAGGTAAAGTGCAACCAGATAGCATACTATCATGTCGAGCAAGAAAGTCCTCCCTATATATGTCCAAGCATCCACTACAATATACATCCTATGTACAGTAATGGCCTCTAGGGCATACATATAACTAACACATTACGTTTAGCAGACCGCTTGCGGCTTGTGGGTGTTTGATATGATCATCACCTGCTGCCGGCGTATTGACGAGTCTTTAGAGTCCTACACAGAGGTTTCCTGGCTCAAGCGAAACGAAATAGGAGCGCATATGAGATATGTGCGGGACCGAGAATAATGCGTGTATGTGATACCGTATTTCATTCTCGCGATGAATGTGTCGAATGGTTGTATGCGATATAACCTAGTTATCGAATCAAGGATTGATTCGATAAATCGATACATTGTATACTAGTCGGTTGTGTGCGACATGACCGGATCATTGAATCAAGTGTTGGTTTAATGATTTAATGCATAATTATATATTTGATATATTACTTTGCATTAACTAGTATTGGTTCACTTTAAATGGATTTTCTCACTTGTTTGTGCACATTGTATATGTGATATGTTTTTGTGCACAAGTTTGTATCATGTTTGATGATGCATGCTAACTTGGGTTTGTGTAAAGGTTAAACCATGGTTGTGTAATGGTTAGGGTTTTCATTTTCTTATATATTTATTTATTTATTTATTTCTTTTTGGAAAATGAAAAGCATAAAGAGAAAATGGTGGCTAACTTTGTTTGTTGTTGAAGCTTCATGAAGCTTTGACTAAGTGACCATTTTGTCTCATGCTTAACCCTAACCATTCCACTTAACCCTAGTTTATTCTCTACACTTGACCATGGTTTGCTTATGATAAGAATTCATTTTTCTTTTCTATTTGAATATACTTATCATAACAATATTCATTCTTCTTCTTCTTCTTCTTCAAGAAGAAAACCTTGCTCCATCAATGGCAACTTGAGCAAATGAGTGAGAAATCCAATTCTAAAGTGAACCCACCTCCTATTTCTTCATCCTCTACCTCTTGCCAAGTAGTATAGGGTGTTTTCTTCACAAGTTTCATGACTTGGTGAAGTTGGAGCTTGATCTTGTGATGCCTCGACGTAGATCATCTTCGGCACGAAGCCGACGACCTTGCCCGCCTATTTCTCCGATGAAGCCGACGCTAGAGCCCGGGATTCCATTTGGACAGCGAGAAGACTTCATTGCGGAGCTATGGAGGTGGAGGACCGGATCTACAAAGGTTGTATTTCCGTTCTTTTAGTTATATTGTTAACTAGTTGCATGTGTTCGCCTAAATTTCTAGTTAACGATCTAATCTAGGGTTTCTCGGCACCGTAGAATTAAAAATTGGCATGGTTGATGCCTTGTGAGACCTCATTAGTGTGCCTAGGAACCCTACAGAGACCACCGCCTGTGGCCTCATCACCTGACTCAATGGGAACCGTCGTGGTGCTCGCGAGACCTGGAGATGGCGGAGGACCATAGACGGGGAGGGCTATGACTGGAGTATTGCCAGATTCCAGAGAAGGAGCGGTTGGCTCGTCCTCGGGAATCATGGCTACCTCACCCACTACTCTCTCTGGTTCAGTAGTCGCAGTTGTATCGTCCACCATCACCACGAGATCGCCGGCCTCGAGCGCCTCATCCGCCACCACCCTGGGCTCAGTTATAATGATCATATCATCTGCCACCACTTCAGGTTCGGCATCAATGACCTTCTCGGCTGCAAGCCCCTCGACCTCCACCTCAGGCTCCAAAGCCACAACGATGTTGCCCACCGTCGGCTCGAGTTCGGTAGGTACCGCCTCCTCTATTTCTTTGGGATCAACGGTTTTCGCCTCCCCCTCGATCGGACTTGGCCATGCAAGATAAGGGATATAAGGACCAATGGCATTAAAAATCCTTATAACAAAAAACTCTGAGAGAGATATTACCTGAAGCGGATTTACCGTTTGCGCTCCGAACTGCGCGCGCCACCTCTCTGCGGGCAGTGGATAGGGAGACAGGGGCCTCTTCAGATGGAGTATCTGTAGGGTTCCTAGGCACTCTAGTGAGGTCTCACAAGGCATCAACCATGCCAATTTCAAAAAATCTAGGTGCCGAGAAACCCGACTACGGATCGTTGGCTAGAAAACTAGGCGAAAATGAAATCTAGTTAACACTTAACTATAAGTTAAACGGAAATACAACCTTTGTAGATTCGGTGCTCCACCTCCATAGCTCCGCAACGAAGTCCCCTCGCTGTCCAAATGAATTCCCGGGCTCTAGCGTCGGCTTCGTCGGAGAAATGGCGAGCTAGGTCGTCGATGTCCATGCCGAAGATGATCTACGTCGAGGCATCGCTAGATCAAGCTCCACCTTCACCAAGCCTTGAAAACTTGTGAAGGAAACACACTCTACTACTTGGCAAGAGGTAGAGGATGAAGAAATAGGAAGTGGGTAGACTTTAGAATTGGATTTCTCACTCTAATTCATCAATCACCATTGATGAGGTAAGCTTTCTTCTTGAAGTGAAGAAGAAGAAGATGATGAAAGTTATGATAAGTTATTTTGTAAAAAGAAATAAATATGAATACTTATCATTAACCAACCATAGTTTAGTGTAGAGAATAAATCATGGTTAGATTGAAGGGTTAGGGTTAAGCATCAAGACAAAATGGTGACTTAGTCAAAGTTTCATGAAGCTTCATAATCCATCCAAAGAAAGCCACCATTTATTCTTTATGCAAATCATTTTCCAAAAGAATAAATAGATAAATAAATGAATAAAATGAATAAGGAAAAAGTAAACCCTAACCATTTCATTAACCAAGGTTTAATTCTTTACACTTAACCCAAAAAGCATGCATCATCAAACATGATACAAGCAAGTGCACAAAATCATATCGCATATGCAATGCGCACATCCGAGTGAGAATATCCATTTAAAGTGAACCAATACTAGTTAATGCAAAGTAATATATCAAATATATAATTATACATTAAATCATTAAATCAACACTTGATTTAATGATCCGGTCATATCGCATATAACCGACTAATATCAACAGTAACAACTTATCGAATCAACACTTGATCCGATATGCCGGCTATATCGCATATAACCGATCAATGTCACATATCGCGAGAATCGAATACAGTATCACATACTCGTATCATTCTCGGTCCCGCACATATCTCATATGCGCTCCTATTTCGTTTCGCTTGAGCAGAAAACCTCTGTGTAGGACTCTAAAGACTCGTCAATACGCCGACAGCAGGTGATGATCATATCAAGCACCCACAAGCCGCAAGCGGTCTGCTAAACGTAACGGCCACCCGGGTATTGAGCGATCAGAAGATCGACGAGCAAGCCCGCTCATACTCCTGTGAATCCAACCAGTAACACTACCGTACAGTCCGGTCTGATCGTCTGATATGTCTCATATCTCGCCTAGGGGTGGTAAACGTCAAACCCCAATAGCTCGATAAGTCGTGTCGATATGAGGTCTATAACAATTCGAGAAACTACTGGTAACACTTACCAGTAAATCTCAGCAACCCTGGCCAGGGATTTCCTGTTATAGCCAATCGAACACTGCGCAACATCAACTCCCTATACCGGGAGAGACGAATCCCCTCCTATCGCTCATTGTCTCCATGTGACTCGGGACTGTACCCAAAAACCACCGTTTTGCACGCCCTCTTGGACGTGGTAAGATGGAAATCAAAGCACAGTGGGAACCACACAAGACTCTATGACGATCTCGGGTCAACAGACTACTCTGTACCAGTGTCACCAGAGAACTGCCATCTGACGTGAGGTATAATACCATCTGGGAGTTCTCGGCGAGTCCGTCCAGTGTACCCAGTCTCTACTGAGCACCCGTATATCATCTCTGATGTCAAACACCAATGGATATGGGATCATCCATCGCCCATCTGTATGGGTCGAGAAGGTACACGCTAGTCTACTCTGGTATATCGATGCCCCATCTCGATACACCCACGACTAGGGACTTTGAAGGATGTACTTATGGACTACCATGTCCCCCACTAGTATGATCCGCATCACAGTCCAGGTAGTCAAGTACACATCCTAAGGGCTTTACCAACATGTAACAGAGAGACAATCAGTGTACACGTTAAGGTAAAGGTCAACCAGATAGCATACTATCATGTCGAGCAAGAAAGTCCTCCCTATATATGTCCCAGCATCCACTACAATATACATCCAATGTACAGTAATGGCCTCTAGGGCATACATATAACTAACAATCTCCCACTTGCACTAGGGCCATCTGTAGCAGGTGGTTGTAGTATCTCATACTCAACCATCCCATAAAAGTCTCTCTCTGGGAATAGGTCTTCGTGAGTGGATCCGCCGTGTTGTCCTCTGAGTCTACTCTCCTAACCTCGATCACCCTGGAGATCAACCATCTCCATGATCAGGTGTACTGCCTTAGAATATGTCTGGATCACTGATGGGACATGCGTTCCTAGGCATAAGCCACAACTCCATTGTCACACAATGGGAGGAACATAGTTCATCTCATGAACCAATATACATCCAAACAGCCTCTTTGGTAGCATCTTAAGTAGCGATGTATGCTGCCTTTATCGTCTAGTATGTCACGGTATCTTGCTTGGAACTCTTCCAACATACCGTCCCTCCACTGAGGGTAAAGACAATGCCTGTGACTGACATTCAGTCGTCCTTATCACCCTGGAACCCTTCCAGTGATTCTCCCCAGGATCATGTGATACCATCTCACTTCGACAAGTGAGAATCCTAACATCCATTTAGATCTATCTCATAGATCCAAAATCCAGGAGTTAGTAGGTATCATTATGATCCTATATGGAGAATCATTGTGATAAACGGAGATTGACCGAGCGTAGCATAGGAAACTCTTTCCCTATCAAGAGTATGTCATCCACGTACTCTACGAGGATCACCACCATACTCCCTACTACCTTTTTGTTTATACAAGGTTCATCTACCATTTTGATGATGTCAAACTCTTTGACTACTTCATCAAAACAGAGCAACTCCGCGATGCCTGCTTTAATCCTATAAAGCATCTTGCATACGTTTCCGCTGCTCCCACTATCTACGAAGCCCTCTGGCTGTGTACTTATAGACGCTCTCTTCTAAATCATCATTTAGAAAAGCAGTCAAGACACCCAACCACCAGATATCGCAGTCATGGTATGTAGCCGTGACAAGTAGGATCTGGATGGACTTAAGCATAGCTACTTGAAAAGGTTTCATCATTATCCACACCTGGTCAATGATGCAAACTTTTAACAAGTCTAGCTTTGAAAGTCTCAAGTTTTCCATGTACACCAAGTAATCTACTCAAGATATACCTGCTCCTGATGGGGATTTAACCCTTCAGATATAGCAACCAAAGTCCATACTTTGTTGATGTATAAGGATTCTATCTCAGATCGATAAACATCCAGCCATTCTTACAGAGTCTCACTCTTGATGGCCAGCTCGAAGCTAGTTGGGTCATCATCTCATGATGCATTCCTCGCTCCCACTGTCATAGAGAAACAGAAGTATCTCTCAGGTGGGTAAGGAACCCTACTAGATCGGCGGAGAGGCTGAAGTTCGTTGGAATCTACTGAATCCTTTGGTTCTATCAAATCATCAGCTCTAGTTTGTATAGCTGGAACCTTTCCAGTTGTACATTACAGGCCTTGCCTTGAGCTTGTCCGGATTTTGCTTTTAGACATAGGCCGGTCAACCCCAAATCTTAACTAACTTAAGATATGGGCTCCTCCCTTTCCATATCACATATGAAGTGGTAGGCAACTGATTTGATTTGAACCCTATTCAATAGGTATGCAGCTTCTCAAGCGCATAACTCCCAAAAGGAAAAAGGTAACTCAGTAGTACTCATCATAGAGCACACCTTATCATATAGGGTGTGATTGCTCCACCCCGATATACCATTGTGCAATGGTGTATACGGAGGAGTAATACTGAGAGAGAATCTCATTCTCCTTTAGAATAATCCAGGAATTCCGTGCTCAAGTATTCTCTTCCTTGATCACATCAAAGGACATAATACTTTTACCCGTATTTTGGTTCTCTACTTCTCGCTTATATTCTGTGAATATCTCAAAAGGTTCGGACTTGTGTTTCAACAGGAACATAGGTCTGAATCTCGAAAGATCATCAGAGAATGTAATGAAGTATAAAGAACCAGCCTTAGCATGTGTAGACAGGAAACCTTACATACATCATCATGTATCAGTCCCAAGAGTTCATTAACTCTTTCTCTGTTTCCAATAAACAGAGCTGTGGTCATCTTATCTTTGTGACATGACTGGCGAGTTATACAAGATGTAAATTCAAACTAATTTAAATATGCATCTTTATGTAACTCTAGCTAGTCGGGTCACATTGATCTGACCTAGTCTACAATGCCTCAAGAAGAATTCGTTCATTTCTGAACTCTTCCTCTTGTGTGTGTTCCATATACTAAGAACTGTAGTTTGATTTAGAACATCAATGCTTTTAGATAACGTGCCTGAACCGATCAACTTTTGATATAGGAAATGTTCAAAACATTATCCAACAATACAAAATTTTATCATTTCTTTGCTAATAAAGAGATAGATACGATTTTGTATATCAGGTTCGGTATCTAATAACATTCGTTCAGAATCAATGTATTTGTAATACAGGGTGACAGTGACCAACAGACTTGGCTGCAACACTTGCCCCGTTTTCTGCCTCATGAAACTCATCACCCGTTCTCAGTTTTCTACCTTTCTGTAGCCCTATGTAACAGATTACATATCTGGGATCCTGATCTGGTATCACATACCCATGACGTAGAGGATACTGAGAAACAGTTCTGTATAATGAACACACCCGAAGATGATGCATCAGCATGCACTCTCTTCATTTGGGCGGCACGGGAAATCTGGTATTCCCCAATTTCCTGCTCTGTCTTATAACAATTATAAGTTGGAGCGGGACCAACGTTCCCCAGCTCAGTATAACAAGCGGGTTCGGTCAATATTCCGTATTATTATCTTGATTAAGGCGTGATATGGTCGCTACCAGGAGAGAGAGAGAAGAAAACACTCAGCGTGGGCTCTTTCAAGAATAGATTGGTTATTATTTTATCTAATCAGGATGGCTCCCACTGCTTTTTATCAAATCTTCCTTCAAACCCTAAAAGGAAAGACTAGCCGGGATTAATTACACACTACAAGTTCGCCAATCTTTCAGCCAGGCCAGTGTCGGTACTTTAAGGGAGGTCCCCCGTGCTTTCGCACGAACCTAATTAATGTAAACCTCATTTTCCCAGAGGCGTAACCTCGTTGACACCTTTCTAGACACCTACTTGATCGGTTAATTGTAATGTATAAAACTCTCCCAGGAGTAACACTTACTCGCAGCGGGTATCGGAATCCAACTATCTCATAGAAGGTATGCAATCTCATTGCAAATCTCAACACTTGAAATTCCCAATAATATTTTGCCCCTAACCTCCTATGACCTTGACAAAGGCCAACAAACCATAGGATGCTAGTCAAGTTCAACCCGTCATTTCTTGATCGAAATAAACCCACCCGCACGGCCCTTGACAAAGGCCAACAAGGTCGCACGACTACCCTAATCCAATCTGCATCATATGCATAAGCAGATAAGCACCAGTTAGCTACCGCACACTGCGCCTTGACAAAGGCCAACAAACGCAGCACGAATACTAACTACTACTTATCTGAAATGACGGAGGGCTACGACAGGTTTTTCTGAAAACCTATTGCGTAATGAACTTGATATCGTTGTAGGATCGAATGAATTTTGAAAATGGAGTGCTTTTGAGGCTTTTCTAGTTTTGCTAAAGGAGTCACTCCCGGTGAAGGGATCGTCGGTCCTTTCCTCGTCGAATGAGGTGCGGGATATATCATATATATCGCTGTGCAAAGCAAAAACACTTAAAAGCAATCAAAAGACAAACCGAGTGTGTAGCATCTGCCAGTTATTGCTAAAGGAGTCACTCCCGGTGAAGGGATCTCGGTCCTTTCCTCATCGAATAAGGTGCAGGATATATCGTATATACCGCTGTGCAAAGCAAGAACTGTAGCTACCTGTTTTATTTTGAAATTCGATTCTACAACATCTTAGGTTTCTTTTATTTCATTAATCACATTAATAAAGTCCCATCATTTAAGTACCTAAACATCACAGATAAATACGACGTACACTTATGCCATCCGCATTCGCCTCGATGTCCCCTCGTGCACCGTTAGGTTAGGTAACTAACGGCAGAGCGGGGCAGGGCTAGCGCGGGTGTAAAACATAAGTAACGCCTATATAATATATCATATATACTATATACTGTATCTATCAAAGAACATCACATGATCACATCACAGATATCGCAGCAGAAGAAACATATGAAATATTGGATATACTAGGACGTCCGTGTTTTCAATACGAGCCAGTATAAAACACGGATTCCACGGTCGTGATGAATAGCCAAACCCACACCCCTAGACCCCTACGAGAGCGGCAAGCAACCCTACCAATTCTGGAGTTAGGAGACCCGGACTCGACTCCTCGAGTTGGTCTCCCACTGGACTCCAGAACCCGGTTACTTGTGCCCTCCTCCTTGGGTCTATCCTAGTGCGGAAAAGTAAATAATATACAAGAGGTGACTACTTCCGCAACCTGGAAGCGCCCCAATAAAAGAATATTACATACAAGTTTTTACATGAATGAAAATGAAAAACACTCATCTCACATAAAAACCCCCGGCTATTCAAACACGACGATCCAATATAACATATCCAGCAACACATAACATCACATGTCATCAACGTAAGTAAATATGCGCATCCCAATTGTCATTGACATATAGCAACGAAACCGGCGATATCACATATTACACTTACGGTCACAGAAAAGAAAGTGTAAAACTACAACAGTTGGAATCCGCAATCACCTCAGACATCGCATGCCTGACCAAATGAATTACTTAGACATCGCATGCCTAACAATTATAAACCCCGCATTTTAGTCTCAAAATCGAAAACTCTTTTCAATATCAAGTCGGGCAATTCAACAAGATTCCCGACATCCTGATCGAATGCTCGTCGCAAACTTCAGTAGGAGGCCGCACCCCCGACGCCGTCGACGAAGTGCACCAAGGAGGAACACCGCTACCGGGAGCACCCGAACAGATGCTTTCGGGGACGGGGTTCTCCTACAGTCACGTGGTCGGGGCTATGGAGTGAGGCTGTCTATTAAGTTTACCCGGCGAGTATCCGCGTACGCTACGTGATTGCGACGGACTTTTGATCACATCAAAATTCCGTGGCAACCGATCAAGTGAGACTAAAGTGCTATGTTTATAACATTCATTCAGTTATCTCATAACTTATTGTGAATTCCAAGTATTGTATCCCATTCCGGATAAATAGAAAATGTCAAACTTTCCGATCGAACAATCGAACACCCAAGTTTTCCGATACAGCCCAACACATGAAATAAGTCTAACAACATTCCGTTCGTGCCTCAGTACCAATGGTCCATCCGTAGAAGGGTCAAGCCAACGCCTCACATGTGGCACGCCGTACTGCCCCAAACCCGAAGGTTCAAAGGGCAGTTCAAGACGGTCACATAATCGAGTTAAGGTTTGTTGTCTTCTAGAGGGTCCATCGCGTTACTTGCACTACTTAGAACGTCGTTAAACTACGGAAAAATCCAACACTTGGAAATTTCCCGACAGGGGAAAAATTGGGTATTTATATCCGGTCGAACTTTTTAACATATTCTAAAATTTATCCGGAAAGCCACACAGACAAAATTTGATACTCCGATCGAAACACCGAATCCCCAAAACAATCCCAGAAAATTCAACTCTTGAATAAATATTTAAAAATCCCAGAAAATCCAGCACCTCAAACCATGAATTAATGTACAAAAATTATAGGACAATACAATAATAAGGCCGCGGAACCGCCGCATAAGAAGGGCTTATGCCGCGGTTCCGCCGCGCTCTGGAAGCTTCAATGGAAAAATTTTGTATCGTAATTCTTAGTTTTTCCTGCTGAATTTTTTACGAATTTTTAATTTGGAAAATTCCACGTTTTCAGAAAACGTCCAGAGAGCACATTTGAGTTGGAGTTTCGGGTTCGTTCGGGTTTCAAACTTCGTCTGGACTTCGCCTAAAGCTCTAGCTAGGCTCTGATACCACTGTAGGGTTCCTAGGCACTCTAGTGAGGTCTCACAAGGCATCAACCATGCCAATTTCAAAAACTCTAGGTGCCGAGAAACCCGACTACGGATCGTTGGCTAGAAAACTAGGCGAAAATGAAATCTAGTTAACACTTAACTATAAGTTAAACGGAAATACAACCTTTGTAGATCCGGTGCTCCACCTCCATAGCTCCGCAACGAAGTCCCCTCGCTGTCTAAATGAATTCCCGGGCTCTAGCGTCGGCTTCGTCGGAGAAATAGCGAGCTAGGTCGTCGATGTCCATGCCGAAGATGATCTACGTCGAGGCATCGCTAGATCAAGCTCCACCTTCACCAATCCTTGAAAACTTGTGAAGGAAACACACTCTACTACTTGGCAAGAGGTAGAGGATGAAGAAATAGGAAGTGGGTAGACTTTAGAATTGGATTTCTCACTCTAATTCATCAATCACCATTGATGAGGTAAGCTTTCTTCTTGAAGTGAAGAAGAAGAAGATGATGAAAGTTATGATAAGTTATTTTGTAAAAAGAAATAAATATGAATACTTATCATTAACCAACCATAGTTTAGTGTAGAGAATAAATCATGGTTAGATTGAAGGGTTAGGGTTAAGCATCAAGACAAAATGGTGACTTAGTCAAAGTTTCATGAAGCTTCATAATCCATCCAAAGAAAGCCACCATTTATTCTTTATGCAAATCATTTTCCAAAAAGAATAAATAGATAAATAAATGAATAAAATGAATAAGGAAAAATTAAACCCTAACCATTTCATTAACCAAGGTTTAATTCTTTACACTTAACCAAAAGGCATGCATCATCAAACATGATACAAGCAAGTGCACAAAATCATATCGCATATGCAATGCGCACATCCGAGTGAGAATATCCATTTAAAGTGAACCAATACTAGTTAATGCAAAGTAATATATCAAATATATAATTATACATTAAATCATTAAATCAACACTTGATTTAATGATCCGGTCATATCGCATATAACCGACTAATATCAACAGTAACAACTTATCGAATCAACACTTGATCCGATATGCCGGCTATATCGCATATAACCGATCAATGTCACATATCGCGAGAATCGAATACAGTATCACATACTCGTATCATTCTCGGTCCCGCACATATCTCATATGCGCTCCTATTTCGTTTCGCTTGAGCCAGGAAACCTCTGTGTAGGACTCTAAAGACTCGTCAATACGCCGGCAGCAGGTGATGATCATATCAAGCACCCACAAGCCACAAGCGGTCTGCTAAACGTAACGGCCACCCGGGTATTGAGCGATCAGAAGATCGACGAGCAAGCCCGCTCATACTCCTGTGAATCCAACCAGTAACACTACCGTACAGTCCGGTCTGATCGTCTGATATGTCGCATATCTCGCCTAGGGGTGGTAAACGTCAGACCCCAATAGCTCGATAAGTCGTGTCGATATGAGGTCTATAACAATTCGAGAAACTACTGGTAACACTTACCAGTAAATCTCAGCAACCCTGGCCAGGGATTTCCTGTTATAGCCAATCGAACACTGCGCAATATCAACTCCCTATACCGGGAGAGACGAATCCCCTCCTATCGCTCATTGTCTCCATGTGACTCGGGACTGTACCCAAAAACCACCGTTTTGCACGCCCTCTTGGACGTGGTAAGATGGAAATCAAAGCACAGTGGGAACCACACAAGACTCTATGACGATCTCGGGTCAACAGACTACTCTGTACCAGTGTCACCAGAGAACTACCATCTGACGTGAGGTATAATACCATCTGGGAGTTCTCGGCGAGTCCGTCCAGTGTACCCAGTCTCTACTGAGCACCCGTATATCATCTCTGATGTCAAACACCAATGGATATGGGATCATCCATCGCCCATCTGTATGGGTCGAGAAGGTACACGCTAGTCTACTCTGGTATATCGATGCCCCATCTCGATACACCCACGACTAGGGACTTTGAAGGATGTACTTATGGACTACCATGTCCCCACTAGTATGATTCGCATCACAGTCCAGGTAGTCAAGTACACATCCTAAGGGCTTTACCAACATGTAACAGAGAGACAATCAGTGTACACGTTAAGGTAAAGGTCAACCAGATAGCATACTATCATGTCGAGCAAGAAAGTCCTCCCTATATATGTCCCAGCATCCACTACAATATACATCCAATGTACAGTAATGGCCTCTAGGGCATACATATAACTAACAGTATCAGCATGAGGGGCGGTGCTGGGACCCGCTCCCATAGCCAAGGCAGCCCTGCGTGCCTTCGCCTCACGCCTCTGCCGCTTCCTTTCCTCCCGGGCTGTCGCGATGGACCTTTGTGACGCTTCCTTCAAGGCGTCGTCATCCTCGTTCAGGGATGCCTCCAGAGCCTTTAAGGCATCTTTCATCGGCTCTTCAAGACGAACCTCCTGCGGTGGTCCAAAGGAAGCGGGAGCATCGGCAGCTGGTAAAACATCTGCGTCGCTTGGTGGGAACGGCATCGAGGTTTCTGCAATAAAAAGGGAGGGGTTTAAATCGACCATAACACGAGGGAGATGGAGACTTGATGGATTAAGACTTACTAAGGCCCATAGACGCTCTAAGACGTTCCTTCTCCTGGAAAGTCTTCAAAGAAGCGGCGATGGCTTCTTCATCAGTGATGCCTGTTGGAAGAAAGGAAAGAAAAGCGTTAGTCAAAGGCAATGAAGAGGATATGTTGCAATAAAGAAAAGGCGACTAGTAATTACCTGATTGCGCTAGTTTAGCCAGCCACGCGTCACACCTCGCCAACCACGCTGAAGCTTCGAGAGCAGCCTCCAAGTCTGTATCGTCCGGCGGCGGCATCACTAGTCCTTCGTTAGTCCCATATTCGATCAGGCCCTCAGCATAGGGGGCATGAGGTTCCTGACCGAACACGACGTCCGCGGCGAAGAGCGATTTCTTTTTCTTTTGCCCTCCGACCCTAGGCTCACGTGGGATCGACTTCCGCTTAGCGGCCACTTTGGGACGACGGGTCCCGATGTCTGCACCTACACCGGACTCTGGCGAGGCCACGACCACTGTCTCCACTGGAGCACGGGGCGCTGGGGCGGCATCTGTAATATCGGGAAGCGGCAATCCGTGCGGAAGACTTTGCGCACATGATGGTCTGCCCCCGGCATCTTTTAGAGGAAGAACCACCGGGGTCCTTGGCATTAAGGGAGCATTACGGTCGGTGCCGGGAGGTGCCTCTTTGCGGTCGATCAACACCCGCCTCTCCTCCTTTATAACGCCCCCCGTCGCATGATTGTACCACTCTTTATATACATTAAGGAGTCGTGGAGCGCAGTCCGGCATGCTGATAAAAAAAACGAGAACCCGTGTTCAGGCGCATAAAGTGATGTAACGCGTTCTCCATCCCTTCTTCATTGGCAACAGGTTCCAGTAAGAAAGCTTCCAAGGGTACGACTTTATCGTAGCCCAGTTGTTTGGCGAAAACGATGCGGGTTATATCTCATGAAGATTGCCACACCGCCCTGCCTGGAAACTAAGAAGCCCGGTCTAATAGAATACAAGTGGAGGGTCTCCCGGGCCGTCAACACTGAAGCTCCATCCTGAAAGGAATCCTGTAATGGTCGCACCGCAGTAGTGGACGCTTTTCCAATGGTTAGTACCTTGTCGATGAAGGACATCCCGACTCCAACGGTGTGAGGGCGAAGCAGTAAACCCCTGGCGTTCCGTGGTGAAGGGGTCACGATTGATGAGCCAATCAACTATATAATGCGAGAAAAACCGCACTTGTCAAAGAATGAAGGCCTTTTATGCATGCCAAAGACACCCGCCGTGTACAGCTCGAGCCACGATGCAAAGTAGTGCATCGGGAAGACCACGTGAAATACCCCGGACTCATTGGCATCCGCTGCTCGGCTGAGGCCGTGATATAGGTGCGCCAAGCCAGCGATCCCCACAGCCACCTTTACCCCGATGACCATTCGGTGGGCTGGGTAGAAGACGGAAGGCCGCATGCAATAAGAGTGCATTGGGATCGCGAACCAACTCAGCCACAGTCCGAGAAATCCTAAAAAGAAGGCCTCCTCATCTATTCCAGGGGCCGCAATTTCTGCAAAGGACATGGTTGGGGAGTTAGGAAGAAAAAAGTCCTTTTGGTCTGTATCTTTCGTTGGCAGGTTACCCAAACCTAAACCGAAAGGGTCATCCACGGTGGCAAACTTGGCAGATCCCGATGAAATGACGCTTGGACGAAGGAAACGAGCAATGAAGTCCTCAAAGTTAACCCCCCGACTCCCATGTTCGATAAAAAGGGACTCGTAGATGTTCAAAACCTTGATCAGGCTCGGGAATTGGTGTTGAACGGCATTTTCCGGCGTGATCCCCCTTATCATCGGCTTAGCACCGAAGACGTACTCATCTGTCGGGAGCAGCTCTTCATAGTGTTCCCCCATGACTGGTAGGCCGGATACCTCCGCGAATTCCTCCAAAGAGATGGACACTTCCCGATCCATGGCAAGGAAAGTGTGGGTGGGAATGTTCCACTGCTCCAGGAAAGCCTTAAACCACCAGGTGGGGAGCGTGGGATATTAGAAGAGAGAGACGTAGACCGCAGGGTACAATCCTAATCTTATCAACTACGACTTCTTCGTCGACAGGATATACCGGGCCCATGGTAGGTAGCCAATCGGATGACGGGGGATCAGACCAATGTTATATGATTGCCCCCAAGGTCTCGCCTCGCCCTGACAGATACGACGTCCTAGGATATCCAAAACCATAGGACGTTGAACCGGAACCGCATCCATAGCAGGATGAAGAAAGCTGTTCGCAGTCCAATCCACCATCTCCACGGCATACTGCACCGAGGGTTGGGTAGCATAGTGAATCGCCGTGATGGGTTCCGACGGCACCGCGCATGTGAAGCTCCGGCGGCCCATGATGATCTGATTATACCACGACCCCCAAAGGTGGAGACTCTTGTATTCTGGGTCGTACTCCTTAATCATGGCCAGGACTTCACGGTCCAAGGGCGCCTCGGGAAATCCCTCCTCCGAGCGGACGAACGGGAATGAAGTGTCTAGAGACATGATCGCTGCAAAAGAACAATTTAGTCGTTAGTGTTGTAATTCCAACGTTTGGCGTTTAAAAAAAAAGGGGGAGAAGGGAATGCATTAATTAAATTAAAATTAATTAATTACACCACACAGCAGTGCAGTGGATAGGAGACCGAAGGGGGACCCACAAAATCTGGATGACAATACGTCAGTTAATAAGACAACCTCATCATTGGATTAGATTGTCAGTTGGTCCCCAGGAAAACATTCCTATTTATAAAAAGGGGGGAGAATCCCTAGAGACAAGGAGAAAATCTCCTCTTTCAGAGCAAAGCTCTGTCACAGAGTGACACTTGTCAAACTCTGGTCTCAGAGAAATAAGATTCCTTAAAAGAGCATAGCTCTATGGTCCATCAGAAAATGTTACACCTAAAAGAATTAGAATTTTTGGAATCTGGGAAAATCCATGAAAAAACTTGTGAAAAATTTTCATTTTTTTCAGATCTAAAAGATCTACAGATGATTCAAAGAGCAAAGCTCTGTTCATGGGTTAGAACCCATGAACAAGATCTCTACAGATCTATAAGTTCTTAAGAGCAGAGCTCTGTTTATGAAACCCCAATGGGGATTTCTTTAGATCAAAAGATCTGTGAGAGCAAGCTCTTTGGTTAAGATTAATTTAAATTAATTTGATTTAAGTTAATTTTTACCTAAAGTTTCTAACTTTGGGAAGGAGCAAAGCTCTGAAGTTCTTAAGAAAAAGCAAAGCTCTGTTGAAATCAAAAATCTTAAAACGGTAAGATTTTTTTTCTCTAAGGGCCAGAGGCCCTATTTATAAGGCGCTTACGCCCCTTGAGCTCACCCGTTGATCCAACGGTCAGGATCTTGCCACCACTGCACTCACGTGTGCGCCACGTGAGCGCAACGGTGGGGGGGCATTTGTTTCGCCCAATCAGAGTAAAGCTCTGTTGAAATTCAAAATTCAAAATTTTGAAGTAACGCTTTAAATCTCGAGCGCAACGTGCCACATGTCAGGCGCTGATACGTCAGCGCAGCGCCCAAGAAGGCGTGCCCAATCAGAGCAAAGCTCTATTAAAGGAAGCAACGCTTCAGTTGCGCAGGCGCTGCGCTGCGCGACACGTGTCAGCGTAGATGCGCTAGCGCAGTTGCGCTGCGCTGTCCGCTGCGCGACACGTGTCAGCGCAGATCCGCTAGCGCAGTTGCGCTGCGCGACACGTGTCAGCGCTGTTGCGCTAGCGCAGTTGCGCTGCGCGACACGTGTCACACGCTGGGGCATCTGCGCCAAACAGAATTAAAATTTCAAGAAATCTTTTCTATTCTTGTTAAAACAAGAAGATTTTCTTCTGCAAAGCAGAAGCCCTTGGATCAAAGATCCAACGGTGGGGAAAATTCCCCAAATCACTCAGAGAAAGATCTCTTTAACAAACTTAACTAATTTATGGGCACTATAAAAAGGACCCCAGACCTCAATTAAAAGGCATCAACATCTTTCTAAAAAAAAAGAGAAAAGAGAACTCTTGAGAACTCCTCAAGAACAACAGAAGGTAAAAACCTTTAGGAAAAAGAGAAAATTCTCTTATGGACAGACTATTGATCTAAGAACAAGATCAATAATCTTAAATAAAAAGAAAAAAATAAGTAATAGCAGTGCTTTGCACTTTCTTATGAACCATTGGTTCCTTGAAAACAAAAGAAAACTTGTTTTCTTTGATTTAAAATCAACCAAAATATAAAACAGTGCTTTGCACTTGAAAAATTGCGCTGTTGCGCTCCTTTGTTGGCGCAACTCACTAGAGCGTGCCACGTGTCAGCAGCGCAACAGTGCAGCGCACTACCGCAGCGCACTGCGCTGTTGCGCTTGCGCTCGCCAGAGCATGACACGTGTCCTCACCACAAGCACTTGCGCTCAGTGATTGGCGCAAAGCGCCTGACAAATGCAATGCATTTCATTTCCTGAAGGGCCAAGCCCAATTAAAATGCTTAACAGGCCTAATAAATAAAATGCTATGCATTATTTAAAAGGGCAGAGCCCAATTGAAAGGTCCAGTGGACCAAAACAAATGATCTGCATCATAATAAAAAGGGCAGAGCCCGGTCAAAATAGGCATAAATGGCCTGAAGTAATACAATGCATTATTTAAGTGTGGGCAAAGCCCTAGCACAGGTCTAATAGACCGGGAATAAATAAAGGTGTTGAACATTTTCCACTGGACTTATCCCAATTTTGGCCGTAAGTCCTTAAATAAAATTGACTGAGTACAGCTCTCTCTTAAATCAATTTATATCCGGTTCGAGGGTACATCTCCGAACTCCTCTGACGACTGTCGTTGTAATCCTTCAACGACGTCAGAGAGGTGACGGGTCCCGACGACCACACAAACTAATATTGGACCGAAACGTCCCTAAACTAATATTGGACCGAAACGTCCCTAAACTAATGTTCGACCGAAACGTCCCTAAACTAATGTTGGACCGAAACGTCCTTAAAATAATGGTGGACCACTACGTCCCTAAACTTGAACAATAGAGCTCCCAAATGTTCTTTTGCCGGATCTAAACGGTCCCGTTTAAGTTGATCTTAGCCCCAAATACGGCTAACGTATCCTTAAACATTTAAATGGACTATAAAACTCCAAATCGACTTTGGTTCAAGGGTACATCTCTGAACTTCTCTGACATTTGCCGTTGTAATCCTTCAACGACGTTAGAGAGGTGACGAGTCCCGATAGCCAGATATTAAATGGATTATCACGTTAAGTTGATCTTAGTCCCAAACAGGACTAACGTATCCTTAACGAACGTTTAAGTTGATCTTAGCCGCAACGCGACTAATGCATCGTTAAACTAAAAAACACCAAACCCAAATCTAAGTAAATACGGATTTGGACTAATCCACGTCCTACGGGCGACGGCATTACTCAGTCTCCGTATACAATCCACGGGCAACCACAAACAAAACAAACACCCACGACACGAAGTGAAATTCTGGAGAAGGAGAAAGTGGTTACCGCGATGCGGTAGCGTAATTAACTGCAGGGGCTTGCGCCTGCAGGGAAGAGCGTCCCCACAATCAAAAACCCCTCACCCTGAGGGGGAATCTGACGAAGTCTGCTACATCGGCCGCATCCGTCTAAACCTCCGATACACGGTGCCATAAATCAACTTGGCATCTTTGGGGAGGTGGACGGATAAAACCAAATAGCATCTGCCCCGAATCTCAGCGTCAGGACATCGCGGTCCTGTGCGCCGTCCTTCGGAGGGGAACAGTCCTCACGTGTGGACATGTGTGGCGCCCCAAAGTTGGGCACTGCCTCTTTGGATTTATTCCTTCTTCCCTTTATAAGTGCTAAGCACTTAGCTCATATAATGCTCACGTGCGAACACGTGAGGTAATCAAAATGTGAGCGCTGTCTTTAGAATTTTCCCCCTTTCCACATAAGTGTCAACTAACTATTTGGGGGTCACGTGATTCGATCTCAGTCCTTCCTTTTTATTCCTCAGAGACGCTCACGTGGGAACACATGAGCCTTTGTTATATAGCGTTGAACGCTAATGAATCAACGGTCTGTTCTTTTACATGCACAAAGATTTTAATCCGAGTTTTGAGAATTTTAGGTCTCTTATTTTATAAGAATTAAATTCATTTGCAGGGTTAAATCTTAGTTTTATCAAAGGAATTAAATTCCTATATACTTTTGGAAGAATTAAATTTTTCGAACTTAGTTCTTTTCCCTAAGTTTTGAATCTGCATAACAGAATCTCACCGATGAGAATTAAATTCTCAACTTGTGGGGAGATCTGCTTCTGCAGACTTCAACCAGAGGAAGAACTTAGTTCTTTTTTGAAAGGTTAAAACCTTGGAGAGAAAATAATCTCTGTATTTTCTTCTTACCTAAGATTTTTGTTTAAGAAGGGGATTTTCTTCCTCTAGAGAATTGAATTCTCTTTTCTCTTTTTCTTTTGTTTTTCAAAGCTTATGGGGGGTCTCCTCTATTCAAGACTTGAAGTCTTGGGTCCTTTATATAGTAGAAGCAAGTTTGTTGATTTAGTTAAAGAAATCTCTCATTGAGAGATATTAATTGATTTGGGGATTTTATCCACCGTTGGATTTTTGATCCAAAAACTTCTATTTTACAGAAGATATTTTTCTTGTTTTTAACAAGATTAGGGAAATATTTACCCATATAGAATTTTTCTGTAGATAAGTGATTTTTAATCACCATTGGATTTTTTAATCCAACGGTACTCTATTTTACAGAAAGTAATCTTTCTTGTTTAGAAAGATTTCAAGGAAATATTTTCCAAATAGGGTTTTGAATCCTTTATTTAGAATTTAATTCTATCAGTTTGGAAGGTGTTTAGGACCACTCACGTGCAGCACGTGACCCCCACTAAGTTAAACTTGTTTGTTTACACACAACAGCCTAATAGGGCATTACGTGCTAACACGTGATCTTCTCTGGCCTGCTATTTGTTTTAATATGGCGCTTATATACTTTGTATATAGATATTCATGTGTTTGCACATGAGGCTGAATTTCAGCCTGTCAATTGTTAAGCACGGCGCCTATAATCGTTGTATCTAGGCGCTCACGTGTGAGCACGTGATGCTATATTAGTGGGAAATTTTCCCATCTCTTTTTCTTTCTTTCTTTTCTTTTCTCTTCTTTCCTTTTTTTATAAGGGAACAAATGCCCCCACAGTGTTGTTCTCACGTGGCTTGTACGTGAGTGCAACGCTGTCACCCTTACAGCCGTTGGATCCACCTAGGGAAACGAGAAGATGAACCGCTCTCGTCACGTCTTATAAATGCAAGGGGCTTGTCTTTGGGAAGCCACTGTTCTTTCTTCTTCTTCTTTCCTTGTCTTCTTTGATAATTTAATTCTCTTCCTCAGAGCTTAGTTCTCTGCCTATTGGAATCTTAGAGTAAAACTCTGTCAGAAAGAACTTTTTTAGGTAAAGATCTTGAATGATAAAGAAACCCTTTTCTTTCATTATCTTTTTTTTCTGGATTTTAAATCCACTATAAAGGCTTTGCACTCTTCTGAAACCCATCTTTTAGATATCCAAAAGACGTAATTTTTGAGTAGTAAACCCCAATGTCTTCGAAAATTGGGGCAATTCTCCTCTGATCTTTGACGATTCATGGCATTTTAATTCTATTTTCCGTTTTCCCATCAAGGGGGTTTCTGGAATTTAATTACACCGCTTAAAAGGAATTTAATTCCTGACCAAAGAGCTTAGCTCTGAAGATCAAAAGGACCCTTCGGGAATTTCATTCCCTGGTGTTCTTAAGAATATTTTCATAGGGTTTTACCCTTATTTGCACAAATTTAAATTTGTTGGGTATTTTAACAGAATTTGTTTTTTCTATGAGGATGTCAAGAGTTGTTTAAACTCCAGTGTCTGCTTATTGAGAATCTTTTTTGATTCTCACAACGATTATTCTGTTCTCATCATTGGTGAGCCGCCATATTAATTTTGTAGGGTCCATTAGTTTTGCAATCAGTGGTCCCATGGAACAAACTTCCTGTCGTTTCCTTCTGTTGTTATATATATATATATATATATATATATATATATATATAAGTCCACGTTACCCATCCCCGGTTCTTTCGGGGTTGTGGAAGCGGCGAAAAACGATTTTTCGGTGGAGGTAACATGGACTCAAAAGCCGGATCTTTGCTAAACAAATTATCTAACAAACTAACTAAGAGGTTAGCTACTATGTTAGGGGTTATACCTAATCTTGAACTCCTTCTCTTCAACTCCTTGTGGTGGTCGGATCGGCCTCACCTCGTCGTCTCCTTGTGCCGAAGATGGATCCACCCGAAAGCTTCTACCTTTGGCCCCAACCACAATCTAGAGGAAACTAAAATACTTGGCTTGCTAGACCTTGTATTCTAGGATGAGTAGAGAAGTGTTTTAGGGTTTTATCTCAATGGTTCTTGCTTCTCAACTCATGAGACAAGAGAACCATGAGCAAGAAGAAGAAGGAGAGCTTGAGGATGAGAGAGAAACAATATGATAGAATGAGAGAGGACTTTTACAACCATGCTCTCAAAAGGAAAAATAATCATTATAATAATAATAATTAAGTATTTTGTGATGGTTCATGTCAATGGCATTATCATTTCATGCACTCATTTTGTAAAGAACAACAACCAAGCCAAAAGTCATAGCCATGAAATGATAGCCATGCAATGATGATGGTCAACAAGTCCAAACTAGTCAACAAAGTCAAACTTTCAACCCAACCATGGCACAATAATACTTAATTAATATTATTATTAATCATATTTCTTATTCTCATTAGGGTTTAGAAAAAGTAAACAGTCAACAACCCTAATGAGAATCCTCTGCCTCTGTCTCTGTCAACTGTGCATACACACCCGCATCCGTGTTCTGAGGAACACGAATATAAAGAGATCCTCTTCCTCTGTCTCTGTCAACTGTGCATACACACCCGCATTCGTGTTCCGAGGAACACAAATACAAAGAGATCCTCTGCCTCTGTCTCTGTTAACTGCGCATACACACCCGCATCCGCGTTCCGAGGAACACGGATACAAACGAGATAAAACCAATCCCAAAACGTATACTAGGATCTGGTTTAAACCAAAGACCGCTAGTAATAACTGCCCGGACACCAAACGTGCACAAGCGCGCGGATGTGACCGAACCATGTCGCAAAACCATGCGACCTCTACTCTTTTTGCCCAAAGGCGAATAGCTCTCTGTATGGGACTCTAAAGACTCGACACTACATTGGCAGTGGGTTTAACCACAGACTGCAAGCGGCACTAGCTGTGCGTAACGGCCCCCAGGTAGATGCCGATAAGAAGACTGATGAGGTGAAACCCATCCGAACTCCTACTGAGCCTGAATGTGACAATCTTCGTACAGTCCGGTCTGTTCATCTGAGAATATCGCATGGCGGGCCTATGGGGCGGTAAACGTTAGTCCCCTAATAGCGGTACAAGTCGTGTCGGAGTGTAGCCCAGAACACCCTGAGATAACACCGGAAACTTACCAGTATATCTCGCTTGCCCTGGCCAGGGACGACTATGTGTAATGGCTCTCCTTGACACAGCGCGATATCAACTCCCAATACCGGGAGAGACGAATCCTGTCTAACCGTCACTGCCTCCAAGTGCTTCGGGACTGCACCCAACCACTACCTGTTTGCACAACTGTAGGGTTCCAAGGCACTCTAATGAGGTCTCACAAGGCATCGACCATGCCAATTTGAAATTTTACGGGTGCCGAGAAACCCTAATACGGATCGTTAGCTAGAATTCTAGGCGAACAAGCAACTAGTTAACAGCTTAACTAAAGGGAAAATGGAAATACAACCTTTGTAGATCCGGTCCTCCACCTCCATAGCTCCACAATGAAGTCTCCTCGCTGTCCAAATGGAAACCCGGGCTCTAGCGTCGGCTTCATCGGAGAAATGGGCGGGCAAGGTCGTCGGCTTCGTACCGAAGATGATCTACATCGAGGCATCACAAGATCAAGCTCCCACTTCACCAAGTCATGAAACTTGTGAAGAAAACACACTCTACTACTTGGCAAGAGGTAGAGGATGAAGAAATAGGAAGTGGGTTCACTTTAGAATTGGATTTCTCACTCATTTCATCAAGTCACCATTGATGAAGTCTAGGTTTTCTTCTTGAAGAAGAAGAAGAAGATAATATGATAAGTATTTTGTAAAATAAAAACAATAATAATACTTATCATCTACCAACCATGGTCAAGTGTAGAGACTAAACTAGGGTTAGTGGGAATGGTTAGGGTTAAGCATAAGACAAAATGGTCACATAGTCAAAGCTTCATGAAGCTTCAATATACAACAAAGTTAGGCACCATTTTCTTTATGCTTAATATTTTTCCAAAAAGAATAAATAGATAAATAAAAGAATAAGAAAACAAAAAGGAAAACCCTAACCATTAAACAACCATGG
Source organism: Agapanthus africanus (assembly GCA_030015575.1). Taxonomy (NCBI): domain Eukaryota; kingdom Viridiplantae; phylum Streptophyta; class Magnoliopsida; order Asparagales; family Amaryllidaceae; genus Agapanthus; species Agapanthus africanus. Next base: position 142,849,983 of record CM057349.1, read on the forward strand.
TTTAATCTTTACACATACTCTAGTGAGCATGTATCATCAAACATGATACAAACTTGTGTACAAAAGTATATCACATATACAATGTGCACAAACCAAGTGAGAAAATCCATTTAAAGTGAACCAATACTAGTTAATGCAAAGTAATATAACAAATATATAATTATGCATTAAATCATTAAATCAACACTTGATTTAACGATCCGGTCATATCGCATATAACCGACTAGTATCCAATGTATCGGCTTATCGAATCAACCCTCGATTCGATAACTAGGTTATATCGCATATAACTATATCGATACATTCATCGCGAGAATAGAATACGGTATCACATACACGCATTATTCTCGGTCCCGCACATATCTCATATGCGCTCCTATTTCGTTTCGCTTGAGCCAGGAAACCTCTGTGTAGGACTCTAAAGACTCGTCAATACGCCGGCAGCAGATGATGATCATATCAAACACCCACAAGCTGCAAGCGGTCTGCTAAACGTAACGGCCACCCGGGTATTGAGCGATCAGAAGATCGACGAGCAAGCCCGCTCACACTCCTGTGAATCCAACCAGTAACACTTACCATACAGTCCGGTCTGATCGTCTGATATGTCGCATATCTCGCCTAGGGGTGGTAAACGTCAGACCCCAATAGCTCGATAAGTCATGTCGATATGAGGTCTATAACAGTTCGAGAAACTACTGGTAACACTTACCAGTATATCTCAGCAACCCTGGCCAGGGATTTCCGGTTATAGCCAATCGAACACAGCGCAACATCAACTCCCTATACCGGGAGAGACGAATCCCCTCCTATCGCTCATTGCCTCCATGTGATTCGGGACTGTACCCAAAAGCCACCGTTTTGCACGCCCTCTTGGACGTGGTAAGGTGGAAATCAAAGCACAGTGGGAACCACACAAGACTCTATGACGATCTCGGGTCAACAGACTACTATGTACCAGTGTCACCAGAGAACTGCCATCTGACGTAAGGTATAATACCATCTGGGAGTTCTCGGCGAGTCCGTCTAGTGTACCCAGTCTCCACTGAGCACCCATATATCATCTCCGATGTCAAACACCAATGGATATGGGATCATCCATCGCCCATCTGTATGGGTCGAGAAGGTATACGCTAGTCTACTCTGGTATATCGATGCCCCGTCTCGATACACCCACGACTAGAGACTTTGAAGGATGTACTTATGAACTACCATGTCCCCACTAGTATGATCCGCATCATAGTCCAGGTAGTCAAGTACACATCCTAAGGGCTTTACCAACATGTAACAGAGAGACAATCTTTGTACACGTTAAGGTAAAGAGTAACCAGATAGCATACTATCATGTCGAGCAAGAAAGTCCTCCCTATATATGTCCCAGCATCCACTACAATATACATCCAATGTACAGTAATGGCCTCTAGGGCATACATATAACTAACAACAACTCCTTTGAGCCGTGGTAGGGTAGTAATCAAAGTACAGTGGGAACACACTCGAGGCAAAGTGACAGTGTCAAGTCAGCGGACTAAGCTGTACTCATGTCACCTGGGAACTGATAACTGACAATAGGTATAATACCAACCAACAGTTCCCGACGAGTCCTGTCCAGTGTACTCGTAACCTAACGAGCACCCGCATACTATCTCAAGTACGACGTACTGATGGCTGTGGGACAGACCGTCTCCCCTGCTGGGATGAGAAGCGCATACGCTAGTCTACTCCGGAGTATCGATACCCTGTCTCGATAATCCTATGACTAGGGACCTGTATAAGGATGTGCTTATAGATTACCCAGCCCCCACAAGTGTGACTGCCATTACAACGCTGGTAATCAAGCAAAGATCCTAAGGGCTCTACTAATATGTATAAGCGATATGCTAAAAGAAATACATGCACATATTAAAGTAGAAACAAACCAAGTAGCATACTACCATTTTGAGCAAGATTGTCTATACAACTTGTGAATATCCCAAGCTTCCATCAAGTAATATACAAGCTAGTATGATACAGTAATGGCCTCTAGGGCATATACACTAACAATCTCCCACTTGCACTAAGATCATGTACTGGCATATCGGAGACCTATCATCTCGATCAGCCGCTCGAACTGAGTCTTGGGTAAGGCCTTCGTGAGTGGATCTACAGTGTTATCTTCTGAATTTACTCTCTTCACCTCGATCTCCCGGCGATGTACGATCTCCCTGATCAGGTGGTACCGCCTCAAAATGTGCCTGGACTTCTGATGGGGCCTAGGTTCCTTCGCTAAAGCTATAGCGCCGTTGTTGTCACAATACAGCGGTATTGGATCAACAATGGTAGGAACCACCTGAAGCTCCGTGAGGAATTTCTTCATCCAGACAGCTTCCTTTGCGGCATCGCAAGCAGCTATGTACTCCGCTTCCATAGTCGAGTCAGCAACGGTCTCCTGCTTGGAACTCTTCCAGCAAACCGCCCCTCCATTGAGGGTAAAGACATAACCCGACATGGACTTGGTGTCATCATTGTCACTCTAGAAGCTGGAGTCAGCAAAGGCCTCGATCTGGAGGTCTTTTCCGCCATACACCAAGAACATCTCCTTAGTCCTTCTCAGGTACTTGAGAATGTTCTTTACTGCTATCCAGTGTTTCTCCCCTGGGTCCGACTGATACCGGCTTACAATGCTCAATGCGTGTGCTACATCTGGTCTGGTACACAACATCGCATACATTATAGAGCCCACCGCAGATGCATAGGGTATTGATGACATGCGAGCCCTTTCCAAATCAGTCTTGAGAGACATCTTTTTGGAGAGGGTGATTTCGTGACAAGCCGGTAGATTACCGCGCTTGGAATCTTCCATATTGAATAGTTTCAATATGGTGTCTATGTACCTGGGCTGTGAAAGTCCCAACATCCTCTTAGATCTATCACAATAGATCTGGATCCCCAGAATGTAGTTGGCATCGCCCAGGTCCTTCATGGAGAACCTCTGTGACAAAAATCCTTTGACTGACTGTAGCATAGGAATATCATTTCCTATTAGGAGAATGTCATCCACGTACAAGACGAGGAATACCACAGTTCTCCCTACAATCTTGCTGTAAATGCATGGTTCATCTGGGTTTTTGATAAAGTCGAATTCTTTGACAGTATCATCAAAGCAGATGTTCCAACTCCGCGATGCCTGCTTCAGTCCATAGATGGACTTGAGCAACTTGCACACTTTACCGCTGCTCCCACTCTGAATGAATCCCTCCGGCTGATCCATATAGACGCACTCTTCCAAATTTCCATTTAGTAAAGCCGTCTTTACGTCCATCTGTCAGATCTTATAATCGTGGAAGGCTGCAATGTCAAGAAGGATCCGAATGGATTTGAGCATAGCCACTTGTCACGCCCCGCTTCCCAAAATACGGAATACGAGGGGTAGACAAGGCCGGCCATGCTCCTACGGTCAAGGAAATGTCCTGCCGTAGTCACACTTCGGCTTCTAGTTTTTCATGGTAAACAGTAATTGATGCACAGGTAATGAGAAAATGCAGTAACTGGAAGAAACAATGTAAAGACTGACCTGAAGCGGAACAAATGAAGATAACTCGGAATGGCAAGTCAAGAAGTCTGTGATGCACGTCTAGTTCTGATCCAGGCTAAATCTTCTCCTCACACTGAGCATGCATACTCAGGTCGTCAGAGCGACACAATAGCAATATAATATATATAAAATCAAGTGACAGTTCTAACAGTGGTAGTAGATATGAATAATAGTAAATCAATGACAGCATGAATATGAATGTGCAGAAATCAATGCAGCGGAGCAGTAAAGCAGTAGAACGATATGTCACGTATGTCAATACTGTATATAAGGTATATAAATGCCCATATCCCTATCAGTCTCTAAGTCTCACTGTACAGGTCACTAAGCCTATCGTCAGTCCAAGTGTGAGAGTCAACCACTCGCGAGTGTCCTCCACCCAAGGGTAGAACCCAAGGGCAAGGGACCACGGGCCTAGCATGTAACATGTATATCACGGTGTATATCACATACCCTGTAAATCTCCATATATCTCCCTAAATATATAAGCCGGCATAGGACTCCCGAGATTCTGTTGAACTCACACTTAAACTATCCCACACCCCGTGGTCTACATCAAACGCTAACCATAACCCTAAATACTAATCGATCCGTGACAAGTCTGCGCGAGAACTGGAGGCAGGACCTCCATCAAGCACGTCCCGACTAATATCTAAGATAAATGGCAGTGTCAGATGCCTTATCTGTGACACCCGTGCAAGCGCTTCCATAAGTGTCCCATACCACTTATAGTCACACGTACACGCATCCCACAGACGTCGACAATGCAATAGAATAATAGGGTCACTGATTGTGTACAAGTACGTATCACTTTCACTTATTCACGGATACACGAACACTGACGTACTTGCCACAATCATCACTAAAATCTAACACTGGGTAAATGCACGATATCACTAGGTTATCACTACAATGATATGGGTATGATATGATGCGTGAACAGTATATAAGTACAATTAAGGTGTCACAAAAACAGTATTCTATCACTTGCACGATTTATCATGAAACGTACGTATATAATTTAGCGAAACAATAAACAGGCAGTAATTAGTATGCTGAGTTATCTATCCATTGAATTTAGTTTCAAGCCAATCGGGTTCCAGGATCATTAATTATAACCATTTCATTTTAAGCGCTCGCGGCTGGAAATCCGGTTTTAGAATCAGAAGTCCGTTTCGCAACGCATTTTAATCCAAGTTGGGATCATATTTTAGAGATGATACAGTTGGATGAAACCTAGGGTTTTCAGTAAGGTTTTCAACGCAATAGACGGATCTTCAATCGCATCTGCACGTCAGGAGTTTTACACTGTTTAACACTAATATGTCAGTTCTGATTCTGCTGGGACTGTTATGCGTCCCGATCTTTTAAATTATAGAATAAATAACAAATGGTAACGAAACAGAATGAAATCAATTACGTTGTCTAGCTAACAGATTTATCTATAAATACCAGTGGAGTTCCGCAATCTACGAATTAAGGAGATCTTGTGGTACCCAATACGGAACAGCAAGTAACGACTGGAGTCGCTCTGGACTGCAGTCCAGAGTCGCACTCCGATCCAATTATCATCACAATTTAAGTACAGGAATGTCCGGAAACTGGTATAGGGTTAAAGTTCGTCGAGTCGGCTTCGAATTGAGCCCTCGAACACACCATCTAGTATGTATATGATTTATGGTGAATTTAACGATTTTCAGGTACAATAAAATTACAGTTTTACGATTAAACTTGGGGGTAGTTGTTTTAGTCGTTAACGATCAAATTTTCCAGCGAAATTTGCGCACGTTATCCATCCCTACAAGGGTCAATGTAATTTAACCAGTTCCGTCAAATTTGATAATGATTTCCTAAGAGAACAAGCATCGAACAGTTTTGTGTCGAATAATCTAACGGAAAGTAAAACATGAATTATATACGATGTCGATTTGTAATTAACGAAAGTAGCATGTAGCAAGTAGGGAACTTGCCTGGAGGCGTCTAGGCGATGCACGGCAGTGGTAATGGCATGAACACGACACACGCGCGGCACGGCAACGCCGATTCCGGCACGGCACCACAGTGACAAAAGTCTCGATCTTGGCTCAAGCTTGTCGGAGTTGGCTGTTGCGGGCTCGGGCAATGTCGTGTGGTGGTGTAGGTTGATAGAGGATGGAGAGACGGTGAGATTTGGAGAGAGAGAGAGAGTGCTAGAGAGAGAGAGAGAGAAACGAGAGAGAGAGAGAGAGAAACGAGAGAGAGAGAGTGTAGACTGAGGGGGAGAGAGAGAAAACTGAGAGGGGGAGAAAACTGAGAGGGAGAGAGAGCTGAGAGAGAGAGAGATCATGACGATGCTGGTGATGATGAGGAGGGTGCAGGGGGCTCGCCGGCGAGAGGGAAAGGTGGCCGAGCTTGAGTGCGTGGCCTGAGGGATGGTGAGCAGGAGGAGAGAGGAGCAGGGGAAGAGGGGAGAGCGGGAGTGAGGGGGAAAGAGTTTGATGGCGACGATGACGCGGGGAGTCGACGACGAGACGAGATGCTCACCGGTCGTCGGCGCAGGGGAGGTCGAGCTCGGGTGCAGGGGTTCGAGCTGGCTGTGGGTTTAGGGGTATTGGGTGATGGTGGCAGGGAAGAGTGAAGGGAGGTGGTGAGGAGATGAGGGCGGTGTTGCGGGCCCGACGAGATGGCTGGCCGAGTGGGGTGATGGCGATGGAGGGGCGTGGACGTGGCTGGAGAGTGGGAGCGAGAGAGGAGGAAAAAGGGAGCACGAGGGCGATGGTGATGGAGGTAGAAGGAGGAGGGAAAGAGTTTGAGGAGACGGGGTGCGCGTCGTGGGGTAACGGTGACCGAGACACGGCGCGTGTCGGGCGGCGACGTGGGCGCAACGGCAGGAAATGCGCGCGGAAATCAGGAAATAGCCGTTGGGGGAGAAGGATGAATAGGAGCGGGTCGGGTCGAGGAAGCGGATACGGCTCGAGGCGAAGCGGGCTTGGAGAGGGAGACTGGGCCGGGTGTCACGACCCGAAAGTACGGAACGTGACCGGTACTTAGATTACGAAGCGTCTAGAGGCGCCACGTAACCTAAGTAAGCCGAAGCCCAGAAATCTAAACCATAAAAGAAGAAGAAGAAGAAAAAGAAAACAAGTTTAAAAGCATCAGCAAATTTTCTCAAAAATTTCGGCAGAGTCTCCTCTATAAAAACTGGCCCCATAATGGGTACAACAAGTATAATATACATAAACAATAAAAAGCATCCCCAAACGGGAGCTAGCATCAACGCCAACAGGCGGAAACAACCACAACAAGCACAATAATATACAACGCCAAAGGGCGAGGCTCAAAACTCAAAGAAAACAAAACCACCAGATCAGAATAATACATGCGCGACTCTAAGGTCGAAATAAAAGACTGGTCCAATAAACTTATCAATTAATACAAGTATGGTTGATGGAGCTTACTAGATACAAATGAAAGAATAAAAGTACAATGGTGGTTCGGATACAAGTGAACCAACCTACCGTGCAAATCACCCTGAAAGATTAGATGTGCCAGCAAGCTGCCAGGGAAACCTGTACATCGAACCTGTAAAGAATTTGGCACAACGGGGGTGAGTTGCCAACTCGTGAGTAGAAGACATCTACGAAAAGAAATCGAATGCACGACACTATCCTAGGTCATAATAATACACTACTATATTCCAATCCACAGTAATAGCAGGGTAAAACTACGTGTAAGTACAGATACTCCCTGCTCGTGTCAGTGCCTCATATAATACTATGCCATATGAAATGAAATGCATGCACCATGAATGTAAAGTAACAAATCCTGAAATCCAGATATATATGTATAAGAAATCTGTAGCTGTTATCATAGTAAAATGTGTATAAGAATCTGAAATCTCAACAATGAAATCCATGGAAATCCGTGTCAAGCATCGACACAACACATGTAATCTCAAGTCTCAATATGTCGGGCTCCGTCAATCCGGATCGGCCTATATCATCAAATCTCACGACAACGGTCGGTATCCTCCGGATATCCGCCGCGCCAGACATCACCGGTAGGTAGTCTTCCCCTGCCAGGCTCATCGTCTACAACTCGATCTTCTTGCCCCGGGGTACCATACCGGGCCCACCATGTACCCGAGACGGTTCATCCACTCCTCGAATCGGGTCTCGAAATCCATCAGAAAACATGAAATCTCATGGTGGACGACACATACATCACGAGAAAACCGCATCTTATTTTGAAAAGAGAAGAGGAGAGAGAGAGAGAAGTTTTTATATATTTTTGCGGTTTTTCCCAAAAATCCAGAAATCTCATAGAAATCCAAATCTCAAAATCATGAGTAAGTATATGATAAGTGTCGGCATATGCCCATAATACTGCGCGATAACATGAAAATATGAATGCATGAATGTCTAAGTAATAAATATCATGTCTTATACTAACATAAGAGAGAAATCACAATATTTTATCGGTTTAGTGGTTAACTGATTCTATCAATAAAAGATAATATGATCTAAAGTGTACGTGACATAGCAATTACCGATGATGATGTGTGTGAGCCGGCAAATAAGTGTGCATTATCCACTCCTCCGCGATATACGAGTACAACTACCACTATGTGAGTCGAACATAAACTAGTGTCCATCTAATATCCTAAGGAACTAACCTAAGAAACTAGTCAATAAGAAACAAGTATCTACCTAAGGTCTGAACCAATATCTCTAATAGTCGGCGATCCCGCCTCAATAGCGTCACGTACGTAGTACGGCTTCCTCGAATCAAGAGTGCGGATCAATCATCATATCTAAGCCTCGTACGGTAAAATCCATCGTACGGCATCCCAATATTGGGGTACGGGTCAAGTATCTCCTAGGTGTCTCATTATTCGTAATGTGTCATCATCAACACATCTCATGATCAAGGTGCTAAACTATAATCGCATACATCAATCATATATCATTGCCATCATGGAATAATCATTAGTTTATCCTCAGAAATATCATGTCACATGTATCATATTGTGATTAAGTCATACCGATATCTTATCGTCATCAAGTCACAAGCTACAGCCCAGGTACTACTTTAGCATCCCATGTACCTCAATATCACCACCACCCTTCATAATTTATATATTCATGTTCATTATCCCATTCTCTAATGATCCGCTAACACTTTAATACGACTGTATAGTCAAGAATCACGGCATCAAGCCCAGTTATACTGTTTCATCATATCACATCAATGAATCCCATATACGTGTTGTATATATATATACACCTATACCTAGTTTTATATACACACACACATATACGTATACTCCATGTCGAGTTTCAGTATGTGCGTGTGTGTTTCTACCTGAAACCTAAGAACTTTTCCAAGGTACTCATCCCGTGATAAGGTTTTCCTAAATCAGTCTAGTTCAGCCTAGGGTTATTACTAGGGTCCTACGCGTTAAGTATCTAGGGTCACATCTGGTTTCCTACTGACAATAAATACTATTCCTATTCTACGTTGCGGGGGTGCTAAACGCCATCCACCGACTTCCCCCCGTAGATATGCATCTACTCACCTGGTCCATGTCTGCCGATGACGGTGTCGCCATCCTCCTCTTCATCGCCTGCAGTCCACTTGAAAGGTACCTAAACGCAAACATATAAATAGCATCGTAAACCGAATCACATACAAAAGTCAAACGATACAAGGAACAAGCATAGATTAAAACCTATGTCCCGTCCGCGCAAAAGAACCAAATATCGTTCGATATCGGCATACAAACTCCGATGGATCGAGATAAACATCAACAGATAACTCGTAGTTTTAAAGCACATTACTTATATTGTAAAACATGATCAAATTCCTCGAAACACTAAAATCGATCAAATCGTCCGTTTTCGAAAAACCCGAAAATGCCAATTTACCATTTTTCATCAAAACTTGACATTTAAATGAAACCAAAGGTCATAAAACTCATTAAATAGCATAACTAGACTATACAAACTATTACTATATTTTTATTACACATATTTGTAGTAATTTGAAATTTCTAGTTTGCACCCTTTAACAATTTTCAATATTTTTCAAGCAAAATACCACAATTCCACCTCAAAACATGATTTTATATAAATTAATGACTTAAACCACAATTTATGATGATAATGATATAATGAAACCATAATTATATTTTTAATCTCATTTATATAGGAATTTCTAAAATCTAGTTTACAAAATTAGCAATTTTTTTATCACAATTTATCAATTATCCATTGAAACTAGCAATCAAACTAAGTTTTTCTTTCCATTAACATGCTAACATTTCCACTAAAACTATAATCCAATGATAACAACCCAAATTAGAATTTTATATTAACCACAAACACATTTTGCAAAAACCTAGTTAACTAAATTCCCAATTTAAAACAATTTTAAATGAAAATTTTACAATTCAACAACCATGCAATATTTTCCAATTCTAAAAGTGTTAAACTAACTATTATAACCCTAAATAATTAACAAAAATCATAACTTGAATTTACAAACCCTAACTTGAATTTTTAAAAAAAACATAGAATTAATTCATTAAATCTAATTAAGCTTAAATGAACATCTAAAACAATAAATCAAAAGAAAGAAATTATACCTCCTAAAATATGAAATCCAAACAAGAAATGAGCCTCCAAAATGCATGCCTTCCATCTCCAAATTTCATATAAAAATGAGCAAGGAATAAAGAGTATGAAATAAATAGGATTTTGTGGAATTTTAATGGAATTTTTGATGTATTTTTAATGAATTTTGAATAAAAATGAGGTGGGAAAAGGGGGGGTTGCCATGGGGGGTTTATGGCCGGCCCTAGAGCGGTGAGGGAGAGAAAGAAGAGAGTGGAAAAAGTGTGTAGAAGTTTCAAGAGAAAGAACAACACTTAAGTCTTTTCATGGCTTATTTAATTATTTATTTATTTATTTACTATAGCAACTCAAGAAAGCTCTAGAAAATAGGAAAAATTTGCAAATAAATTTTGCATGATACACACTAATTTCTAATATGCCATGGTTCATTTTTACAAATTAAAACCATTTAAATTTGTAATTTACACTAATTTAGTGTAAAAATAAAGCTTATGTTAATATTTAAAATAATTAATTTAGGAAAAATATTTTATTAAACTAAAAATTTATAAGTGGCTAAATAAACACCATTTACTAGTAATTTCATAATTAAAATAGATATTTTAAAAATTATAATGAAAAAAATCACGGTTTGGTTTTACGAAAAATACATTTTACTTTACCGAAAATCCTAAAATTCACTTAAACACTTTTATTCATTTAATTATTTATTTAATCATTTTTAACACGTTATACCGGGCCAGGAGAATAGTTGAAGAGAAAGGAAATTCTAAATAGAGAATTTTAATGGAGTGGGCTGGCTCGGTGGGCTGGGGGTTAAATTAAGAATTTAATTTAGGATGTGTGTGGACTGTTTGGGGAACGGGCCAAAAAAAGAAATTGGATTTAATTTTATAAGAACATTGGGCTGAGGGAAGATTTAATAGTAAGGGGAAAATGGGGTTGGGTTTTAGGGTTTAGCTTTCAAATAGAGGAATTAGGGGAGTTGGGCTGGGTTTAAATCTTAATGAATGGGAGAAATAATAATGGAGAGGGCCCGGGCTTATTAATGGAAAAATAGGCTGAAGAAACATATGTTTGGGTTTTATTGGCAAAAGAAAAATAGGGTTTTGAAGAGTTAAATTTCTAAATGAAATTATAATTAAAATAAATAGAATTCTAAAGTACAAAATACAAAGTTGGTATAAAAGAGGCTGGGTATTACATCATACCACCCTTACAAAAATTTCGTCCTCGAAATTTAAAATAAACAATAAGTTATACAAACATAGGCAAAAGCAATTATATTACAACCAACACATAATGCTTTATTAGAAATAGGCAGATAACGAAATTTGAAGGTTTATATATATGAGAACAATATACAAAGGTAACCTATATGTATATAAGAATAGCAATAATAACAATAATGAACAATGATATTCGGTACGTACTCGATAAAAATCGAAACTCAAATATGTGCACATCTAAGTATATCAAAATAGCAAGCAGAAATAATAAGTATAAGGCTCAACCACTTATAATAGTAAGCATAGGCATAATACTAGTAATAAGGTAACGATAATAAAGTAGTGGAAAATTTGTCGGTAGGTTAAAATATTTTAGGATAATGTATCGATAAAATAGGTCTAAAATAATTTAGAAAACTTGTACAGTGAAATTAAGAAACATGGACAAACGTATGCGCGGTGTAAGGTTGCGCTACTGAAAATGGGAATAATAGTAGGGTACTTAAAATACATAAAACGGAGTAATCAACAACACGCACCAAGATAATGAAAACTAAATTTTTGAATAACACTGTCCCTTTATATAGTTAGGATAATAGGAAGAACACAACAATGTAGGCTAGCTAGGGTAAGGGTTTCAAGGAAGTGTGGTTCACTCAAAGGTCGGAATGTGGCGGTTTTAGGCTGAAAATCAAGGAGATTGGGATCGAGTCAGCACAGGATGTAAGGGCGAACCACCAAATGACTACAAAGGAAGAAGTTTGGGTAGGATAATGGTCGGTACATTCTATGAATCAAGAATTTGAAAAGTTAACGAACTCGGTAATTCATAAGAAAGGTCCTCCTCCCAGAAGGATCTCAAACAGGGTACAGATGAAGGATGAATGGTGGCTCATTCCAAGGATCAGGGTGCGGTACTTTCTAGTCGAATCGAGGGTGAAAACTATACAATGAGTAGGGGTGGACAGTCAGGAATCTCAGCAGAAAAATAAATGGATATGGGCAATAAACAAGTATCAAGCGAACCAATAATCAAAAGGTTTACGAATTCAGAAGATTTATTTCATTCAAGAAAATTTGAAACAAGGCATTCCCAAAGGCGAAAAGTGGCCCTAAACTATACACAGTTTATTTGGCCAGAAAGACAACATCAAAAGAAATTCCGTCAGTCGCGGTTGTGGAGATTCAGTAGATTGCGGTAGGCTCGCGCATTCAGGTAGGGGCGTCCATCTCCATATCACCTCGCGGGCATCGCTATTGGAAGTTCTTCCACAGCAGGGTCTTGATCTTCTGGTCCTTCTTCCTCGGATGGAGCTTCTTCATCGAGGTCCGATTCCAGGTGATTCTCTTCTTCTGGATTTTCTTCCACGGAATTTTCCTCAACTGGATTTTCTTCTATCGGTTCTTCCTCGGGATTCTCCTCTATCGGGTTCTCTTCAGGGTCTCCTTCTTCTTCGTCGGAATCAGTTATCATGTCAAACTCTGGGACGGCTACTCCTTCGTCTTCTGAATCGTCGTTTCCAAAATTGACCTGGGGACCGTTGACCTCATCGTCAGAACTCATCAGCGTGCAGTCTAAGGAAACGCATGACTGTGCATCCTCATCTAGATGCGGCGCTACTCCAGGGTGGGCCATGGTCTGAAAAGAAAGTCATGATTAAGCAGTGGAATACATCAAGAAGAGTAGTTAAGTGTACGAAGCATAGAAAGATATGCGGTGGCAGGAACTGAAAAATCAAGATTAAAATACTGTGATAATGAATAGTATGAATAAGGGGAAAGATAAGAGAATGATACATATTTTACGATTCAAGCTTTATTGCATTCAACTAAAAGTTCGACAGATACAAGATTTCAAACGGAAAGAAATATTTATAAAAGGATGACAACATTATGCTGAAACTAGAAATCAGGAAAATTCTTCTTTGATTGCTAGGCCGCTGCATCCTCGTCACGCAAATTGAAACCTGTATTGGGTCCGCCTTATCCTCGAAGTGCGAACTACACAGTAATCATCACTTATCAGAAGTGTGGAGAGTGGACGAGCCTCCTCCTTGTAGTTCTTTCCTTTCTGGGCAACCGTTGATGAGGTGTTTATTGGAACCGCATATCAGACATTTCCCTTGGGCGCGGCGACAATCCTTCTGAAGATGTCCTGACCTCTTACAGTACCCCCAATATGGGGTCTTCTGCTGCTTCTGCCGCGGGGAAACAAACGGGCGCTTCATTTTCTTCTCTTTTCCTCGCCTAACGGGGATCCCTTTATGATTGGAGACTCCCGCTGGTGCCTGATTCATCTGTCTTCTCAGTCCTTCAGCCAACAAGTCGTTCGTCCGCTCTTGGGCTTCCTTTAGACCTTGCAGTACACTCAGAATCTCGATGGTCTGATTCTGGGGAGCGGATATGGATGAAGAGTCGTTGGAAGACATGATCCTGAACAATGATTTTGAGGATGATATAAGTCACAAGATATACGAATCAAAATATATTATGGATAGGACAAAGATTCAAAAATATCAGAGGTGCTAAATTTATTATAAGTGGGGAATCAACTGTATGACTTTAAGTCACTTGATTAGAGTACGGTAGTGCAATTGCAACCACGTATCCTCGTCAAGTCACCCGAAACCATAACGAATGGATAGCTGAACACACGATATGAATATGGATCAAGAATGACAAGTTTACAATCTAGACTGAGGGATGCCTTAGATTGCCAAACTATACACGGAAAACTGCAATCCCAAATGATGCAAAACCTGGGCTCTGATACCAACTAAACCATGTCACGCCCCGCTTCCCAAAATACGGAATACGAGGGGTAGACAAGGCCAGCCATGCTCCTACGGTCAAGGAAATGTCCTGCCGTAGTCACACTTCGGCTTCTAGTTTTTCATGGTAAACAGTAATTGATGCAAAGGTAATGAGAAAATGCAGTAACTGGAAGAAACAATGTAAAGACTGACCTGAAGCGGAACAAACAAAGATAACTCGGAATGGCAAGTCAAGAAGTCTGTGATGCACGTCTAGTTCTGGTCCAGGCTAAATCTTCTCCTCACACTGAGCATGCATACTCAGGTCGTCAGAGCGACACAATAGCACTATAATATATATAAAATCAAGTGACAGTTCTAACAGTGGTAGTAGATATGAATAACAGTAAATCAATGACAGCATGAATATGAATGTGCAGAAATCAATGCAGCGGAGCAGTAAAGCAGTAGAACGATATGTCACGTATGTCAATACTGTATATAAGGTATATAAATGCCCGTATCCCTATCAGTCTCTAAGTCTCACTGTACAGGTCACTAAGCCTATCGTCAGTCCAAGTGTGAGAGTCAACCACTCGCGAGTGTCCTCCACCCAAGGGTAGAACCCAAGGGCAAAGGACCACGGGCCCAGCATGTAACATGTATATCACGGTGTATATCACATACCCTGTAAATCTCCATATATCTCCCTAAATATATAAGCCGGCATGGAACTCCCGAGATTCTGTTGAACTCACACTTAAACTACCCCACACCCCGTGGTCTACATCAAACGCTAACTATAACCCTAAATACTAATCGATCCGTGACAAGTCTGCGCGAGAACTGGAGGCAGGACCTCCATCAAGCACGTCCCGACTAATATCTAAGATAAATGGCAGTGTCGGATGCCTTATCTGTGACACCCGTGCAAGCGCTTCCATAAGTGTCCCATACCACTTATAGTCACACGTACACGCATCCCACAGACGTGGACAATGCAATAGAATAATAGGGTCACTGATTGTGTACAAGTACGTATCACTTTCACTTATTCATGGATACACGAACACTGACGTACTTGCCACAATCATCACTAAAATCTAACACTGGGTAAATGCACGATATCACTAGGTTATCATTACAATGATATGGGTATGATATGATGCGTGAACAGTATATAAGCACAATTAAGGTGTCACGAAAACAGTATTCTATCACTTGCACGATTTATCATGAAACGTACGTATATAATTTAACGAAACGATAAACAGGCAATAATTAGTATGCTGAGTTATCTATCCATCGAATTTAGTTTCAAGCCAATCAGGTTCCAGGATCATTAATTATAACCATTTCATTTTAAGCGCTCGCGGCTGGAAATCCGGTTTCAGAATCAGAAGTCCGTTTCGCAACGCATTTTAATCCCAGTTGGGATCAGATTTTAGCAATGCTACAGTTGGATGAAACCTAGGGTTTTCAGTAAGGTTTTCAATGCAATAGACGGATCTTCAATCGCATCTGCACGTCAGGAGTTTTACACTGTTTAACACTAATATGTCAGTTCTGATTCTGCTGGGACTGTTATGCGTCCCGATCTTTTAAATTATAGAATAAATAACAAATGGTAACGAAACAGAATGAAATCAATTACGTTGTCTAGCTAACAGATTTATCTATAAAGACCAGTGGAGTTCCGCAATCTACGAATTAAGGAGATCTTGTGGTACCCAATACGGAACAGCAAGTAACGACTGGAGTCGCTCTGGACTGCAGTCCAGAGTCGCACTCCGATCCAATTATCATCACAATTTAAGTACAGGAATGTCCGGAAACTGGTATAGGGTTAAAGTTTGTCGAGTCGGCTTCGAATTGAGCCCTCGAACGCACTATCTAGTATGTATATGATTTATGGTGAATTTAACGATTTTCAGGTATAATAAAATTACAGTTTTACGATTAAACTTGGGGGTAGTTGTTTTAGTCGTTAACGATCAAATTTTCCAGCGAAATTTGCGCACGTTATCCATCCCTACAAGGGCCAATGTAATTTAATCAGTTCCGTCAAATTTGATAATGATTTCCTGAGAGAACAAGCATCGAACAGTTTTGTGTCGAATAATCTAACGGAAAGTAAAACATGAATTATATACGATGTCGATTTGTAATTAACGAAAGTAGCATGTAGCAAGTAGGGAACTTGCCTGGAGGCGTCTAGGCGATGCACGGCAGTGGTAATGGCACGAACGCGACACACGCGCGGCACGGCAACGCCGATTCCGGCACGGCACCATAGTGACAAAAGTCTCGATCTTGGCTCGAGCTTGTTGGAGTTGGCTGTTGCGGGCTCGGGCAATGTCGTGTGGTGGTGTAGGTTGATAGAGGATGGAGAGATGGTGAGATTTGGAGAGAGAGAGAGTGCTAGAGAGAGAGAGAGAAACGAGAGAGAGAGAGAGAGAAATGAGAGAGAGAGAGAGAGAGTGTAGACTGAGGGAGAAAGAGTGTGGACTGAGAGGGAGAGAGAGCTGAGAGAGAGAGAGAGAAAACTGAGAGGGAGAGAGAGAGATCACGATGATGCTGGTGATGATGAGGAGGGTGCAGGGGGCTCGCCGGCGAGAGGGAAAGGTGGCCGAGCTTGAGTGCGTGGCCTGAGGGATGGTGAGCAGGAGGAGAGAGGAGCAGGGGAAGAGGGGAGAGCGGGAGTGAGAGGGAAAGAGTTTGATGGCGACGATGACGCGGGGAGTCGACGACGAGACGAGATGCTCACCGGTCGTCGGCGTAGGGGAGGTCGAGCTCAGGTGCAGGGGTTCGAGCTGGCTGTGGGTTTAGGGGTATTGGGTGATGGTGGCAGGGAAGAGTGAGGGGAGGTGGTGAGGAGATGAGGGCGGTGTTGAGGGCCCGACGAGATGGCCGGCCGAGTGGGGTGATGGCGATGGAGGGGCGTGGACGTGGCTCGAGAGTGGGAGCGAGAGAGGAGGAAAAAGGGAGCACGAGGGCGATGGTGATGGAGGTAGAAGGAGGAGGGAAAGAGTTTGAGGAGACGGGGTGCGCGTCGTGGGGTAACGGTGAGCGAGGCACGGCGCGTGTCGGGCGGCGACGTGGGCGCAACGGCAGGAAACGCGCGCGGAAATCAGGAAATAGCCGTTGGGGGAGAAGGATGAATAGGAACGGGTCGGGTCGAGGAAGCGGGTACGGCTCGAGGCGAAGCGGGCTTGGAGAGGGAGACTGGGCCGGGCCAGGAGAATAGTTGATGAGAAAGGAAATTCTAAATAGAGAATTTTAATGGAGTGGGCTGGCTCGGTGGGCTGGGGGTTAAATTAATAATTTAATTTAGGATGTGTGTGGGCTGTTTGGGGAACGGGCCAGAAAAAGAAATTGGATTTAATTTTATAAGAACATTGGGCTGAGGGAAGATTTAATAGTAAGGGGAAGATGGGGTTGGGTTTTAGGGTTTAGCTTTCAAATAGAGGAATTAGGGGAGTTGGGCTGGGTTTAAATCTTAATGAATGGGAGAAATAATAATGGAGAGGGCCTGGGCTTATTAATGGAAAAATAGGCTGAAGAAACATATGTTTGGGTTTTATTGGCAAATGAAAAATAGGGTTTTGAAGAGTTAAATTTCTAAATGAAATTATAATTAAAATAAATAGAATTCTAAAGTACAAAATACAAAGTTAGTATAAAAGAGGCTGGGTATTACACCACTGGAGAAAAGGTCTCGTAATAGTCCAAACCAGGTCTTTGACGAAAACCCTTTGCAACAAGTCTAGCTTTATAGGTTTCAACCTGCCCATCTACACCAATCTTCTTTCTGAAGATCCATTTGCAGCCTACGGGTTTTACCCCTTCTGGAGCAAAGTCCAAAGTCCAAACTTTGTTGGTGTACATGGACTCCATCTCGGTCCGCATTGCATCCAGCCATTTTACTGAGTCACCGCTCTGAATGGCTTGCTGGAAGCTAGTAGGCTCATCATAATCCATGGTGCAATCCTCTCTATCCCCGTCTATGAGAAAACCGTAGTATCTCTCGGGTGGATGAGACTGCCTACTACTCCTGCGGAGCGGCGTAGGAATGTCCTGTTCTCCTGAAACTTCTGGTTCTTCCAAGCTTTCAGTAATAGCTTGTGGTTCTGGAATTTCTTCCAGTTCTATTGCGCTCCCACTTATTCCTTTTTCTAAAAACTGATATTCCAGAAAGTGGGCATGACGAGAAACAAAAACCTTTTGTTCCTCTGCATAATAGAAAAGATACTCCCTGGAATTCTTTGGGTATCTTACAAACTTACACAGTACTGAGCGTGCCTCGAGTTTGTCCGCATGCTGCTTTTTAATAAAAGCTGGACATCCCCATATCTTTAGATATTGAAGATGGGGTTTCTTCCCATACCGCATCTGATATGGTGTGGTAGGCACAGTCTTGGAGAGAACCTTGTTCAAAAGATATGCAGCTGATTCTAGTGCATAACCCCAGAAGGATCGCGGTAACTCAGCCTTACTCATCATGGAATGAACCATATCAAATAGGGTTCGATTCCGCCTTTCCGATACACCGTTGTGCTGTGGTGTGTATGGAGGAGTAAGCTGAGAGAGAATTCCATTCTCTTTTAAGTAATCCAGAAACTCGGCACTCAAGTATTCACCACCTCGATCAGATCTCAGTGTCTTGATACTTTTGCCTGTTTGTTTTTCAACTTCATTCTTGTATTCCCGAAATTTCTCAAAGGCCTCGGATTTATACTTCATCAGGAAGACATGTCCATACCTAGAGAAATCATCTGTGAAAGTAATGAAGTATGAATAACCGCTTCGCGCATGTGTAGACATTGGACCATACATGTCACTGTGTATGAGTCCCAAGAGCTCGCTCACTCTTACTCCGTGTCCAGTGAACGGAGTTTTTGTCATCTTTCCCATGAGACAAGATTCACAAGTGGTATAAGACTGATACTCGAACGGATTCAAGTATCCTTCTTTATATAACTTAGTTAACCGTGTCTCATTAATGTGACCCAGTCTACAATACCATAAGAAAGCCTGATTTAATTCCAGAGACTTTCTTTTAAGTGTGTTCTGGACACTGAAAATACTGAGCTTGGTTCAATACGTATATCCCGTTTTCTAATGTATCTGACCCAATCAGAACTTGATTTAGGTGGATGTGGACCACATCGCTTACAAAAGTAAAATCATATTCTTCCTTAGAAAGTAAGGATACAGATATGATATTACAAGTCGCACCTGGTATATACAAACAGTTACGCAGAATCAATATCTGCCCAGTTGTCAGTCCAAGATGATATTCCCTTACGGATTCAGCGTTCATGCTCATTCCGTTAGCAACCCTGAGAGTCATAGCACCTATCTTGATAACCCTACGGTTTCTCAGAGCCTGTAACGAATTACAGATGTAAGATCCTGATCCGGTATCCAATACCCAGGAAGTAGGGTTGACTGACATACAGTTCTCTATTACAAACACACCCGAAGCCGAAGCCACAACATGCTTCGAATCCTGGCTACTGGCTTTGCTAGCCCTGCAATCCTTCTGCCAATGTTCATTCCCGTAACAATAGGAACGTCCCTATTTTACTACATCCAGCCCCGAAACTTTTGCCCTTCCTTTTCCTTCTTCTTCCCTGGTTTCCTTCAGGGTAGAAGGTAGAGACTGTAGAATCAAGTCAGCATCTGACCCGTTCTTCAACGTGGTCTTCAGGTCCGTGAGCTCAAAATATCTGATTTCTGTAAGGACGTTGCCCCCTACAGATGCCCCGATAGCCAACCTCGCTTGAAGAAATTCGTTCGAGGTCTCATATCTTGCGATACGAGATTGCTCTCCATATAAATCTTTGTTATGGAGGAAGATAGAAACTAAGTCCATCTTCTCGTGCTGCCTCTGGTATGCACCATCAACTGAGGCCAACACGAGGCACTTGGCTTTCGCACAGTCTTTTTCCGATGTCTTACGGATATCAATATCCATGACAGGGGAAACTGGTCCTGAGACGGCAGGAGTTTGATTAGTTAAGAAGTGTCCCGGCTTGTCATGGGCAATGGACATCTGGACAGACCTTTACCAATCATAACAGTCAGATTCAGTCATTTTATTATCTAGATGTAACCTATGTGTGGTCACTGGGTCGCTGCAATTAAGAGAGAGAGAAGAAAACACTCAGCATGATGCTCTTGCAAGTTTAGATTGGTTTTTAATTTATCTAAACAGGATGGCTCCCACTGTTTCTCGAATCCCTCCTCAAACCAAAAAGGAAGAATTAGTCGGGATCAATCTCACCGTACAATACTTGCTTAACCATTCAGCCAGGCCAGTGTTGGTACTTCGAGGGAGGTTTTCCAACGCTTTCGCGAAGTTCCTTAATTAAAGAATCTCTTTTCCCTGGGGGCGTAGCCCCGCTAACACCTTTCTAGACACCTACTTGGTTTATAGCATTGATCGTTAAGTGAGAAATTTCCCGAGGAGTAGCATATACTCACAGTAGGATCGGGATCCAAATATCATCGTATGACAAAACTGAAGGAATCCTACCAGAATTATCACACTCCAAATGGTATGCAGTGCTAGCAAGTTTCAGTTTCTTTAGAAACTCCCAATGTGAATTTTTGCCCCATGCTCTTATGACCTTGACGAAGGCCAACATATCATAAGTCACATGTCAAGTTCTACCCATCATTATCCAGGTTAATTTGAACCCACCCGTATATACCCTTGACGAAGGCCAAAATAGTAGTACGACTGTCCCAAACCAACGCATCTATCTATGCTACAGATAAATATTCAGCAGCTACCAATCACTATGCCTTGGCGAAGGTCAAAATACATAGCTTGAATACTACTGAATATTTAACTGAAATGACGGAGGGCTACGAATGGTTTTGGCGAAACCGTGAACGTAGTGAACTTGATATAATCGAAGGAACGAGATAGCTTTTAAAAGGAGTGGCTTAAGCTCCGCGTTTAAAAGTTGTTTTTGAAAAGAAACCGAGTGGTTTTGAAATTGTTCCAACGACTTTAACTTTAGTTTATTTTCTTGCATTAATTTAATGCGTCCTATCATTTAATCCTACCATTGTAGAAAACAACGAAAATATGACGTACGCTTATGCCATCCGCATTCGCCATGGGGCCCCATCATTACCCGTTAGGTTACTTAACTAACGATAGAGCGGGGGCTGGACTAGCGCGGATGCAAAACATAAGCAACGCCTAAATAGATATCTACATTCGTCAGATGCAATGATAGCCATTCCAGATCACAGATGAATACATTGGATATACTAGGAATCCGCATTTTGTTCGAGCCTGTAACGAAAAGCAGATTACACGGTCGCGATGAATAGCCAAGACCCCACCCTAAACCCCTACGGGTGCGGCAAACTACCCGCCAAGTACCCGAAGTGAAGCAACCTCCCTCAACAACGTGAGTAGGCCACTCGGCACTTCGAGATACCCGGTAGTTTGTGCACCCCATCTTGGGTCTATCCTAGGAGCAAAAATAGTAAAAGAAATTATACAATGGCGGCTACAACCTCATCCCGGATGTGCGGCCATATAAATAATATTATATCAATTACAAATTACATGAATTGAAAGATAAAGAAAACTCTCATCTCACAACCCCCCGGCTATTCATCCGCGACAATCCAACGAATTCATATATACATACCAGCAACATTACAGATCACAGATATGTATAACCCCCACTAATCGACGTATAGCAATTAGCAGACGTTCAATACATATATCACATCACAGATATAACCCATTAGCCAAAGTTTATAGAAATTCGATCAAAATACGGATTTGTAACCACCCCAAAACACAAATTTGCTTTCTGGAAAATCTGGGCAGAAAAAACATATTGTAAAAATCCCAAAATACCCCTATAAGAACACTGCAGGAAAATTGACCCACAGCCGAGTCAACTCGGCCGCGGATACGCGGCAGGAGCAAGCTCGTGCCGCGGTTCCGCGGCGCTTTGACCGAGTTAGTGGACCAATTTTATCCTGTGTTCTTTAAAAACCCTGAGCCGATTTTTAGTGTAAGATTAATTATTTTTTGAACAGAAATAAAAATCGGCAGAAAGTTAACATTTCGGGCATGTTTTGTGATTTTTTTCTCCGATCGAACTTCTAGTTAC
This sequence comes from Agapanthus africanus, assembly GCA_030015575.1. Classification (NCBI taxonomy): domain Eukaryota; kingdom Viridiplantae; phylum Streptophyta; class Magnoliopsida; order Asparagales; family Amaryllidaceae; genus Agapanthus; species Agapanthus africanus. The sequence goes on from CM057349.1 coordinate 142,872,306, forward strand.
TTTGCTAACATGTTAGATAGTGTTTAGCTAGGCTCTGATACCACTGTAAGTCCACGTTACCCGTCCCTGGTTCTTTCGGGGTTGCGGAAGCGGTGAAAAACGATTTTTCGATGGAGGTAACATGGACTCAAAAGCCGGATCTTTGCTAAACAAATTATCTAACAAACTAACTAAGAGGTTAGCTACTATGTTAGGGGTTATACCTAATCTTGAACTCCTTCTCTTCAACTCCTTATGGTGGTCGGAGGGTCGCAAGAGAGCAGAGCGTACCGCTCTGCCATAGTCGCGAGGATTTTTATATCGGCCTCACCTCGTCGTCTCCTTGTGCCGAAGATAGATCCACCCGAAAACTTCTACCTTTGGCTCCAACCTCAATCTAGAGGAAACTAAAATACTTGGCTTGCTAGACCTTGTATTCTAGGATGAGTAGAGAAGTGTTTTAGGGTTTTATCTCAATGGTTCTTGCTTCTCAACTCATGAGACAAGAGAACCATGAGCAAGAGGAAGAGGGAGAGCTTGAGGATGAGAGAGAAACAATATGATAGAATGAGAGAGGACTTTTACAACCATGCTCTCAAAAGGAAAAATAATCATCATAATAATAATAATTAAGTATTTTGTGATGGTTCATGTCAATGGCATTATCATTTCATGCACACATTTTGTAAAGAACAACAAGCAAGCCAAAAGTCATAGCCATGAAATGATAGCCATGCAATGATGATGGTCAACAAGTCCAAACTAGTCAACCGGTCAACAAAGTCAACAAGTCAACAAAGTCAAACTTTCAACCCAACCATGGCACAATAATACTTAATTAATATTATTATTAATCATATTTCCTACTCTCATTAGGGTTTAAAAAAAGTCAACAACCCTAATGAGAATCCTCTGCCTCTGTCTCTGTCAACTATGCATACACACCCGCATCCGTGTTCCGAGGAACACGAATACAAAGAGATCCTTTGCCTCTGTCTCTGTCAACTGTGCATACACACCCGTATCCGTGTTCTGAGGAACACGAATACAAAGAGATCCTCTGCCTCTGTCTCTGTTAACTGTGCATACACACCCGCATCCGCGTTCCGAGGAACACGGATACAAACGAGATAAAACCAATCCCAAAACGTATACTATGATCTGGCTTAAACCAAAACCCGCTAGTAATAACTGCCCGGACACCAAACGTGCACAAGCGCGCGGATGTGACCGAACCATGTCGCAAAACCATGCGACCTCTACTCTTTTTGCCCAAAAGCGAATAGCTCTCTGTGTGGGACTCTAAAGACTCGACACTACGCTGGCAGTGGGTTTAACCACAGACCGCAAGCGGCACTAGCTGTGCGTAACGGCCCCCAGGTAGATGCCGATAAGAAGACTGATGAGGTGAAACCCATCCGAACTCCTACTGAGCCTGAATGTGGCAATCTCCGTACAGTCCGGTCTGTTCGTCTGAGAATATCGCATGGCGGGCCTAGGGGGCGGTAAACGTCAGTCCCCTAATAGCAGTACAAGTCGTGTCGGAGTGTAGCCCAGAACACCCTAAGATAACACGGGAAACCTACCAGTATATCTCGCTTGCCCTGACCAGGGACGACTATGTGTAATGGCTCTCCTTGACACAGCGCGATATCAACTCCCAATACCGGGAGAAACGAATCCTGTCTAACCGTCACTGCCTCCAAGTGCTTCGGGACTGCACCCAACTACTACCTATTTGCACAACTCCTTTGAGCCGTGGTAGGGTAGTAATCAAAGTACAGTGAGAACACACTCGAGGCGAAGTGAAAGTGTCAAGTCAGCGGACTAAGCTGTACTCATGTCGTCTGGGAACTGATAACTGACGATAGGTATAATACCAACCAACAGTTTCTGACGAGTCCTGTCCAGTGTACTCGTAACCTAACGAGCACCCGCATACTATCTCAAGTACGACGTACTGACGGCTGTAGGACAGACCGTCTCCCCTGCTGGGATGAGAAGCGCATACGCTAGTCTACTCCGGAGTATCGATGCCCTGTCTCGATAATCCTACGACTAGGGACCTGTATAAGGATGTGCTTATAGATTACCCAGCCCCCACAACTGTGACTACCATCACAGCGCTGGTAATCAAGCAAAGATCCTAAGGGCTCTACTAATATGTATAAGCGATATGCTAAAAGAAACACATGCACATATTAAAATAGAAACAAACCAAGTAGCATACTACCATTTTGAGCAAGATTGTCTATACAACTTGTGAATATCCCAAGCTTCCATCAAGTAATATACAAGCTAGTATGATACAGTAATGGCCTCTAGGGCATATACACTAACAATATATATATATATATATATATATATATATATATATAGGTTTCATTAATGGTTTTTCTTTCCTTTATTTCAGGAACAATGGCTTCTCTTCCCTATTTTCCCTTTACTCGCTCAGACGCCGCTTTTCTACAATCGTCGTCGGATGAGGAAGCTATGGTGATGATCAGGGCCCATGATAGGGACTGTACTAGTTTGCTCTTATGGGTAGTTTGGTATGGTCACATCATCCGGGGCCACCGCAGCTTTACTTGTGAGGTGTCAACAGAGCCCCTCCGCCCAATATCGCTGATGGAGCGCTCGCAGACCACTTATGCGATGGAGGCGGCTAATTAGACTCCTACAGACCGGCTTGAGCCATCAATAACCTGGATACCCAACCAGCTCTTGCCGGCTGTAGATATCTTGGGGCGTTGCATCTGTCAAGGTGAAGCCCAACCCTGGGGACAAGTTTATAAGGTAGAGCTTACCCCTCGCCACCCAGCAGGCTATCTTCCCTGGGCTCGATATGTTCTTTCTGCCCACCATGCACGGTTGCAGAAGGTTGGGCTATATCAAGCGGTATACGCGTCTCTTTTTTATTAGCAGGCCCCTCACATCTGGTGGGTTAAAGCTTTTCTGAACCAATAGAATCTTCCCACCGACACCTTCTTGCTAGGGGATCGCGAGGTCTCTATTTTACTGGAAGAGTTTCGCGAGATTTCTGGACTGCCAATCAGGGGAGAGCATTATGAAGAGCTGCTGCCTCCCGACGAGTACGTGTTTGCGACCATGCCGGCTATGCTTGACGACTGAAAACGCCGTCCGCCATAAGTACCCCAGTCTAATCAAGGCTCTGGGTATTTTTGAGAAAATGTTTGCGACGTCAGAGGGATAGGGCGTCACCTTTGAGTGCTTCATCGCCTGCTTTATCCGTGAAGACGCTTTTTCCAAAAAGGCTCCAAAGTTTGCGAACATTGACGACCCTTTTGGGTTTGGGCTGAATAAACCGCCGGCCAAAGAGGAAGACTTGCTGCAGTTTTATATTCCGATCTCGTCGGCCATGTCCTTCGATGTGATTATGGCCCCTGGCATGGACAAAGAGACCTTCTTCGTCAGCTTTATCAGCCTTTGGCTCAGTTGGTTCGCCATTCCGACGCATCGACGCTTCATGAGAGCTTCTGTCTTCTACCCCGCTCATCGCGTAGCTAAAGGGGCACGATTGGCCGTTGGTATTGCGGGACTGTCACACCTATATCATGGATTAAGCATTGCGGCCAATACTTCGACCCCAGGTGCGGATGTTGTGAATTTCTCCCTCCACTACTTCACGTCGTGGATCGAGATGCATGTACTGGGAGCATTTGCGGCACATCGTCGGCCAGATTTCTATGACTTTCCCATGGGTTATAAGGCTGGTGGATGCTTCTGCTCCCGATCCGACTCAGCTAGGGGCCCTCCGCGTGTCGCTCAACCCATATTCAAACGAGGGTGGGATGGTGCTTAGTGACCGAGTCCTCTCTGCTCCTGCGGGGCCCGTTCAACAGCTTTTGATCTATCAAAAGGGGGAGCGCCATCTTTAAAGCCTAAAGAGATTATGCACCTGTACTCGATTAGGCCGGGCTACTTGGTATTCCGTCAGAATAACACGGCTCTTTTTATGCGGTACAATCCGCACCGCTTTACCCAGCAATTGGGTTATAACCAGGGTGTCCCTTTCGAGGCGTTTTTAGTTGAGCCCACTCTATCTTTGGAAGTCACTCGTGACGTCATCCATCATTTTATGTGGCTAAACACCAGCTTCCGTTTCATGATCCCTGAGTTCGACTACCTTTCGAGGTGTGTGGGGTCTTTTACGGGTTGGTATCGTCATCGAGTCGGTCCTGTCATTGCCAAGGATAAGCGGGTACACTTCGAATGTAGAGTTTCAGCCCAACCTAAGCCACTGGAGTTCCATTGCGGCCTCGGATAGTGGTTTGCCCTCTATTGAGGGATAGCGGTATGGTACTTATCCCCAAGGCCGCAGAAACAGAATCGACTCCTCGCACTGCTAGTATGCCAATGCGCACTAGAGCCCAAGCAAAGGCCTCCAATGAAGCGCCAGCGGTAGTGTCATCAGTGGCGGCGTCATCAATAGTGGTGTCATCCGCGGTGGTATTGCCAAAGGGGGATACCGGAAGTGAGGTTGGTCAACGTCGTGCCAAAGCGCTGAGGGGAAGGAAGCGTTCTTCAGTTAGCGCTAGCACAAGTTCTAAGAGGAGGAAGAGATCGCTCGTCGGTTTACTTGACACCTTGCTTGAGTCCGAGCCCTTCATTTAGGACGAACCAATAACTATGGAGGAATCGAACGCCGGCTTTATTTATTCTGGCTCATCCGCCGAGGAAGCCGCACAATTGGCTGAGGCTTTAAGGTGCTCACAGGATGAGACCGAGAACGTGCGCATCCCGAAAAAGCCATACCCTTCGGTTATCTTCTATGACGTTGATCCATCATTACGGCGTGTACATATGGGTCCTTTGCTGATGGAAGAAGAACAAGCCCTTAAGAAGCCCAGAACGATCGTCTCCGAAGACGAGCTTGCATTAAAGACAGGCAGTCATTCATCTGCACTTGAACCCTGGCGAGCACACTTAGCAAGAAAGGAAAAACGTCTCGAGAATGGGCGGCATGGGAATCCCAGTATTCCCCTATTACCTTCTCGGTCTTATAATAATTATAAGTTTGAGCGGGACCAACGTTCCCCATCTCAGTATAACAAGCGGGTTCAGTCAATACATCCATATTATTATCTTGATTAAGGCGTGATATGGTCGCTACCTGGAAAGAGAGAGAGAAGAAACCACTCTGCGTGCGCTCTTGCAAGGTTAGATTGGTTATGTATTTTATCTAATCAGGATGGCTCCCACTGTTTTTATCAAATCTTCCTTCAAACTTTAAAAGGAAAGACTAGCCGGGATTAATTACACCCCACAAGTTCGCCAATCTTTCATCCAGGCCAGTGCCGGTACTTTGAGAGAAGTTCCTCGTGCTTTCGCATGGACCTAATTAAAATAAACCTCGTTTTCCCAGGGGCATAACCCCGTTGATACATTTCTAGACACATACTTGATCGGCTAATTGTAAAGTGCAAAACTCTCTCAAGAGTAACAATTACTCGCAGTGGGTATCAGGATCCAACTATCTCATAGAAGGTATGCAATCTCATTGCAAATTTCAACACCTGAAACTCCCGATAATGGTTTTTACCCCTAGTGACTCATGACCTTAACTATGGTTAACAAATTATAAGCACTAGTCAAGTTTTACCCGTCATTTCATGATTAATTAGACCCACTCACATGACCCTTAACTATGGTCAACAAAGTCATATGACTGTCCTAATTAATCGCATCATATGCTGTGTAGGAAGACATCACTTACTTACCGTACACCGTGCCTTAACTATGGTCAACAAACACAGCACGAATACTAAGTACTCTACTTCCTTAAATGACGGAGGGTTGCGGATGGTTTTTAAGAAAACCTTTAACGTTTTGAACTTGATCTCTTTGCAGAATCAAATGATTTAAAATGGAGTGTTTTTTAGGCTTTTACTAGTTTCGCTAAAGAGGTCACTCCCGGTGAAGAGATCTCGGCTCTTTTCTCGTCGAATGAGGTGCAAGATATTCACAATACCACTATGCAAAGCAAGAACTAGAAAAGCAATCAAAAGAAAAAACCGAGGGTTGTAGCATCTACTAGTTATTGCTAAAGAGGTCACTCCCGGTAAAGGGATCTCGGCTCTTTCCTCATCGAATAAGGTGCAGGATATTCTATAAGGAATACCGCTATGCAAAGCAACAACTAGAGCTACCTATTTTTGAAAATTCGATTCCACAACATCATTAGGTTTATTTTCTTTCATTAATCTTATTAATGAATGTCCCATCATATTAAGCTACGTAAGCATCACAGATAAATACAACGTACGCTTATACCATCCGTATTCGCCACGAAGTCCCGTCATGCACCGTTAGGTTAGGTAACTAACGGCAGAGCGGGGCAGGGCTAGCGCGGGTGAAAAACATAAGCAACGTCTATTATATATCTCATATATAATATAATGTATCCATTTCAAAATATAAGAGATCATATCATAGAATATCAGCAGCAGAAAACAACAAATGAAATATTAGATATACTAGGCTTTTCGGTTTTAATTTAAGCCTGTATAAAACACGGATTCCACGGTCGTGATGAATAGCCAATCCTACATCCTAAGACCCCTACGAGAGTAGCAAGTAACCCTACCAATTCTAGAGTTAGGAGACCCAGACTCGACTCCTCGAGATGGCCTCCCACTGGACTCTAGAACCCGGTTACTTGTGCTCCTCTCCTTGGGTCAATCCTAATACTACAACAACAACAATTAAGCCTTTTATCCCAAGCATATAGGGTAGGCTACATGAACCAAAATGAGAATCACGCCGGGTCCAGCACATGAATCCTCCACCTCCACTCACTCCTATCGAACAATATACTTTCATTGAGTCCTTTGGCAACCATATCGTTTCGTATCACCTCCATCTATGTTTTCTTCGGTCTCCCTTTTGCCTTTTTGCCATTGCCCATATCGAGAGTATCTATTCGTCGAACCGGTGTTTTCTCAACCCGGAAGTAAATAATATACATCAACGGTGACATCTTCCTCAACCCGGAAGTGCCCCAATAAATGAATATTACATACAAGTTTTTACATGAATGAAAAAGAAAAACTCTCATCTCACATAAAAAAACCCCGGCTATTCAAACACGACGATCCAATATAACATATCACAGCAACACATAACATCACATGTCATCAACGTAAGTAAATATGCGTATCCCAATTGTCATTGATGTATAGCAACGAAACCGGCGATACACCGCATATTACACTTACGGTCGCAGAAAAGAAAGTGAAAACTACAACAGTTGGAATCCACAACCTCCTTAGACATCATAAACCCGAAATATCACATATTCCGGATTTCATGCCTAACAATATGAATTTCTTAGACATCACATGCCTAACAATTATAAACCCCGCATTTTAGTCTCGATATCGAAAACACTTTTCAATATCAAGTTGGGTAATTCAATAAGATTCCTGACACCCTGATCGAATGCTCGTCGGAAACTTTAGTAGACGGCCGTACCCCCGATGCCGTCGACGAAGTGAACTTAGACGGAACACCACGGCCACGAGCACCCGAACGGATGCTTTTGGCAACGGAGTTCTCCTACAGTCACTTTGTCGGGGCTATGGGGTATGGCTATCTAATAAGATTACCCGGTGAGTATCTGCGTACGCTACATGATTGTGATGGACTTTTGATCACATCAAAATCCCGTGGCAACCGATCAAATGAGACTAAATTGCTAGATTTATAAAATTCAAATGTTGTGGATTCTAAGTATTGTATCCCATCATAAATATCCGGACGACGTTAAACTTTTCGATCGACTAATCAAAGTCCCACAATTCCCCGAGAGCTCAACACTTGAGCACAGTTCAAAAATACCCAGAACATGCTACAGCACCTATAGACCAACCGTAAAAGGACAAACCCAAGCCTCATTAATGGTACCGTGGAACTTCCACAAACCCTAAGGTTCAAAGCGGTTCCATGGTCATTATATCGAGTTAGGCTTTCATTCTTCTAAAGGGTCCACAGAATCACTTGCATGATTTTCCGAATACCTTAAACTTGGAAAAATGGGTTTTTGACATTCGACTGAACTTTATAATTTCGCCTAGATAACATGTGAAAACCCGAAACCAATATTAAACTATGAATACGAAACACTCCGAGTTGCCTACACAGTAAGACTGCATCACATGCTATTTTAGAAAAAACAAACAACACCTGAAACACCAAGACCTAGAGACTGGAACACCACCAAAATTGGGCCGAGCTCGCCGGTTTTGAGGGGTTGTGGCCGGTCACAGTGAGGCTAATTGGGACCAAATTTTGGTAGTGTTCATGATATATCTCATACATCATTCTGCAGTTGTTTAAAAAAAATTCGAGGACTTTAAAAATTCGACAGAAACTAGTATTTGGTGTTTCAAGTTTCGGACTAGCTTCAATTTCATATCTAACAAATATCGTCTAATATTCTAGCCCAGCTCTGATACCACTGTTGGGATTCCTCAGCACCCTACTGGGTTTTCAATGCATCGACCATACCAATTTCAAAATTTCTAGAGTGCTAATGAATCCTAACCTAGGATCAAGCTAGAGTAAATAGACAAACTAAACATGTAATCTACCATTACACTAAGTGAATAAGAAATACAACCTTTGTAGACCGGTCCTTCACTTCTAAAGCTCCGTGTAGAAGTCCTTTCGCAGCAAGTGGAGATCTCCCGAACTCTAGTATAGGTTCCCTTGGAGAAATGAACAACCTTGCTCGAAATCTTCGAGACCGAAGATGATCTACGTCGAGGAGACTCAAACCCAAGCTATCTCTTCACTAGGTGATGGACTTTGTGAAAAGAACACCCTAAACTAAATGGCAAGTAGTAGAGGATGGTGAAGTAGGAAATGAGCCCACTTTAGATTTTATTTTCTCATAATATTTTCTCACCATTGTGAAAGCTAGAAAGCTTTTATGAGGAAGAAGAAGATGAATTGATTAAGATGAGAAATGAAAACTAATGAGGTGAGAATAGCAACCATGGGTGAGTTAGTGTCATACACTAACTCATGTAGAGAATAAACCATGGGTTATAATAATGGTTAGGTTAATAAATATTTACAAGTAAAACAAAAAGGGTGGACCTGGTCAATGGTTCCACAAGCTTCTACAAGTTTTAACCATGTGACAATTTCCAACAAATTTTGATTTACTTTAAATAAATAAAATCCTCACATTATTATAAGCATGGTGTGAGTCTCATACACCCATTTAGCATGTGGCATCTAGCATGACACAAAATAATGTACACTAATATATATCACATATATACTAATGCACAATCAAGTGAGAAAAAAAATCTTAAGTGAGCTAATACTAGTTAATGTAAATTAATATATCAAATATATAATTATATATTAGATTATTAAATCAACACTTGATTTAATAATCCGGCTATATCACATATAACCGACCAATATCATGTGTATCATTTTATCGAATCAACACTTGATCCGATAACCCGGCTATATCATATATAACCGACCGATGACATAAATCGCGAGAATAGAATACGGTATCACATACTCATATTAATCTCGGTCCCGCACGTATCACATATATGCTCCTACTCCGTTTCGCTTGAGCCAGGAAACCTCTGTGTATGACTCTAAAGACTCGTCAATACGCCTGTTGGGGTAAAAATTTACATCCCGGTTGACCGAGTCAAAATCAAGGTCAACCCCCAAGCTAGGTGGGCCCAAGCCCAGGTCAAGCGGGCCCATGCCCAAGTCGAGCCCGCGGCCAGCCTCTCTCATGCCAACAACAAAATCATGTCATAAATAATTTTTATGTAATTTTTTTTTACGCATGAATGTAAACAAAATGAGCATAAAGCCAATATTTTGTAAGCCCATGACTTATGTGCAAAAATGAAATGGCACATGAGCCATGGGATGGCTAAAATGCCATTTTTGAAAAGCCCAAGGGGCTATATGTAAATGTGTAAGCCTATAAAAGGAAACATGATGATGAACAATGAGAACACTTTTTTTTTCCTCAAAAACTAGGGTTCTTTGTGCCACCTGCTCCTTCTCCAAGGTTCCCAAAACCTTCTTCTTTCTTTTGAATTAAATCAAGAGTTTAACTCTCCCTTTCTAAAAAATAAATAGTTTTTCACCACAAAACCCACAAAGGGGAACTTGGATCTGTCATCAGATCTTAAAAAGGAGAGATTTTGAGATTTCACATCTCTTGATCTTCAAGATCCAGCAAGCAACAGGAGGAAGAAGAAGAACCACCTCCATTAAACCCAAAACACATTCAAGAGCCCGACTCCTCTCTGATTTCTCTTTTGAGAAATCCTTTTTTCAGGCTAAAAGCCTCTTGTCCTCTCCGGCACGCAACGCTCATGTGTGCCGATACGTGGCGCGCGCGCTTGCGCTCCAGCGCGCAGCGCAGGTGCGCAAAGCGCCCGCGTGCCGACACGTGGCGCGCGCGCTTGCGCAGGTGCGCAAAGCGCCCGCGTGCCGACACGTGGCGCGCGCGCGCTTGAGCACCTGCGCGCAGCGCGCATTGCGCAAAGCGCCCGCGTGCCGACACGTGGCGCGCGCGCGCTTGCGCACCTGCGCGCAGCGCCCACATGCCGACACGTGGCGCGCGCGCTTGCGCACCTGCGCGCAGTGCTCATGCGCAAAGCGCCCACGTGCCAACACGTGGCGCGCTTGCGCCTGAGCGCACAGCACCTAAGCGCACAGCGCTCAAGGCGCTGGCCCCCACGCATTCCTTGGATGCATTTTCCCCCTCTTTTAATGTACATACATATACATATACATATGTATACAAATTCACACATATATATACTCCGCAACATTCTCCCCCTCCAAAAAAATTTTCGGGCCGGAGCGCTGCCCCGAACCCCGCAAAGGGGCTGCTAGCCCCCTTGACCCCCAGCCCGCTATCCGGGTAGCGGGACCCCCGTAAAAACTCTGCGTGGCTCCCGATATATCCAAAACCCCCCTTTCAAAACAGAACACACGCACACCGCACATTGGGTTCGCATGACCAGTTTAAACCCGTTAATCGGAGGTTCCCTCGCCCCAAAGGCGAGGGGTAATTAACGGCAGCTTAGTCCGCGGCTGCCGGAGATTCGGATCCCCACAATCATTAAACCCCGGCCTACCCTAGGCAGGGGGAATCTGTAGTACGCCTGACAAGCGCGCGCGTATTCCCATCTCACTGGGGTGACGAAAAACACCCTACAGATTCTGGCACGCCCGGTGGGACCATCTCTCCTCCCATATTTCGGGTTAAATGTTCATGCGAACTCAATCAATTTACATGTCTATATTTATACTAAAATAATGCTCTTTCATGAAGATTTTTAAGCAATCACCTTTCGACGATGTCTTCGATGATGAACTCAGCTCCTGTCTCCTACACGATGAAGATAGACTCCAGGACGGTCCTTCCGGCCAGTCTCGGGCGACAATGGGAAGAGCCGCTGCTACCATTCGGCTCTATTGTGTTCATGCCAGTTGGCGCCATCCCAGCTCCTCAAGCCCCGGTGGCGGACAAACCGGTCTTGAGAGGCAGGAGACCAAATGTGGTGGTCGCGAGGGCACCTCAGCCCAAGCACAAATCCGCTTCCAAACGACCCTCCATCGCTCCAGCTGGGGGCATGGCCATCAACGTCAACGAAGCAACTGGGCATCTCGGGCAAGCTCCAGCGGTACCCCCGATAACTGCTCGATCGGGTGTCTTCTCTAAGCTCCCCGCTAATCAACTCACAATAGCTTCCCAAAGAGCAGAAGCCTGCCAAGCGCTTAAGGCAAAGAAGCTGAGGCAGAAGCGGCTCAGATATAGAGCCAACAAAAGGGCTAGGGCTCTAGCCATGTTAAAATTTATGAATTTCCAAAGCCCGGACCGCTCCGCGAAACCAGCTGCCAGCGATGAAAGAATGGCTGAATGTGTTATCCACACTGTCTACATGGCCGGACATGAGGAAACGAACCATCTTCTTCTTCACAGCCATGGTGATGATACGGTTGACGCTACCCAGTATCGGCTCGATCTAAATGATGAAGAGCCCGCTCAGGCCGATAAGCCAGAGGATCCCGTGGTTCCTATGGAATGGAGCTCAGGCAAAAAAGATTACCCGGTTGTCATAGCCGAAACTACAGAACATGCATTATTCCAATGGCTTCAAAGGCAATTTCAGGACAGGGATGAGAAGATGGCCGAGGTCTATTCCAAAGTCGACGAGCTGGCAAACGTCATGGCAGATCTCGCGACCCAAGTCGCCCGATTGCAATCACAGCAGAATCAAATTTTGGCTCATGAGCCAGGGATTGGTACCCGGGAGCAGCCAACTGATATCCCTTTAAATCTAAAAGCGGAGCGCCTTCGCGAAAGACGGCCGCAATTAGCCTCCAGTCCCTCCGATACATACGCCGGGGGGGAATCACCTCTGAAAGAGAAGCTGGAAAAGGTCTATTCCTTCAAGAGGGAAAAGGTCCACAAGATATTCAGGGATGCCCTAAGAAACGGTCTACAACTGCCAGAATCAAAGAGACCGCAAGAAGAGAATATGATCGACGACCCAAAATATTGCCCCTATCATAGGGTGATAGGTCATTCCATTGAGGACTGCTTCGTCTTCAAAGATTGGGTCGAAAAGCAATATAAGACGGGAGAGATAGAACTGTCTAAAGGCGTGTTAGCAAACAGTCAAGCTACGACCGCCGATTTCATGTAAATGGAGACCGAAACCTTTCGGGAACCTAACCCTCCCAGACATGTGCAGGGCGAACCAAAGATTGATCGGCCTCAGGGACCGGCGTCAGTGAGCGCACCTACTCTGATGGAGAGAAGGAAGAAGGTGTACTCCTTTAGGAGGGATGAGGTCCGCGATATATTCAGGGAAGCCCTGAACAATGGCCTGCAACTGCCTATTCTGAAGAGACCACATGAAATGAATATGACTGGCAATCCCATATACTGTCCATACCATAGAGTGCTGAGTCATACCATTGAAGACTGCTGTGTTTTCAAAGATTGGGCAGAGGACCAATATAAGCTTGGAAAAACCTCTCAATCCTCGGACGTATCGGCAAGCTACGGAGCTAGGCCATCAGCACAGCTCCGCCAAGATCAATGTTCAAGGAGCTGGGATAAGCAAAGAGGACCACCACGTCGTTAAACTGGAAACAGTCGACCTCTAAGTCGTTAAACTGGGAATGTAAAAAAAAAGTGTAAATAAAAAAAATATGTGTAAATAAAAGAAAAATAAAGAAAAGCCGAAATGATGGGGCAACCGCGAATAAATAGCCGAAATGATATGGCGATCACGACCTTCGCGATAAGAAAAGATGAAATGATAGAGCAATCGCGGTAAAATAAAAAACAAAAAAAACAAAAAAAAACAACAAGGGCGGATGATGAGTTGCTCCTGGCATTATTCCAGTGCAGCAATGCAGACGCCAAACAAAAATCCAATTTCTCAAAATTCTTCCAGCCCTACGGCCAGTCCCCAAATTGACTACCGTATACAATCCACGGGCTCAAATAATTCTCAGCATACCCATGCCCCACCGCAACCACCAGTTACGCGGCTGATCTCCACCTGTGGAATTATGCTCCATTGGAAAGACCCACTCATGTGTCCTTACGATGCATGAGGAGAACAAACATTCGTGGGATCCTTACGACTCACGAAGGAAAAAACACACTTGGGAGTTCTCACGACTCTTAAGGAGAAAATACACCTGCGGGATCCTTACGACCCGTAGGGAGAAAATGCTTTTATGGGACCCTCACGGCCCATAAAATTGAAAAGTCTTAGGTGATAGGGATCCAAACCTGTCTCCTAAGCCACCGCTCCCCAATTCCCAAGTGGCGAATGATGAGTCGCTCCTGGTACCATATTCCAGTGCAGCGATGCAGACGCCAACCAAATTCCAAATCCCAATCCCCAAGTGGCGAATGATGAGTCGCTTCTGGTACCATATTCCAGTGCAGCGATGCAGACGCCAACCAAATTCCAAATCCCAATCCCCAAGTGGCGAATGATGAGTCGCTCCTGATACCATATTCCAGTGCAGTGATGCAGACGCCAACCAAATCCCAAATCCCAATCCCCAACGACGAATGATGAGTCGCACCTGGTACCATATTCCAGTGCAGCGATGCAGACGCCAACAAAGTCCCGAAATGTTTTTGGCCCTACGGTCTGGATCATACATCCTGCAAAACCGTATACAATCCACGGGCGTAAAACGATCCCAATCTCTCCCAAGTCCTACCGGCGAGACCACATTCAAAGTCCCACCGACAGGGAAGATTCCAAAAAAAAAGAAAAAAAAATGAAAAAAAGAAAAAAAAAGGAAAAGGAAAACAAAAAAAAGAAGAACGGCATGTCCACAAGCAAAATGGGCACGGATGAAAACCCGAAAGGGCTCCGTGAGTAAAAACAGCAGGACTGCCGGCGAGTTTGTGAAAACCCGAAAGGGCGCAAACTCGTAAAAAAAAGAAGAAATGAAATGCACTCGCAAAGTCCTCTCGACTTTGTGAGGAGAAAATTCCCGCGTGAGATCTTCACGACTCACAAAGGAGCAATACACTTAGGAGTCCCCATGACTCCTAAGGAGAAAATACACCTACGAGATCCTTTCGACTCGTAGGGAGAAAATGCTTTTATGGGACCCTCACGGCCCATAAAATTGAAAAGCCTTAGGTGACAGGGATCTAAACCTGTCTCGTAAGCCACCAATTCCCAAATCCTCCCGGGGCACATGATGAGTTGCTCCTGGCATTATTCCAGTGCAGCAATGCAGATGCCAAACGAAAAAAAAACCAAATCCAAATCCTCCCGGGGCAAATGATGAGTTGCTCCTGGCATTATTCCAGTGCAGCAATGCAGATGCCGACAAAAATACCAATCCCAAAATTCTCTCATGACAAATGATGATTCGCTCCTGGTACCATATTCCAGTATAGCGATGCTGATGTCAACTCAAGTCAAAACAAATCAAACCATCCAATTCCAACATCGACCTTTGCGTCAAACAGCGACACTCCGTGCCGGGGGCACGTCTACCAAATCGCTTCGTAACAGGGCAGTGCAGGCTCCCGCAAACTGGGAACCCAAATCGCTTCGGATCAGAGCGTCGACCGTCTATGTCGCAAAAAGGGCAGTGCAGGCTCCCGCAAACTGGGAACCCAAATTGCTTCGTATCAGAGCGTCGACCGTCTATGTCGCAAAAAGGGCAGTGCAGGCTCCCGCAAACTGGGAACCCAAATCGCTTCGGATCAGAGCGTCGACCGTCTATGTCGCAAAAAGGGCAGTGCAGGCTCCCGCAAATTGGGAACCCAAATCGCTCCGGATCAGAGCGTCGACCGTCTATGTCGCAAAAAGGGCAGTGCAGGCTCCCGCAAACTGGGAACCCAAATCGCTTCGGATCAGAGCGTCGACCGTCTATGTCGCAAAAAGGGCAGTGTAGGCTCCCGCAAATTGGGAACCCAAATCGCTCCGGATCAGAGCGTCGACCGTCCATGTCGTAAAACGGGCAGTGCGGGCTCCCCACAAATCGGGAACCAAATCACTCCGGGTCAGGGAAACGTCTACCACGGACACTCCGTCTCGGAGACGCGTTAAGCGTCGACCGTCCATGTCGTAAAACGGGCAGTGCAAGCTCCCCACAAATCGGGAACCAAATCACTCCGGGTTAGGGAAAACGTCTACCACGGACACTCCGTCTCGGAGACACGTCAAGCGCCGACCGTCCAAGTCGCAAAAAGGGCAGAACCGACCGTCCACGTCGCTAAAAAGGGCAGCATCGACCGTCCAAGTCGCAAAAAGGGCAGAACCGACCGTCCACGTCGCTAAAAGGGCAGCACCGACCGTCCAAGTCGCAAAAAGGGCAGCGCAGGATTCCTACAAAGCGGGAACCAGATAGCTCCGGGCCAGGGAAAACGCCTATCACGGACACTCCGTCTCGGAGTCATGTCAAGCAACGACCGTCCATGTCGTAAAAAGGGCAGTGCCAGCTTCCCAAAAAGCGGGAACCAAATCAGGTCGCCTCCAAGTAAAAGAAGATCCATCAATTTCATGCACACGACCCACATATGTGGTGTGCATTTATTGATGGGGGGCAATTTGTTGGGGTAAAAATTTACACCCCGGTTGACCGAGTCAAAATCAAGGTCAACCCCCAAGCTAGGTGGGCCCAAGCCCAGGTCAAGCGGGCCCATGCCCAAGTCGAGCCCGCGGCCAGCCTCTCTCATGCCAACAACAAAATCATGTCATAAATAATTTTTATGTAATTTTTTTTTACGCATGAATGTAAACAAAATGGGTATAAAGCCAATATTTTGTAAGCCCATGACTTATGTGCAAAAATGAAATGGCACATGAGCCATGGGATGGCTAAAATGCCATTTTTGAAAAGCCCAAGGGGCTATATGTAAATGTGTAAGCCTATAAAAGGCAACATGATGATGAACAATGAGAACACTTTTTTTTTCCTCAAAAACTAGGGTTCTTTGTGCCTCCTGCTCCTTCTCCAAGGTTCCCAAAACCTTCTTCTTTCTTTTGAATTAAATCAAGAGTTTAACTCTCCCTTTCTCAAAAATAAATAGTTTTTCACCACAAAAACCCACAAAGGGAACTTGGATCTGTCATCAGATCTTAAAAAGGAGAGATTTTGAGATTTCACATCTCTTGATCTTCAAGATCCAGCAGCAACAGGAGGAAGAAGAAGAACCACCTCCATTAAACCCAAAACACATTCAGGAGCCCGACTCCTCTCTGATTTCTCTTTTGAGAAATCCTTTTTCAGGCTAAAAGCCTCTTGTCCTCTCCGGCGCGCAGCGCTCATGCGCAAAGCGCCCGCGTGCCGACACGTGGCGCGCGCGCATTGCGCTCCAGCGCGCAGCGCAAGTGCGCAAAGCGCCCGCGTGCCGACACGTGGCGCGCGCGCGCAGCTTGCGCTCCAACGTGCGCGCTTGCGCACCTGCGCGCAGCGCCCACGTGTCGACACGTGGCGCCGCGCGCTTGCGCACCTGCGCGCAGCGCTCATGCGCAAAGCGCCAACGTGCCGACACGTGGCGCGCTTGCGCCTGAGCGCACAGCACCTAAGCGCACAGCGCTCAAGGCGCTGGCCCCCACGCATCCCTTGGATGCTTTTCCCCCTCTTTTTATGTACATACATATACATATACATATGTATACAAATTCACACATATACATACTCCGCAACATTCTCCCCCTCCAAAAAAATTTTCGGGCCGGGGCGCTGCCCCGAACCCCGCAAGGGGGCTGCTAGCCCCCTTGACCCCCAGCCCGCTATCTGGGTAGCGGGACCCCCGTAAAAACTCTGCGTGGCTCCCGATATATCCAAAACCCCCCTTTCAAAACAGAACACACGCACACCGCACATTGGATTCGCATGACCAGTTTAACCCCGTTAATCGAAGGTTCTCTCGCCCCAAAGGCGAGGGGTAATTAACGGCAGCTTAGTCCGCGGCTGCCGGAGATTCGGATCCCCACAATCATTAAACCCCGGCCTACCCTAGGCAGGGGGAATCTGTAGTACGCCTGACAAGCGCGCGCGTATTCCCATCTCACTGGGGTGACGAAAAACACCCTACAACGCCGGCAGTAGGTGATGATCATATCAAACACCCACAAGCAATCGCAAGAGGCCTGCTAAACGTAACGGCCACCCGGGTATTGAGCGATCAGAAGATCAACAAGCAAGCCTGCTCATACTCTTGCGAATTCAATCAGTAACACTACCATACAGTCCGTCTGTTCGTCTGATATGTCGTATATCTTGCCTAGGGGTGGTAAACGTCAGACCCCGATAGCTTGATAAGTCATGCCGATGTAAGGTCCATAACGGGCGAGAAACTACTGATAACACTTATCAGTAAATCTCATCTACCCTGGCCAGGGATTTCAGTTATGGCCAATCGAGTATAGCGCAACATCAACCCCCAATACCGGGAGAGACGAATCCCCTCCTATCGCTCATTGCCTCCATATGACTCGGGACTGTACCCAAAAACCACCTGTTTGCATGACTCAGTAGAGCCGTGGTAGGGTGGAAATCAAAGTATAGTGGGAGACACATAAGACTCTATGACGATCTCGGGTCGACAGACTAACCTATACTAGTGTCACCAGAGAACTGCTATCTGACGTGAGGTATAATACCATCTAGGAGTTCTCGGCGAGGTCCGTTCAGTGTACCCAGTCTCCACTGAGCACTCGTATACCACTTTTTGATGTCAAACATCAATGGATATAGGATCATCCATCGCCATCACATGGGTCGAGAAGATATACGCTAGTCTACTCTGGAATATCGATACCCCGTCTCGATATTCCCACGACTAGGAACATTGAAGGATGAACCCATGGACTACCCAGGCCCCACTAGTATGATCTACATCATAATCCTGGAAGTCAAGTACACATCCTAAAGGCTTTATCAACATGTAACCAGAGAGATAGTAAGTGTACATGTTAAGATAAAGAGCAACCAGATAGCGTACTATCATGTCGAGCAAGAAAGTCCGCCCTAATATATGTCCCAGCCTCCACTATAATATACATCTCATGTATAATAATGGCCTCCAGGGTATACATACAACTAACACTAAATGCTCTCTTTTGTTTGTTACAAGTTGCTATCTTTAGTTAAGATCCTAATGGTTGGAACAATTGCTCTCTTTGATTTTTAAAAACCCATGTTTTCATCATTTAAAATTGCTACCTAGAGTGCAGTAGTTCCTTCTAGAGCTTGTGTTGGGAACTCTTCAAGTGAATCATCGATCAATAGACGTCTTTCAAACTTGATCATGGAGCCTAAGAGCTTAGGACGAGTCTACCTAAGAGCCCTTGAAGAACTACAAAGGTTGTACTTTTGGCTCTTAGAATAGCTTCTTTTCTTTGCAAGTTATTGTCTTTTGGGTTAAATTTTAGGGTTTAGTTGGTTTGGCTCTCTTGAAATTTTTTAAACCGCTTCCGTTTTACTTTTACATGATATCTAGTGAGCAAACTAACAAACAAATATGATAAGAAATCTCAACCTTAAATAAATATTCACATCGTGTGTGTGTATCTGTATATATATATATATGTATATATGTATATGTCTATGTATATATGTATATGTATGATACTAAATCTCATTACACCCCACTCTTAATTTTACAAATTGTTTGGATAACAAAAATTGATCATAAATAAATCGCTTTTAATGCCTATAAATTATGTAAAACGCTTCACAAACATATAAAATTGGATTTTTTTTAACATAATCATCATTTTTTCGAACATAATCATCATTTTTTCTTAAGTTAAAGAGAAGACAATTTAAGATTTTTTTGGCAATTTCTTATTTTAAATATAATAATTTTTTTATATGAAATTTTGCGAAAAATGAGTAATATAATTATTTCCATGTCGCTCTTCTAAAATTTAGAAAGGTTATTATCTAACGATCATAAAAAAGAAAGCTGCCGTGCATGTGGAATTTCGAATATTCCAGTTTTAATTGCCCTTTATCTATTAAATATTCAAGATTTATTGAAAAAAGTAACGAATTTTGGATTTTTCATATTTTGGATATATCATGCAAAAAATTCAAACAGCTTTCTTTATATATCCAATGATCTTATAATTTTAAAAAGTTTAATTCTATATAACTTGATGACCCAGTTATGCTATGTCTGGGTAGTGACCTACTATAATAAAATAACGGGAATTTGTTTAGAATCTTCATCCACTACGGACATGTTTGTTTGCACGGAAGTAACATGGAAGTACCGGAAATAAACCTGTTTCAAGTAATTTAGTTGTTTGTTTGCACGGAAATTGAGCTTGGAAGTTACTTCAAGATGGTGATATGGATCCTATATGCCATGATTACTTCCAAAATTTTTTCCCCCTCATTTTGGATGGGAAGTAACCATGGAGCATAAGAAACAAGAAAAAGAAATAATTATTTAATACGTCTTTTTATTACTTTCGATAGACAATTGTTTATTGCTATTAAAAAAGTATTTTTTTTTGTTTGTTTTACTTATGATAGAAACACAGGAAACTGTTTAATATTTTACTTCCATTTTCAAAATATAAACAAATAAACACTAGAATTGAGATTTGAGTTTACTTACATGATATATTTTTTAGAAGCTGCTTTATGATTTCTTCCGGCATTTTCATTACTTTGGGAAAACCAAACAAGCCCTGCATAATTTGAAATATCACACGCTATGCTGATCTCATAAAATTTCATTTTACATGTGTCTTATTTGGCGCGGTTCAAAAAAGATTCGGTGAGACCCATACCATTACATCACCAATGATGAAATGCTAACTTACCCAATGAAGATGGGCCGGATTCGGGTATACAGTACCATACACGACCCGACCCGACCCGACCCGAGACAGGGTCGAAAGTCTGCAGTCGTTGGAATGGTCTTGTCGAAAGTTGTTGGGAACGAAAACCTAGTGGAACTCCGCCTTTTATTTATCAATTCGAATGCTTATAAATTAGGGTTAGGATTTCGTTTTGAGATCTGAAGAAGACGAAGGAGAGATGGGGAGCAATGGCGCGGACCTCGCGGACGTTCCGTCGATGGATCTGATGACGGAGCTGCTTCGGAGGTTCAAATGCGAATCCAAACCCGATAAGCGCCTGATTCTCATTGGTATGTCTTCTTAGGGTTTGAGAGCAATCATTCAATTTGAATTGGATAATTTGAATAGATCTTGAAGTTTATTGGGTATTGATTAAATTCGTGAGAGAGTGACTACACTAATGAGAATATCTACTGGTGTTTGAGGTTTTGCCACATAATGAAGTGTTTGATGGAATTTAGCATAGCATATAGCCAAAATTAGTGGAGTCTTTCACCTTCAAATTTTCATTTTTTTTTATTGCATGTAGTGATTTCAGTGAATAGAGAAACTGTAGTAGCTTGAGAACTGGATTTAAATTTTAAATATAAATATCAGATTCTAGAAATTTATGCGTTCTCTTAAAATAACCCGTATCAAATACAAATATTCAAACAGTTGATTTCGGGTTGTGATTGTGTTAGGTCTTCATCTGACATGAAACAACGTTGTTTACTTATAAATTTCATTGTTTTAGAGCGAATTCCAGCTAGCCGGTGAGCATATATTGCAAATGTCATTCAGCGTGCATGTGTTTTGTGAACGATATGTATTATCCTTATGGTTCCTCTATTACCATTAACTGCATGCATTCCTATTATAAATTTGGCGTACCTTAATACATCTATCACACTTGCTCACAAATAATTCATTTGCAAGTTGTGGGCTTAATGTACTTGTATCCTAAGCAAGTTATGACATCTCAGTGTTATCAAATTTTCTTTCGCATCGGCCATCGAGCAAGCAGATGAGGGTTAGAGCTTTGGTAACTATTTAGACAGAGATTTGCTGTATCATTACTCTATGGCACCTTTATAAATGTTGTTGAAGTTGCATTAAGATAGATTCTAATATTTAGTGGCATATTGGGTGCAAGCCTATTCTGTGATTATGAACATCTTTCTATTCAACCTTTTCTCCTTGATGTCCAGTTGTCCACTGTGATGGTGGTCCATAAGTCATAATTTACACACTAGATTCATTTAAATGGTGTAGAACATATGCTCAGTTAATGTCTATAGCTCAGCTTTGAATGCCATTACTTCATAAGTGGCCTGTGCCCATTTTTAGTATCTAATACAAACATACTTTTTATTACCAATTGGCAGTAGCACAGATGCCCCCCCGCGCCGCCGGCACATATGTTAGAATGAAATATAATTTGGTTTTCGCTTTGGTGTTAATTGTAATAGAATGAAATGACCTTTAAAAGCTTCATTAACTCTTATCCTCCATACTCTCTTATTCTTGAAGAGTTTTGGAGGGTTGCGTACGAGCTTAGACTGCAGGACAAAGAACTAGAGAAGATAATTTTCCTACACTCTTACTGTCCTAGCGCTTTGGAGATAGCTATTGTCCTCGCCTTTCTTTCGCTGAGACTTTGGAACCAATTTGGATGGTTACATTAAGTTCATAGGTGCTAACTTGCTTTAATAATTTTTATGATCTTTCATGGTTGCTTCTGTGGTTTTAGCCCTTAACAATGAGAGTTTGTATGATCTCATGATTTTTCTTGAAGACACCATGATGGGGACCAACTGTCTATGAAAGCAATTTTGAAAGAGCCAGGAGGGATATTGTTAGAAACTAAATAGGCATACCTGTCGATATGCTTCGTCTGTTGTGCGTTGTCTATAAGTAAGTAAAGGGTCACTAATGAGCTTGTTATGGGTTGGGGATCTTTTCTTAAACTCTATTTTACCTAGTAAATTCCTTTTATTGGTTTCCAATGGTTAATCTATTTGGTATATCTATTGCTACATGAATTATTTATTTAATTTTAGTGTGTGCACGTGTTACCAAAAATGGTAAGCAATATAGATGTTTCGTTCACAAAAAAGAACTCAGGAGAAAATCATTTGTTGATTAAATGCATTTGTGTGTATTATACTGTTATAAGATAATGATCTGATTTGACGAGTTACATTAATGTTAGAAAATGAAGAAACCTAGGAATATGCATTACCTGTTGATTAGAAAGGCTTAGTGCATGCATACACTATGATAGGTATGCAGATATGCATGTGTGATTGTGTTCATGTAAAATGCTTATGTGCAGGTGTCTGTTTGTTTCAAACGTATGCAGATTTAAACCCCCTAAGATGATGCTCTGGACCTTGGTTGCTGTCAACATATTATTGCTGTTAGTTAAAGCATTTCTTATTGGCTACATATGCATTTATAGGTTTGAGCCCTTTGATCAGTCGATTGACGAAAGGTCAACAGTAAATCAGAACGGCTGCGAGATTCATTCTGTTACTGATAACTGACTAGTTATAGCTAAATTGCTGGCAACTGCTACACAAATAGTAGGAATAAGTAGATCTCATCAAATCATTCATGAAAGACGGAGAAGCTAATTCTTCTTGCTGCTTGTGAATTATGGCTATTAGGTTTAGTGTTGGACGACCTTTCTTTAGAGCACTGTCTTACAAATGTTTCGTTGAGTGCTAGCATATTTGATGCTATTACCCATTTCAACAAAAATACGTTTTTTTATGTAGTGGTAACTATTTATTCAAGTATAGGCATCCCATTCGTCTCAAGTAATTTCTATCTGTATTATGGCCTTAATATGCTTCCCTCCTTTTGTCATTATACGAACTAAAGGGTTAATTTGAGATTGTATAAAATGCAAGTCAATTTAGTGATTATGTTGAGTCAAATGCAGCTTGTATTTCAGTAAATTCAACAAATCAAGGTTTAGTAGATCCATATATTGAAAGAGGAGAGTGTCTTTTTCGGCTCTTATTTTCAACAAGTGTAGTGTCATCTACAAGCAATATTTGAAGATAACCATTCAAATCCGTGTCGCTTATTAAAATTAGAGCTCGAAGCTCAGCTAGGGATCGTCTCGTCAAAAGCCCGTTCGTGTTGAAATTATTTCAAAATTCGGAGCCCAGAATACGAGCTCAAGAGCCCAAGTCGCAGGCACGTGCGGAGCGCATGGGTGCGGGAAGTAACCACGTGATTGTTGCATGCATGGGCAGTTTCTCATGCGGAGAGCAATTTTTTTCGCATGCGAGCGACTCACATAGCATGAGGAGAATGACTTGCCAATCTTATCTTTCTCACAATTTGAGTAGCCCATGTGATGCATTGTTTACTAAGTGCACGAGACAAGGCATTTAATGCATCAACTTGTTGTGGATAGTTGAAAATGGTGAATGGGGTTTTGCCTACTTAAAGAGTAGGTGCTGCATTGATTTGAGAGATGAAGTGAAGTGTGAGAGCTTCATTCCCCAGAGAACTTTGTATGAGGGAAAATACCGAGTGTTGAAGAGTTTGTTTAGAGAGCTGTTCAGCTTTCTTCTCTTCTTTTTGTTTGACCTGCTCTTTGTTTTGAGTATTTTCCTTTATGAGTGATCTCTTTGTAGTGAGGCTTGTGTGAGTGGGAAAGGTTTGTGTATCTCGTGTATTTATTTCTCCAGTAGAAGTTTCTTGTCACGGTTGCAGGATTAGGTCTAGTTGGGGCCGAACCTGGATATATCTTGTGTTATTGGTTGCTTGGTGTGCTCTTTTTTGAGTAGTTTGATTAGCCGTCAGTTATATCTTTTTCATTCGATCCCAAAACACCGGATCCTATTTCGATGGTCGTTCCAGTAGTAAAGCAAGATCTAAATCTAGGAATCGCAAGAATGACAAATGCAACCACCGCAAGGAGAGAGGCCAGTGGAAGCGGGAGGAAAGCGGTGTAAGAATCATCCAGCACCGCAGTTGTGGCGGAGGATTCAGAGGATGTCAGCTATTGTTTATTACTATCAGTTTGTGCAGTCGGTGACTCGCATGATCTATGGATGCTGGATTCGGGGAGTTCTTTCTACGTGACTTCGCATCGGAGTTGGTTTGCAACGTTTCGTTTCCTTGATGGGGAATAACGCGTCTTGCAAGATTGTTGGGATTGGTACTGATCGAATCTGCATGCATGATGGGATAGCAGGGACCTTGACTGATGTCAGGTACGTGCCGGATATGAGAAAGACCTTGATTTCTTTAGGGGCTCTGAATGGAATCGGTTGCAAGTGTGTGATCGATGGAGGTTCCACGAAAATTTCCAAAGGCTTTCATGTCATGAAGGGGAGAAAAGGTGAAGAACCTAGACTTTCTAAAGGATAGTCAGTGTTGGATATAGTGCTTTCAAGGCAATTATTGTAATTGCAGGCAAACAATTATGGTGATTGAAGGAGGACCTATACGGGTAGAACAGTCTTGCTCGAGATGATAGTATACTATCTGGTTTGTCTTTATCATTTATATGTATATGTTTTACTTGCTGTTACGTGTCGCTAATACATAATAATAAAGTCTGTAGGATCTTTGCTTGACTACAAGTATTATGATGACGATCATACTTGTGGGGACTAGGTAGTCTATAAGCACATCCTTAAATGTTTCTAGTCGTGAGAGTATTGAGACCGGGTGTTGGTATTCCAGAGTAGACTGGTGTATACATTTCTTGATCCCGACGATGGACGATGGCCGGTCTCACCGCCATTGGCGTTTGACACCAAAAATTGTATACATGTGCTCATTGGGTTATGAGTTACATTAGATGGACTCGTCGAGAATTCCTAGATGGTATTATACATATCGTCAGATAGCAGTTCTCTGGTGACATGAGTATAGGATAGTCTGTTGATCTGAGATTGTCATTTGTCTTGTGTGAGTTCTCACTGTACTAAGATTACTACCTTATCACGGTTCTACAGAGTCGTGCAAGCAGGTTTTAGTTGGGTACATTCCCGAGTCATTCGGAGGCTGCTGGGAACTTAGATACACTAGTAAGCTAATTTTTGAAGATGGCAATATGGATTTCAAAAATTTCTAATTTGCTAAAGTTTCGAAACCATGAATCGAACTAAAGAGCTAGAACTTATATACAAAACCTAATGAGCTAAACTAATCTACTATTTGTGGAATACTCACATCATCAAGTTTTCTTCAAGTGCTCCGGATCGCGCTTACAAGCCGGTCCTTCTATGTCGAAAATGATCCACTTGAGGGAAATGATCCAAGCTCCAGATTCGCCTAGCGAAACAACCGACTCTCGGAGAGTGGGGACGTAGGAATTTTCCACTATCTATTTCTCTCATTTCCAAATCTCAAGTGAGCAAGTAAAGAAAGAGAAGGTGAGGAAAACATAGGCATAAGCAATATGAGCAAGCATGAATGATAAAATGAAGAGAGTAGTAGTATGTAGAAAAATAGAATGGATTGCAATTTTAACGACCATGCAAAAAATATCACACATTTTTACAATAAACAAATAAAGCCTATTCCTCTCTACATAGCTCCAACCATGCTCACGCCACCTCACCCTCCACCTCATTTGCAAATGATTTTCTAAAAAGAAAATTATATAATGAGGTGTCTATCTTCTAGAAGATATTCTGTATAAATACGGAATACAATCCGGTATATATATCGAAATACATATACGCGTATTTGGATAAAAATACGAATAGCCAAGAGAGAAAATGAATAGTGAACAATAATACTAGAATACATATATAAAAAAATATATAAATTATTAAATCAAAACTTGATTTAATAATCCGATTTACTCTTAAACCGTCGGTATTATCAACCGTTCGATTAAAATCCGTGTAGCCTGTACACATATTTAATCGGACACCTGTATGTATCAACATACGTCATCTACATCAGATCGCCTGAATCGGAAAAACCCTCTGTGTGGGACTTTAAAAACTCGTCAATATACTGGTAGTTGGTTTAACCACAAGCACGTCAGCGGCAATAGCTGTACGTAACGGCTACCCAGGTATTGAGCAAAAGGAAGGCCGATAAGAAAATTCAACTTCGGCCTTATCGACGCCATCGCGTGTCACTCCGCCCCCGGTTAAGCGGGACAGAGCAAGGTTGCCAACCTCTGATCAAAAAGATAGACCTTGGTTCTATTTCATCTCTTCAACAAGTTCGGGTAGGCGAGACAGGTGACTTACTGAGTTCATCAATTCCGCTATTGAGTGAGGCCAGCCTTAACTTAATAATATAATTGACTTTCGCAAGACTGAGCCTGTCTGTGACAATCTCCGTATAGTCCGGTCTGTTTGTCGAGTATTGCATATCGGGTCTACAGGGGTGGATAAAGTCAGACCCCTAATAACGCGATATTTCGCATCGGTGTGAAGCCTATCACCTACTGAGAAACTACTGATACTGGTAATCAAGTAGTTCGATACTCTCTCGACTAGGGACATTTAAAGATGTTCTTATAGACCATCCAGCTTCCACGTATATGATCGCCATCTAATGCTGGTAGTCAAGTAAGAATCCTATGCGTTTTATCAACATGTAATAGTGATATGTAATACCACATAATGCATGTACATGATGATAGAGACAAACCAGATAACATACTATTATCTCGAGTAAGACTGTTCTACCCGTATAAGTCCCCCTTTAATCATCATAATCGCCTGTCTGCGATTACAATAATTGTCTTGAGGGCACTATAGTCAACAATCTCCCACTTGCACTTAGGGCTAATTATTGCGGTGTCGTATACTCACAGTCTGTGTGATACCGAACACCCAACTTCTCCACTAATCAGTCTCGCAAACTTGTTTGCGAAACTATCGCGTTTGAGAATTAGCCTCAGTGAGTAGATCCGCTCCAATGCTTCTATCTTTATCTTTTTATATCTTAACTTCGCGGAGAAAGACTATCTCCCGAAATGAGCGATACATGTCTTAGAATTTATCTGGATATCTGATGAGACCAAATTCATAAATGAACTCCAAATCCAACAAACTTCTTAGACCGTATTTTCTACTGAATTTATTCAGTATTCTGCGCCATGCCTTTCTCAATATCCGCTTAGACCACTTGTCCAACATATCGCACCTCTGAAGAGTGTAAACTTTAACTCTGATAGTCACTCTGTCATCCATGTCACTTTGGAAGTCTGAAATGATAATCGCCTTCTTAAGTAAGCTGCCGTTACTATATACCAAGAACATCCTCTTATGTTCATAACTGCTTCCTAATGTTTCTCCAGGATTGGATTAATATATGCTTATTGCAGCTAGTGCAAAAGTAATATTTGGTGTGATACTTGATATCTCATGATTGACTCACTTGTCTAAGCAAGTGTTATGCCAATCATGCAAATTCTTTTCCTCATCAGTTTAGAAGGCATCTTTTTAGAGAGGGTGATTCCATCACCTGCGGGTTCACCACCACGCCAAGAGTTATCCATTCTAAACACTTTAGAATAGTGTCAAAGTACCCGAATTGGGACACTTTCCAAATATAGATCTAAAACCATAGATCTT
Source organism: Agapanthus africanus (assembly GCA_030015575.1). NCBI lineage: Eukaryota > Viridiplantae > Streptophyta > Magnoliopsida > Asparagales > Amaryllidaceae > Agapanthus > Agapanthus africanus. The sequence continues at coordinate 142,900,249 of CM057349.1, forward strand.
AGTCATCAGAATTCCTGATATTTTATTCAGATCCTATGTGGAGAGACACCTTGTGATAATCACAGTATAACTGATCGTAGTATAGGAAGATTACTTCCTATCAGAAGTACGTCATCCAAATACCAGGACATGACTCCTTACTACCTTCTTACCGGATGCATCTGTTATTCTGACGAAGTCAAACTCTATGACTGTCACATAAAAAATATATGATTTATTTCCGCTATATTTGTTTTAGTATATAAATAGACATAAGCTACTTGCCCACCATGCTTCCGCTGCTCCCACCGACTACAACAACTCTCTGGCAGAGTCATATATATGTGCACTTCTAAAGCTAATTTAGAACGATATTATAGTCATCTACCTGCCAGATTTCATACTCTAGGACAGCAGTAGTGGCAAGCTTGGATCATCAAAATCTCTCTGTCACCATCTTTGAGGAGACCAAAGTACTTCTCGGGTGTCTGAGATTAACCACCAAATCTGCGGAGTGGCTAATGAATTGTCGAATCCAATTGAATTTTTAAATTCTATTAAATTTTCAGTAACCGTTTATTATTCTGGAATCACTTCCAGCTCTACCATATTTCCACTAATGTTTTCTGAAAAGAATTTATTTTACTAAAAATGTGGCGAGTCAAGAACAATATAACTATTGATCCTACAAATGGTAGAATGTTAACCCTCGTCAAAGCTCGGGATAACTCACAAACTGCTATTACTGAAACGTGCCTTGAGTTTTTTCGGATTCTGGTTTTAAGCATAAACCGGACAACTCCATATATCTTAACATCGTTAAGATACGAATCCATTTTATATCCAATATAGAAACAAAGACACTAATTTAATTGGAACCAGATTCAAAATATATGCAGCCGTTTCCAGTGCATATCAACTAAATGGAAGAAAGCCAAGCAGCATTATTCATCAAGGAGCACACCCAAGAATGAGTAACCTGAGAGAGAAGCAAGTTCTCAAATATATTACTTACGACGGAATACTTAGAATAAGTATCTATATTTTCGATCAGCTCGAAGAATACTGATACTTCCAACGCATGGTTCTCTACTTTATTCTTATGCCTATAACTTCTCAAAATTTGGATCCTGCATTTCAACGAAATGCGTGTCTAAAATCAGAGAAGTCATAAGTAAACGGAATATAGTACGAGTATCAACCCCTTGTCTTAATGGATATCAGACAACATACAATACTTTGTATAAGTCCTCTGAGTTTAATAACTCAAAACCTGTGCATCGTAGGTTGAAAACTGTATTATGGTTAAGAAGAATTACATCGTTATTGAATGCACCTTACCTAATCATCAATTGATATAGGTAAATGTCATAAACATAATTTCAAAAAGTTATCTCACTTTATAAATAAATGTACAGATATATCAGTTTGAAATTGGTGTATAACAACGGATATTCAAAACCAAAATTTGCCGTTAGGTAAAACTCAGGTGATTTCCTCAAATATCATCAATTACAAAGAATTCTGGCACTGAGGATCTAATCTCCTAATTCCCAATATCTTACTCCCACTCAGCATCTGTAACGCCATACTGATATGAGAATCAAGTATGGTAAATACATACGCTGGAGTCAGAATCTAATCGGGAAAACAATTTTCAATTAAAATCGCACAGTAAAATTGAAACATAAAAACGTTTCGAAGGGATGGCTGGGTATTCCTAGTAATGCCTCTTCCGCTATCCAGATTCATGACAGTAGTCACAATTTCCTTGTCCTCATTTCAATCCTTTTATATGTCTTTACTTCTTACCTTCTGTACACCATACTTAGACTAATTGGTTTTCTTCTTTCCCTACCTTTCGGCACCGGCCTAAGGTTTGGAAGAAGACCATTCAATAAGCGTAATAGGTGTACTCTTTTAATACTAGGAGCCCTCGCAACCTGAGAGAAGGAAAAATGAAAAGATAACCGAATAATCCTATTTAATTTCTCCAGAACCAGAGTCTATCCTTGAACAGAAACTAGTTTTTTTGAGTTCGTATGTAACTATACGATGACATACCCAAACAATATGGATCTTCGTAGTGATATGGAGTGTTCTGGAGAAATGCAAAGGGGAAGTAGGAGTGATAGGGATATATGCGACTTTGTCGTGAATCTTGACAGTAGCAATTTTCTTTGCCCTCACTCTAATCCTTTTATATGTCTTTACTTCTTATCTTCTGTGCACTATACTTATGCTAATTGGTTTTCTACTTTCCTTACGTTTTGATACCCGCCTAAGGTTTAGAAGAAGACTATCCAATAAGCGTAATAGGTACTCTTCTAATACTAGGAGCTCTCGCAATCTGAGAGAAGGTAAAGAGAAAAGACAACTGAATAATCCTATTAAATTTCTCTAGAACCGGAATCCATTCTCGAACTAAAACAAGTTTCTTCGAGTTCGTATGTAAGTATACGATGAAATACCCAAGCTAGTGATACGGAGTGTTCTGGAGAAATACAAAGGGGAGTAGGAGTGACGATGATGTATGCGACTTTGTTATGAATCATGACAATTCAAAACCAAAGTGTGTAAGAAGGTTCGGTTAATTTGGTTCATGAGTTTTAGTTTAAGGTCAGGTCATGTCCGCTGCCAAAGAGAGAAAAGAAACACTCAACGTGCACTCTAATCTAGATTAGATTGGTTAATCATTTTATCTAATCAGGATGGTTCCCACTGTTTGCTCGAATTCTCCTTCAAACCCTAAAAGTAGAATTAGTCGGGATCATCTGAAAATCATCCGAGAAGTAACCACCTACTCATCAGTGGGAATTGGGACCCAACTGTCATTGTATGATAACTTTGATGGAAGCCGACCAAAATTACCAAACTTCAGAAGGTATGCGCAAACTTGACAAGTTTCCTTTATATTTGAAACTCCCGATATGGTTTTTGCCCTTAAGACCTAAAGACCTTTGACGAATAATCAACAAACCTAGTGTCCTAGTCAAGTTCAATCCGTCACTATCTTGATTGTGTTAAACCCACCCGCACGATCCTTGACGAATGATCAACAAAGTCGTACGACTGTCCTAACCAATCCACATATCCATGCGACAGAAAAGCATTACAGAGTTACCGTACGTTACGTCTCGGCGAATAGCAACGACAAACGTAGCACGAATACTAAGCAATACTAATCTGAAATGACGGAGGACTACGGCTGGTTTTTGGCGAAAAACCTTTAACATAATGAATTTGATATCGTTGAAGGAACTCTAGCAGTTTTTGAAAAGGAGTGGTTTAAACTCCGTATATTTAAAAACGAGTGGTTTTGTAAAAAACCATGGTTTTGAAGAAAACCGAATGGTTTATAGTCACGTAAACTTTTGTCAAAGAGGTCACTCCCTATGAAGGGATCTAGGTTCTTTCCTCATCGAATGAGGTGCAGGATATTCCTAATTGAATACCTTGACGCAAAGTAAAAGAATTGATTATAGTAAAGTTATTACAATGACACAAACTTTTACCCAAGAGATAACTTCCCATGAAGGGATCTAGGCTTTTGCCTCGTCGAATGAGGTGCTGGATATTCATAACTGAATATCGCTGTGCAAAGCATAAGGGAACGACTGTAATGTCTGTTTTCAAAAATTGGTTTCAACATCATATAGGTTTGCTTTCTTTACATTAATTAGAATTAATGCAATCCCATCAATTAATCATATCATGCCAGAAAGAAACGAAAATAATCACGCATATATATGCCATCCGCATTTGCAACAGGGTCCCGGGTCTTCACTATAACTTACGGCAGGATGGGGACATGACTAGCGCGGATGCAAAACATATATAGCGTCTACTAGATATATATAATATATATGAACATTCGTCTCACGCATGATATCAAGTAATATAACAGAAACATCACAGCAGAATCACAGCGGAAGCAAACACAATATGGAAATGCGGATAAACTAGGAAAAGTACATTTCAATGGAGCCAAATATGAAATGCAATTTCCCGGTCGTGTGGATAACCCGTAATATCAGACCCTAGACCCCTACGAGGGCGGCAAGCCACCCGCCAATTCTAAAAGTGAGGCAACCCCAATCAACGAAATGAGTGGGCTACCCGGCACTTCCAAGATCCGATGACTTGGGCACCTCTTCGTGGGTCAATCCTATACCCTTACGAGTGCGGCGTATAGCCCGCCAATTCTAGAGTAAGGCACCCCGATCTCAACCCCATGAAATGGAAGCCCGTTGCCCTTTAGAACCCGGCTACTCGAGCACTCCGCTGCGGGGTAATCCTAATGCATGTAATGAAAAAACTGAATATACAACGGTGACTACGTCCGTAGCCTGAACGTGCCCCAAAGAATAATACAAGCCGCGATGACGGCAGTCCACATGTCGGATGCTCGCCAGCAATATGAATATACATTACATCACAGAGAACTACATTTAATACTACGTACACCGGGCTATCCATCATGACAAATCCAACATAACCATAATCACAGAGCAACACAGAACATCAACGCGAATATCATGTTTATAAACCCGTCTGATTATGCATATAGCAACCAGTCGGATTTTACCGCGCTATGATATTCACGGTTGCAGAAACAAATGCTCAGAAAAACACAAATTAAAAATTTCGATCGATTAAAACTTTCCGCATTGGCCCCCAAGTATAAACCAATACACAAACAAATCTGGATCAAAACCAAATATTCCAAAAATCATATTTCTATGAACTAGAGCCCCAGAAAAAATTTGGGACATTGTAGCCAAAATTGGACCGCGGTGCAGCGGCCAAATGGCGCATTTGGCATCTGTTCCGCGGTCGAATTTTGGACTTAGGTGTCTAAATTTTTGCAACCAGAAATTTTTTTTGAACAACTTTGAAATTCGAACAGCAAGCAGGGATTTTGGAAATGCGGTTCGGAAAATTTCGTCGATTGAAACTCTAAATTAGTGCAAACATGTCTAGCTTTTAGCATGGCTCTGATACCACTGCTGGGAACTTAGGCATAATAGCAAGCTAATTTTCGAAGATGACAATATGGATTTCAAAAATTTCTAGTTTGCTAAAGTTTCGAGACCATGAATCGAACTAAAGAGTTAGAACTTGTATACAAAACCTAGTGAGCTAAACTAATCCACTATGTGTAGAATACTCACATCCTCAAGCTTTTTTCAAGTGCTCCGGATTGCGCTTGCAAGCCGATCTTCCTTTGCCAAAGATGATTTACCTGAGGGAAACGATCCAAGCTCCAGCTTCGCCTAGCGAAGCAACTGACTCTCTAAGGTCGCTAGCAATGAAGAGTGGAAATGTAGGAATTTTCCACTATCTATTTCTCTCATTTCCAAAGCTCAAGTGAGCAATTAAAGAAGGAAGATGTAAGGAAAACATAGGCATGAGCAATATGAGCAAGCATGAATGATAGAATGAAGAGAGTAGTAGTATGTAGAAAAATAGAATGGCTTGCAATTTTTACCATGCAAAAAATATCTCACATTTTTACAATAAACAAATAAAGCCCATTCCTCTTTACATACCTCCAACTATGCTTATGCCACCCCACTTTCCACATCATTTGCAAATGATTTACTAAAAAGAAATTCATATAATGAGGTGTCCATCTTCTAGAAGATATTCCGTATAAATACGGAATACAACCCAGTATACGTATCGAAATACATATACGCGTATTTTTAAAAAAATACGAATAGCCAAGAGAGAAAATGAATTGTGAACAATAATACTAGAATACATATATAAATATATATATATATATAAATATAAATTATTAAATCAAAACTTGATTTAATAATCCAGCTTAATCCTAAACCGCTAGTATTATCAACCGTCCGATTAAAATCCGTGTTGCCTGTACACATATTTAATCGGACACCTGTATCTACCAATATACGTCATCTACATCATATCGTCTGAACCGGAAAAACCCTCTGTGTGGGACTCTAAAGACTCGTCAATACGCTGGTAGTAGGTTTAACCACAAGCACGTCAGCGGCACTGGCCGTACGTAACGGCTACCCATGTATTGAGCAAAAGGAAGGCCCACAAGAAAACTCCTCCGTATTCCTATTGAGCATGTCTGTGACAATCTCCGTACAGTCCGGTCTGTTCGTCTAAGAGTATCGCATATCAGGTCTAGGGGGTGGATAAAGCCAGACCCCTAATAACGGATATTTTGTATCGGTACGAAGCCCACCACCCATTGAGAAACTACTGATCCAAATCAGTAATTCTCGTCAATCTTGGCCAAGGATTTCTGGTGATGGACACATGTGCACAGCGTGACATCAACCCCTAATACCAGGAGAGGCGAATCCCCGACGATCCGCTCACTGCCTCCATATAGCTCGGTACTGTACCCAACTAAAACTTGTTTGCACGACTCCTTTGAGCCGTGGTAGGTTAGTAATCAAAGCACCGTGAGAACTCACATGAGACAAATTACGATCTTAGGTCGACAGACTAACCAGTACTCATGTTACCTGAGAACGGCTATCTGACAATAGGTATAATACCATCTAGTATGTTCCTGGAGAGTCCGTCCTGTGTAACTTATAACCCAATGAGCACCTGTATACTATCTTAGGTGACTAATTTACACCAATGGCTTGTAAGACCGGCCACCGCCTCTCGTCGGGGTCTCGAAAAGTATACACTGGTCTACTCCGGAGTATCGATGCCCAGTCTCGATACTCTCTCGATTAGGGACATTTAAGGATGTGTTTATAGACCACCCAGCTCTCACGTATATGAACGCCATCATAATACTGGTAGTCATGTAAGAATCCTATGGGCTCTATCAACATGTAATAGTGATCTGTAATGCCACATAATACATATACATGATAGAGACAAACCAGATAACATACTATCATCTCGAGTAAGACTGTTCTACCCATAGTCACAAATTCGTGATGCGGGAATAATTCAGCGAGGTCGAAAATTCGGATTCGGAGAACCATTCGGAAAAAATCGGCAGGTATTCGGGAAAGATTCGGCAAGTGTTCGGGAAATGTTCGGGAATGATTTCGAGCAAGAAATTAATATATGAGACGCTAGGTTTTGATTTTGTGAATTATTCGCTGTTTTTATGAATTATTCGCTGTTTTTTCGAATAATTCGGGAACAATTCGCGAATAATTCGGGAATTGTTCGCGAATTATTCGACGCGTTCGGCAACGGCGATTAAATCGGAGATTTAATCGGCTGATCAAAAATTCGCGAATTATTGGCGAATTCGCCGAATAATTCGCGAATTATGTGACTATAGTTCTACCCGTATAGGTCCTCCCTCAATCATCATAATCGCCTTCCTGTGATTACAATAATTGCCTTGAGGGCGCTATAGCTAACAGAGGCAGTGAGCGGATTGAGGGGATTCGTCTCTTTCGGTATAGGGAGTCGATGTTGCGCTGTGCACGATTGGCTATAACCACAAGGTCCTGGTTAGGACGAACGAGATTCACTGATAGGAGATCAGTAGTTTCTCGGTTGGTTATAAGTTTCATATCGGCATGACTTGTTGGGTTATTAGGGGTCTGACGGTTTTCACCCCTAAACCCGGTATGCAACACTTTTAGACGAAGAGATCGGACTGTACGGTGATTGTCGCTGATAGGCTCTTGTAGGGTACGAATGGCTTACTTGTCGATCTTACTTTCGTTGAATACCTGTGTACTTGTTACGTACAGCTAGTGCTACTGACGTGCTTGTGGCTTATGGATATGATCAAGCAACTCACCGTCAGCGTATTGTCGAGTCTTTAGATTCCCACACAGAGAGTTTTTCCAGATCAGGAAAAACGATGTAGGGTTACGCACAGGAGCCCGATTAAATACGTGTATTGGATACACGAATTTTAATCGGATGATAGATAATACTAGCCGGTCTTTTTAGAAAGTCAGATTATTAAATCAAGTATTGATTTAATAATTATATATATATATACACACACACACACACATGATATATATTAGCTAGTATTATGGCTCACTTTTAATCTCTCTTTTAGTTTTGCATTTAGTGCAAATGGAAAATAAATACGTTTACATATTTATTTTCATTTCATTTTCTCATTTCATATTTCTAAGGAGAGCCATGTGATCTAGATGACATGTGGAGGAGAGAGGGATGAGACAAAAAGGTTCATTTGGTAAAAAGCTCTCTTCTCTTTCTTCATCCTAAGCTCTTTAGAAATTAAAATGAGAGAAAAAGAGATAAATAAAGAGAGCTGTCTATATCTCTTGATCATTTATTCCTAGCAAGTTAAGTGATCAAGCTGCATCACTTTAGATCATCTCAAAGGTGGAGCTAGAGCTTGAGTTCGGTTCCCTCGTGACGATCATCATCGTCATGGTTGGTCGGCGGTCAAGCGTGATCCAGAGCACTCGGAGCTTAGCTAGAGTTCAAGGAGTATGGTGGGGTTTTTCGTAATTGGACGGACACGCTACAAAGGTAGCCGGCCCGCTAACCTTGTATGTTTGTTTTACTAGTTTAGTGTTTGGAGAGATTCTAGGGTTTGAATGCTTGTGTTGCTCTAGAAATTTTTGTTATGCATTCTCTTCCGCTTCCGCTGCGCAACACTAGCATCCATAACAGTAGTATCAGAGCCAACCAAACACTAGAACTAGTTGTAGATGCCGTAGTTTTGAGACCGAAAATTTAACCGAATCGTATTTCAAATATCAAGTTTCTATCCATTTTTTTAAACTGAACCTGAAATTTTTTAAAGCATGCCAATGGACATGATTTGTAGATATAAAACTTGGCACAAAATTCGAGGAAAGGGGGGTTATAACTTAGCCGACCAAAAAATGCTTTTGGCCAACTGGGGCTGCCAAGTTGTGGTCCTGTGCCTTGAAATTTATGCAGTAGTTTTATATGTTAGAAACTTGCTTTTGGGAAATTTTTTGCCCCGGTCTCTTTTTGTGTGATCTGGAGTTATTTTGGTTAGTCGAGAACTTTTTGGTCGGAGCTTAAGCATCGTTTATGATCCGTAGATTTGTATGTGTGTTGTTAAACGTCGTCTATTTGCTATATGTTCGATTAGACGGGTTTGCACATTGTTTATGATGTTGAGAATATCACTGTGATGGTTTAGCCGGATTGTCGTGATAGATGCCCCCTCGTGCGATTTGTTTATACAGTTTTGTTTGATGTATATTGTTTTATTTAGGACGAGCGGCCGGATTGTGGTTGTCGTTGCCGCTTGATGTATATTCTTTTATTGGGACACGTCCACGATGCGGATGTAGTCGTCGTTGTATATATATTTTCATTACTGTACTAGGATTAACCCACGGAGAAGTGCTCGAGTTGCCGGGTTCTAGAGTGCTGTAGGTGGCCGTTTTATGGTGATGAGACCGGGTCGTCTCGCGCTAGAATTGGCGGGTTACTTGCCGCACCTGTAGAGGTTATAAGATTGACCCAAGGCGGAGCGCTCAAGTTACCGGATTCTAGAAAGCGCCGAGTGGCCTACTCATATCACTGAGGGAGGGTTGTCCCGATTCTAGGATTGGCAGGTGGCTTGCCATGCTCATAGGGGTCATGATATGTTGTCGGGCTATCCATACGATCGGGGAATGTCACGTTTCATTTGTAGCTCAAATGAAATGTGAGGCGCCTAATTTATCCGCTATTCCATATTATATGCTGCTTGCATATGATGTTGATTATCATGCCTGAGATGACTTTATATGTTACTAAACGTTTTTATATTTTTTGCATCTGCGCTAGCCCTGTCTTTGTCCTGCCGTAACTTAAGTAACCTTACAGTGAAGACCCGAGGCCCCGTAATGATGCGGATGACATATGCGTGTTCTATTTTCGTTGTTTCTGGTGTGATAAGATTAATTGATGGGACTGCGTTAATTGGATCAATGCACAGAAAACAAACCTAAACTGATGCCGCGGGAACCAAATTTTCGAAAGAAATTATAGGCGTCTTCGTTTGCTTTTCATAGGGATATTCGGTTAGGAATATCCTGCATCTCATTCGATGACGGAAGAGTCTTGTTCCCTTCATGGGGAATTCGCTCTTAAGCAAAAGTTTACGTGACTATAAAATACCCGGTTTTCTTCAAAACCACTCGTTTTAAAAACGGTGCCTAAACCACTCATTTTCAAAACCGCTCGGTTCCTTCAACGATATCAAGTTCGTTACGTTAAGAGTTTTCATAAAAACCAGTCGTAGACCTCCGTCATTTCCTACGAATAATGCTTAGTATCCATGCTGCGTTTGTTGCGTTTGTTTGCTCAGTCAAGGCGTAGTGTATAATAGCTAAGTGATGCTTGTTTGAAGCATTAGATGCGATTGGTTAGGACAGTTGTATAACCTTGTTGGCTCAATCAAGGGCTCGTACGGGTGGGTTTAATGCAATCGAGATAATGACGAGTTGAACTTGACCGGGACCCTTTGATTTGTTGGCTCAGTTAAGATAACTAGGGTCTTAGGAGTAAAAACCATACCGGGAGTTTCAAGTATAAGGGAAACTTACCAGGTGTATGCATACCTTCTAGAGTGTGCTGACTTGTTGGCTTCCATCTAGGTTATCACGCGATAATAGTTGGGTCTTGATTCCCACTGATGAGTAGGTATTACTATCGAGAGATTTTCATTTCATAACCAGCTAACCCATTAGGTGACTAGAAATGTGTTAATGGGAATGCCTATGCGGAAACGGGGTTATTAAATTGGGTCCATGCGAAAGTACGGGGGACCTCCTTCGTAGTACCAACATTAGTCTGGTTGAACGGTTAGCGAACTTGTAAAGTGTACATGATCCCGACTAGCTCTTCTTTTATGGCTTGAAGGAGAATTTGAGGAAACAGTGGGATTCATCCTGATTATGTAAATTAATAAACCATTTTAATCTTGATAGAGTGCACGCCGAGTATTTCTTTTATCTTTGGTAGCGACCATGACCCGCCTTAAACTAAAATTCATAACCAAGTTAACCGAAACTTTTTACATCCAGTTTTGGATTGTCATAATTCATGATAAAGTCACATATATTCCTGCCACTCCTACTATGCATTTCTCCAGAACATTCCGTATCACTATGAAGATCCATATTGATTGGATATACCATCGTATAGTTATATATGAATTCGAAGAAAGTTGTTTTAGTCCGAGAATGATCACTGGCTCTGGAGAAATTGAATTATATAATTCTGTTGTCTCTTCTTTTTAGCTTCTCTCAAGTTGTGAGCTCCTTATATTAGGAGAGTTCACCATTTATGCTTGTTGGATAGTCTTCTTCCAAAGCTTAGACTGGTGCTGATAAGGAAGGAAGAAAACCAACTAGCCTAAGTATGGTGCACAGAAGATGAGAAGTAGAGACATATAAAGGGGTTGATATGAGGGCAAAGAAAATTGCAACTACAGTCATGGGTCTGGATTATGGATGATGCATTACTAGGAATACCCGGCCATCCCTTGAAACATTTTTCATGTTTCAGTTTTTCTGTGCGGTTGTAATTGAAAACTGTTTCTTAATTAATTCTAACTCCTGGATATATGGATACCAGATGAGAATCCCATATCTGTAGGGCGTTACAGATGCTGCTGAGTAAGAATATTAGTAATGTGGTGATTATACCCTCAATGTCGGAATTCGTAGTAATTAGTGATATTGAGGGAACCTGGTTTTGTCTTACGTCATATATTTGGTTTTGAATATCCGTTATACACTAATTTTAAACTGATATATCTATATTTTTATTTTATAAAATGAGATAATTTTTTGAAATTATGTTTAGAACATTTACCTTTATCAGTTGATGATTAGATAAGGTGCATTGAATAACGGTGCAACCTTAATCAAAATACAATTCTCAACATACAACACGCGGAGTATGAGTTAGTATACTGTTGGGACTTATACAAAGTGGTGTATGTTGTCTAATGTCTTTATGGACAAAAGGTTGGTACTCGTGCTTCATTCCGCTTTGTCTATGATTTCTCTGGTTTTTAGACACATTCGTTAAAATGCCAAGTCCAAAGATTTTGAGAAGTTCATAGGTATAAAGAATAAAATAGAGAACCAGACGTTGGGAAGTATCAAATTTTTTCGAAGTGATCGAAGATGAGAATACTTATGCTAGATATTCCATAATGATATTCTCTCTGGTTACCCATCCGAGGGTGCGCTCCATGATGAGTAATGCTGTATGACTTTCTTTCATAATATGCACACTGGATACGGCTGCATAATATTTGAATCCGGTTCCATCTAAATTAGTGTCTCTCATTCTATATTGGATATAGAATGGTATCATATCTTAAAATTATTAAGGTACATAGAATAATCCGGGCCGTGTTGATAGCAGAATCCAGATATACTCAAGGCACGTTTCGGTGATAGCAGTTAGTGGGTTATTCCAAGTATTCGTAAAAGTTTAATTTCTACCATTTTCAAGATCAAAAGTTGTTTTGTTCTTAACTCGCCACATTTTTAGTAAAATGATTTCTTTGCAAAAGACATTAGTAGGAGTATGGTAGAATTGGAAGTGATTACAGAACCATAAACGGTTACCGAAAATTTAGTAGTACCTAAGGATTCAATTGGATTTAACAATCTATTAGCCACTCCGTAGATTTAGTGGGTGACCTCCCGAGTGGTACTTCGGTTTTCTCGTAGACGGTGACAAGGAGATTTGCGTCATGGCGATGATGACCCTACTTGCCACTGCTGCTATTCATGACTATAAGATCTGGCAGGTGGATGACTATAACTTGTTTCTGTCGGGAATTTAGAAGTGCACGTGTATATGACTCAGCCAGAAAGATGTAGTTAGTGGGAGCAGCAGAAGGTGTGCAAGTTGCTTATGTCTATTTATAGACTAAAGTAAGTATAGCGGAGATGGATCATCTGTTTTGATGTAACAGTCATAGTGTTTGATTTCATCAAAACAACAGGCGAACCTGGTAAGAAAGATGTAGGGAGTACTTTCCTGGTATTTAGATGACATACTTCTAATAGGAAGTGATGTTTTTATATTACAATCGGTCAAATTATGGTTGTCACATAAGGGAATCAGTGAAGAACATAAGAGAATGTTCTTGGCATGTAGCAATGGTAGCCTCCTACAAGAGACGGTTACCGGTTCTGGCTTCAAAGGTGACATGGATGACAGAGTATCTGTCGTGAGTTATAAGTTTACCCTTTTATGAGATGCAGTATGTTGGAAAGGCTTTCAAGCAGGATACGGAGGCAGACATGACGTTGGATGCCGATTATGATCAGCGGAGGATACAGCTTAAGAAGTTGTTGGATAAATATGTTCATTTATGAATATGGTCCCATCATCTATCCAGATAAATTCTAAGCCAGGTATCGCTCAGTTCGGGAGTTGGTTGATTTCCGTGAAGTTGAGATTTGGAGAGATAAAGTTAGAAACTAGCAGATCCGCTCACTGAGGCTATTTCTCGAACACGGATATTTCTCAAACACGGTTTGCGAAATTGATTGGTACAGAAGTTGGGTACTCGATAGCATACGAGACATGTGGGTATGCGATACCGTAATAATTGGTCTTAAGTGCAAGTGGGAGATTGTTAGATATAATACCCTCAAGGCAATATTGTAATTGTATGCAGGCAATTATGGTAATTGAAGGAGAACTTATACGTGTAGAACAATCTTTCTCGAGATGATAGTATACTATCTGGTTTGTCTTTATCATTCATTTGTATACGTTTTACTTGCTATTACATATCGCTAATACATAATGATAATTCTCGTATGATTCTTGTTTGACTATCCGTAATTATGATGGTCATTATACTTGTGGGGACAGGCTAGTTCATAAGCACATCCTTAAATGTCCCTAGTCGTAGGAGTATCGAGACTGAGAATCGGTATTTCAGAGTAGACTATTATATATGTTTCTTGACTCCGACGAAGGGCGATGATTGGTCTCACAGCCATTGGTGTTTGACACCAAAGATTGTATACACGTGCTCATTGGGTTATGAGTTACACTGGACGGACTCATCGAGAACTCCTAAATGGTATTACCTATTGTCAGATGCAGTTCTCTGATAACATGAGTACATGGTAGTCTGTTGACCTGAGATTGTTATTTGTCTTATGTGAGTTCTCACTACTCTTAGATTACCACTTTACCATGGCTCTACCGAGTCGTGCAAACATATTTTAGTTCGGTACAGTCTCGAGCCACATGGAGGCAGTGAGCAGATTAAGAGGATTCGTCTCTCGGTATAGGAAGTTGATGTTGCGCTGTGTACGATTAGCTATAACCATAAGTCCCTTGCTAGGGGATGAGATTTACTGATAGGAGATCAATAGTTTTCCGGTTGGTTATGAGCTTCATATCGACACGACTTATCAGGTTATTAGGGGTATGACAGTTTTCATCTCTAGACTCAGTCTGCGACACTCTGAGACTAGACTGTACAGTGATTGTCGTTGATAGGCTCTTGTAGGATATATATGAGCTTGCTTGTCGACCTTACTTTCGTTCAATATCTGGGGAATCGTTACATACAGCTAGTGCCACTGACGTGTTTGTGGGATATGGATGTGATCCAATAACTTACTGCCAACGTATTGTCGAGTTAGATTCCTACACAGAGGGTTTTTTCAGCTCAGGCAAAACGATATAAGGTGCGTATGGCAATACACACAAGAGCCCGATTAAATACGTGTATTGGATACACGAACTTTAATCGGATGATCGATAATACTAGCCAGTCTTTTTAGAAAGCCGGATTACATATATATATATATATATATATATTAGCTTGCATTATGGCTCACTTTTAATCTCTTTTAGTTTTGCATTTAGTGCAAATGGAAAATAAATATGTTTACACATTTATTTTCATTTCTTTTTCTCATTTCATATTTCTAAAGAGAGCCATTTGATGGCATGTGTGCATACCCACCCTAATCTAGATGATATGTGGAGGAGAGGGGGATGAGAGGAATATGTCATGAGATCTCATCTTATTTTCAAAGGATTATGGTTCATTTGGTAAAAAGCTTTCTCTCTCCTCTTCTCCTCCCTCATCCTAGGCTTTTTAGAAATTAAAATGAGAGAAAAAGAGAGATAAATAAAGAGAGCTATCTACATCTCTTGATCACTTGTTCCTAACAAGTTAAGTGATCAAGTTGCTTTACTCTAGATCATCTCAAAGCTGTAGCTAGAGCTCGAGTTCGGTTCCATCACGTGGATCATCTTCGGCATGGTCGGTCGGTGGTCAAGCACGATCCGGAGCACTCGGAGTTTAGCTAGAGTCCAAGGAGTATGGCGAGGTCTTCTGCAATTGGACGGACATGCTATAAAGGTAGTTAGCCCGCTAACCTTGTATGTTTGTTTTACCAATATAATGTTTGGATGCTTGTGTTGCTATAGAATTTTTTTATACATTTTCTTCCGCTTCCGCTGCGCAACACTAGCATCCTCAACGGTCGGTATCCGGAGATGTAGCTGCAGCTTCTACAAGTTCGGGAGATTCAGAGTCCGTCAGGTTGTGGCACCTTCGTTTAGGCCACATTGGCGAGACGGTTTGGAGGTTCTTTGAAAAAGGCAATTGCTTTGAGACGTAGATTTGGGCAAAGCTCGATTTCTGTGAAGATTGTGTTCTATGGAAGCAGAAGAAAGTGAAGTTCAGAATGGAAGTTCATGATACAAAGGGTATTCTGGACTACGTTCACACCAACGTTTGGGGTCCTAGACCGATTCTTTATCAAGGTGGAGCCAAATACTTTGTTTTCTTCATTGACGACTTCTCGAGAAAGTTGTGAGTATATGTTCTCAAGTCTAAGGTCGAGACTTTTGAGAAGTTCAAGATGTGGAATGCCATGGTAGAAAAGCAGACTGGTAGGCACGTTAATGTTCTTTGGTCCGATAATAGCGGAGAGTACATTTCACATGAGTTTGTTAGTTCTGCAAGTCGGAAGGGATTGCACGCCATTATACCACTCTGGGAGGCCCTTAGTCTATAATGCCGTTGCAGAGCGGATGAATCAAACACTGTTAGAGAAGGCGAGATGTTTTTGGCTTACAGCCGAGCTTCCAAAGGAGTTTTGGGCTAAGGCCCTATTAACTGCCGTGTACCTCATCAATAGATCACTATTATCGGCGATAGAGAAGAAAGTTTTTGAGAAAGTGCGGATCGGAAAAGTAGGGGATTACAGACAACTTAGTTTATTTGGGTGCCTGGCTTACGCTACAACAACTGAGCTATTTATCCCAAGCATAGGGGTAGGCTAGATGAACCAATATGAGAATCACTTAATGAGAGCTTGGGATATACACGGATATAGTAACAGTCTTGCTTGAAATGGTAGTATGCTACCTGGTTTGTTTCTACCTCAATATGTGCATGCGTTTTCTTAGCATATCGCTTATACATATTGGTAGAGCCCTTAGGATCTTTGCTTGATTACCAACGTTGTGATGACAGTCACACTAGTGGGGGCTGGGTAATCTATAAGCACATCTTATACAGGTCCCTAGTCGTTGGATTATCGAGACGGGGTATCGATACTCCATAGTAGACTAGTGTATACGCTTCTCATCCCAGCAGGGGAGATGGTCTGTCCTACAGCTATTAGTACGTCGTACTGGAGATAGTATGCAGGTGCTCATTAGGTTATGAGTACATTGGACAGGACTCGTCGGGAATTGCTGGTGGGTATTATACCTATCGTCGGGTAGCAGTTCCCAGGTGACATGAGTACAGCTTAGTCCGTCGACTTGACACTGCTGCTTCGCCTCGAGCGTGTTTCCACTGTACTTTGATTACTACCCTACCACGGCTTAAAGGAGTCGTGCAAACAGGTAGTAGTTGGGTGCAGTCCCGAAGCATTTGGAGGCAGTGGCGGTTAGATAGGATTCGTCTCTCCCGGTATTGGGGGTTGATATCGCGCTGTGTTCGGAAGGCCATTATACAAAGTCCTTGGCCAAGGCAAACGAGATTTACTGGTAGGTATTCCAATAGTTTCTCAGGGTGTTTTCGGCTACACTCCGACACGACTTGTTACGCTATTGGGGTCTGACGATTACCGCCCCCTAAGCCCGATATGCGATACTTTTAGACGAACAGACTAGACTGTACGGAAATTGTCACATACAGGCTCAGTAGGAGTTCAGATGAGTTAGCTTATCGGCCTTCTTATCGACACATATCTGGGTAGCCGTTACGTGCAGCTAGTACCGCTTGCGGCTTGTGGTTAAACCCACCGTCAGCGTAGTGTCGAGTCTTTAGAGTCCCATATAGAGAGTTTCCCTGCACCGGGTAAAAGGTGTAGAGGCCGTATGGTTTTTACGGCAGGGCTTCGATCACGTACGTGCACTTGTGCGCGTATGATGATCGGGCGGATAATACTAGTAGGTTTTGGTTTAAGCCAGATCCTAATATTATATTGATAGATTGTTTCGTCTCTTAGTGTTCGTTTTCTTCGGAATACGGATGCGGGTATGTATATACGGATGGGGGGCATTCTCGTAATTCCTCAGGATTGGCTTCTAGAAGGGGATACCTATTAGGGTTTTATTCTTTTTGGATAAAACAAAATGGGTGGAGGAAATGAGGTGGATTTGAGCATTGAACCTAGCATGGCTACTTAGTGACTCATGGTGATGAATTACCACAAGATATTTGTGAAGGTTTGAAGATATTTTATTGTGATATTTATCTCATAAAATATCTAATATTCTTCATTCTATCTCAAGAGGGCAGCCAAGCTCAAGTCATATGTTCACAACTCCTCTCTCATTTCCACAAGTCTCTTCTTCTTCCTCATAACCCTAGAACTTTCATGTGTTGAGAAACCTAGAGTTCTAAGAGATAAATCACTCCATCTTCTCACTCTACACAACCTAAGTTATCTAGTTTAGCGAGCTAGATGCCGTAGTTATCTCGGATTTGAGGTAGGAGTTCGGACTATAGACTCTCGCGTGGATCGTCTTTGACTCGAGGAGGCCGTCGAGGTTGCTTTGATCCGTTTTGATCCTCGGAGCCTACGATGACGAGGAGGACAGCGAGAAGACTCGAAGGACACGATACTACGAGGTATAACATTCATCCGAGTAGTTAAATCTCAAGTAGTTTGCTAGTTATGGTTTATGTTCGATCCTTGGTTCTAGTCCGGTGTTGCGAAGCCCGTAAAAATCATTTTTTGCATTTCTGCCTCCCCACGAACACGTGGGGTGAGCGGCATCGACTTACACGTTGGGCACAGCAGCAGTGCCAGAGATCGATATTTCAGTTTTTCAACGCATAATCAACAATGGATGCAATTTTGACAACCATCTTGGAGGCGGTTAGAGAGGCCATCTATTTACAAAGATTGCCAGATGTTTTGGATATTCCACAGTAAGTGATGGTGTTCTTTCTGAAAGATGAGAAGGTTCATTCTATTACAGTGGTGGGTACTCATGGAGAATTTGACTGATGCTGACTAGGATCCTGATATCAGGTCAAGCGGCGCTTGGACTAGATTTGTCTAATCTAGGTTGCACGGACATGTCTTTTTGGTTGCCGTATCCGTATCAGATACGAATTTGTGCCCGACACTTGCATGACATGTGTCCAACACCGAATTTCCTTGTTCCACTTCGAAATGAGCCAGTTGTGGATTGGACTCGTGTCGAACACGTTTTAGTGTAGCCACGACATAAAATGCAATTCCTATAGTAGCAGCGACCATATTTTTTTCAATTAAAAAAAAGAACATAATCTTATTGGAATTTTTGAGTTGATTTTTTTTTTGTGATATTTTACTCAATTTTAATGCTAAATATAATTACTATAATGAAATATATAAGGTTTTTGCTAAATTTGTTGGAAAATTATATTATATGTCCGTGTCCTCGTATCTTATAAATTGTGATTTTGCTATATTGCCGTGTCGTATCGTGTTCGTGACCCCGTGTCCGTATCTGTGCATCCTTGTGTCTAATAGATTGTTGAAGGTTAGGACGACGAGAACAAAGTTTCAAGGTTTGAAACGAGAGATTTTGACAAATTTTATATCAAGATGGATAGGTAAAACTCCATGCACCATTTTCAACTATCCACAACAAGTGGATGTAATATTTCTCCTAAGCATAAAATGCCTTGTGTCATACACATTAATCTATGCATCACATGAGCTACTCAAATTGTGAGAGATAAGATAAGTCAATCTTCTCATGCTGTGTGAGTTGCTTGTATGCACGCATGCATCCCGTGCTCCTTTGTTGGGCCTACGAGAAAATAGATCCCCGCATGAGAGATTGCCTATGCATGCACCAATCACATGGTTACTTCCCGCACCCATGCGTTCCGCACGTGCCCCGAGCTTCGCGTTCTGCATGTGCCTGCAACTTGGACTCTGGGCTCCGAATTTTGAAACAATTTCAACAGTTCGAGCTTGTTCGACAAATTAAATTAGCCGAGCTTGAACAGAAATCCAAGCTTGGTGAGATAAAACGAACAATCACGAACATGGTAGGCTTGAGCTTGGCTCATGTTCAAGCTCGGCTCTTTTAAGGCTCATGTAGGCTTGGAAGTTTTGTCTTATTTGGTATTCAGCAGTAATAAAAAAGGCTAATTTGCATAAATGTATCCATCAATTTTCACGTTTTTTGCAATTAATGCCATGAACTAATTTAATTACAAATAAGTATCATAAACTATCATCCCCAATTGCAACTAAATACCATCAACTTTTCTTTCTTCTGCAAACGTTATATTTTGTCACACCCCACCTGCAATACAGAAAGTATTGTCCGCTCTGGTCGAAGCCGCACGGTTTTGTCCTTCGGGGCGAACCGGACCCGACCAGGGGCCACTTCCCCGGAGGTCGCCCATCCCAAAACTTCCCTGGCTCGAGCACGCT
This sequence comes from Agapanthus africanus, assembly GCA_030015575.1. Classification (NCBI taxonomy): domain Eukaryota; kingdom Viridiplantae; phylum Streptophyta; class Magnoliopsida; order Asparagales; family Amaryllidaceae; genus Agapanthus; species Agapanthus africanus. Next base: position 142,920,117 of record CM057349.1, read on the forward strand.
TAACTACGGAGTTCTCAAGTTCCTATAGTGCCGGTTCACTTAAAAGACGTCTCTGTAATGAGAAGTGGTATCATTCCATTTATAGTACAGATCTGCCCTCTTTCGGAATGTATTTTGAAAGGTCCCCATTGTTCTACAGTGGGTCCTACGGACTCGAGAGGTGGCCCCTACGGATTCAAAAGGTGGCCTCCGCCCACTTAACACGACACTTGGCGTGGCACTTTGTTCCGTGTGGCACTTTGCTCCGTGAGCAAGAACCGGGTCCCGACATTCTCTCCACCTTTGAACAATGGTTCGTCCTCGAACCACAAACCTACTATTGAGGGACCAGCTCTGATACTATTCTGTCACGCCCTACCCCCAATACAGAGAGTATTGTCCGCTCTGGCCGAAACCGCATGGTTTTGTCCTTCGGGACGAACCGGACCCGACCAGGAGCCACTTCCCACGAGGTCACCCATCCCAGAACTTATATGGCTCGAGCACGCTTAACTATGGAGTTCTCAAGCTGCTATAGTGCCGGTTCACTTAAAACGCGCTTCTGTAATGAGAAGTGGTATCATTCCATTTATAGTACAGATATGCTCTCTTTCGGAATGTATTCTGAAAGGTCCCCATTGTTCTACAGTGGGTCCCACGGACTCAAGAGGTGGCCCCCACGGATTCAAGAGGTGGCCGCAGCCCACTTAACACGACACTTGGCGTGGCACTTTGTTCCGTGTGGCACTTTGCTCCATGAGCAAGAACCGGATCCCGACATATTTAGCTGCCACGTCATCAATATTTGACTTGTCTTCCCCATTTTACCCTTATGTTCTCAGTCAGCCCCTCCTAAAATTTCGAGGGGTATAGTGGTCCATTAAGACACAAAATTTAACGTCTTATGGTAGTTATGTCAAAAAATAATTCATGGTACTTATATCTAATTATTAAAGTTCATGGTATCAATCACAAAAACGTCAAAGTTGAGGGGTACATTTGTGCAATTTATCCTTAAAAAATGATTACACTTTTTTAAATTTAGATCATATTTATTAGCCTGTTGATGTCATCTTGAGACTCATATCATGATAAATATCGAATCAAATATTGTTATGCTACAATGTAAAAGAAAAATAGATAATTAATAATTTTAAATTTAGTCGGTAAAGTTCTATACAATCTTTCAACTCATTTATTTAGTCCAAAAATATATATTTCTTGTTTCTCAATTTGTCAAATACAGAACATCTATATGATTTTTCATATGTAATTTTACTATATTTAGTTTTCTAGATTTGAAATAGGCTCGGAAAAGCTCAAGTCTCGGCTAGGGCTTGGAGAGTGCTCTCGATTTTAAATGTTACATGAAAATGCACCCACACAATGATGAGGTTCTCCGAGTTCAAAAAAAAAAAAATTTAGGTTCTGAAACCAGAGAACCTAAATGACATTCGAAAAACAACAATAATATAATGCAGCTTAACCTATATGACGAGTCAGGTACTCAAAGGTTCAACAAATAAATATTTGTAAGCTTAAATTATGATTCCAATCTTTCTTCTGAAATGCATGGAATCTAATCTTAGAATAAGTGCTCATGATTTGTGATGGGAGTGCATCAGCTAAACAACTCGTCATATGGTTCAAATTTTCTCTTCTAATAAAGGGGTGCAATTAACATACATTTAGTCAAATCTTTGACAAGAATTGGATAATGAAATATCAAGAGCAACAACCCAAAATCAATTCTATCCACAAGAAAGTTTGCAAACCAGGTTAAAAATTCAATTACATGACCAAATAAGCTAATCTGATTGAATCAAGTCTGAAATATCGATGTGATTGAGTCCTAATCAGTATCAGGTCTTAATCGGGTCATAGTCGACTCATTATGGAGCAACCCAAGTAGTCTGGTTAAAAAGAAACCAACTTGAAACTTGTTCATGTTGGGTCGGGTGCTTCTTATCAGAATATCATGTTAGTTTTATATGCATATGCTGAGGCATTGGGGATACCGACTCTTATATTTGGTTTGGTTTACCCGAATGATTATCTTTTACCCGTTAATCTTTGGCATATTTTTAGTTTCTGTATGTCAAAATCCAGTAGCTTTTGTTATTTCAGCTTTGTGCTTATCAGTTGTCTTCCCTATACATAAAGAGGAGAGATATCTAGGATTTTCCATTTTGACATGAATAGTTCTTTTGATGTGTACGAAATTGCCAACAATATTGTTCGCAAGATTAAATTGCGATGAGAGTTGGTAGAGAAGAGTCTTGTAAAAAGCGACTCCCAGCATATCTATCATTGTTCACTATTCATCATTAACAAATCCATATTAACACCTTATCATTATTGTTTTGTTCATCATCATCACCATCATCATCACCATCATCACCTTCAGATATAGTTTCACCACCATCAGGTCACTTTACCATTATTGATAATCATATCTTGTTACTTAGATATGGATTAAGTGGCTTAGGGTATTGTCTTGCCACTTGCATATGAATTCAAATATGGTTCCTGATACATTGTTGACATTGCATGAGATGGAGAGGAAAACAACAAGAAATCCAATCTCTGTGTATGTGTGGATGATTTCAATATTGTTCTCCTTCTTTGTTGTTGGGATTGTATGAGATGGGGAGGTTGTTGTTGGGATTGTATGAGATGGGGAGGACAACAACAACAGTGTTATATATGCGCCACACGTCTTGGATACAAAGGGGCAATTGGAGATGAGAATCAAGAAAAAGATAGAGCTTCTCAAACTATTTGTTTATTTCTTTTCCTTAGTCCTCTGTCTTCCATTTTCAAGACGGGTTTAGAAAAGTTGAGGAGGCCTTGTAGTGGTTATCGTCCAGTGCATGCCAAACCAACAAGACTTTTTTGATTAATATCTGACGCTTGAATATTATCGCCGCCTAGCAATACTTGTGTAACAAATCATATTTCAAGTTTTTCAATAAATTAAGATCTGTGTTATCTCTAAGGAATATTACAACATGCAACTTATAAACTTGCATGCTGAAGACAGGCTTCAATTTTTAAGGATCCTGAATGAAAAACGCCTCTCTTGTTTAATGAGATGATTAATTTGTTTGACAGGTCCTCCTGGTTCTGGGAAGGGTACCCAGTCGCCTATTATTAAGGATGAATATTGCTTGTGTCATTTAGCCACAGGAGATATGTTAAGAGCTGCTGTTGCTGCAAAGACTCCTCTAGGGATTAAAGCTAAAGAAGCCATGGATAAGGTATCTTTTCCTTTTCCTTTTGCTTTTCTTCATCTTTTTTGGGGCCGGGGGAAAGCTGATTATATAGTATATTAGAGTTTCCATGCTAAAATATAGTCTAAGTTCATATCATTTGTCTTTGCATCCTTTTCTAGGGAGAACTCGTGTCTGATGGCTTGGTTGTTGGAATAATTGATGAAGCTATGAAAAAGCCCTCTTGTCAGAAGGGTTTTATTCTTGATGGATTCCCACGCACGGTCGTTCAAGCAGAAATGGTTATAACATCTTGTCCTTTCATAATGCAAATTTTGCCTCTATTTGCTATCTGCCCGATTTTTGTGAATTTTTTTTTCTTAGAGAGTTTTAAATTATAGTTTTCATCATTTTCTTGATACAGCTTGATGACATGTTGCAAAAGCAAGGTGTGAAAATTGACAAGGTTCTCAACTTCGCAATTGATGATGCCATACTGGAAGAGAGAATTACTGGTCGCTGGATCCATCCTTCTAGCGGACGGAGTTATCATTCAAAGTTTGCTCCTCCAAAGGTTCCTGGCATTGATGATGTAAGCGAAAGGAATTTTGATTGTTTTGTCGTTTCCTTTCTTCTTATTTCTCTCTTTCATCATGATCTATTATAGTGAGTTTAGAAAAAAAAAGAATATCAGCTTTTCACTAATGAGGAGTGATTATTGGATTTCAGCGGATATTGGAATAGTATTGGTTAGGTGTTTCCTTTATCATAGACAACCAATTTTCAAAATATCGGCAAAACAATTCGCTAGGGTCCTGATATACTGGCCAATATGACCGACATTTGAAACAGCTCTGAACTACATCACGAAACCATCCTTTACTATAAAATGCTTCAGTTGTTGAGTTCCATAAAAATAATTAAGTCAAACTACCTTAGCTAACCATTCTTTCATTTAGAAAAAAACTCTGTATTGTTTACATGACCATCTTTTGCTACAAGACGCTAACTGTTCAAACTAAATTTCAATAGTGTTCCCTTAAAAACTAGTCAATGATCGTAAGGACATAATGTTTTATAGTTTGGGTTTGCTAGGCAAATGTGTGATAGTATATGAATTGTTTTCTTGCTTTGTCTGCAATAAAGTAGATAACTCTTCTTGCTAAATTTATAAAATTATTGCAAACGGGACCTCCCTTACTGTTTCATACTTCTATTCATCATTGCAGAGTTTCTTAGTTCTCTTTTTATTTTTTACTTCTATCAGTGACAGTTTTTTCTGCGTAATATCAATATGATTAGTGTATATGCTCCATGACCTTGTTACCGTCAACATTTATGCAAGACTTCATGCACTGATTAACTTATAAAATTATAAATCCCGAAACGGATCTTGATTCCTTCAGTCACTTATGGATATCGCTGAGCTCAACTGTTAGAATTGAGGCGATGCGCAATTTCTTCTTGGGCGTCATCAATACATTATATATGAGCTAAATGCTCCATGATAATGATTGTGTTCTTTCAAGTCCCATTATTATTGTGTGCTTCTCTGTTCTTATATATTTCTTTCTCTTGATTATAGGTTACTGGAGAGCCCTTGATTCAAAGGAAGGATGACACAGCATCAGTTCTCAAGTCAAGGCTTGAAGCTTTTCACAGGCAAACAGAACCTGTAAGTTGCTCCAGTTTTATTTAATCAAAATTTATGATCCATGTGAATTGCGTATGGCAGCAATCACTATTAACAGAAGTTACAAAACTGCTTGAATGAATTCCTCTTTTTCTTTTGTCATGTAGTTGAGATGCGCCTTCTAAACCTGCTTTTTCCCCCTCTGCCTTGGCTTCTTTTAACTTATACACGTGTGTGATTACCTACTAGAACGAAAATAAATTTCTTCATCATTCTCAACCTTGTGGCGTTAACGCTTGCATAAATCATTTGAAATCTATCTATTTCAGAAGTTCTTGTTTCAGTCTTGAAATGTAGCGAAATCACCATAAGTTAAAGATTCTCTTGTCTCTTCTGGAGCTGAGATCTATTTAAATATGGTGTTATCTTTTTTTTTTTTTAAATAGAAAAATGATATAGGCTAATTATGATTATTATTGCAAAGTTATATACATGTATACTTGTTTGCCCAATGCACTATTTTATAGATTTGTACTACGAAGTTGGTAAATGTGTTGAAATATCGGGAAAATTGCATAAAACACCATTGACGATTTTATGTATTTTTTAAGGCTAAATTTCAACTTGCTACCATGATTTTTTGGTATTTTCCACGAATGGTATCCTGAACTTTTAAAATGATGAATTGCTAAACTTTCAGAGTATCATAAAACTACCGTAACCGTGTTAATGGAGAGTTAGAAAATGACCATATTGCCCTTTCATATAAATTAAAAAAAAGAAATTAACTTTTTTCTAGAATTTAATTTAATTCCTTTTTTGGTTAAAATATACTACCTTTTACATAACAAAAGAATTCCAAAAAAAAGTTAGTTCCTTTTTTAAAATTTATTTAAAAGGACATTATAGTCATTTTCTAATTTTCTGTTGACGCCGTTATGGTAGTTTTGTGATACTCTGAAAGTTCATGGTAGCAATCCATCATTTTAAAAGCTTAGGGTGCCATTCGTGGAAAATGCCCAAAGTTCATGGTAGCAAGTTGAAATTTAGCCTTTGATTTATTTATCAAATACCATTTAGCTCTAAAAGAATGGTTAGAAGTGTATAAATGCACACCACCCAAAACTTGCATTAGACACCATGCCATTGCCCACGTTGGTATTTGTATTTTTCAAAGTTCAATGGTGTTATATAAAATCTAAGAAAAATTGTGGTGTGTATGTAGTTTACCCTTTAAAGTAAACTAGCCTTTGTTACTTAGGCATCCGGTCTTATCTTGAGTAAACAAGTAACCTTTCCAAGGACCTGCCTTCACCGGTAATCCAAATTTTCTGCCCAGGTTATTCGAGGCAAGACAAGTGATGAATTAGATAATTTTGTTCCAATTTTACATGTAATGTGCTAAAATTACTTATGTCCATTTATTTTATTTACTCCAACTATTTAGATTAAACCATAAAAGTTTTCATATTTTTCCCCGTCTTTCTTCCACTTGCGTGGATAAAGTTGCACCTTCTAACCCTATCTCATCTCATTTCAAATTATCCTTGCATTAAGATATATGCTTCAAGCTCCACTTTGCTCTCTTATAAAAAGATTCACGCAAGTCCACGCAAAACATATGTCATGTATAATCGTTTGATTTTTAATATATTGCAATCCAAGCAATAATCCTATTGCTCATCTTTTTAGGTTTTTCATATGTTGCTAGTGCAAGTTCAAACCCTCTTTAAAAACACAATATGATGTACCATACAGCATTGAAACTTGAAAGTTTAACCATTGTGTTTTTTTGTTGGGTGGTTTTGTTGGGTGGGGGGGGGGGGGGTCATCTCTGCACAAATGTACACTGTACAAGGACATTGGATGAACTGTTGTCAACCCTAATTACAGTTACCAAATTTGAAATTGGATTATGATCTCTATCATGCATTCTCTTACAGCCAGCATCATAAAGATTTTCCAATTGTTAAAGATAATGGCATGAGTTGTTTGAGTTCCTCGCACATTAGAAAATTAGATTTAGAATGCCCAACCACGTTAAGAAATAAGAATTTTCTGCACGTGTTATATTTGCATAGGCTTGCTCTTGGACACAATTAATCGCTTTTCTGATTGGGTTCCTTTAAACCTTATTAAATCATGTACATGTATTCCACCAAGGGTCAAGCCACCAGTGCTCAGATTGAGTGTTGGCCAATGCTGTTGTTTCTATTTCTTAATTTTCAGAAATTTAGAAGCTTGATGGTTGTATTACTTGTTTCTATCCATTTCTTGTGTTTGCTGCTTAATATTTAAACAATTTTTTTGGTTTTCAGACTTAAATGATTAATAAATTGTTATATTGTTTTTCCATTGTAGGTCATTGATTACTATTCCAAGAAGGGCGTTGTGGCGGAGCTTCATGCTGAGAAACTCCCGAAAGAGGTTACTGCTGAGGTTGAAAAGGTTCTTTCATGATGAGCAGAGGAAAGGCATTTTGCTTCACAAAACTTGGATGTATACTAAATTTAACAGAAGAAATTACTAGGGCTCGAGGCCCTTATCTCAGAATTGTTTATTTTGGTTTTTGAGTTAGAAATACTCGGAAGAGTCTCCTTGGTCGGCTAAGCGAGCCAGAGTTGCTTGAGTTTTTATTATAATAAAAAGTTTTGTACCAATGATATGCTACCATCTTCAAAAAATTGATATTTGCTTGGAATTCTTGTTGCTTCTTAAGCTAAACCTGTTGAAGATTCGATGAACACGCCATGTTCTGTGTTAATAATGCATTAGATTTACATGCAGAGAAACGAAGTGCGCTCTGCCAGAAAAGGTTTTCATTTATATTTCTTAATAAAAACTCCAGTAATAAGAATTATGGCATGCGTAGATGATACAAGCAGTTAATCCTATGACTGAAAACTCTTTGAGGCATCTTTGCAGGGGCATTACCTGAGATCTATAAGCAATTGGATTTGGATCTTAAATAGATTTATATTGACCAGAAGCTTATTTTATTTCTCCTGGCCAATATAAAAAACCGAAGTCATTGTTAAAAGAGTTTTAGGGGTGTTGGGACTGGGTTGCGCCTGGCCCGAACTGGTCCAACTAAGTGGGCGGATAGGTTAGGTCGAGGCAACCGACCCACTAGCGAACAGTTCCTGACTAAGGCTCGGGTGCGAGGGTTTGTCCAGAGCTGAACTTGCTAGGTCATCCAAAGGTCTCCTCTTAACCCTATTTATTTCAAGCCTTGCTACCATGTTAAAAAAAAAACCTTTCAACCTAATTGTGTGGTCATTTCTTGCCGGCCATCCGAAAACGATGAAGATTCACGAAAGAAAAAATACTAACAATGTAAAGGAATCAATGTAAGTCTTCTACTAACACTTCTAGGCCGTTAAGTTTTCCTGTTTGATTTAGATACTAGATTTATATTTAGCTTGAGATCGTTTAAATTGCTGATTTGCCTACATTTGTAATAAAGCTATTATTAGAGGTCTTTGATCTTGTTTCGGTTGCTTTCCACGACAAAGGTGGTATGTTTCATCTCATCATGTTTTGGTAGGAATATTCGTAGATTCATTGTAGATGTTTGCAGTTCGCATCTTTGTTTATTTATTTATATATAAATTTTGATTAGTTTGCGAACATAATAGAAATAGCTTATATATCTTGTATTTCTCTCCCTCCCGAATAGTTTAGATCATTTTCTCTGTGTTTATTTCTTAGAAAATATTTTTCTGTATTAAAATAATCAAGAGACACTAAGGAGTTCGCTGAGGGATTGACCGTCTTGACCAAAAGTACCTGCGGCGTGCAATTGCAAAATCTAACACTAATTTCTAATTTATAAAGTTCAAAAATTCTGTGGACTCGAAATTTTTTTTTGATAAAAAAACACGATTTCTGAAAAATATAGCGTATTTTTTTTTGTAAAATTGCAGGATTTGTAAAACCTGGCTATTTTATGTGAAAATATTGCTTTAGAGAATTTTTTGGAAATTTTCAAAATCTTAAAGTTAGAGGGGTTTTATTGAACAAAAAACTTGAAATTTGAATTTTAAATTTTAGCTCGAATTTTAAAATGTATTAAATAAAAAAATTGCTAAAATGCAGGAAACTTCCCTCACTTTTAGCCCATTTGCAGGAAACATCCTGCCATGCCGGTGTATTTTTTTTTGTTTTCCATGATGTCCCTCAGACCCCATCATATAAATATTACCCCTTTCACTTTTCTTCTAATTGAAAACCCTATAGAAATTCCCAACTCGAAAAATTCCTAAAAGCCTACTGAAAATTGAAGGAAAAATTAAAGAAATTTGAAAGAAACACCGAATCCTTTTCGAGCAAGATTTGTCGAAAAAGTAACTATTTTGCTACAATATTTCTCCTTAGTATTGGAATAAATCATGGTGGAAAGTTTGTGAATGATCGAAACATAAAGGCGGTTATATATGATAGACACAACAAATTATGTCGATAATATGGATCCGGACAAAATGTCAATAATAGAGTTCATCAAATTTCTTGAGAAATTGGGGTATATTGGTATTGAATGCAATTAATATAAAAAGGCTTCGCAAGAAATTATCTATCCGATGGAAATGTAGTGATTGAGATAACGGAGGATTTGATTAAAATGTCTCTGATGATGCTCAATATTGGCGATCTCCAAGATCAGGACACGTGGCAGATGACGTGTTCCAGAACTCAGAAGAAAGGGCCCACAGGAGCCGACCAGGACACTCTTTACCTGACCTGCAAGCACAAGCTGGCCCTCCTCGGGGTCCCCTGCGAATTGGCTTCCTCAGCCCCTCAGCTCGTCCCGACCTGCCACAAGACCAAGAGTCCTTGGCCTTCTCGCTCGTCCCCGAGCTCTCCAGCCGAGGACGTCTTCCTCGGTCCTCCGACCAACTTTACCGCTCATGGGCGTAACCGCCGCTCCGCAAATCTCGCCATGCGCAGATTCTTCGCCAGTAATATTCCACGTTCCATGCCATCACGATCCCCATTAATGGACGATCCGCTCTCCGCGCGGGCGTGACGTCGGGAGCATAACCGCCGGCGAGATTCTCGCGCCTGCTGCTGCGTGCTACCACCGCTATATAAACCCCCATCACAGAGGGGTCAAGTAAGCGATACTTTACTCTACTAAGCCGTTACTCTGCTCGGATCTCATCACTAACTTGATCGTCGGAGGGTCCCTGGTGGTACCAAACCACCCCGGGACTTCTTTGCAGGTACTCGGCGTCAAACTTCTCATACCACCTCTTTCACCAAAACCCATTGAGATCCACACGCAACAGAAGATCATCATCAAAATCCACCGGGAGATCAACGGAAAACAACATCTGACGGAGACCTGAAAAGGACCTCCATCGGTCTCAGAGTTATATAGGTAGAAATTTGGTAACTATATAGATAGAGCGCTTATCTATTGTGTGCCATTCGAGCCGATGAAGAGAAGCATTTCTCAGGGGAAGCAGCAGGCAAACACATAATTCTAGATCTTCAAAGATTGGTCCTAAAAATATAAGCAATCCAACAAAAATGTTCCAAAAAGTCAAAAAAACTATTCTAAAAAAGTCCAAATATTTCTAAAATTGTTTCAAAAAGTCTTAGTAGCCGCAGACTTGTTCTAGAAGGTTATAATGGTCCCAAAATTGTTCTAAAATACTCTAGGAGCCCAAATTTAATCCATAAAGATACAAGGATACCGACAGGGTGCGGAAACCTCAGAGGGTTTTGAATATCGATACGGAATTTTCTGCTGCTGCCAAGCTTGGCCCAGAATCTCAAAGTTCTAGTTGTCCTAACGTTGGTTCAAAGAGTTCTAATTAACGGTCCCCAAATTGCTCTAAAAATATGAAAAGGATATATATGAAAGGGTGCAGACCATTTATGGTTTGGATGGTTGTTTTCTTAAAAATATACTAACGGATGCCGGATCACGTCAAGATATTATCTTTCGTAGATCTGTTGCAAGCGACGATGTACGGCTGGGATTGAGTTGGAGGCTGCCTCCTGAAACGTGTGGATCTCAATGGGTTTGAGGTTGTTACGGCCGAGCTACCTGCAAGGAAGTCCCAGGATAGTTGTGCCACCGAGAACCCTTCGACGATCAAGTTAGACCGGATATTTGAGCAGAGTAACGACTTAGTGAGCAATCAAAGACTTCCTTGAGTCGTCTGAAAGAGGGGTTTATATAGTGGTGGCAGCAGGCAGGCAGGCGCGAGAATCACGTCGGCCGTTACGTCCCTGACGTCACGCCCGCGTGATCGGCGGGATCCCGCATTAATGATGAAGCATGCTCGTTAATGGGGGATCGTGATGGCGTGGAACGCGGGATCGTGGGCGGCGGATATCTTGCGCATGGAGAGATTCGCAGAGGCGAGACGGATACGCCTGCGATTGGTGCCGTCGGTCGGTCGATGGGACTGAGGGAGATAAGCTCGGCGGGTGGCTCGGGAACGAGCGGGAGGCCGAGATATCTTGGTTCTGCGGTAGCCCGGAGACGAGCTGAGAGGGCCGAGGAGGCCAATTGCGCAGGAGGCCCAGAGGCGAGCTAACGGTTGTTTATAAGGCGGGCATAGGAGTGGTGTGGACGGTCACAGAAGGTCGGCCACGTCCATGGGCCGCAGACCCGGGGTATTCTAGCGATGTACCGTCCCTGGTCCTTTCTTGCTAGCTTCGGGACACGTTATTTGCCACGTGTCACGATCTGGGAAATCGACGACATCAAGCATCATCATTAGCCCTCCACTCTCGTCCCGACCCGCTCACGGGTCGGGTCGAGAGTGGTCTGCCGGATCACCTGAGGTGAGCTTCTTTTCGAAGATATCGTAAGTGCGCATCCTCGGGTAACAGCTATATTTTCTCGATGACGTCAGCGGATCAGGGATCGGATTTTGCATTAAAGAGGATGCGCCGGATCGTGCATACGTTCGCCGAAGCGACTGCCCACGCGTCTGGCGCTGGTTGGCTGACGTGACGGGCCGCAGATTTTCCATTTTTGATGGCGTGTGACCAATGCATGCGCGGCAGGTGGAGCGATGGGGGCCGTCGAATGCGATGAGTCGTTTCGGCAGGAGATGACTGTCGCCGTTGGATGTGTATGCCGGCAGCTATAAATAGAGGCGGGGTCCCCATCAGGGCCCATACCTCTTCATAATTTCCTCGTCTTGAGTCTCGTTAGCTCGGCGCTCTCCTTCTTAGGTCGGGATATCTGCGTTTTGCTCTTCAGAGGATTCATCCCCTCCATCAGGTTAGATGTCTTCTTGTGAAGAGTCCGTAGAAATAGATCGGGTAGAGTTTAGGGAGCCCCCCGTAGATTCTTCTTCTTCTTCTTCTTCTTCTTCTTCTTCTTCTGCTTCTTCTTCCACTGGGTCGGAGTCCTCCCGGAAAGCTAGGGTCAGATCCTCTTCCGGGGTCGCGCGATGGGGGCGGTTCCCAGAGCGGAGGTCGCGGATGCCCCTGGTGTGTCATCCACGGTGAGGTGCGAGGATGAGCTCGCCACCGCTCGGTCTCATTTCCACATTCCTCCCGGCTATACGATACGTTTGGTCAAGGAAGGGGAGATGGCAGATCATGTACGGGGTAAGGAGATTGCCTTGTACCTGGAACCCTTTTGGGCCGGAATGCGCCTGGCCTTCTCTCCCAAGATTGTTAGAGCGCTGAATCATTTTGGGTTAGCCCTAGATCGGCCAGTGCCGAACTCCTAGAGGATTCTTCTTGGGTTCCTAGTCCGTTTGAAGTTGCACATGATCCCCTTCAGGCTGACACCCTTGTCTCTTCTCTCTGTTACAAAAGTCAACCCGGCACTCACGCGGGCGAGCCAAGGTAGGTATACATTTCCTTTAGGAAACAACGGGGAAGTGCTGCCGGGTCGGGAGTCGTCGTGGTACCTTCTTTCATCCATGATTGGAAGAAGAAGTTCTTCTTTGTTGGGCCGCCCGAGAGTGAGGAGTGGCCAGTGCCCACTCAGTGGTCTAGGGATAGTTGCCAGCGGGAGAGTCAGTCGAACGACCCTGACACGGCGAAAGTGGCAGAGTGGGAGCCCATTCCCTGGGCTGACGTGCTGCTTTCTGAGCAGGACCTTAGTTGGGCTGGGCTCAGCCCCGCCCAGTTCACGGGTAAATTAGGAGTTTACAGGAGATCTGTTTAGACTTGCGTTTATTTTCATTTTTACTTGCGTTGCTGATTCCATTGTACCTTGTCTTGGGCAGATTCTATGGACGTGAGCAAATTCTGAGCGGCCATGCACACGCAGAAGAAGAGATCGAGGGATGGAGGTGTCAGCTGTTCCCGTCCGACGTCGGCCCGGGCTCCCCCAGTAGCTGCTCCACCTAGGCATTCGAGTGCGGCCCGTGCCCCGGAGTCTAGCCAGGCGCCGAGCCAAAAGCGGGTTCGGGAACAAGAGGCCCGGGCTTCGGAGATAGAGACTGGCTCCCCAGTGTTGGATATAGTGCCCTCAAAGTCAATTATTGGATCGCAGGTACGTGATTGCAATGATTGAGGATGACCTATACCGGTAGGACAGTCTTACTCGAGATGATAGTATACTATCTGGTTTGCCTTTATCAGTCGTGTACAGGTTCAGGTGACTGATCACTATTACACATTGATAGAGCCCTTAGGATCTTACTTGACTACCAACAGTATGATGGCGATCATATACGTGAGAGTTGGGTAGTCCATAAGTACATCCTTAAAAGTGGTCCCTAGTCGTGGGAGTTTCGAGACAGGGCATCGATACTCCGGAGTAGACTAGTGTATACAGTCGAGACCCCGACGAGGGGCGGTGGCCGGTCTCACAAGCCACTGGTGTCAGTTGGATCCCTAAGATGTATACAGGTGCTCATTGGGTTATGAGCACACCGGACAGGACTCTCTGGGAACCTGCTAGTTGGTATTATACCTATCGTCAGATAGCAGTTCCCTGGTGACATATGTACAGGTTAGTTCATCGACCTGAGGTCGTCATTTGTCTCGTGTGAGTTCCCACTGTGCTTTGATTTCTACCCTACCACGGCTTATGTTAGTTATATGTATGCCCTAGAGGCCATTACTGTACATTGGATGTATATTGTAGTGGATGCTGGGACATATATAGGGAGGACTTTCTTGCTCGACATGATAGTATGCTATCTGGTTGACCTTTACCTTAACGTGTACACTGATTGTCTCTCTGTTACATGTTGGTAAAGCCCTTAGGATGTGTACTTGACTACCTGGACTATGATGCGGATCATACTAGTGGGGACATGGTAGTCCATAAGTACATCCTTCAAAGTCCCTAGTCGTGGGTGTATCGAGATGGGGCATCGATATACCAGAGTAGACTAGCGTATACCTTCTCGACCCATACAGAAGGGCGATGGATGATCCTATATCCATTGGTGTTTGACATCGGAGATGATATACGGGTGCTCAGTAGAGACTGGGTACACTGGACGGACTCGCCGAGAACTCCCAGATGGTATTATACCTCACGTCAGATGGCAGTTCTCTGGTGACACTGGTACAGAGTAGTCTGTTGACCCGAGATCGTCATAGAGTCTTGTGTGGTTCCCACTGTGCTTTGATTTCCATCTTACCACGTCCAAGAGGGCGTGCAAAACGGTGGTTTTTGGGTACAGTCCCGAGTCACATGGAGGCAATGAGCGATAGGAGGGGATTCGTCTCTCCCGGTATAGGGGGTTGATGTTGCGCTGTGTTCGATTGGCTATAACAGGAAATCCCTGGCCAGGGTTGCTGAGATTTACTGGTAAGTGTCACCAGTAGTTTCTCGAATTGTTATAGACCTCATATCGACACGACTTATCGAGCTATTGGGGTCTGACGTTTACCACCCCTAGGCGAGATATGCGACATATCAGACGATCAGACCGGACTGTACGGTAGTGTTACTGGTTGGATTCACAGGAGTGTGAGTGGGCTTGCTCGTCGATCTTCTGATCGCTCAATACCCGGGTGGCCGTTACGTTTAGCAGACCGCTTGCGGCTTGTGGATGCTTGATATGATCATCATCTGCTGCCGGCGTATTGACGAGTCTTTAGAGTCCTACACAGAGGTTTCCTGGCTCAAGCGAAACGAAATAGGAGCGCATATGAGATATGTGCGGGACCGAGAATAATGCGTGTATGTGATACCGTATTTCATTCTCGCGATGAATGTATCGAATGGTTGTATGCGATATAACCTAGTTATCGATTCAAGCGTTGATTCGATAAGCCGATACATTGTATACTAGTCGGTTGTGTGCGACATGACCGGATCGTTAAATCAAGTGTTGATTTAATGATTTAATGTATAATTATATATTTGATATATTACTTTGCATTAACTAGTATTGGTTCACTTTAAATGGATTTTCTCACTTGAATTGTGCAAGTTGTATATGTGATATACTTTTGTGCACATGATTGTATCATGTTTGATGATAAATGTTAACTTGGTTAAGTATAAAGATTAAACCATGGTTTACTTAATGATTAGGGTTTTGATTATCATATTCATTTGTTTATTTATTTATTTGTTTTGGAAAAGATAAAGAAAGAATGGTGGCTTTGTTTGTTTGTTTGTTAAAGATTCATGAAGCTTTGACTTAGTCACCCTTCTTGTCTTCATTCTTAACCCTAACCATTTAAACAAACCATGGTCTATTCTCTACACTTAACTAGGGTTATGTTATGATAAGTATTCATTTATTTTTTATTTTAACACAACTTATCATATCATTATTATTCTTCTTCTTCTTCATTTCTTCAAGTGAAGAAAGCTTGCCTCCATCAATGGCAAGTGATGAGTTAGAGTAAGAAATCCAATTCTAAAGTCTACCCACTTCCTATTTCTTCATCCTCTACCTCTTGCCAAGTAGTAGAGTGTGTTTTCTTCACAAGTTTCTTGACTTGGTGAAGTCGGAGCTTGATTTAGCGATGCCTCGACGTAGATCATCTTCGGCACGTCGTCGACGACCTAGTCCGTCCATTCTCCGACGAAGCCGACGCAAGAGCCCGGATTTCGTTTTGGACAGCGAGGACACTTCTTCATGGAGCTATGGAGGTGGACAAACAGATCTACAAAGGTTGTATTTCCGTATTCCCTTAGTTAAGTGTTAACTAGTTTGCCTTTTCGCCTAGTTTTCTAGCAAACGATCCGTAGTCGGGTCTCTCGGCACCTAGAATTTTTGAAAATGGCATGTTCGATGCCTTGTGAGACCTCCTTAGGGTGCCTAGGAACCCTACAGTGGTATCAGAGACTAGCTAGAGCCTTAGGCGAAGTCCAGACGGAATTTAAAGTCCGAACGAACCCGAAACCCGATCACAAACTTGCTCTCTGTACTTTTTCTAAAATCGTGGATTTTTCCAAATTAAAAATATGCAGAAAAATAAGCAGGGTTTTCTAAGAATTACGGTAAAAAATTTTGGTCGTAATTCCATTAAACAGCCGCGGAACCGCGGCCTTAGCCCACGTGGCGCGGCGGTTCCGCGGCAACACTGTTGCATTGTTGACCAAAATTTGCACAGTAATTATTAGTTTGCTGTGCTGAGTGCTCTGGGTATTTTTAAAATTTTATTCAAGAGTTGAATTTTCTGGAGTTGTTTTGGGGATTCGGTGTTTCGATCGGGGTATCAGATTTTGTCCATGTGGCTTTCCGGATAAATTTTAGAATATGTTAAAAAGTTCGACCGGATATAAATACCCAATTTTTCCCCTGTCGGGAAATTTCCAAGTGTTGGATTTTTCCGTAGTTTAACGACGTTCTAAGTAGTGCAAGTAACGCGATGGACCCTCTAGAAGACCACAAACCTTAACTCGATTATGTAACCGTCTTGAACTGCCCTTTGAACCTTCGGGTTTGGGGCAGTACGGCGTGCCACATGTGAGGCGTTGGCTTGACCCTTCTACGGCTGGACCGTTGGTACTGAGGCACGAACTGAATGTTGTTAGACTTATTTCATGTGTTGATCTGTATCGGGAAAAGTTGGGTGTTCGATTGTTCGATCGGAAAGTTTGACATTTTCTATTTATCCGGAATGGGATACAATAATTGGAAATCACAAAAAGTTATGAGATAACGGAATGAATGTTATAAACATAGCAGTTTAGTCTCACTTGATCGGTTGCCACGGAATTTTGATGTGATCAAAAGTCCGTCGCAATCACGTAGCGTACGCGGATACACGCCGGGTAAACTTGATAGACAACCTCACTCCATAGCCCCGACCAAGTGACTGTAGGAGAACCCCGTCGCCGAAAGCATCCGTTCGGGTGCTCGAGGTGGCGGTGTTCCGTCTTGGTGCACTTCGTCGACGGTATCGGGGGTGCGGCCGCCTACTGAAGTTTGCGACGAGCATTCGATCAGGATGTCGGGAATCTTGTTGAATTACCCGACTTGGTATTGAAAAGTGTTTTCGATAATGAGACTAAAATGCGGGGTTTATAATCGTTAGGCATGCGATGTCTAAGGAATTCATTTGGTCAGGCATGCGATGTCTGAGGTGATTGCGGATTCCAACTGTTGTAGTTTTACACTTTCTTTTCTGTGACCGTAAGTGTAATATGTGATATCGCCGGTTTCGTTGCTATATGTCAACGACAATTGGGATGCGCATATTTACTTACGTTGATGACATGTGATGTTATGTGTTGCTGGATATGTTATATTGGATCGTCGTGTTTGAATAGCCGGGGGTTTTTATATGAGATGAGTGTTTTTCATTTTCATTCATGTAAAAACTTGTATGTAATATTCTTTTATTGGGGCGCTTCCAGGTTGCGGAAGTTGTCACCTCTTGTATATTATTTACTTTTCCGCACTAGGATAGACCCAAGGAGGAGGGCACAAGTAACCGGGTTCTGGAGTCCAGTGGGAGACCAACTCGAGGAGTCGAGTCCGGGTCTCCTAACTCTAGAATTGGCAGGGTTGCTTGCCGCTCTCGTAGGGGTCTAGGGGTGTGGGTTTGGCTATTCATCACGACCGTGGAATCCGTGTTTTATACTGGCTCGTATTGAAAACACGGACGTCCTAGTATATCCAATATTTCATATGATTCTTCTGCTGCGTTATCTGTGATGTTCTGTGATAGATACAGTATATAGTATATATGATATATTATATAGGCGTTACTTATGTTTTACACCCACGCTAGCCCTACCCCGCTCTGCCGTTAGTTACCTAACCTAACGGTGCACGAGGGGACATCGAGGCGAATGCGGATGGCATAAGTGTACGTCGTATTTATCTGTAATGTTTAGGTATTTAAATGATGGGACTTCATTAATGTGATTAATGAATTAAAAGAAACCTAAGATGTTGTAGAATCGAATTTCAAAATAAAACAGGTAGCTACAGTTCTTGCTTTGCACAGCGGTATATGTGATATATCCTGCACCTTATTCGATAAGGAAAGGACCGAGATCCCTTCACCGGGAGTGACTCCTTTAGCAATAACTGGTCGATGCTACACACTCGGTTTGTCTTTTGATTGCTTTTAAGAGTTTTTGCTTTGCACAGTGATATATATGATATATCCAGCACCTCATTCGACGAGGAAAGGACCGACGATCCCTTCACCGGGAGTGACTCCTTTAGCAAAACTAGAAAAGCCTAAAAAACACTCCATTTCAAAAATCATTTGATTCTGCAACGATATCAAGTTCATTACGCAATAGGTTTTCAGAAAAACCTGTCGTAGCCCTCCGTCATTTCAGATAAGTAGTAGTTAGTATTCGTGCTGCGTTTGTTGGCCTTTGTCAAGGCGCAGTGTGCGGTAGCTAACTGGTGCTTATCTGCTTATGCATATGATGCAGATTGGGTTCGGGTAGTCGTGCGACCTTGTTGGCCTTTGTCAAGGGCCGTGCGGGTGGGTTTAATTCAATCAAGAAATGACGGGTTGAACTTGACTAGCATCCTATGGTTTGTTGGCCTTTGTCAAGGTCATAGGAGGTTAGGGGCAAAATATTATCGGGAATTTCAAGTGTTGAAATTTGCAATGAGATTGCATACCTTCTATGAGATAGTTGGATCCCGATACCCGCTGCGAGTAAGAGTTACTCCTGGGAGAGTTTTATACATTACAATTAGCCGATCAAGTAGGTGTCTAGAAAGGTGTTAACGAGGTTACGCCTCTGGGAAAACGAGGTTTACATTAATTAGGTTCGTGCGAAAGCACGGGGGACCTCCCTCAAAGTACCGACACTGGCCTGGCTGAAAGATTGGCGAACTTGTAGTGTGTAATTAATCCCGGCTAGTCTTTCCTTTTAGGGTTTGAAAGAAGATTTGATAAAAAGCAGTGGGAGCCATCCTGATTAGATAAAATAATAACCAATCTATTCTTGCAAGAGCGCACGCTGAGTGTTTTCTTCTCTCTCTCTCCTGGTAGCGACCATATCACGCCTTAATCAAGATAATAATACGGATTATTGACCGAACCCGCTTGTTATACTGAGCTGGGGAACGTTGGTCCCGCTCCAACTTATAATTGTTATAAGACAGAGCAGGAAATTGGGGAATACCAGATTTCCCGTGCCGCCCAAACGAAGAGAGTGCATGCTGATGCATCATCTTCGGGTGTGTTCATTACAGAGAACTGTTTCTCAGTATCCTTTACATCCTGGGTATGTGATACCAGATCAGGATCCCAGATATGTAATTTGTTACATAGGGCTACAGAAAGGTAGAGAACTGAGAACGGGTGATAAGTTTCATGAGGCAGAAAACGGGGCAAGAGTTGCAGCCAAGTCTGTTGGTCACTGTCACCCTGTATTGTAATACATTGATTCTGAACGAATGTTATTAGATACCGAACCTGATATACAAAATCATATCTGTCTCTTTATTAAGTAAAGAAACGATAAAATTTCGTATTGTTGGATAATGTTTTGAACATTTCCTATATCAAAAGTTGATCGGTTCAGGCACGTTATCTAAAAGCGTTGATGTTCTAAATCAAACTACACTTCTTAGTATATGGAACACACATAAGAGGAAGAGTTCAGAAATGAACGGATCCTTCTTAAGGTATTGTAGACTAGGTCAGATCAATGCGACCCGACTGGCTAGAGTTACATAAAGATGCATATTTAAATTAGTTTGAACTTACATCTTGTGAAACTCGCCAGTCATGTCACAAAGATAAGATGACCATAGCTCCGTTTACTGGAAACAGAGAAAGAGTTAGTGAACTCTTGGGATGATACATGTTGATGTATGTAGGTCCCCTATCTACACATGCCAAGACCGGTTCTTTGTACTTCATTACATTCTCTGATAATCTCTCAAGATTTAGACATATGTTCCTGTTGAAACACAAGTCCGAACCATTTGAGATATTCATAGAATATAAGCGAGAAGTACAGAACCAAAACACGGGTATAAGTATTATGTCCTATGATGAGATCAGGGAGGAGAATACTTGTGCATGAAATCCTGGACTATTCTAAATGAGAATGAGATTCTCTCTCAGCATTACTCCTCCGTATACACCATAGCACGATGGTATATCGGGATGGAGCAGATACACCCTATTTGATATGGTGTGCTCTATGATGAGTACTACTGAGTTACCTTTTTCCTTTTGGGAGTTATGCACTTGAGAAGCTGCATACCTATTGAATAGGGTTCAAATCAAATCAGTTGCCTACCACTTCATATTTGATATGATAAGGGAAGAGCCCATCTCTTAAGATAGTTAAGATTTGGGGTTGTCCGGCCTATGTCTAAAAGCATAATACGGACAAGCTCGAGGCAAGGTCAGTTATGTACAACTGGAAAGGTTCCAGCTATACAAACTACAGCTGATGATTTGATAGAACCAAAGGATTCAGTAGATTCCAACGAAGCTCGGCCTCTCCGCCGATCTAGTAGGGTTTCTCACCCACCTGAGAGATACTTCGGTTTCTCTATGACAGTGGGAGCGAGGATTACATCATGAGATGATGACCCAACTGGTTTCGAGCTGGCCATCAGGAGTGAGACTCTGTAAGAATGGCTGGATGTTTAGCGATCTGAGATGGAATCCATATACACCAACAAAGTATGGACTTTGGTTGCTATATCTGAAGGGTTAAATCCCCATCAGGAGCAAGTATATCTTGAGAAGATTACTTGGTGTACATGGAAGAGTTGAGACTTTCAAAGCTAGACTTGTTAAAGGTCTACATCATTGACCAGGTATGGATGATGATGAAACCTTTTCTAAGTAGCTATGCTTAAGTACATCCAGATCCTACTTGCCACGGCTACATATCATTACTACGATATCTGGTGGTTGGGTGTCATGACAGCTTTTCTAAATGATGTTTAGAAGAGAGTGTCTATAAGTACACAGCCAGAGGGCTTCGTAGACAGTGGGAGCAGCAGAAACGTGTGCAAGATGCTTTATAGGATAAAGCAGGCATCGCGGAGTTGGAACGTCTGTTTTGATGTGTTAGTCAAAGAAGTTGACATCATCAAAATGGTAGATGAACCTTGTACAAACAAGAAGGTAGTAGGGAGTATGGTGACGATCCTCGTAGAGTACGTGGATGATATACTCTTGATAGGGAAGGAGTTTCTTATGCTACGTTCGATCAATCTCCGCTTATCACTATGATTCTCCATATAGGATCAAAATGATACCTCCTAAATCCTGAGTTTTGGATCTATGAGATAGATTTAGTTGGATGTTAGGATTCTCACTAGTTGTAGTGAGATGGTATCAATCGATCCTGGGGAGAATCACTGGAAGGGTTCCAGGGTGATAAAGACGACTGAATGTCAGTCGCAGGCATTATCTTTACCCTCAGTAAAGGGACGGTATGTTGGAAGAGTTCCAAGCTAGATACCGTGACATACTAGACGATAAAGGCAGGATACATCGCTACTTAAGATGCTACCAAAGAGGCTGTTTGGGTGTATATTGGTTCATAAGATGAACTATGTTCCTCCCATTGTGTGACAATGGAGTTGTGGCTTATGCCAAGGAACGCTGGTCACATCAGTGATCCAGACATATTCTAAGGCAGTATCACCTGATCATGGAGATGGTTGATCTCCAGGGATATCGGAAATAGGAGAATAGACTCAGAGGACAACACAGCGGATCCACTCACAAAGGCCTGTTCCCAGAGAGAGACTTTTATGGGATGGTTGAGTATGAGATACTGCAACCACTGCTACAGATGGCCCTAGTGCAAGTGGGAGATTGTTAGTTATATGTATGCCCTAGAGGCCATTACTGTACATTGGATGTATATTGTAGTGGATGCTGGGACATATATAGGGAGGACTTTCTTGCTCGACATGATAGTATGCTATCTGGTTGACCTTTACCTTAACGTGTACACTGATTGTCTCTCTGTTACATGTTGGTAAAGCCCTTAGGATGTGTACTTGACTACCTGGACTATGATGCGGATCATACTAGTGGGGACATGGTAGTCCATAAGTACATCCTTCAAAGTCCCTAGTCGTGGGTGTATCGAGATGGGGCATCGATATACCAGAGTAGACTAGCGTATACCTTCTCGACCCATACAGATGGGCGATGGATGATCCCATATCCATTGGTGTTTGACATCGGAGATGATATACGGGTGCTCAGTAGAGACTGGGTACACTGGACGGACTCGCCGAGAACTCCCAGATGGTATTATACCTTACGTCAGATGGCAGTTCTCTGGTGACACTGGTACAGAGTAGTCTGTTGACCCGATATCGTCATAGAGTCTTGTGTGGTTCCCACCGTGCTTTGATTTCCATCTTACCACGTCCAAGAGGGCGTGCAAAACGGTGGTTTTTGGGTACAGTCCCGAGTCACATGGAGGCAATGAGCGATAGGAGGGGATTCGTCTCTCCCGGTATAGGGGGTTGATGTTGCGCTGTGTTCGATTGGCTATAACAGGAAATCCCTGGCCAGGGTTGCTGAGATTTACTGGTAAGTGTTACCAGTAGTTTCTCGAATTGTTATAGACCTCATATCGACACGACTTATCGATCTATTGGGGTCTGACGTTTACCACTCCTAGGCGAGATATGCGACATATCAGACGATCAGACCGGACTGTACGGTAGTGTTACTGGTTGGATTCACAGGAGTGTGAGCGGGCTTGCTCGTCGATCTTCTGATCGCTCAATACCCGGGTGGCCGTTACGTTTAGCAGACCGCTTGCGGCTTGTGGATGCTTGATATGATCATCATCTGCTGCCGGCGTATTGACGAGTCTTTAGAGTCCTACACAGAGGTTTCCTGGCTCAAGAGAAACGAAATAGGAGCGCATATGAGATATGTGCGGGACCGAGAATAATGCGTGTATGTGATACCGTATTTCATTCTCGCGATGAATGTATCGAATGGTTGTATGCGATATAACCTAGTTATCGATTCAAGCGTTGATTCGATAAGCCGATACATTGTATACTAGTCGGTTGTGTGCGACATGACCGGATCGTTAAATCAAGTGTTGATTTAATGATTTAATGTATAATTATATATTTGATATATTACTTTGCATTAACTAGTATTGGTTCACTTTAAATGGATTTTCTCACTTGAATTGTGCAAGTTGTATATGTGATATACTTTTGTGCACATGATTATATCATGTTTGATGATAAATGTTAACTTGGTTAAGTATAAAGATTAAACCATGGTTTACTTAATGATTAGGTTTTTGATTATCTTATTTATTTGTTTATTTATTTATTTATTTATTTGTTTTGGAAAAGATAAAGAAAGAATGGTGGCTTTGTTTGTTTGTTTGTTAAAGATTCATGAAGCTTTGACTTAGTCACCCTTCTTGTCTTCATTCTTAACCCTAACCATTTAAACAAACCATGGTCTATTCTCTACACTTAACTAGGGTTATGTTATGATAAGTATTTATTTATTTTTTATTTTAACACAACTTATCATATCATTATTATTCTTCTTCTTCATTTCTTCAAGTGAAGAAAGCTTGCCTCCATCAATGGCAAGTGATGAATTAGAGTGAGAAATCCAATTCTAAAGTCTACCCACTTCCTATTTCTTCATCCTCTACCTCTTGCCAAGTAGTAGAGTGTGTTTTCTTCACAAGTTTCTTGACTTGGTGAAGTCGGAGCTTGATTTAGCGATGCCTCGACGTAGATCATCTTCGGCACGTCGTCGACGACCTAGCCCGTCCATTCTCCGACGAAGCCGACGCAAGAGCCCGGATTTCGTTTTGGACAGCGAGGACACTTCTTCATGGAGCTATGGAGGTGGACAAACGGATCTACAAAGGTTGTATTTCCGTATTCCCTTAGTTAAGTGTTAACTAGTTTGCTTTTTCGCCTAGTTTTCTAGCAAACGATCCGTAGTCGGGTCTCTCGGCACCTAGAATTTTTGAAAATGGCATGTTCGATGCCTTGTGAGACCTCCTTAGGGTGCCTAGGAACCCTACAGCTTAAAGGAGTCGTGCAAACAGGTATTTTTAGGGTACAGTCCCGAGTCACATGGAGGCAAGTGAGCGGATCGGCAGGGGATTCGTCTCTCCCGGTATTGGGGGTGAGATCGAGCTGTGTCTAGGAGAGCCATTACACAAAGCCCTCGGCAGAAGCAGGAGATTTACTGGTAGGTACTCCAGTAGTATCTCAGGGTGTTCTGGGCTACACTCCGACACGACTTATACCGCTATTGGGGGTTTGACGTTACCAGCCCCCTAGGCCCGATATGCGATACTCATAGACGAACGGACCGGACTGTATGTATATTGTCACTGTTAGGCTCAGCAGGGTTTCAGGATGAGTTCGCTCATCGGCTACCCTTGAGGTCAGTACATGGGCAGCCGTTACACACTGCTAGTGCCGCTGACGTGCTTGTGGTTAAACCCACTTCCAGGGTACTGAAGAGTCATTAGAGTCCCCCCCAGATAGTTTCCCAAGTTCGGGCGAAACGTTGTAGAGGCCGTATGGTTTTATGGCAGGGTTCGGAAAATGCACGTGCGTTTACGCACGTGTCATATTTCGGGCAGATAATACTGGTGGGCTTTGGTTTAAACCGGATCCGAGTATTATACTGTGTAGATATAATATCTTTGTCTCAGTTGCATTTGTATTCGGTCGTAATATAAATGCGGGTATGTTTATACTGTTACGGGGTTGTCCTGAAATTTGTTTCGGGATCGCTTTTAGAAGTTGCCAGTTTTTTATCACCCGTCTTAAACATTTGGTTTAATGTGGATTTATCTTTTCTTCATAAGGTTGAGTCATGAGTGTGGAAGCTTCTAGAATGGTGACTAGGTTTAGTGTGTCACCATTTTGCATTAAATGGTTGATGACTAGGTTTAGTGACTCATGGTTTGCATTAAATGATTTATGCAAGGTGTTATATGACTCATTCACTTCATTATTGCTAATGGTCACCCTTCCTTGGCTCCTACACTCACCCCCACCTCTTCATATGTGGCCGGCCCATTCTTGTGGTAGAGTGATGGTTGTTAAAAATTGAGATGATAGATTTGGTTCATAAATATTTCATAGCTCATTTTTCATCAAAGTTTCAAAAGGCAATTTCATTAACCGTTCATCCATGGTTTTGGATGAAGTGAGACAAACTGTTCTACTCATTCTCTACATCAATCTTGATCATCTCTTTTAGCAGACTTGATGACCGAGTTGCCTCGGTTCAGAAGCGGGAGTCCGCTTAAAAATCCGTAGATGTGGTGCCATCTCGACGAGGAGCCAGGAGATCGGAGCAGCCACAACGGAGCATGGGATGATGGTTAAAGACCGAATGACTCGGATCGTTCGGTATAGCCTTTCTACCCAGTTTGTAGTTTGTTAGTTTAGCGTTAATGGCAGATCCGGGTTATAGTATGCGATAGCGCCAGTTATAAAAGTTTTTGTTCCGC
This sequence comes from Agapanthus africanus, assembly GCA_030015575.1. Classification (NCBI taxonomy): domain Eukaryota; kingdom Viridiplantae; phylum Streptophyta; class Magnoliopsida; order Asparagales; family Amaryllidaceae; genus Agapanthus; species Agapanthus africanus. The sequence goes on from CM057349.1 coordinate 142,945,780, forward strand.
ATTTGGCTTCAGATTGACGGCCGGGGCGCTACCGTAGACTTACATGGTATCAGAACCACGCCATTAAGCTTTATTAACTTGTTCTAACGCGTTTAAAATATCGATCGAACGGAATTTCGAAAACCGCAAATTTTAGTGTAAAGTTTCTGTCGATTTTAAATACTGCTCTAAAAATTATTTTGAGCATCTCAGAAAATCGTGCAGGATTTTTTAAGAATACTGGTGAAATTTGGTCAACTGTTGACTCCAAAGCGCCGCGGAACCGCCGCACAAATCCTAGTTTAGCCGCGGTTCCGCCTCCGTTTTAGAGCTACAGTGAACCATTTTTCTACAATAGGGTCTTCATTGAAAATTATGTTTTCTGGAATATTTCTTTTGGGCCCATATTTTGTTACTGTACAGCTGATGTACATGGGGCCCACTTCGGGATGTTTTGTCGATCGAAATTTAAACGTGTTAGTTTACAGTACTTGCATTATATCTCCTACCGTGAATGTCATTCGAGCGGTAAATTGCGTCTAATTGTTATAGTCCTTTTAGACGGATTTACGAACGTGACATTTGCGTTGATGTTCTGTGTTGTGCTGTGATGTTGCGGATTTGTCGTGGTGGATAGCAGTGTGCAATGGTAGTACAGTTTGGATTTATTTGTACATTTGATATTGCGGGGCGAGCGTCCAACAAGTGGACTGCCGTCACTGCCTGTTTGTATAATATTCTTTTGGGGCACAACCGGGCTGAGGTCGATGTACCCGTTGTATATATTTTTCATTTCTGTACTAGGTTTTACCCCGCGACGGAGTGCACGGATAGCCGGGTTCTGGAGGGCAACGGGTCCGCATCTCATGGCTTTGAGAGGCAGAGGGGCCTCATTCTGGAATTGGCAGACTATTCGCCGCACTCGTAGGGGGTACAGGTTGACCCAAGGAGGGGTGCTCAAGTTACCGGATTCCGTAAAGTGCAGGGTGGTCCATTCACTATGCTGTAGGGGGCTGCCTCGCTTCAGGTTTTGGCGGGTAACTTGCCGCACCCGTAGGGGTCTAGGTTTCATTGTACAGGCTATTCACATGACCAGGGGAACGTCGGGTTTCGGCAGCGGCTCTGTGAAACCCGGGGATCCCAGATTATCTGTATTATTCTGTGATGCTTATTACTTTTTTGTAATGTTGCATTTATCACGCTTGGAGCGATTATTGTATATTGGTATATATACTAGTAGATGTTGTATATGTTTTATATCCACACTAGTTCAGTCCCCGCTCTGTCGTTAGTTAAGTAACTTAACGGGTGATGACGGGACCCAGTGACGAATGCGGATGGCATATACGTACATTTTATTTTCATTTTTTTCTGGTGTGATTAATTGATGGGACTGCTTTGATTCTGATCAATGCAAACGAAAACAAACGTGTTTGGATGTTGTTGGAACAGTTTTAAAAAGTGTTATTACAAAGACGTTTTCTTTTGTTTTGCAGAGTGGTATTCAGTTGGAATATCCTGCACCTCATTCGACGAGGCAAGGGCCGATATCCCTTCACCGGGAGTGACCCCTTGGGCAGAAGTTTGCGTCAGGGTAATAACTTCACTATAATCGATTACAAGTTGCTTTGCATCGCGGTATTCAGTTGGAATATCCTGCACCCCATTCCACGAGGAAAGAGCCGAGATCCCTTCACCGGGAGTGACCTCTTTAGCAAAGGTTTTCGCCACTATATTTTTATAAAAAGCTATCAGGTTCCTTCAACGAGATCAAGTTCATTACGTTAAAGGTTTTTCGCCAAAAACCAGCCGTAGCCCTCCGTCATTTCTTATGGATGGTCAGTAGTATTCAAGCTATGTTTGTTGGCCTTCGTCAAGGCATAGTGTTTGGTAGCTGCTGGGATATTCATTTGTTGTATAGATAGATGAGTTGGTTTGGGACAGTCGTATTACCTTGTTGGCCTTCGTTAAGGGTATGTACGGGTGGGTTCGAATTGACAAGATAATGACGGGTAGAACTTGACATGTGTCTTATGATTTGTTGGCCTTCGTCAAGGTCATAAGAACATGGGGTAAAAATCATATCGGGAGTTTCTAAAGAAACTGAAACTTGCCAGGCATGCGCATACCTTCTGGAGTGTGATAACGTGAGTGGATTCCGTCACGTTATCATGCGATGAGAGTTGGATCCCGATTCCCACTGATGAGTTGGTTTACTCTTCGGGTGATCCCGATTGATTCTTCTTTTAGGTTTGGAGGATAATTTGACAGTACAGTGGGAGGTTTCCGGATTAGATAAAGTGATAACCATTCTGATCTAGGTTAGAGTGCACGCATAGTGTTTTTTCTCTCTCTCTTTGGCAGCGACCTTTGACCGACCCTAGACTATGACTCAGTGACCAAGTTGACCGAACCTTCTTAAAATACTGGCTTTTGGATTGTCTATGTTGCATAAGTCATTGCCACTCCTTCTTTTACCCTTTGGATTTCTCAGAACACCCCGTATTACTATGGACATCCACTTCCATTGGATAGATCCATCGTATGGTTATATACGAACTCGAAGGGACTTCTTCGAGGATGGATCCAGATTCAGGAGAAATAGAATTGGTTTATTCAGTTGTTTTTTATTATCACCTTCTCTCAGTTGCGAGGGCTCCTTGGTTTAGGAGAGTACACCTATTACGCTTATTGGATAGTCTTCTTCCAAACCATAGGCAGGTGCCGAAAGGTAGGGAATGAAGAAAACCAATTAGCCTAAGTAGGGTGTACAGAAGGTAATATGTAAAGACAAAATAAAGGGATTAGAAAGAGGGCAAAGTAAATTGCAACTGCTATCATTCACGACCAAACCGCGTACTTCATCGCCACTCCTATTTCACCTTTGCTTTTTTCCTCAGTTCGGGAGAAATAGAATAAGGTATTATTCAGTTGTCTTTTATCATCACGTTCTCTCAAGTTGCGAGTACTCCTTGGTTTAGGAGGGTACACCTATTACTCTTATTGGATAGTCTTCTTCCTAACCATAGGCTGGTGCCGAACGGTAGGGAAGGAAGAAAACCACTTAGCCTAAATGGGGTGTACAGAAGGAAATTACTAAAGACAAATAAAGGGATTTGGAGGGATGACAAAGTAATATACGGTTACAGTCATGAATTGGATTATGGAAGAGGCATTACTAGGAATACTAGGATACCCCTACGAAACATTTTCATGTTTCAGTTTCACTGTGCGTTGTTAAAGGAAAACTGATTTCCTGATTAGATACTTACTCCAGGGTATATATTTACCAGGTATGATTCTCACATCTGTATGGTTTTACAGATGATGAGTGGGAGGAAGTTATTGGGAAATTAGGTGATCATCCTCATTATATCGGAATTCGTTGTAATTGGAAATATTTGAGGGAATCGCCTGAGTTATTGCCGACAGGCATGTATTTGGTTTTGAGTATCCATTGTTGTGCACCAATTTCAAAATGATATATCTGTACGTTTATTTTTATAAAGTGAGATATAACCTTTTGATATTATGTCAATGACATTTACCTATATCAGTGTCATGACCCGAAAGTACGGAACGTGACCGGCACTTAGATTACGAAGCGTCTAGAGGCGCCACGTAACCTAAGTAAGCCGAAGCCCAGAAATCTAAACCATAGAAGAAGAAGAAGAAAAAGAAAACAAGTTTAAAAGAATCAGCAAATTTCCCAAAAATTTCGGCAGAGTCTCCTCTGTAAAAACTGGCCCCCAAACGGGTACAACAAGTATAATATAAATAAACAATAAAAAGCATCCCCAAACGGGTGCTAGCTCAACGCCAACAGGCGGAAACAACCACAACAAACACAATAATATACAACGCCAAAGGGCGAGGCTCAAAACTCAAAAGAAAAACAAAACCACCAGATCAGAATAATACATGCGCGACTCTAAGGTCGAAATAAAAGACTGGTCCAATAAACTTATCAAGTAATACAAGTATGGTTGATGGAGCTTACTAGATTCAAATGAATGAATAAAAGTACAATGGTGGTTCGGATACAAGTGAACCAACCTACCGTGCAAATCACCCTGAAAGAATAGATGTGCCAGCAAGCTGCCAGGGAAACCTGTACACCGACCTGTTAAAAAATTTGGCACAACGGGGGTGAGTTGCCAACTCGTGAGTAGAAGACATCTACAAAAAGAAATCGAATGCATGACGCTATCCTAGGTCATAATAATACACTATAATATCCCAATCATCTAGTAATAGCAGGGTAAAACTACGTGTAAGTGCAGATACTCCGTGCTTGTGTCAGTGCCTCATATAATACTATGTCATATGAAATGAAATGCATGCACCATGAATGTAAAGTAACAAATCCTGAAATCCAGATATATATGTATAAGAAATCTTTAGCTGTTATCATAGTAAAATGTGTATAAGAATCTGAAATCTCAACAATGAAATCCATGGAAATCCGTGTCAAGCGTCGACACAACACATGTAATCTCAAGTATCAATATCTCGGGCTCCGTCAGTCCGGATCGGCCCATATCATCAAATCTCACGACAACGGTCGGTATCCTCCGGATATCCGCCGCGCCAGACATCACCGGTAGGTAGTCTTCCCCTGCCAGGCTCATCGTCTACAACTCGATCTTCTTGCCCCGGGGTACCATACCGGGCCCACCATGTACCCGAGACGGTTCATCCACTCCTCGAATCGGGTCTCGAAATCTAACAGAAAACATGAAATCTCATGGTGGACGACACATACATCACGAGAAAACCGCATCTTATTTTAAAAAGAGAGGAGGAGAGAGAGAGAAGGTTTTATAATTTCTTGCGGTTTTCCCCAAAATCCAGAAATCTCATAGAAATCCAAATCTTAAAATCATGAGTAAGTATATGATAAGTGTCGGCATATGCCCATGATACTACAGGATAACATGACAATATGAATGCATGAATGTCAAGTAATAGATATCATGTCTATACTAACATCAGAGAGTAATCACGATATTATATCGGTCTAGTTGTTAACTGATTCTATCAATAAAAGATAATATAATCTAAAGTGTACGTGACATAGCAATTACCGATGATGATGTGTGTGAGCCGGCAAATAAGTGTGCGTAGAATATGCGCATCATCGGTAATGGTGCTGGTGTCCTAACAGGTAAAGTTTATACTGATTATAGCAACATATGAAAGAACATGCACCATGATGATTACAGTATGAATGCAAAGACAGATGTGCATTATTCACTCATTTGATAAACAATTATCACTACCACTATATGAATCGAACCTAAACTAGTGTCCATCTAACCTCCTAAAGAACTTAACCTAAGAAACTAGTCAATAAGAAACAAGAGTCTACCTAAGGTCTGAATCAATATCTCGAATAGTCGGCGATCCGGCCTCAATAGCGTCACGTACATAGTACGGCTTCCTCGAATCAAGAGTGCGGATCAATCATCATATTTATGCCTCGTACGGTAAAATCCATCGTACGGCATCCCAATATCGGAGTACGGGTCAAGTATCTCCTAGGTGTCTCATCATTCGTATAATGTCATCACCAACACATCTCATGATCAAGGTACTAAACTGTAATCGCCTACATCAATCATATACCATTGCCCTCATAATATGCATCATTAGTTTATCCTCAGAAATATCATGTCATATGTATCATATCGTAATCAAGTCATACATATCCCATATCGTGATCAATCACAAGTTATAGTCCGGTACTATTTTAGAGTCCCATGTACCTCAATATCATCACTACCCCTTATAATTTAAATATACATGTTCATTATCTCATTCTCTAATGATCCGCTAACACTTAATACGACTGTATAGCCAAGAATCACGGCATCAAGCCCAGTTACACTATTTCATCATACCTCGGATATCATATCACATCAATGAATCACATATACGTGTTGTATATATATGTATATACCTATACCTAGTTCTATATATATACACATACACGTATACCCCATGTCGAGTTTCAGTGTGTGCGTGGGTGCGTTTCTATCTGAAACCTACGAATCTCTTCCAAGGTACTCATCCTCTGATATGGTTTTCCTAAATCAGTCTAGTCCAGCCTAGGGTCAATACTAGGGTCCTACTAGGGTCACATCTTGTTTTCTAATGTCAATAAGTACTATTCCTATTCTACGTTGCGGGGGTGCTAAACGCCATCCACCCGACTTCCCCCCGTAGATATGCATCTACTCACCTGGTCCATGTCTGCCGAAGACAGTGTCGCCATCCTCCTCTTCATCGCCCGCAGTCCACGTGAGGGGTACCTAGACGCAAACATATAAATAGCATCGTAAACTGAATCACATACGAAAGTCAAACGATACAAGGAACAAGCATAGGTTAAAACCTATGTCCCGTCCACGCAAAAGCACCAAATATCGCTCGATATCGGCGTATAAACTCCGATGGATCGAGATAAATAAACAAATAACTTGTAGTTTTAAAACACCTTACTTATATTATAAAACATGATTAAATCCATCGAAACCCTAAAATCCACCAAATCGCCCGATTTCGTAAAACCCGAAAATGCCAATTTACCGTTTTTCATCAAAACTTGACATTTAAATGAAACCAATGGTTATAAAACTCATTAAATAGCATAACTAGACTATACAACCCCTTACTTTATTTTTATTACACAATTTTTCATTTATTTGAAATTTCTAGTTTGCAACTTTTAACAATTTTTAACATTTTTCAAGCAAAATACCACAATTCCACCACAAAACGTGATTTTTCATGAATTAATGTATTAAACCATAATTCATAATGATAATGATTTAATGAAACCATAAATTATATTTTTAATCACATTTATTTAGAAATTTCTAAAATCTAGTTTACAAAATAGCAATTTTTATCACAATTTATCAATTATCAATAGAAACTAGCAATCAAACTAAGTTTCTCTTTCCATTAACATGCTAAAGTTCTCACTAAAACTACAATCTAATGATAGCCACCTTAATTGGAATTTTATATCACCCACATATATATTTTACAAAAACTAGTTAGCTAAAAAGCTTCATTTAAACAATTTTAATGAAAAAATTTACAATTCAACAACATGCAAGATTTTCCAATTCTAAAAGTGTTAAACTAACTATTATAACCCTAATTAATTAATAAAAATCATAACTTGAATTTACAAACCTAACTTGAATTTTAGAATTTGCAACTAGAATTAATCTAATTAATCTAATTATGCTTAAATGAACATCTAATAACAATAAATCAAAAGAAGGAAATTTATACCTCCAAAATATGAAACCCAAACATGAAATAATCCTCCAAAATGCATGCTTTCCATTTCCAAAATCCATGCTGAATAGGTCAAAGGAAAATGATAGAGGTTGAATGTTGATTTTTGAGATTTATTTTTGGAATTTTTGATGAATTTTGATGATTTTTAATGCAAAAATGATGGGGGAAAAATTTTGGGGCTACCCATGGAGGGGAGGCCGGCCATGGAGAGGGAGGAGGGTGGAGAGAGAGAAAAATGTGTGGTATTGTGTAGAAAGTTCATAAATAATGCATTTTTTCACTTAAACCCTTTATTATCTAACTTTTTCAATTTAAACCTTTTCCTAGAAATTTCTAGAACCATGGAGAGATTTTGGAAAAGATTTTGCATATTACACACTTGATTCTAATATACCATGGCTCATTTTTACAAATTAAAACCATTCAAATTTGTAATTTACACTAATTTAAATAAAAAAATAAAGCTTATGTTAATATTTAAAATATTTAATTTAGGAAAAATATTTAATTGAACTAAAAATTTATAAGTGGCTAAATAAACACCATTTACTAGTAATTACATAATTAAAATATATATTTTTGAAATTATAATGAAAAACAATCACGGTTTAATTTTACGAAAAATACATTTTACTTTACCGAAATTCATAAAATTCACTTAAACAATTTTATTCATTTAATTATTTATTTAATTATTTTTAAAACGTTTCAGTAAGCGATTAGGTAAGGAGCATTGAACAGCGGAGTAGTTCTTAACCATAAATACAGTTTTCAACCTACGATGCACAGGTTTTGAGTTATTCAACTCAGCGGACTTATACAGGGTATTGTATGTTGTCCAGTGTCCATAAGGACAAAGGGGTTGGTCCTCGTACTATGTTCTGTTTACTTATGACTTCTCTAGTTTTTTGACAAGTGTTTCGTAGAAATACAAGGTCTAAGTTTTTGAGAAGTTGTGGGTATAGGAATAAAATAGAGAACCAGATGTCGTAAGTATCGGGATTCTTCAAAGAGATCGAAGAGGTAGATACTTGTGATTGGTATTCAGATGATAGTAACGGTTTTTGAGAAACTTGTTTCTTTTTCAGGTTACTCATAATTGGATGCATTCCTAAGTTGAGTAATGCTGATCAAGCCTCTCTCCATTAAGTTGATATGCACTGAAGACAGCTGCATGATTAGAATCTGGTTCCAATTAAATAAGTGCCAAAGTTTCTATATTGGATATAGAATGGTTCATATCTTAACGATGTTAAGGTACGGGGAGTTGTCCGGCTTATACTTAAAACCAGACTCTGGATAACTCAGGGCACGTTTCTGTAATGGCAGTTTGTGGGTTGGCCCGGGCTATGTCGAGGGTTGACTTTCTACCATTTGGAAGATCAATAGTGATATTTTTCTTGACCCGCCACAGTTTTAGTAAAATGGATTTTTTCAGAAAACAGTAGTGGGAGTATGGTAGAACGGGAACTGATTCCAGAACCGCAAACGATTATGGAAAATTTAATAGTCACTAAAGATTCAATTAGGTTTGACATTCCATTAGCCACTCCGCAGATATGGTAGGTAATCTCAGACACCTGAGAGGTACTTTGGTAGCCTCAAGGACGGTGACAGGGAGATTCTTGTTTACCCAGACTTGACACTACTGTTGTTCCAGGTTATGAGACCCGACAGGAGGTTAAGTATAGCGTCGTTCTAAACTAGCTTTAGAAGTACACGTATATATTATTCTGCTAGAGGGTTGTTGTGGTCAGTGGGAGCAGCGGAAGCATAGTGGGCAAGTAGCTTATGTCTATTTCTAGACTTGAGCAGGTATAGCGGAGATAGATCATCTAATTTTGATGTGACATTCATGGGTTTGACTTCATCAGAATAGGGGATGGATCTGTTAAGAAGGTAGTAGGGTGTGATGTCCTGGTATTTGGATGACATACACAGAGTAGGAAGTAAAATTCCTATACTACGATCGGTTATACTGTGGTTGTCACACAGTTGTTTCTCCAGACAGGATATGGATATAATATCAGACATTCTGGTTTCTAGATCTATGGTTTTAGATATAGATTTGGGTAGTTTCCCAATGTGGTACTTTGACTGTATTCTAATGGTATTTTAGAATAGATGACTCCTGGCATGGTGGTGTACCTGCAGGTGATGGAGTCACCCTCTCTAAAGGTGTCTTACTGACTAAAGGGGAGAGAGATGTGCATGATTGGCAGATCACTTGCTTAGGCAATTGAGTCAATCATGAGATGTCAAGTACCACACCAGATATTGTTTTTGCATAAGATGCGATAAGTTTATATTAATCTAATCCTGAAGAAACATAAGGAAGCAGTTTTAGAACATAAGTGCATGTTCTACGGATTTGATGACGGCAGCCTCCTTCGGGAGATGGTTATCATTCTTGGCTTCAAAGGTGACATGGATGACAGAGTGATTGTCAGAGTTATAGTTTTCCCTCTGACGAGAGACAATATCATGGACAGGTGGTCCAAGAGGATACTGTGGGAGGCATGGTGTAGGATACTGATTAGGTTCAGTTGACGATTCAGTCTAAGAAGTTTAGATTTGGAGTTCATTAATGAACTAGGTCCCATCAGATATCCAGACATATTCTAAGACAGGTATTACTCGATTCGGGAGATGGCATTCTCCGCGAACTTGAGATTAAGAGAGAAATAGAAAGAAACATCAGGGCGGATCCACTCATTGAGGCTATTTCTCGAACACAAGAGTTTTACAAACGAGCTTTGTGAAACTGATTAGTAGAGGAGTTGGGTGTTCAGTATCACACGGGCTGTGAGTATGCGACATCGCAATAATTAGCCATATGTGCAAGTGGGAGATTGTTGGATATAGTGCCCTCAAAGTTAATTATTGGATCGCAGGTACGTGATTGCAATGATTGAGGAGGACCTATAACGGTAGGACAATCTTACTCGAGATGATAGTATGCTATCTGGTTTGCCTTTATCAGTCGTGTACAGGTTCAGCTGACTGATCACTATTACACGTTGATAGAGCCCTTAGGATCTTGCTTGACTACCAACAGTATGATGGCGATCATATACGTGAGAGTTGGGTAGTCCATAAGTACATCCTTAAAAGTGGTCCCTAGTCGTGGGAGTTTCGAGACAGAGCATCGATACTCCGGAGTAGACTAGTGTATACAGTCGAGACCCCGACGAGGGGCGGTGGCCGGTCTCACAAGCCACTGGTGTCAGTTGGATCACTTAAGATGTATACAGGTGCTCATTGGGTTATGAGTACACCGGACAGGATTCGCCGGGAACCTGCTAGTTGGTATTATACCTATCGTCAGATAGCAGTTTCCTGGAGACATGTGTACAGGTTAGTTCATCGACCTGAGGTCGTCATTTGTCTCGTGTGAGTTCCCACTGTGCTTTGATTTCTACCCTACCACGGCTCAAAGGAGTCGTGCAAACAGGTATTTTTTGGGTACAGTCCCGAGCCACATGGAGGCAAGTGAGCGGATCGGCAGGGAATTCGTCTCTCCCGGTATTGAGGGTGAGATCGCGCTGTATCTAGGAGAGCCATTACATAAATCTCTCGGCTGAGACAGGAGATTTACTGGTAGGTACTCCAGTAGTATCTTAAGGTGTTCTGGGCCACACTCCGACACGACTTATACCGCTATTGGGGATCTGACGTTACCAGCCTCCTAGGCCCGTACGATACTCATAGACGAACGGACCGGACTGTATGTATATTGTCACTGTTAGGCTCAGTAGGGTTTCAGGATGAGTTCGCTCATCGGCTACCCTTGAGGTCAGTACATGGGAAGCCGTTACGCACTGCTAGTGCTGCTGACGTGTTTGTGGTTAAATCCACTTCCAGGGTACTTATGAGTCATTGGAGTCCCCCACAGATAGTTTCCCAAGTTCAGGCGAAATGTTGTAGAGGCCGTATGGTTTTATGGCAGGGTTCGGAAAATGCACGTGCGTTTACGCACGTGTCATATTTCGGGCAGATAATACTGGTGGGCTTTGGTTTAAGCCGGATCCGAGTATTATACTGTGTAGATATAATATCTTTGTCTCAGTTGCATTTGTATTCGGTCGTAATACAAATGCGGGTATGTTTATACTGTTACGGGGTTGCCCTGAAATTCGTTTCGGCATTGCTTTTGGAAGTTGCCAGTTTTCTATCACCCGTCTTAAACATTCGGTTTAATGCGGATTTATCTTTTCTTCATGAGCGTGAGTCACGAGTGTGGAAGCTTCTAGAATGGTGACTAGGTTTAGTGTGTCACCATTTTGCATTAAATGGTTGATGACTAGATTTAGTGACTCATGGTTTGCATTAAATGATTTATGCAAGGTGTTATATGACTCATTCACTTCATTATTGCTAATGGTCACCCTTCCTTGGCTCCTACACTCACCCCCACCTCTTCATATGTGGTCGGCCCATTCTTGTGGTAGAGTGATGGTTGTTAAAAATTGAGATGATACATTTGGTTCATAAATATTTCATAGCTCATTTTTCATCAAAGTTTCAAAAGGCAATTTCATTAACCGTTCATCCATGGTTTTGGATGAAGCGAGACAAAGTGTTCCACTCATTCTCTACATCAATCTTGGTTATCTCTTTTAGCAGACTTGATGACCGAGTTGTCTCGGTTCAGAGGCGGAAGCCCGTTTAAAGATCCGTAGATGTGGTGCCATCTCGACGAGGAGCCAGGAGATCGGAGCAGCCGCAACGGAGCGTGGGATGATGGTTAAAGACCGAAGGACTCGGATCGTTCGGTATAGCTTTTCTACCTACTTTGTAGTTTGTTAGTTTAGCGTTAATGGCAGATCCGGGTTATAGTATGCGATAGCGCCAATTATAAAAGTTTTTGTTCTGCATTTGGCGTCAGATTAACGGCTGGGGCGCTACCGTAGACTTACACCCGGTGTCATCCTTCAAGAGGTTTTACTGGACGGTTCTGCGCACCTCGGCCTCCCCGATCTTGGTGGACGATGGGGACTTCCGCTTTGAGGTGCCCTCGGGGCTCTCCGTTGTTGACAGTTTGCTGACAGTGATGGAGAGGTCGGCCCGGGGCAAAATCCCTTGGGGGACTCTCAGGGAGCAAATGGCGGCCATTTCCCAAGAGGCCGTGCATGTTAGTGCTCGCATCCCACTTGGGTTTTCAATCAGCGTCTTATTTATTCATGAAATTGGGTGCCTCCCTTTCCTTTTTGACCCCCTTTTGATTTCTTCAGGTCCTCCAGCACGTCGCCCTCGTCGTCCGAATGGAGGACGAGGAAATTGCCCCAGCGATGCGGGCTGCAGGCGAGTTCTCCTTGCTGGAGGAAAGCTCAAAGTTGGAGCTAGAGGCAGTGATGGCGAGGGTCGTCGCCCTCGAGGACGAGGTGGCGGCCAGGAAGCAGGAGGTCGCCAGGCACCGTGAGGCCGCCCGGGCCGCTGAGGCCAAGCTTCAGGACTCCAAGGTGCTCGTCGGCACCGTGAAGAAGTCGGCGAGCTCCCTCCAGAAGGAGCTGGAGGCGGCGATAGAGGGGATGAAGCGACCCGAGCTCAGAGAGTCGAAGGCGGTGGAGAACTATAAGAAGTCGGACCATTTTTACACCGACCTAGCTGTAGCCTCTATCCTCATCAGGCACGATGCCCTCAACGTCGTCAAGGTTTAAATGCCTTAGTTCCCTGATGAAGAGCTCCGGGATAAGTATCCTCGCGGGGATGACACGCAGGGGATGCCCCTAGAAGCACTGCCGGGGAAGAGGCCCCCAACGGGGGCGGTGCCGAGGCTCCTGCGATGGGCGCCGATCATCAAGACGCAGCCCCGGTCATGGTGAACGCGGTGCTCCTTGAGGTTTCCCCCAGCCCTGAGGCCTTAAACCCCTCGTCTTATTATATATATTTTTTTGTTGCTTCAGGAATCTTATAAGCCTCCGGGCGCTTTTGTATCACGCCCTGAAGGTACGGAACGTGACCGGCACTTAAATTACAAAACATTTAAAGGCGTAACGTAATCTAAGCAAGCCGAGGCCCAGAAATCTAATCCATTTGTAGGAAAACAAGTTTAAAAGCAACATCAAATTTTCTCAAAAATTTCGGCAGAGTCTCCTTTGTAAAAACTGGCCCCAAACGATACAAACAAGAATATATACATAAGCAACAATAAAAGGCATCCCCAAGCGGGGGCTAGCTCTTCGCTAATTGGTGGTCACAACCACACAAGCAATATAATATACAACGCCGAAGGGTGAGAATCAAAACTCAAAGAAAACCATCAAAACCACCAGAAAACCATAATAATACAAGCGCGACTCTAAGGTCGAAAGAAAAACAACCGTTTTTCTAAATCTATCAAGTAATACAAGTCTGGTTGATGCAGCTTACTAGATACAAATGAAATAATAAAAGTACAACGGCGGTCCCGATATAAGTGAACCAACCTACTAAACAATCACCCTGAATGAAATGGTGTGCCAGCAAACTGCCAACGAAATCTGTACATCGAAACCTGTAAGAAAAGTTTGGCACAACGGGGGTGAGTTGGCAACTCATGAGTAGAAGACATTTGCGAGTAGAAATCGCATGCACGATGCTCTCCTAAGTCATATAATATACATATGTAACACTAGACATCTAGTAGTGACAGGGTAATAATCTATGCTTATGTGTAATACTCAGTGCATCATGTCAGTATCACTAAACAGTAATATGTCACATATCCGATGTATGAATGCATCATGAATGAGAAAATCAACCATGAAATCTGAATAATCTGATATAAGAAAAACATCAATGAGTCTTGTAAAATAAAACTGAAAGCTCATCAGTGAAACCGACAGAAATCCGTGTCAAGTATCGACACAAAATAGGTATATCTCAAAATCTCAAAATCGCATATCTCTGTATCTCAAATCTCAATATCTCTGTATCTCAATCTCAATATCTCTGTATCTCGGCTTCCGGCAGTCCGGATCAGCCCATATCATCCAATCTCACGACTACGGTCGGTATTCTCCGGATATCCGACGCGTCCAAAAACAACAACAATAACTGGTCGGTAGTGTTCCCCTGCCGGGCTCAACGCCATCATCTGCGATCTTCTTGCCCCGGAGTACCGCACCGGGTCCACCATGTACCCGCAGACAGTGCATCCCCCTCCTCGAATCGGGTATATGATACTGCTCAAGAACCGAGAAAACTCATGATGGATGGCACACACATCACATCATGAGAAAACCGCAATTTTTTTTAAAAATAATAATAAGTTATGAAATTGTTGCGATTTTCCCTAAAATCCAGAAATCTCATAGTAAATCCAAATCCCAAAATCCTGAGTAAATGAATAATAAGTGTCTTCATAAGCCCCACAAAACTCTATGACAGTATGAATATATAAATGCATGAAGTGTCTGAGTAAGCAATGCAATATTTAAACTAGCACATGAAGCAAGCGTACTAAAATATGTTTAAACTACTAATTAGCAGCTAAACTAAATGAAGTAGCTTTTCCTAAAGTGTGCGTGACATGGCAATTACCGATGATGATGTGTGTGAGCCGGCAAATAAGTGTATGTGGAACATGCGCATCATCTGTAATGGTGCTGGTGTCCTAACATATGGAATCATAATAGTTAAGGAACATATGTATAAACATGCAGTATAATGAGAGTAACATGAATATAACAGAGAAGGAGTAATAACCGCAATACCGAAGAATATACACTTCTACAATACGAGTCATACCATTTTGGTGTTTGAAAAAGCACGAATCGTGGATTTTTAGAAAAATAGGGGCTACGGTGTTTTAGAGAAAAGATAAGACCTTTGAAAAAAATTCGTAGTATCCCTCAGGCTGTCTTTAAAAATGCGCACGATTTGTTAGTTTTGAAAATAAGTATGACTCGAGCCTAAACTAACATTTACCTAACCAACTAAGGGACTAAACTAAAGAACTAGTCGTTAGGTAAGAAGAATCCACCTACAATCCGAGTCGGCATCTCTAGGAGTCGGCGATCTAGCCTCAATATCGTCACGTACAAAGTACGACTTACTCAAGTCAAGAGTGCGGATCAATCATCACGTCTATATCTCGTATGGTAAAATCCATCGTACGGCATCCCAAAATCAGGGTATGGGTCAACTATCATATATGTATCATCAATCATATGGTATCATCATCAAACAATATCATGATCTGGTTACTGATTTAAGTCTCAAAACATTCCAATGTCATCATATATTTTTCGTATAGTATATATTTTCTTATCGTACAATGATCTGCTATAATACCATAACTCGGTCACATATCAAATTCTCACGGCATCATGCCGGATCATATCGACTCATCTCCCGTGTATATGTTGTGTGTGTGTGTGTGTGTATAGACACCCCCCAAGTCAAGTGTATGTGTGCGTGCGTGCGTGTGTCTACATGAAACCTATGAATCTGCCTCCAAGGTAATCATCCTCTGGTTAAGTCTTTTTAAATCAATCTAATCCTACTTAAGGTCTTCAAAAGTATCCTACTCGCCAAGAATCCAAGGTCATGTCTGACTCATAATAATAATATGTAATAACCTTATTCTACGTTTGCGGGGGTGCTATACGCCATTCACCCGACTTCCCCCGTAGATATACATCTACTCAGCTGGTCCTTACTTGCCGAAATCAGTGCCGCTGTGCTCTTGCTTGTCGTCCCGAAGTTCACGTAGAGGTACCTATACGTCATAACATATCGTATCGTATTAAAATCCGATTAAAAATCAAAACGACATGCGAGTGGCCTATAGGTTAAAACCTATAGCTTACGCAAGCAAAAACATCCAAATAACCCTCGTCGTCAACGTTCAAACGTTCGACGACCAAATCCACAGTTCGAATACCAAAACCAAATTATCGAAATTCACGAAACCAAAACAGCAACTTTGAAAACTTATTCCAGATTTTAGTTCAGGTGAAACTAAGTTATTCAAACAGTACTAGGGTGTTATATAGGGGGCATATAAGCTACATAACAAATATTAGCAGCAGACACCACCAAGTGGCCGGCCACATTGGCCCCAGATCCGAGCTCGCTGGCCCTGTAGGCTTGGAATGGGTTCGTTTTCTCATGGTGGTCTCCTATTGGTTTAACTAGGTCTCTGAGGTTGTTTGATTTTCCTAAAAAGTTCTCGGTTCACTCCAGATTTCCTGTAGGCACCAATTTCACACAAAGCCGATATCGAAACATCTAGTTCAATTGTATGGTCTAGGTTCTGTTTGATTTGGTTTCTAAACCCTAAGGGGGTTTAAGGTCACCAATTACACCTCAATTGCATCCTCACAACTCAAGAATCCCTAATCCACATCTAAGAATTTTCAAAGCTCACAAAACTACACTTAATGGATTCTAAACTAATTTAGAGGCTAAAGGAAATCAAATACTACATAATTGGTGAAAGGATTACCTCATTTGGCAACTCAAGAATTTTCTTGAGTTGCACAAGTTCTTCAAAACCTCAACTTGATCACACCCTCAAGCTTGTAGTGAGCTAGGCATTAATTTTTGTGAAGAGGGTGGATGGTTTTAATGTATATTTGAAGTTGTTGTGTGGTGTAGGAGGAGGTAGAGGGAGAGGGCAGCCATGGTGAGGGAAATGAGAGAAATGATGATGGTGATGAAGATGGAATAAATGAGCCAAGGTCAAAAGACTTGGAAATTTCTAGAGCGCTCTCTCTCTCTCTCTCTTTCTTTCTCTCACATATTTTTCTTTTCTTTTCTTTTCTTTTCTTTTTTGATATTTCTAGAACACTTGAGAGGAGAGAAAAAGAGTATGATACATAGAAAAGGATTAAGTTGCCATGGTTGTTAAAGGCTTGTGTCAATGAATCAAGGCTTGTGATTAACCCTAATTGTGTGTGCAATATGTCATAACACATAAAAAGATTAGTGCATAATTAGTAAATATTAAAAAAGTGTAGCATTAACAAAGCATACAACTAATTATTTAAAACTCTATAAATGCTCAACTCACATAATTTCTTTCAAAAATCAAAATTTAATAAAATTTCCAAATATTTTTCAAACTATCGGTATATAATTATACCACATCATTAAAATATTCATAATATTTATTATTTTAATTGTATAAAATTCCAAAAAATAATATTTTATTTTTCTGAAATGTTATATTTTGTAAGGCCGGGGGGCCAATAATACCTTTGTAAACACTTTTGACTAAAGTATTTTTGCGGTGTTCGGCGCAGTTTTTCCTTTTGCTTGTTGTTAAATCTCTGTTTGCACGGTGCTGAGCTTAGAGAATTTCATTTGGCGACCGCACGTCTAGTTGAATTTAACCATTTTGCCAATTGCCAAAATGTGCAAAGACCGGTGTGAGGTCGGTATCTTCGTGGCCCCGAAGTCGATGTGGGGGTCGCGCAGTGAAGATACGTCGGGGTCATCCTTTTAGGATGGACCGAGCAGGGTTGTTTCCCTGTTGCCTCTTGGCGAGGGCTTAGATACCTGATTTCGTGGGGTAGTGAATGACCAGCCAGCATAACCGAGCAGGGTAGCTGCTCGGTTGCCTCTTGGTGAGGGCTTCGATCCTTAGCACGGGAGGGGCCGTAAGAGGCCTGCTAAGGATGGACCGAGCAGTGAAGCAGCTCAGTTGCTTCATGGCGAGGGCTTAGATCCCTGGCGATGTGGGATAGGGAACTACCAGTCATGGATAACCGAGCAAGGGCGGTCCCGATTGCCTCTTGGCGAGAGCTTAGATCCCTGGCATCTTGGGATAGCGAACTACCAGCCAGGGATAACCGAGCGAGGGCGAGCCCGGTGGCCTCTTGGCGAGGGCTTAGATCCTTAAGGGCGGGCCGAACAGAGTTGCTGCCCGGTGCCTCTTGGCGAGAGCTTTGATCCTTAGCGCGGGAGGGGCCATAAGAGGCCTGCTAAGGATGGGCCGAACAGGTTTGCTGCCCGGTGCCTCTTGGTGAGGGCTTTGATCCTTAAGGACAGGCCGAGCAGGGTTGCTGCCCGGTGCCTCTTGTGTAGGGTTCCTAGGCACGCTAATGAAGTCTCACAAGGCATCAACCATGCCAATTTCAAATTTTATGGGTACCGAGAAACCCTAATACGGATCGTTAACTAGAATTTTAGGCGAAACAAAAACTAGTTAACATCTTAACTAAAAGTAGGAAACTACAACCTTTGTAGATCCGGTTATCCACTTCCTTAGCTCCTCATAGTTGTCCCCTCGCTGTCCATCTCGGATCCGGGACTCTCGCATCGGCTTCATCGGAGAAATAAGCGGACAAGTCGTCGGCTACGATGCCGAAGATGATCTACGTCGAGGTTGCACAAGATCAAGCTCCAACTTCACCAAGTTGTGAAACTTGTGAAGAAAACACCCTATACTACTTGGCAAGAGGTAGAGGGTGAAGAAATAGGAGGTGGGTTCACTTTAGAATTGGATTTCTCACACTTTTGCTCAAGTTGCCATTGATGATGGCAAGCTTTTTCTTGAAGATCAAGAGGAAGAAGAAGATAGAATATGATAAGTATTGTGTAAAAAGAATATTAAAATCAATACTTATCATCTTCTAACCATGGTCAAGTGTAGAGAGTTAACTATAGTTTAGATGAGTGGTTAGGGTTTGGAGAAGAAGACAAAGTGGTCACTTGGTCAAAGCTTCATGAAGCTTCAACAAGCTTCATGATAAAAGAAACCATTTTGTTTTCTATTATCTATTTCTCCAAAAAGAAAAGATAAATAATTAAGTGAAAATATGAAAGCCTAACCATTCATTAAACATGGTTTAAGTCTTTACACAAATCCAAGTGAGTATGTATCATCAAACATGATACAATCAAGTGCACACAAAATATATCACATATACAATGTGCATATCAAGTGAGAAAATCCCTTTTAAAATGAACCAATACTAGTTAATGCAAAGTAATATATCAAATATATAATTATACATTAAATCATTAAATCAACACTTGATTCAATGATCCGGTCATGTCGCACATAACCGACTAGTATACATTGTATCGATTTATCGAATCAATGATTCGATAACTAGGTTATATCGTATACAACCAATCGAAACATTCGTCGCGAGAATGTAATACGGTATTACATACACGCATTATTCTCGGTCCCGCACATATCTCATATGCGCTCCTATTTCGTTTCGCTTGAGCCAGGAAACCTCTGTGTAGGACTCTAAAGACTCGTCAATACGCCGGCAGCAGATGATGATCATATCAAGCACCCACAAGCCACAAGCGGTCTGCTAAACGTAACGGCCACCCGGGTATTGAGCGATCAGAAGATCGACGAGCTAGCCTGCTCACACTCCTGTGAACCCAACCAGTAACACTTACCGTACAGTCCGGTCTGTTCGTCTGATATGTTGCATATCAAGTCTAGGGGTGGTAAACGTCAGACCCTATTAACCGATAAGTCGTGCCGATGTGAGGCTCATAACGGGTCGAGAAACTACTGGTAACACTTACCAGCAAATCTCTGATCAGCCCTGGCCAGGGACTTCCCTGTTACGGCCAATCGAGCACAGCGCAACATCAACCCCCAATACCGGGAGAGACGAAACCCCTCCTATCGCTCATTGCCTCCATGTGACTCAGGACTGTACCCAAAGACCACCGTTTTGCACGCCCTCATGGACGTGGTAAGGTGGAGATCAAAGCACAGTGGGAATCACACAAGACTCTATGACGATCTCGGGTCTACAGACTAACCTGTACAAGTGTCACCTGAGAACTGCCATCTGACGTGAGGTATAATACCATCCGGGAGTTCTCGGCGAGTCCGTCCAGTGTACCCAGTCTCCACTGAGCACCCGTATACCATCTCTGATGTCAAACACCAATGGATATGGGATCATCCATCGCCCATCTCATGGGTCGAGAAGCGTATACGCTAGTCTACACTGGTATATCGATGCCCCGTCTCGATACACCCACGACTAGGGACCTTGAAGGATGTACCTATAGACTACCATGTCCCCACTAGTATGATCCGTATCATAGTCCAGGTAGTCAAGTACAAATCCTAAGGGCTTTACCAATATGTAACTATAAGACAGTTTAAAGAGACTAGTGTACATGTTAAGATAAAGTGCAACCAGATAACATACTATCATATCGAGCAAGAAAGTCATCTCTATATATATCCAAGCATCCAATATAATATACATCATCTGTACAATACTGGCTGATCAGTCGAAAATATTGCATATTCTAACCGGCAATTTCCTTATCATTTGCATCCATATAGAAGTGTACGGTATTCATAATTCACATATTAGCAAATCGGTCGCAAAATATTAGATTACATGTATTCGACCTTAAAACCGGCATTTCTAGGGAAATTGACTGCATTGCATTACATAGCATATTTTCTATATCTTGCAACCCGTGTTTCGAAGTCTGTGCAGGAAAAGAGAGCTTGCTCGATCATTACTGTGCTCGACCATTACAATTGCTCGTAAACTCACTGAACTCAAATCTGGTATCAACACAGAAGGGAAACTGCAATTATAAATATCAAAGAAAACCCCAAACAGAAATACCAAGCAACAGAAGAAAGTTCATATCCCAAGGCCACCAACAGACCGCGGAAGAGCGGCCAATGCAGGGTTCTTGCGGCGGAAGCGCGGCCCAATGGTGACGTTAGCTCCTCAATTTCAGTGCACAACTCCTGTACTATGGCCCACTGCTCAATAATGCACACAAACTTCCAGATGATTCCAGATACTTCCACCAGATCAGCAAACACCTAAACTAGCCTAATACTTCTAGAACTTTCCCTAAACCCTAGCTTAAACCCTAAGCTAACTCCTAACAAACTCCTTCTAGAAACTCTTCAACAAACTTTGGGAGGGAAACTTCTAATTCAAACCTAAACCTAGGGTTTGGGAGTTCTATAAATAAGACCCTAGGCTCACTCATTTCTCATGTTGGCAACCTTATTGAAGTTTAGAAAATCAATCTCTTTCTTCATCCCCTCTTCCTCAAGTTTAGTGAGAGAGCTTGTAGGAAACCCTAACCCTAAATCCAACCACAATTCAAGATCTTGAGTGCAAGCCAAGCAAGATGCCTTCAACCCTTTTATGAGCCGAGCCGATCTTCAATCGGGCAAGAGATCAAAGTAGATCCACGATCCACGGAGACGAGCGAAGCCGAGTCAACGATCGATTTCTTCTTCTTGTAGATTCTTGAAAGAATGTATTGAAATTGTTGATTAAATAAAAGGTGATATTCTTTTATCTTGTTTTCTTTAAATTCTGCATCATGTTATCATTACTATTCTTGAATATTGTCTTTGTGGTGATGTGTGAATAAAACTCCGCTCGTCGAGGAGTCGAAACGATCTTTAGTATGATGATGTAACAAATTTGTAATCGATTCTTGAATCCCACGAGTTTGTAAACCCTAGCAAGTTCAAGAATCGACGACCCAATTCGTTGCGATGCTTTCTTGATCGACATCGCTCGAGATTGGGGAGTTCCGATCGTTTCTTGGATTTGCTAGAGGCTAGAATATAAATGGTATCCTCGAAAGAACAAGGGTTAAGAGATGAAACCCTAATTTCATCAAGAAAACCCTAACTCTCGTTGATCACCATTGATCTAGTATCAATTCTTCGAAGGACAAGAACACGAAACCCTTTAGATTGCATCACGTCTAAAGATCCGATCGATTCCTACGAGCCTCTCTTATATTCTTGATTGTTGATTGGAAACATTATCAAAACAACCGATTCTTGATTGTTTATAGTTTCTTGACTCTTGAGTAAAGATTAGTGACACTCGAATACAAATCACATCTTGAATCATGTTTTCGTTTATTGTTGCTTAACATTTCATTTCAAACGTATCAAAATACAATTGAATTGCACAATCCCTGTGGACGATCCGCACTCACTAACAATCAACATCCGACACCGTGGTTTGATTGCGGTCAATATAATTTTTTGATTGTCGTTACTTTTTACATATACACGTCAGAAAATGAATTAATCAAAATGGCGCCGTTGCCGGGGATCGCGCTAATTCATTTGCATTTTTAGTTTGAAGTGAAAGAATTATTACGTTTTACTTCTTGAAATCAAAATTCGTAAAAACTCTTACACGTGTGTTGTGATTTGATTGCAAGGTGATCTGGAGCATTCTGTTCTGTGGAAAAATTTGTTTGAATATACCAGAGAGCTGTAGATAGCAACAGGAGCTTGCTGAAGAAAAATTGTTCACTGTTCCTAAGAACCAACCGCGGAAGCGCGGCATGTACATGCATTTTGCGGCGGAAGAGCCGCAGTCTTGAAGGATCACTGAAAAATTTTCAGTGCAGGTGATTTCTGTCTCTCTCCCCTCTCTCTTTTTAGCTCCAATTAACCCTTTGCTGCAGGATTCTTTGCAAATAAATCGCAGCGCGCAAAAGCAAAAATAAAATTGTGTGTGATTTTGATTTCTTGGTTGTTTGCATTCTAATACGGAAATTTAAGGGGCACGGCCAAATCCAAATTAGGTGGGGATTTCATTACCCTTCCTAGGCCCCGAAAATCGTCAAACTTGCATCCGCATTACCTCCATTAACTAAAAGAAATCTAGAGAAGACTCTGAGGACTGTCGCGCTCAATAGGACAAGAGAAGGTCGTGGGTAATTCATTGCTTATCCGCGTTTTCTTGTGGTGCCTAAGGCGAGTGTGTCTAAGGCTAGTGGTTATTAATTAGGTCCACTGTAGTGGTGGTTCCTTCCCACTTACCTGGCACTTATCCGGCCACAGGGGGACAAAGTGGCAGTGGAGGATTCTATCCTGCGGCTTGTCTTTTGGCAGTTAGGAGCGGTCTAGAGATCGGACCTAGGTGACCATTAGATTCTAGGGTTTGTGTGCTGCATTTGTTTTGTCGCATCATTTTTTCAAAATCCGTCCCTTTTTAAAGCAAGCACCGCATTCATTCATCCCTAATTATAAGTCAACGCTGCCACTTGTACTAACCCTTTTTAGTGCAAGATAGGCTGGACACGGGATTCTAGTGCCCGTTTAGTCCGCGTACCTTTTATCGACTCCGAAGTCGATAATTCTCCATTTACCTTTTCTTTACCCACTACCACACCCACACCGATGGATCCGAATCCATCAAATTTCTTTAACCCTAATCTGCCACCGTCCGTTGGTGCGCAGAATCCTACTCCACCCCACATTTCTCTCCAGGAAAGATGCTATCCACATAGAGGTCCTCTTTCGACCTGCTTATCCACACCACCAGCCAATGGGGATAACTTTGAAATAAAGCCCCAGTATATCAATCTTTTACCCAAATACCACGGACTCGAGACCGAGGACGCTTACGTTTTCATTACCAAATTTGAAAACGTTTGCGCAATGATGGGTACGTCTCAACTTTCAGTGGATGCTATGCGTCTACGACTTCTTCCATTTACTTTGTGCGATATAGCCGAGAAGTGGCTATATAACACCACCGCACACTCTATTACGAATTGGGAAGAATTCGTCGCTGCATTCCTTAAGAAATTTTACCCAGTCCAAAAGACGGCTCGAATCCGTAGCGAACTGAACCAATTTGCCCAGCTCCCTGCCGAACCATTTTCAAAATACTTTGAACGTTTCAAGGATCTATTGGTTCAATGTCCTCATCACGGCATCCCGAGATGGGAGCTTTGCCGAATCATATATGAGGGCAGTAACCCTAGCACTAAACAGAGCCTTGAAAACATGTGTCAAGGTACATTTATGACCAAAGATGATGGGGAAGCTTGGCGATACTTAGAAGAGTTCGCTGAAAAATCACTAATTTGGGAGAGTGGAACACAACCATTGAATAGGGGTGGCGTACACCAAATAGATGTGTCCATAGGTGTCCGAGCTGAAATGGCAGCAATGCAAAAGAAGCTCGACGCTATGGAACACAAATTTGCTGCAGCCTCCCTAAACCCAATGTCGCTCCCCAAAACTGTTTGTGGATGCTGTTCTGATCCGTCACATTTAACGGAAGAATGTCCATTAAACTCTGCGTTTCAAGGTCACGAGCATTCTAATGCCGCATTTCAAAGACCTCGAAACGATCCATATTCTTCCAGTTACAATCAGGGTTGGAGGAACCACCCGAATTTTGCTTGGAACCAAAACCAATCTCAAAACACGGTTCCAAACACGAATCAATTTCAACGGGCTCTTCCTCCACCACAACAGCAACCCCTACAACTCACTCAGCACCCCTACCAGTCACAAAATTTCCAAAATCAGGGCAACACTCCTGCACAGTCTAATCCTATGCAGCCCTGTTCTGACGAGTTCTCTCAATTCACTCAAACCATGAAATCACTTTTATCAAATTTCATGGATGTTTCGACTGAAGTCAGATCTTCCGTCAGTGAAATAAAGAAAAACTCAGCGTCCCAAGCTGAGAGTATTCGCACGATGGAAGCTGAAATCGCACGCTTAAAAGCCGAAATGAGTGCGAGAGAAAAAGGGAAACTTCCCTCTCAACCCCTACAGAATCCTGGGCATTACAATGTAAATGCCATTACAACGTTGAGATCGAGAAGAGTGCTGAACAATCATGTCGGGGAAGATATTGATAATACTGAAAATCATATCAACACCCCGGCTGAGTCTTTCCCACATACACACACTTCACCTTCTGATCCTTCTTCTTCTACCAAACCACCTTCGCACGAGCCTATTCTCCATTTCCCTTTAGGCTCAACACCTTCACCCAACCCTTATAGTTCTCCACAGACGGTCCCCACACCTCCTTTGGGATCTCGTCTACCCCCCTTTCCTTCTCCTATGATGGACCCCGCGCTTATTGCGAAAGCACCTTACCCGAATCGGCTAAGGGCTAATAGAACGAGTCCTCATATGGAGAAAATTTTAGAGATGTTCAAACAGGTTAACATCAATATCCCTCTCCTAGATGCGATTCAGCAAGTCCCCGCTTATGCGAAGATTCTTAAGGACTTGTGCACTAGGAAGAGGAAGACTCAAGTGCCGAAGAAGGTCTTTATGTCTAATAACATCAGCACTGCTTTTATACCCCAGCTTCCAAAGAAAAGATAGGACCCAGGTTGTCCTACAATTTCGATTTCGATTGGGGGTAAAAACATAAATCGTGCTCTGTTAGACCTTGGCGCGAGTGTTAACCTGTTACCTTATTCTGTCTATGAGCAACTAGGGATTGGAGAGCTGAAACCTGCTCATTGTACTCTCCAGATGGCAGACCGATCTATCACCAAACCAAGGGGTGAATTAGAGGATGTGTTAATAAAGGTCGGGGAATTTGTTTTCCCTGTAGACTTCATTGTGCTCGACACACATCCTGTAGCAAACCCCCGGGGCCAAATTCCGGTGATTCTAGGTCGTCCTTTCCTTGCCACTTCCAACGCTGTTATAAACTGTAGAAATGGTTCAATGAATTTATCATTTGGAAATATGACCATTGAACTAAATATCTATAGAGTTGGAAGTCAGCCGTCAGAACCCTCTGCTCATATTTTAGATGTGTGCTCTGTCCATGAGATCGCTCCCGATAGTTGTGGAGCTGAGGATCTTTGCTTTACTGATCTCGATGACATTAGCACATCTCTGTTTGATTTCACACATGATCTTAGTGAGGACACTTTAGCTACACATGAGTCCTGCACTTCTGACTTGTCTCCACCCGAGTCTGTATCTTTCACAGGCTCTGAGCTTCTTTGTAGATCCAAAAATCAATCTATGACCCTTCCTTCTATCATTTCTCCGCCTGAGTTAGATCTCAAAGTTTTACCTTCTCACCTGAAATATGCATATCTTGGTGAGAACGAGTCATTACCGGTTATCATTTCCGCTTCTCTTGCATCAGAGCAAGAGAATGCCCTTTTATCGGTATTGAGATCTAACAAAGAGGCGTTTGGTTGGAGTATGGCGGACATCAAAGGGATTAGTCCCTTGATAGTTGAACATCATATACATGTGATGGATGATGCCAGACCGACCCGGGAACCACAGAGACGGTTGAATCCCGTCATGAAGGAAGCTGTCATGAAAGAAATCGTCAAGTGCTTAGATAATGGTATTATCTACCCCATCTCCGATAGCCAGTGGGTGAGTCCTATACATGTCGTTCCTAAGAAATCCGGCATCACAGTTATCACAAATGAGGCGAATGAGTTGATTCAAACACGCGCCCAAACTGGGTGGCGTGTATGCATCGATTATAGAAAACTCAACGCTGCTACGAGGAAAGATCATTTTCCTCTACCATTTATTGATCAAATGCTGGAACGCTTAGCGGGATGAGAGTTCTATTGTTTTATGGACGGATACTCAGGCTACAATCAGGTCCCCATCGCCAAAAAGGATCAAGATAAAACCACTTTTACTTGTCCTTTTGGTACCTTTGCTTACAGTCGCATGCCCTTTGGGTTATGCAATGCTCCCGCTACCTTTCAGCGGTGTATGATGGGGATATTCTCTGATATGGTAGAGAATTTTCTGGAGATCTTTATGGACGACTTCTCGATTTTTGGAGACTCTTTTTCTGATTGCCTTGCGAATCTAGACGCTGTTCTTACTCGTTGCAAAGAGAAGAACTTGACTTTGAACTGGGAAAAATGCCATTTTATGGTCCAAGAAGGAATAGTCCTTGGACATGTCATTTCACAGAAAGGCATTGAGGTTGACAGAGCTAAAGTAGATGTCATTCAAAACCTGCCTCATCCCAAAAGCGTCAAAGATATTCGCTCTTTCCTTGGCCATGCGGGCTTTTATAGGAGATTCATAAAGGACTTTAGCAAAATTGCTAGACCTTTAACACTACTCCTGGCCAAGGATACGACCCTCCATTTTGACTCGGATTGCGAGACAGCTTTCGACTCACTTAAACACTCACTCACCACAGCCCCCGTTTTATCATCACCAAATTGGGACTACCCCTTTGAGCTGATGTGTGACGCATCTGATTTTGCAGTAGGTGCAGTCTTAGGACAGCACATCGATAAGATGCCACACGTGATTTACTATGCTAGTAAGACCCTGAATGATGCGCAAATCAATTATACAACAACCGAGAAAGAGCTTTTAGCGGTTGTATTTGCGTTAGAAAAATTCAGGCCTTACTTAATCGGCTCACCTATAGTTGTATATACTGACCATTCCGCTTTGAAACATCTTCTGGCGAAGAAAGATGCAAAAGGTCGACTAATACGTTGGATCCTACTTTTACAAGAATTTGATCTTGTTATCAAAGATAAGAAAGGATGTGAAAACGTAGTAGCTGACTACCTTTCACGCATCGTTTCTTCCCCTGTGACCCTGCCGATCAATGATTCATTCCCTGATGAACAACTCTTGAGCATATCCGCTGAACCATGGTTCAGGGATATTGTGAACTATCATGCCACGGGACTTATACCGAGCGATTGGTCAAAACAGGACAAATATCGTTTTCTTTCCCAAGTAAAACACTTTTACTGGGATGAGCCCTATTTGTTTAAATATTGTCCTGATCAGATCATTCGCCGGTGCGTCCCGAATGAAGAGTTCAAGAGTGTTCTTTCATTTTGTCATGATCAGGCTTGTGGGGGTCACTTTGGTCCTAGAAAGACAGCGGAAAAGGTTTTGCAATGTGGATTTTACTGGCCGACCTTATTCAAGGACGCATTTGAGTATTGCAAAACCTGTACACAATGTCAGTATACGGGTAGAATATCCCAGAGGAATGAAATGCCTCAGCAACCCATTCTGGTTGTTGAAATGTTTGATGTTTGGGGCATTGATTTTATGGGTCCTTTTCCCAACTCCTTTGGGAATCTGTACATTTTGCTGGCGGTTGATTATGTCTCAAAGTGGGTAGAAGCCATTCCATGTCGCACTAATGACAGGAAAGTTGTCATTAAGTTCTTGAAAGAGAATATCTTTTCGCGATTTGGACACCCACGCGCTATCATTAGCGATAATGGGACACATTTCTGCAACAGATCTTTCGAGACTCTGATGCGAAAGTACTCAATCAACCACCGTCTTTCTACACCCTATCACCCCCAAACAAGCGGGCAGGCTGAGATCTCAAACAGACAAATCAAACTTATCCTGGAGAAAACTGTTGCTAAGAATAGAAAAGACTGGTCGACCAAATTGACGGATGCTCTTTGGGCATTCAGGACTGCATATAAGACCGACCTAGGAATGTCTCCATATAGGATAGTTTTTGGTAAAGCATGTCATCTACCTGTTGAGATAGAACATAAAGCATTGTGGGCTATAAAGGAAATAAATTTTGATCTAAACCTTGCTTGCAACTTTCGGAAGCTGCAACTTAACGAGCTAAGCGAACTCCGCGATGAAGCTTATGATAATGCTGTAATCACAAAGAATAGGACTAAGGTTTTTCACGATAAAAGCATTTTAAGGAAAACATTTTTACCTGGTCAACAAGTCCTTCTTTATGATTCACGATTACACCTTCACGCGGGTAAGCTCCGATCTCGATGGAAGGGACCTTTTGTTGTGCGGTCTGTATACCCGCACGGGGCAGTAGAAGTTGAAAATGTTAAAAACGGCACTGTTTTCAAAGTAAATGGACATAGACTAAAGCCGTATTTTTCCACTGACCCCACGGAGGAGCTCTTGTTCTTACAAGAGCCAGTTTATTTGGATTAAAAATTCCTCCGTCTCATCTTCATATCCTGTATATCATTGCATCATCTTTTGAATGAAGGTGAGTGAAAAACAAGTTTGGGGGAATTTCTTCACTTATATATTTTGCCCCCACTAATAATTCCCCCCAGATTTACAGGTTTTGTAGATATAACTGTCGGCAACAGTGAGGACACTATTGAAAACAAGTTTGGGGGAGGTTTGTGCTTATTTTCGCATCATTTGCATATCATCTGCATAAGCACAAAACATTTCTTTAAAAATCTATAAAAATTGAAAATTTTTCAAAAACCCATAAAAAAAAAATATTTCAAATATAAAAATAATTTTAATATTTACAAGATAATGAAAGTTTAGAAAGTGAAAAGTTACATCCATGAGATTAGAAAAATTTTAGAAAACCAAGAAAATTAGAAGTTTTCTTATACGAACTAGTAATAAGTAGTTATGAGCCGTTGTCCCAAGGGTTAGTAAGATGAAGGACGTCACTAATCTGAGGATAAAAATAAGTCTGAAAAATAGTTTCTATTCTAAAAGCCAAACATTTTGAACGTGGCTACCCTGCTATTCGCACTTACACACGTCTTGAAGCCTGGGATAGTAGAGGATACCTTGAAATGCTCTTGTCTTAAAGCCAAAAGTATGAAAAAAAAAATATATGTGTTTTAAAGTGGTGAGAAAAATGGATACTGGTTTTGTTATCACCGAGGGCAATAAAAATATATAGCAAAAGGGTGCTTCTTCACCTAGTGCCCCAAGGTCAACTGGTCTGGGAGTCACTGCTATGCCTGAGGTGGTGCAAGACGAGGAAAATACACCAAGCATGCAAGCACATTAGTAATCGGTCGGTTAGTACCTCAAGAAGTATTAACGGTCGCATGAAAGTGTGTAAGCAATCTCGTTTGCCAAGAAGTACTGAGGCTGATGGGCAAGGGTATGATAGCTTGAATTGAATTCTCCGGGTGTAGGGATGTCTTTACACACACGCAGGGTGATATGATCGATGTTTGGAATAAAGATAGGAATGAAGAATAAGACGATGTTTTATTGAGGGAGGACGTGATTTCTAATATCTTTTCATGACCATTAAGATAGGGCTCATGACAACCGAAAAGCTAGCTTAGTTGGAAACCCTAATTTTCAAAGCTTTTCTTTTACGATTCTCTTCTTTAAATGTAATATTCATGATCTTGCTTTTATTATTGGATTTTGTGGGTGCAATCCGCTGAAAACCCTCAGGAGACAACACTCCTCCTACTAGGGACACCTAGAGGTTTAAAGGCTTGTTGCACGTGCTCAGTGCAATCGTGTTGCCTACGAAAGTGTGCTAGTTAGTTTTTCTCTTTCTTTATTTTCTCCTTCTCTTTTTAATAAAACATTCGCTCGAGACGATCGAAATTAAGTTTGGGGGTATTTGATCAGTCGAAAATATTGCATATTCTAACCGGCAATTTCCTTATCATTTGCATCCATATAGAAGTGTACGGTATTCATAATTCACATATTAGCAAATCGGTCGCAAAATATTAGATTACATGTATTCGACCTTAAAACCGGCATTTCTAGGGAAATTGACTGCATTGCATTACATAGCATATTTTCTATATCTTGCAACCCGTGTTTCGAAGTCTGTGCAGGAAAAGAGAGCTTGCTCGATCATTACAGTGCTCGACCATTACAATTGCTCGTAAACTCACTGAACTCAAATCTGGTATCAACACAGAAGGGAAACTGCAATTATAAATATCAAAGAAAACCCCAAACAGAAATACCAAGCAACAGAAGAAAGTTCATATCCCAAGGCCACCAACAGACCGCGGAAGAGCGGCCAATGCAGGGTTCTTGCGGCGGAAGCGCGGCCCAATGGTGACGTCAGCTCCTCAATTTCAGTGCACAACTCCTGTACTATGGCCCATTGCTCAATAATGCACACAAACTTCCAGATGATTCCAGATACTTCCACCAGATCAGCAAACACCTAAACTAGCCTAATACTTCTAGAACTTTCCCTAAACCCTAGCTTAAACCCTAAGCTAACTCCTAACAAACTCCTTCTAGAAACTCTTCAACAAACTTTGGGAGGGAAACTTCTAATTCAAACCTAAACCTAGGGTTTGGGAGTTCTATAAATAAGACCCTAGGCTCACTCATTTCTCATGTTGGCAACCTTATTGAAGTTTAGAAAATCAATCTCTTTCTTCATCCCCTCTTCCTCAAGTTTAGTGAGAGAGCTTGTAGGAAACCCTAACCCTAAATCCAACCACAATTCAAGATCTTGAGTGCAAGCCAAGCAAGATGCCTTCAACCCTTTTATGAGCCGAGCCGATCTTCAATCGGGCAAGAGATCAAAGTAGATCCACGATCCACGGAGACGAGCGAAGCCGAGTCAACGATCGATTTCTTCTTCTTGTAGATTCTTGAAAGAATGTATTGAAATTGTTGATTAAATAAAAGGTGATATTCTTTTATCTTGTTTTCTTTAAATTCTGCATCATGTTATCATTACTATTCTTGAATATTGTCTTTGTGGTGATGTGTGAATAAAACTCCGCTCGTCGAGGAGTCGAAACGATCTTTAGTATGATGATGTAACAAATTTGTAATCGATTCTTGAATCCCACGAGTTTGTAAACCCTAGCAAGTTCAAGAATCGACGACCCAATTCGTTGCGATGCTTTCTTGATCGACATCGCTCGAGATTGGGGAGTTCCGATCATTTCTTGGATTTGCTAGAGGCTAGAATATAAATGGTATCCTCGAAAGAACAAGGGTTAAGAGATGAAACCCTAATTTCATCAAGAAAACCCTAACTCTCGTTGATCACCATTGATCTAGTATCAATTCTTCGAAGGACAAGAACACGAAACCCTTTAGATTGCATCACGTCTAAAGATCCGATCGATTCCTACGAGCCTCTCTTATATTCTTGATTGTTGATTGGAAACATTATCAAAACAACCGATTCTTGATTGTTTATAGTTTCTTGACTCTTGAGTAAAGATTAGTGACACTCGAATACAAATCACATCTTGAATCATGTTTTCGTTTATTGTTGCTTAACATTTCATTTCAAACGTATCAAAATACAATTGAATTGCACAATCCCTGTGGACGATCCGCACTCACTAACAATCTACATCCGACACCGTGGTTTGATTGCGGTCAATATAATTTTTTGATTGTCGTTACTTTTTACATATACACGTCAGAAAATGAATTAATCACTGGCCTCTAGGGCATACATACAACTAACAATCTCCCACTTGCACTAGGGCCAGCTGCTGTAGTATCGCATACCGAGCATCCCGAAGAGTCTCTCAAACTGTATCTAGGGAATGGCCTTCGTGAGTGGATCCGCCGTGTTGTTCTTCGTGTCAACTCTCCTGACCTCGATCTCCCGGCGATCAACTATCTCCCGGATCAGGTAATACCGCCTCAGAATATGCCTGGATCGCTGATGGGACCTGGGTTCCTTGGCCAAAGCCACCGCTCCATTGTTATCGCAATACGAAGGTATTGGATACTCAATGGATAGAACCACTCCAAGTTCAATAATGAACTTCTTGATCCAGACAGCCTCTTTAGCAGCATCGTTGGCAGCGATGTATTCAGCCTCCATCGTCGAGTCTGCCACGGTTTCCTGCTTGGAACTCTTCCAGCTAACCGCCCCTCCGTAAAGGGTAAAGACAAATCCCGACTGCGACTTAGAGTCGTCCTTATCACTCTGGAAGCTCGAATCGGTAAAGGACTCCACTTGGAGTTCTCCGTTACCATACACCAAGAGCATCTCTTTAGTCCTTCGTAAGTACTTGAGAATGCTCTTCACAGCTGTCCAGTGACTCTCTCCAGGACCAGCTTGATACCTGCTCACTATACTTAGTGAGTATGCAACATCGGGTCTGGTACATAGCATCGCGTACATGATAGAGCCTATAGCCGAAGCATAGGGTATCCGTTGCATGCGAGCTCTCTCCAAATCAGTCTTGGGAGACATCTCTTTGGAGAGAGTGACTCCAGAGATCGTGGGCAAGTTCCTACACTTGGATTCTTCCATACTAAACCTCTTTAGTATGGTGTCAATATACCTGGATTGAGACAATCCCAATATCCGTTTGGATCTATCTCTATAGATCCTAATTCCCAATATGCACGAGGCATCACCAAGATCTTTCATTGAGAATCTTTATGATAAGAAGAGTTTGACCGATTGCAGCATAGGAATATCATTTCCTGTCAAGAGTATGTCGTCCACGTACAATACGAGGAAGACTACCTTACTCTCTGCCACCTTCTTGTAGATACAAGGTTCATCTGGATTTTTGACGAAATCAAACTCTTTGATAACGACGTCAAAGCAGATGTTCCAACTTCGCGATGCTTGCTTTAATTCATAAATGGATTTAAGCAGCTTGCACACCTTCCCGCTGCTCCCACTGTCTACGAAGCCCTCCGGCTGAGTCATGTACACGCACTCTTCTAAATCACCATTTAGAAAGGCGGTCTTAACATCCATTTTCCAGATTTCGTAGTCATGATATGCAGCGATGGCAAGCATAATCCGGATGGATTTAAGCATAGCCACTGGAGAAAAGGTTTCGTCATAGTCCACACCTGGTCTTTGACGAAAACCCTTTGCAACAAGTCTAGCTTTGAAAGTCTCCACTTTCCCATCTACACCAAGTTTCTTCTTGAAGATCCACTTGCTCCCAATGGGTTTTACCCCTTCAGGAGCAACTTCCAAAGTCCATACTTTGTTGGTGTACATGGATTCCATCTCGGACTGCATAGCATCCAGCCATTTCACTGAGTCCCTACTCGTGATGGCCTGCACGAAGCTAGTTGGGTCATCATCCTCCATGATGCAATCCTCGCTCCCACCATCCATGAGAAAACCGTAGTATCTCTCAAGTGGGCGAGGAACCCTACTAGATCGGCGGAGAGGCTGAGGTTCGTCAGGAGTTACTGAATTCTCTGGTTCCACTAAATCTTCAGTTTAAGTTTGTGTAGCCGGAATTTCTTCCAGTTCTACCTTATCACCACTAATTTCTTTTGCAAGAAATTCCTTTCCCAAAAAGGTGGCATGTCGAGAAACAAACACTTTTTGTTCCTCTGTATGGTAGAAAAGATATTCATGTGAATGTTTGGGATATCCCACAAACTTGCATAGAACTGACCGTGCCTCGAGTTTGTCCGGATTTTGCCTTTTGACATAGGCCGGGCAACCCCATATCTTGACTCGTTTAAGGCATGGTCTCTTCCCATTCCATATCTCATATGGTGTGGTAGGTACAGATTTAGATGGAACTTGATTCAATAGGTATGCTGCTGTTTCCAGCGCATATCCCCAGAAGAAAATAGGTAACTCAGCTGTGCTCATCATAGAGCGCACCATATCTAATAGGGTGCGGTTCCTCCGTTCTGATACACCGTTGTGCTGTGGTGTATATGAAGGAGTCAGCTGAGAGAGAATCCCATTCTCTTTTAGGAAGTCCAGGAATTCATTGCTCAAGTATTCACCTCCTCGATCAGATCGAAGGATTTTAATACTTTTTCCGGTTTGGTTCTCGACTTCTTGTTTATATTCTCTAAATTTCTCAAAAGCTTCTGATTTGTGTTTCATCAGGAACACATATCCGAATCTAGAGAGATCGTCAGTGAATGTAATGAAGTACGAAGAACCATCCCTGGCATGTGTAGACATGGGACCGCATACATCACTGTGTATCAGTCCCAAGAGTTCGGTAACTCTTTCTCCGTGTCCCGTAAACGGAGTTTTGATCATCTTGCCTTTGAGACATGACTGGAAAGTGTCATAAGATGAAAATTCAAACGGATTTAAATATCCATCTTTATGTAACTTAGCTAATCGTGTCGCATTGATGTGACCCAGTCTACAATGCCATAAGAAGGATTCGTTCAGTTCAGAACTCTTCCTCTTGTGTGTGTTTGTTATACTCAGAACTGTTGATTGATTTAGAACATAAATGCCATTGCACAACGTGCCTGATCCAACCAACTTTTGGTCACGAAAAATGTTCATAACATTGTCCTGTAATACAAAATTATATCTCTCTTTACTCAATAAAGAAACCGATATAATGTTGCATATCAGGTTCGGCATGTAATAGCATTCGTTCAGAACCAATGTATTACCAGTTGGTAATACAAGGTGATATTCCCCGACAGTCTTAGCTGCAACAATTGCACCATTTCCAACTCTAATGTCTTTATCACCTTCTCTAAGTTCTCTACCTTTCTTAAGCCCATGTAACTGATTACATATATGGGATCCTGACCCGGTATCTAATACCCAGGACGTAGAGCAAATGGAGAAACAGTTCTCTGTAACGAACACACCCGAAGAAAATGCATCAATATGTACTTTCTTCATTCGGGTGGCATGGGAATCCTGGTATTCCCCTATATTCTGTTCAGTCCTATAACTCTTATAGGAAAGAACGGAACCAACGTTCCCCAGCACAGTATAACATGCGGGTTCGGTCAATACATCCATATTATTATCTTGATTAGGGCATGAAATGGTCGCTACCTGGAGAGAGAGAGAAGAAAACACTTTAGCGTATGCTCGTGCAAGATCAGATTGGTTATTATCTTATCTAATCAGGATGGCTCCCACTGGTTTTTATCAAATCTTCCTTCAAACCCTAAAAGGAAAGACTAGCCGGGATTAATTACACACTACAAGTTCGCCAATCTTTCAGCCAGGCCAGTGTCGGTACTTTGAGGGAGGTCCCCCGTACTTTCACACGAACCTAATTAATGTAAACCTCATTTTCCCAGAGGCGTAACCCCGTTGACACCTTTCTAGACACCTACTCGATCAGCTAATTGCAATGTGTAAAACTCTCCCGGGAGTAACTCTTACTCGCAGTGGGTATCGGGATCCAACTATCTCATAGAAGGTATGCAATCTCATTGCAAATTTCAACACTTGAAATTCCCGATAATGCTTTTGCTCCTAGCGTCCTATGACCTTGACAAAGGCCAACAAATCATAGGCTGCTAGTCAAGTTCAACCCGTCATTTCTTGATTGAATCAAACCCACCCGCACGGCCCTTGACAAAGGCCAACAAGGTCGTACGACTACCCTGAAACAATCTGTATCACATGCACAAGCAGATAAGCACTATTCAGCTACCGCACACTACGCCTTGACAAAGGCCAACAAACGCAGCACGAATACTAAACAGTTCTTATCTGAAATGACGGAGGGCTACGATAGGTTTTTCTGAAAACCTATTGCGTAATGAACTTGATATCGTTGCAGAATCAAAATGAAGTTTTGAAATGGAGTGATTTTGAGGCTTTTCTAGTTTTGCTAAAGGGGTCACTCCCGGTGAAGAGATTGTCGGCCCTTTCCTCGTCGAATGAGGTGTGGGATATATCATATATATCGCTGTGCAAAGCAAAACTCCAAAAGCAATCAAAAGCAAACCGAGTGAGTAGCATCTTCCAGTTATTGCTAAACGAGTCACTCCCGGTGAAGGGATCTCGGTCCTTTCCTCATCGAATAAGGTGCAGGGCATATCATATATACCGCTATGCAAAGCAAAACTGTAGCTACCCTTTTTATTTAAAATTTGATTCTACAACATCTTAGGTTTCTTTTCTTTCATTAATCACATTAATGAAGTCCCATCATTTATGTCACCTAAACATCACAGATAAATACGACGTACACTTATGCCATCCGTATTCGCCTCGATGTCCCCTCGTGCACCGTTAGGTTAGGTAACTAATGACAGAGCAGGGCAGGGCTAGTGCGGGTGCAAAACATAAGTAACGTCTATATAATATATGATATATACTATATACTGTATCTATCACAGAACAACATATGATCATATCACAGATATCGCAGCAGAAGAAACATATGAAACATTGGATATACTAGGACGTCCGTGTTTTCAATACGAACCAGTATAAAACACGGATTCCACGGTCGTGATGAATAGCCAATCCCACACCCCTAGACCCCTACGAGAGCGGCAAGCAACCCTACCAATTCTAGGGTTAGGAGACCCGGACTCGACTACTCGAGATGGTCTCCCACTGGACCCTAGAACCCGGTTACTTGTGCTCCCCTCCTTGGGTCTATCCTAATGCGGAAAAGTAAATAATATACAAAAGGTGACAACTTCCGCAACCTGGAAGTGCCCCAAATAAAAAGAATATTACATACAAGTTTTTATATGAATGAAAATGAAAAACACTCATCTCACATAAAAAACCCCGGCTATTCAAACACGACGATCCAATATAACATATCCAGCAACACATAACATCACATGTCATCAATGTAAGTAAGTATGCATACCCCAATTGTCGTTAACGTATAGCAACGAAACCGGCGATATCAACATACTACATTTACGGTCACAGAAAAGAAAGTGTAAAACTACAACAGTTGGAATCCGCAACCTCTTTAGACATCGCATGCCTAATCAAATGAAATACTTAAACATCACATGCCTAACAGTTATAAACCCCGCATTTTAGTCTCATTATCGAAAACTCTTTTCAATATCAAGTGAAACTAAACCGCTAGATTTATAACATTCATTCAGTTATCTCATAACTGTTTGTGAATTCCAATTATTGTATCCCATTCCGGATAAATAGAAAATATTAAACTTTCCGATCGAACATTCGAACACCCAAGTTTTCCCGAAACCGTCCAACACATGAAATAAGTTCAAAGACATTCACTTCATGCCTCAGTACTAATGGTCCAGCCATAGAAGGGTCAAGCCAACGCCTCACATGTGGCACGCCGTACTGCCCCAAACCCGAAGGTTCAAAGGGCAGTTCAAGACGGTCACATAATCGAGTTAAGGTTTGTTGTCTTCTAGAGGGACCATCGCGTTACTTGCACTACTCAGAACGTCCTTAAACCACAGAAAAATCCAACACTTGGAAATTTTCCGGCATGGGAAAAGTTGGGTATTTATATCCGGTCGAACTTTTTAACATATTCTAAAATTATCCGGAATACCACACAGACAAAATTTGATAATCCGATCGAATCTGCGATTCCCAAAGCAACCCCAGAATACTCAACTCTTGAGTCAAATTAAAAATTCCCAGAAAACTCAGCATTATTAAATAGGAATTACTGTGCAAAAAGGGGAGGATGACGTCATCATCTGGCCGCGGAACCGCCGCATAAGCCAGGCTTCTGCCGCGGTTCCGCCGCCGTTTGGACTGTTCATGAGTTAAATTTTGCACCGTAATTCTTATAATTCCCTGCTGAATTTTTTAAGCATTTTTAATATGGAGAAAACCAAGTTTTAGAAAAATGTCCAGAGAGCGTGAAAAAGTTAGGGTTTCGGGTTCGATCGGGTTTCAAATATCGTCTAAGCATCGCCTAAGGCTCTAACTAGGCTCTGATACCACTGTAGGGTTCCTAGGCACGCTAATGAAGTCTCACAAGGTATCAACCATGCCAATTTCAAATTTTATGGGTGCCGAGAAACCCTAATACGGATCGTTAACTAGAATTTTAGGCGAAACAAAAACTAGTTAACATCTTAACTAAAAGTAGGAAACTACAACCTTTGTAGATCCGGTTATCCACTTCCTTAGCTCCTCGTAGTTGTCCCCTCGCTGTCCATCTCGGATCCGGGACTCTCGCATCGGCTTCATCGGAGAAATAAGCGGACAAGTCGTCGGCTACGATGCCGAAGATGATTTACGTCGAGGTTGCACAAGATCAAGCTCCAACTTCACCAAGTTGTGAAACTTGTGAAGAAAACACCCTATACTACTTGGCAAGAGGTAGAGGGTGAAGAAATAGGAGGTGGGTTCACTTTAGAATTGGATTTCTCACACTTTTGCTCAAGTTGCCATTGATGATGGCAAGCTTTTTCTTGAAGATCAAGAGGATGAAGAAGATAGAATATGATAAGTATTGTGTAAAAAGAATAATAAAATCAATACTTATCATCTTCTAACCATGGTCAAGTGTAGAGAGTTAACTATAGTTTAGATGAGTGGTTAGGATTTGGAGAAGAAGACAAAGTGGTCACTTGGTCAAAGCTTCATGAAGCTTCAACAAGCTTCATGATAAAAGAAACCATTTTGTTTTCTATTATCTATTTCTCCAAAAAGAAAAGATAAATAATTAAGTGAAAATATGAAACCCTAACCATTCATTAAACATGGTTTAAGTCTTTACACAAATCCAAGTGAGCATGTATCATCAAACATGATACAATCAAGTGCACACAAAATATATCACATATACAATGTGCATATCAAGTGAGAAAATCCCTTTTAAAATGAACCAATACTAGTTAATGCAAAGTAATATATCAAATATATAATTATACATTAAATCATTAAATCAACACTTGATTCAATGATCCGGTCATGTCGCACATAACCGACTAGTATACAATGTATCGATTTATCGAATCAATGATTCGATAACTAGGTTATATCGTATACAACCAATCGAAACATTCGTCGCGAGAATGTAATACGGTATCACATACACGCATTATTCTCGGTCCCGCATATATCTCATATGCGCTCCTATTTCGTTTCGCTTGAGCCAGGAAACCTCTGTGTAGGACTCTAAAGACTCGTCAATACGCCGGCAGCAGATGATGATCATATCAAGCACCCACAAGCCGCAAGCGGTCTGCTAAACGTAACGGCCACCCGGGTATTGAGCGATCAGAAGATCGACGAGCTAGCCCGCTCACACTCCTGTGAATCCAACCAGTAACACTTACCGTACAGTCCGGTATGTTCGTCTGATATGTCGCATATCAAGTCTAGGGGTGGTAAACGTCAGACCCCAGTAACCGATAAGTCGTGCCGATGTGAGGCTCATAACGGGTCGAGAAACTACTGGTAACACTTACCAGCAAATCTCTGATCAGCCCTGGCCAGGGACTTCCCTGTTACGGCCAATCGAGCACAGCGCAACATCAACCCCCAATACTGGGAGAGACGAAACCCCTCCTATCGCTCATTGCCTCCATGTGATTCGGGACTGTACCCAAAGACCACCGTTTTGCACGCCCTCATGGACGTGGTAAGGTGGAGATCAAAGCACAGTGGGAATCACACAAGACTCTATGACGATCTCGGGTCTACAGACTAACCTGTACAGGTGTCACCTGAGAACCGCCATCTGACGTGAGGTATAATACCATCCGGGAGTTCTCGGCGAGTCCGTCCAGTGTACCCAGTCTCCACTGAGCACCCGTATACCATCTCTGATGTCAAACACCAATGGATATGGGATCATCCATCGCCCATCTCATGGGTCGAGAAGCGTATACGCTAGTCTACACTGGTATATCGATGCCCCGTCTCGATACACCCATGACTAGGGACCTTGAAGGATGTACCTATAGACTACCATGTCCCCACTAGTATGATCCGTATCACAGTCCAGGTAGTCAAGTACAAATCCTAAGGGCTTTACCAACATGTAACTATAAGACAGTTTAAAGAGACTAGTGTACATGTTAAGATAAAGTGCAACCAGATAGCATACTATCATATCGAGCAAGAAAGTCATCTCTATATATGTCCAAGCATCCAATATAATATACATCATCTGTAAAATACTGGCCTCTAGGGC
The DNA here is from genome assembly GCA_030015575.1 of Agapanthus africanus. NCBI lineage: Eukaryota > Viridiplantae > Streptophyta > Magnoliopsida > Asparagales > Amaryllidaceae > Agapanthus > Agapanthus africanus. The sequence continues at coordinate 142,986,349 of CM057349.1, forward strand.
ATACATACAACTAACATCTTGGTGAGGGCTTTGATCCCTGGCGTCGTTGGGTAGTGAACTACCAGCCAGGGATAACCGAGCAAGGGCGAGCCCGGTTGCCTCATAGTGAGGGCTTTGATCCTTTAGCGCGGGAGGGGCCGTAAGAGGCCTGCTAAGGACGGGCCGAGCAGGGTTGCTGCCTGGTGCCTCATGGCGAGGGCTTTGATCCCTAGCATCGTGGGGGTAGTGAACTACCAGCCAGGGATAACCGAGCAGGGTAGCCGCTCGGTTGCCTCTTGGCGAGGGCTTCGATCCTTAGCGTGGGAGGGGCCGTAAGAGGCCTGTTAAGGACGGGCCGAGCAGGATAGCCGCTCAGTTGCCTCTAGGCGAGGGCTTCGATCCTTAGCGCGGGAGGGACCGTAAGAGGCCTGCTAAGGACGGGCCGAGCAAGGTTGCCGCCCGGTGCCTCTTGGCGAGGGCTTTGATCCCTAGCCTCATGGGGTAGTGAACTACCAGCCAGGGATAACCGAGCAGGGTAGCCGCTCAGTTGCTTCTTGGAAGATTCTCCTCAGCAGAGACAAGGCTTTTGGATCATAGACAAGTCCCGATCTTCATTCAAGACATCTACCATTTGGATCGAAAAAAATCCATTAACTCGCCGGCTATAGCATCTCGGCCTATTATCGAGGACCCATCTTCTCTCGCGGGAGGGGCTGTAAGAGGCCTGCTAAGGATGGACCGAGCAGGGTAGCCGCTCGGTTGTCTCTTGGTGAGGGCTTCGATCCTTAGCGTGGGAGGGGCCGTAAGAGGCTTGCTAAGGACGGGCCGAGCAGGGTTGCCGCCCGGTGCCTCTTAGCGAGGGCTTTGATCCTTACCGTGGGAAGGGCTGTAAGAGGCCTGCTAAGGACGGGTCGAGTAGGGTTGCTGCCCGGTGCCTCTTGGCGAGGGCTTGGATCCTTAAGGACGGGCCGAGCAGGGTTACTGCCTGGCGCCTCTTGGCGAGGGCTTTGATCCTTAGCGCGGGAGGGGCCGTAAGAGGCCTGCTAAGGACGGGCTGGGCAGGGTTGCTACCCGGTGCCTCTTGGCGAGAGCTTGGATCCTTAAGGACGGGCCGAGCAGGGTTACTGCCCGGTGCCTCTTGGCGAGGGCTTCGATCCATGGTGTTGCAGGGTAGGGAACTACCAGCTAGGGATAACCGAGCAAGGGCAAGCCCGGTTGCCTCTTGGTGAGGGCTTTGACCCTTAGCGCGGGATGGGGCGTAAGAGGCCTGCTAAGGACGTACCGAGCAGGGTAGCCGCTCGGTGCCTCTAGGCGAGGGCTTGGATCCTTAAGGACGGGCTGAGCAGGGTTACTGGCTGGTGCCTCTTGGCGAGGGCTTCGATCCGTGGCGTTGCGGGCTAGGGAACTACCAGCCTCTTGGCGAGGGCTTCGATCACTGGCGTTGCGGGGTAGGGAACTACCAGCCAGGGAAAACCGAGCAAGGGCGAGCCCGGTTGCCTATTGGTGAGGGATTCGACCCTTAGCGCGGGAGGGGGCGTAAGAGGCCTGCTAAGGACGTACCGAGCAGGGTAGCCGCTACGTTGCCTCTTGGCGAGGGCTTCGATCCTTAGCACGGGAGGGGCCGTAAGATGCCTGTTAAGGACGGGTCGAGCAGGGTTTCCCCCCGGTGCCTCTTGTCAAGAGCTTTGATCCCTGGCATCATGGGGTAGTGAACTACCAGCCAAGGATAACCGAGCAGGGTAACCGCTTGGTCGCCTCTTGGTGAGGGTTTCCTTAGCGCGGGAGGGGCCGTAAGAGGCCTGCTAAGGACGGACTGAGCAGGGTAGCCGCTCGGTTTCCTCTTGGTGAGGGCTTCGATCCTTAGCGCGGGAAGGGCCGTAAGAGGTCTGCTAAGGACGAGCCGAGCAGGGTTGCTGCTCGGTCGATTCGTGAGGTTATGTATGATCTTCCCGGTGTGAGTATGGGGAAAAGGGACAGTCGCGGGCGACACGTGTCATGAACGCGTAGGGGAGGCGAAGCGCCGGAGCCGCGTCATTTCGATTTCGCCGAGAAAGGCTCGATGTCGGCCGCGTGCCAGTACAGTTATGGGTGAAACGAGCGACTGTTGGACTCCTGGGGCGTTGTGGGCTATAAAACGGAGGGAGCGTTGGCCACTCCTTCCTTCACCCCGAGACGTAAGAATGGAGTATTTCCCTTTCACCACCCCCGACATCATAACCTTCAAGGCGTGTACCTTTATGATCAGTATTGCACCGAGGACACGGTGCAGTTAGCAATAGGTCGCATTGATGATCATTTCGGCCGATTGCTTCCCCGGCGCTCCCCCTGCTCCAGCTGTTGATGTACTCCATCTGGAGGCATCGCCGGGGCTCCACAATCCCTTGTCCGAACAGTTGAAGAACGAGGCGGTTGGTAACCTATGGTCTTTGCGGCGCTTCGGCTTGATCTCCGTGGGTCGGCAGGATCGCTCGGTAGCGCTCATCCTTGAGTGCTACCAATTGAGGCACGATGACGCCGTTCGCGGGCGTCATCAGAGGCAGAGATCTGAAGCCGCGAGGGCTCGGTTGGCGGAAATATCCTCGGAGTACCATGAGCAATGTTCTCTGCACTCCCTTCTTCCGCTACTATAATTTTTCTTTTTTGATTTACGGCTGAGGAGCCTATAATACCCTTTTGAATAAACAAAACTCTTATTTTTGCAATGTTTTATCGATCCCTTCTTATTATATAAATAGAAAGATCCTGAGAAAAGTTTACATTGTCTTAGTAAAAGAAGTACACGCTAGTAGTTATTTTTTTTATTAGTACAGTTTGAGCTTCTCGGATGTCTGTCGGCCTCCACAAACGGCGTGGGGGTGCTGAGCCTCGTAGGTACTCGACGTACCCCCTGCCGACATGACCATGATTTGGCCGATTGTCAACTTGCCAGGAGGGGGACGCTGCTCCTGCTCGCGGTCAGCTTGCCGCTTGTCCTCTAAGTACTCTGCCAGGTGTCCCGAACGGATGAGTTCCTCGATGTAGTCTCGGAGCTGCTTACAGCTCTCTGTGAAATGGCCTTGGGACCTATGGAAACCGCAGTAGGGGCCCCGGGTGCGCTTTGCCGCCATGCACGAGACCGGGGGGAGTTTGAAGAACCCCTCGTCCTTAGCCTCCTCTAGCAGTACTGTCTGGGAGACGTTGAGCGGGGTGTACTCCTGAAACTTCGGGAGTAGGGTTTTGGCCGCTCAAGTCTCTTTCTCTCTTTCCCTCGCCCTTTTCTTTTGGCCAGTTTGTTCTGCCCGGGGGAGATTTGCATTCACCTCGGACTCGAGCTGGACCTCACGCTCGGTCCAGGCCTTTACCTCGGCCATGGTCTTAGGTTGCGCTAATGCAAAGGAGCGTAACCACTCCTTGTGCCTAAGACCAGACCTAAGTGCTATAATGACCGTCTCGTCCCGATGTTCTGGGAACTCGAGAAGGGCGTTGTAGAAGCGGGTGATGTACCCTTTGAATGTTTCTTTATCTTTGCTCTTGATTGTGAAGAGATGGTCGACGGTCCGTTTTTGCCGTCTGTTCCCGACGAAGTGGCCGAGGAACTGGGTGGCTAGCTTGTCGAAGGTTGAGATCGAGCGTGGCGCGAGTCCTCGGAACCAGTCTCGTCCGGAGCGGATGAAAGTGGTCGGGAAAGCTCGGCATTGGGCGGCGTCAGAGTTGTCTTGGAAGCTCATTCCTGCGGTGAATGCGTCCAAATGGTCCTTTTGGGTCAGACTTACCGTCGAAGAGAGAGACCTTCGGGAGCTTGTTCCGGGAGGAGACATGGACGACGAGCAGCTCCTCAGTGAAGGGTTTTGTGAGTGAGTCGGCGGCGTACTTAGCCTTGTCGCTCGAATGATGACCTTCCCGATGCATACCTTCGATCTACTTTTCGAGGGAGTCGAGTCGGCCGTGGTATCCCGACGATTCGGCACATTCTGGTCTTGGGCCTCTGCTGTTGGAGACCTGTGTCTGGCCGAGGCCCCGGTTCCTTTTGATGAGGTTCCTTAGGTCCCCTGGCGAGGTAGTCTTCGAGCTGCCGTGACGAGTCCCGTCTGCGCGATCCCGTCGAGGGAGGGGGTGCCGGTTATGCCTGGGCGCAGGCGAGCTGATCGACACCTCCTTGGGAGGGACAGGAGCGCTATAGGGCTCGGGACGAGGCGCTCTGGTGATAGACCTGGGTGTTGAACTGTGGGACGCCCAACGGGTCATAGAATATGTTGGCCCGGGATATCTGCGGCCGTAGGAGGCAGTGAGGCGGTGGTCGGCAGTTCCGACACGAGCAGGGTCTTCTCTCCCTCGGTAGGGGTCCCAGTCCCGAGGTGGGGGAGCGGCGACCTGGGGAGCTTGTCCTGCCGTTTGGACACGGACGAGCGCATCTACGACGGACGCGAGTCGATCTATCCGGGCGGCTAGGACGTTGATGACGTTCGGGAGAGGATATTCGTCCGCGCCTCCGTTGTGGGGGAGGCGGTGGCTAGTGCTTGGATCGCCATGGTGATCACTCGCCATGTAGTAGATCGAAAGATGAACTTTGTTGAGTGGAATCAAGAATTTCCCATAGACAGCACCGGCCGATGGATGTCGGATCACGTCAAGATGTTACCTTCCGTAGATCTGCTGCAAGCGATGATGGACGGTCGGGATTGAGTTGGAGGTTGCCTCCTGAAGCGTGTGGATCTCAATGGCTTTGAGGTTGTTGCGGCCGAGCTACCTGCAAGGAAGTCCCGGGGTAGTTGTGCTACCGAGGACTCTCCGACGATCAAGTTAGACCGGATATTTGAGCAGAGTAACGGCCTAGTGAGCAATTAAAGACTTCCCTGAGTCGTCTGAATGAAGGGTTTATATAGTGGTGGCAACAGGCAGGCTGGTGCGAGAATCACGCCGGCCGTTACGCCCTTGACGTCACGCCCGCGTGATCGGCGGGATCCCGCATTAATGACGAGGCAGGCTCGTTAATGGGAGATCGTGATGGCGTGGAACGCGGGATCATGGGCGGCGGATATCTCGTGCATGGCGAGATTCGCGGAGGCGAGACGGATGCACCTGCGATTGGTGCCGTTGGTCGGTCGATGGGACCGAGGGAGATGAGATCGGCGGGTGGCTCGGGAGCGAGCGGGAGGCCGAGGTGTGTTGGTTCTGCTGTAGCCCGGAGACGAGCTGAGAGGGCCGAGGAGGCCAATTGCGCAGGTTACTCGGAGGCGAGCCAACAGTTGTTTGTAAGGCGGGCATAGGAGTGGTGTGGACGGTCACAGAAGATCGGCCACGTCTATGGGCCGCAGACCCAGGGTAATCTACTGACGTACCGTTCCTGGTCCTTTCTTGCTAGCTTCGGGACACGTCATCTGCCACATGTCACGACCTGGGAAATCGATGACATCAAGCATCATCATATACCGAGTATGGAATGCACTCAAGTGTTGTAGGAAGAGATGCTAACAAGCAAATATTCCCTTTAACCATTACAGCCGTTGAAGGCGAATGCAAAATTCTTGGATATATATAGTTCTTAACTCAATTTGGATATTTTAAGACAGAGATCGGTGCATGGATATATTTTCATGTCACATAGACAGACTGATAATATGTATATTTTTCTTAATTTTTACATTAATTATTTAATTATGTTGATATCGTTTTTAATCATATTGCAATATTTAATCTCATTGTTTTGATTAGCATCATAATGACTGTATCCAATTAGGTAACTCATTTTACTTAATTACCAAGTCAAGTCAGCCAATTTTGTTTCAAATGGTATCATATTTACTGTATCCAATTAGCTAAGTCATGTTAACCAATTACCAAGTTAAGTCAGTGAGTTTCCAATTAGCTTAGTGTACATATTAACCTACATGTTTTATGTATCTGAGTTAGTATTTATTTATTCTTGTCTCTGACAATGGTGGCAACAAAAGGGATATATGCAAGAGTTACAACCAACAGATTTAAAATTATTTACTGATGGAGGTCCTTTTCGGGTCTCCTTCAGATGTTGTCTTCCGTCGATCTCTTGATGGGTTTTGAAGATGATCTCCTGTCGCGTGCGGATCTCAATGGGTTTTGAGGAGATAGGCGATTTGGAGGAGTTTGGTGTCAAGTACTTGCATAGAAGTCCTGGGATGGTTTGGTACCACCGAGGACCCTCCAACGATCAAGTTAGTACTAGATCCGAGCAGCGTAACGGCTAAGTGGAGTAAAAATGGCTTACTTTACCCCTCCGTGATGAGGGTTTATATAGGGGCGGTAGTATGCAGCAGCAGGCGCGAGAATCTTGCCGGCAGTTACGCTCCCGACGTCACGCCCGCGTAAAGAGCGGATCGCCCATTAATGGGGATCGTGATGACGTGGAACGTGGGGCGTTACTGACGGAGAATTTGCGCGTGGCGAGATTTGCGGAGCGGCGGTTACGCCTGCGAGTAGTGGAGTTGGTCGGTCGGAGGAACCGAGGAGGTCGGCCTTGGCTGGTGAGCTCGAAAGGCGAGTACGAGGGCCGAGGAGTCTTGGTCTTGTGGCAGCTCGAGGCGACCTGAGAGGCCGAGGAGGCCAATTTGCAAGGGGCTCTGAGGAGAGCCATCTTATGCTTGTAGGTCGGGTACAGGGGTGGCCTGGTCGGCCCCTGTGGGCCCTTTCTTCCGAGTTTCGGGACACATCATCTGCCACGTATCCTAATATTAGAGATCGCCAATATTGAGCATCATCATTAGCCCCTTACTCTTGTCCTGACCAGCTAGCGGGTCGAGCTAGGAGTGGACTGCCAGGCCGCCCGGGGTAAGCTCACTCCTAAGGTTTTGTCGGGATGAGTTCCCGGGCTGTCAGCTGTCTTTTCTGCCAGCGAATCAGGGCGAGATCTCTGCATTTAAGGAAGGTGCGCCGGTTCGTGCATCCTGCTACTGAAGTGATGGTCCACATGTCAAGCGTCGGTTGGCCGACGCGACGTGCACATGCCTGTGGCGTCCGATGGGGTGCGGTCCAGTGTGGGCATGACATGTGGAGCGATCAGAGCCGTTGGACGCGATGGGGCGTTTTGGCGGGAGACGAAATGCACCGTTGGATGTGGCCGCTCGCTGTGATAAATAGGGGTGGGGCCCGTTCCAGGGGCCCCTACCCCTTCATATTTCCCGTTCTAAGTCCTGCTTGCTCGGCGCTTTTCTCCTTTCTTTCATTTCTCGAGGATCCCTCTTCTCAAGGTTAGATATCTTCCTTTGTATAGTCAGTAGGTGTCGTAGGGGTAGGTCCTAGGGACCCTTTAGTTGAGCCTGAGTCCTCCCGGGGAGCAGGGGTCGGATCCTCTTCCCGGAATGGTGTGGCGGGGGCAGGCCCCAGGGAGGAGGCGGTAGATGCCGCCCCCGGCGCCTCGTGTTGGGCGAGGCATGAGGACGGGCTCGCTAATGCTCGGGCTCGCTTCCACATCCCCTCACGTTACATGCTTCGTCTGGCCAAGGAGGGAGAGAGGGTAGACCAAGTACGGGGCAGGGAGATCGCCCTGTATTTGTAAGCTTTTTGGGGTGGAATGCGCCTGCCCTTCTCTCCCGAGGTCGTCGAGGTGCTGAACTTTTTCGGGTTAACCCCTGGCCAGTTGGTGCCGAACTCGTGGAGGATTCTCCTCGGGTTCCTGATCCGCCTGAAGTTACAGGCGGTTCCCTTCAGCCTCTCCCTCCTTGATTCTTCCCTCGTCTTCAAAAATCACCCCGGTGGTCGAGCGGGTGACCATAGATGGGTCTACCTCTCTTTCAGAAAGCGACAGGGGGGCGCTGCTGGGACAGGGGTTGTGGCCCTACCTTCTTCCATTCATGACTGGAAGAAGAAGATCTTCTTCGTTTCCCCTCCCGAGGGCGAGGACTGGCCCGTGTCTACAAAGTGGTCGAGAGAGAAATGCTTGCCGGGGAACCATTCCAGTGACCCCGTCGTGGTGAGAGTGGCGTCGTGAGAGCCCATCCCCCGTTACGACGTGCTGCTGTCTGAGAGGGTCCTAAGTTGGGTCGGGCTCAGCCCGGTAGAGTTCGTCGGTAAGTTTAGGCTTGCTTTTTGGCTTGTATATCGCTTGTGTTGATGACTTCTTTACATTTGTTTTTGTGTAGGACCCATGGATATGGACTCTGTCCGATCTTCCATGCGCCAGGCCAGGAAGGTCGCGAAGACTAGGGGCGCCAGCTCTTCCCGCCCAAAGCCTACCCCGGCTCCTTTTCCTCCGGTGGTCGTATCCCGTGAGCATTCGGGGGGTGGATCATGCTTCGGGGCCTAGCAGAGTGTCTGGCCGGAAGCGGGCTCGGATTTTGGAAGACCCGGCCTCGGAGGAGGAGGTCGGCTCTCCCTCGGAGTTGCTCAAGAGGAGATCTTCCCGGGGCCCATCCTCGCCGATCATGGTGGAGGAAGGGGGCCTCCAGTTTGCCGTACCTTCAGGGCTATCCGTCGCGGATAGCCTGCTGCATGAAATAGAGACCTCGGCAGGGGGTAGGATTCCTGGGGGGACCTTCAGGGCTCAGCTGGCGTCCATCGCCCAGGAGTCCGTGTAGGTAAGATTTTGGTTTTTTGTGAGGTTCGGTGCCTTCCTCGTCCTTTTGATCTCTTTCTTGCCTTTCAGGTTCTCCGGCATGTTGCCCTTGCCTTGCGCATGGAGGCCGAGGTGATAACCCCGGCGATGAAGGCTGTGGGCCAGCTTGCCTCGCTGGAAGAGAGCTCTAAGCGGGAGCTGGAGGCGGTGATGGCGAGGGTCACCACCTTTGAGGGCGAGGTGGAGGCCGGGAAGCGGGAGGTCGCCCGGCATCGTGAGGCCGCCATGGCTGCCGAGGCCAAGCTCGAGGACACTCCGGTGCTTGCCGGCAACCTGAAGAGGACGGTGAAAACCCTCCGGAAGGAGCTGGGGGCGGCGGCCGAGTCGGCGAAGTTGGCCGACCTGAGAGCGGCGAAATTGGTCGACCTCTCGGCGGCGAAGGCGGTGGAGGGCTACAAGAAGTCGAAGGACTTTTATGATGACCTGGCCATTGCCACGACCCTCATCTGGCACGAGGTCCTCAACGTCGTTAAGGCCCGGGTGCCGGGGTTCGCCGACGAGGAGCTCCGGGCCGAATACCCCCTCGTTGATGCCGATGATCAAGGGAAGGAGATTCCTGACGCGGAAGTCGCCGAGGACCCAGCTCGTCTCGTGGTGGATGTCGAGGGCCCCGAGGTCGCGCTTGGCCCCGAGGCCTGAAGCCTCCGTCTTCCTCCCGTTATTTTGTTGCTTCCGGAATTTTGTAAGCCTCCGGGCATTTTGTAAAGCTGGGGAGCCCAAAATACCCTTTGTAAAGACTTTGTCTTTTAGTAATAAAACTTTTTCTTTGGTTTCATCGGTTTGTCCTTTGTCTTCTGTTTGTGAAGAACGCTTGTAAAATATCTCTGCTTGCACCGTTGGGCTTCTATGTCAAGTCGGCCATCTGTCTAGCGATCGTTCGTCGAGTTGATTCCGATCACTTGCCAAGTGTGTCAAGCGGTGCCGAGAAGGAGACGTCCCCATGGCCTCGAAGTCGAGGGAGGATCGCTCAGACTCGGGTAGACTCTCTTCCCCCCGTCGGGGCCTCGGATTATTTGTATGTGACGGGTAGAGGGTTGTCCGCCGTGTTTGTGCTGAGCATGAATGGGAAGTTTCTCGGTAGTCCCTTGATGAGGGCCTTTCACTTCTGGTGTTGCGAGCAACAACTACTAGCTGGAGATGGTCGGGCGAGGGTCGGGCTCTACTGCCTATTGGAGGACTTTGGGTCCTTAGCGTTGGAGGGGCTGTAGGAAGCCCACTAAGGATGACCGGGCAGTGAAGCTGCGCGGTTGCCTCTTGGCGAGGGTTTTGATCTCTGGCATCGGGGGTAGGCAACTACCAGCCTTGGGCGACCGAGCGGGGCAGCCGGTCGGGTGCCTCTTGCGAGGGCTTCGATCCCTGGCGTCATGGGTAGGGAGCTACCAGCCGGAGATGACCGAGCAGGGTAGCTGCTCGGTTGCCTCTTGCGAGGGCTTTTGATCCTTCAGGACGGGGACCGAGTAGGGTTACTGCCCAGTGCCTCTTGGCGAGGACTTTGATCCCTGCCGGTTGTGGTAGGAAGCTACCAGCCGGGGATAGCCGAGCAAGGACTCGACTGCCTCTGGGAGGACTTTGGTCCTTAGCACGGGAGGGGCTGTAAGAAGCCTACCAAGGACCCTTGGCTGGGCAGGGTTCCTTCCCGGTGCCTCTTGGCGAGGACTTTTGTCCTGAAGGATAGTTGAGCGAGGGACCCTCGGGCTCGACTGCCTCTGGGAGGGCTTTTTGATCCTTGGCGTTGCGGCAGGGATAGCCGAGCAGGGAAGCTACTCGGCTGCTTCTATGGAGGACTTTGATCCTTAGCGTTGGAGGTGTAAGTCTACGGTAGCGCCCCGGTCGTCATTCTGACGCCAAAAGCGGAACGAAAACTTTTATAACTGGCGCTATCGCATACTATAACCCGGATCTTGCCATTAATGCTAAACTAACAAACTGTAAAGTGGTAGAAAAGCTATACCGATCGATCCGAGTCCTTCGGTCTTTGCCATCATCCCACGCTCCTCGCGGCAACTCCGATCTCCCGTCTCCTCATCGAGGTGGCACCATGTCAACGGATCTTTAAACGGGCTCCTGCCTCTATACCGAGGCAACTCGGTCATCAAGTCTGCTAAAATAGATGACCAAGATGAAGTAGAGAATGAATATAATACTTTGTCTTAAACACCCTAGGGTTCTCATCACATGAGAGGGTTAGGGTGGAGGTTGAAGAAGATACTTAGGATTGGAAATGGTGAACTCAAGAAAACTATCTCAAGAGAGCAAGAACTCAAGCATGATCAACTTATAGTCATTTCTTTTGTGATTAGATATATATGGTTTGTGTAAAGAAAATATCTCAAAAAATATCTCCCAAAAATATTTCCACAAAACCCTAAAATATCTATTCACAAAACAAACTACAATTAATTATATCATCTTAGTGACTCATTAGCATGAGTCACTAATGAACATGCTAGAAGAAATGTGTCACCAAAATGAGTCATCCTTTCCAAAATCCATTTAATCATTTAAACTAAAATGATTAACCAAAAGAAATGCATCTTCTAAAGTATTCTCGTAACGGATTACGAAAATACCCCTCACCTGTATATACATACCTGTATCCGTATTCCGACCGAATACGAATACGAGAGACTAAAATATTCCGACTCAATATAATACATGGATCCGGCTTAAACCAAAGCCCACCAGTATTATCTGTCCGAAATATGACACGTGTATAAGTGCACGTGCATTTTCGAACCCTGCCATAAAACCATACGGCCTCTACAATGTTTTGCCCGAACTTGGGAAACTATCTGTGGGGGACTCTAAAGACTCGTCAGTACCCTGGCACTGGGTTTAACCACAAGCACGTCAGCGGCACTAGCTGTGCGTAACGGCTGCCCATGTACTGACCGAAAGGGAAGCTGATGAGCGAACTCATCCTAGAACCCTATTGAGCCTATCAGTGACAATATACATACAGTCCGGTCCGTTCGTCTATGAGTATCGCATATCGGGCCTAGGGGGCTGGTAACGTCAGACCCCCAATAGCGGTATAAGTCGTGTCGGAGAGTAGCCCTAAACACCCTGAAAAACTATTGGAATACTTACCAGTAATTCTCACCTGCCTTGGCCAAGGACTTGGTGTAATGGCTCTCCTAGACACAGCGCGATCTCACCCCCAATACTGGGAGAGACGAATCCCCTGCCGATCCTCTCACTTGCCTCCATGTGGCTTGGGACTATACCCAACTAAAACCTATTTTCACGACTCCTTTGAGCCGTGGTAGAGTAGTAATCAAAGTACAGTGGGAACTCACACAAGACAAATGACGATCTCAGGTCGATGAACTAACCTGTACACATGTCACCAGGGAACTGCTATCTGACGATAGGTATAAATACCAACTAGCAGGTTCTCGGCAAGTCCTGTCCGGTGTACTCATATCCCACTGAGCACCTGTATATATCTTAGGTGACAACTGAAACCAATGGCTTGTGAGACCGGCCACCGCCCCTCGTCGGGGTCTCGACTGTATACACCAGTCTACTCCAGAGTATCGATGCCCTGTCTCGAAACTCCCATGACTAGGGACCACTTTTAAGGATGTGCTTATGGACTACCCAACTCTCACGTATATGATCGCCATCATACTGTTGGTAGTCAAGCAGGATCCTAAGGGCTCTATCAACGTGTAATAGTGATCATGTCACCTAAAACTGTACACGACTGATAAAGGCAAACCAGATAGCATACTATCATCTCGAGTAAGACTGTCCTACCGGTATAGGTCCTTCCTCAATCATTGCAATCACGTACCTGCGATCCAATAATTGACTTTGATGGCACTATATCCAACAATCTTCCACTTGCACTTAAGGCTAATTATTGTGATGTCGCATACTCACAGCCCGTGTGAAACCGAACACCCAACTCCTCTACTAAACAGTTTCACAAAGCTCGTTTGTAAAAACTCTTGTGTTCGAGAAATAGCCTCAGTGAGTGGATCCGCCCTGATGTTTCTTTCTATGTCTCTCTTAATCTCAAGTTCGCGGAGAAATCCATCTCCCGAATTGAGTAATACCTATCTTAGAATATGTCTGGATATCTGATGGGACCTAGTTCATAAATGAACTCCAAATCCAAACTTCTTAGACTGTATTGACAACTGAAACTAATCAGTATGCAGCACCATGCGTCCCACAGTATCCTCTTGGACCACCTGTCCATAATACAGCCCCCTTTATCAGTGGGAAAACTATAACTCTGACAATCACTCTTTCATCCATGTCATCTTGGAAACCTGGAATGATAACCGTCTCCCGAAGGAGGCTGCCGTTATCAAATTCGTAGAACATTTACTTATGTTCTAAAACTACCTCCGAATGTTTCTCTAGGATTGGATTAATATCTCAACTTATTGCATCTAGTGCAAAAACAACATCTGGTGTGGTACTTGACATCTCATGATCGACCCAATTGCCTAAGCAAGTGATATGCCAATCATGCACATCCCTCTCCACTTTAGTCTGTAAGACACCTTTAGAGAGGGTGACTCCATCACCTGCAGGTACACCACCATGCCAGGAGTCATCTATTCTAAAATACTATTAGAATACTGTCAAAGTACCTAGATTGGGAAACTACCAAAATCTAGATCTAAAACCATAGATTTAGTAACCAGAATGTCTGATATTATATCTGTTTACCTCAATCAGAGCAAAACTCTGTTCAAATTCCGAAGCGGGAGATGAAGCAACGCTTCATCTTCCCCCAATCAGAGCAAAGTTTTGCTTTGAAAATTTAAACATTAATAAATGAAGCAACGCTTCAGATCCTTTGCGCTGCGCGCAATGTGCCACGTGTCCAGCGCAGATGCCTCAGCGCTGCTCTGTTAAGGGACGCAACGCTTCAGTTGCACAAGCACTGCGCTGCACGACGCGTGTCAGCGCAGATGCGCTTGCGCAGTCACGCTGCGCTTTGCGCTGCTTGACACGTGTCAGCGCAGATGCGCTAGCGCAGTCGCGCTGCGCTGCATGACACGTGTCAGCGCAGATGCGCTAACGCAGATGCATCGTTTCATAAACACCAAAGACAATTTATCCTTTTAAGAATCATGTGCACTTAGTAATAGTAAATTAAAATCATACGATGCACAAGCACAACAGAGAACTAAAATAAAAGAACCCTTAACAGATAATGAAATACTTGATTAAAAGGAAAAATACTTGTTCACTATTATTGTTATTACATTTAAAAAAGATCACCGAATACGGGATCGGAAAGACAAGGGTTCGCAAAAAGAAAGAGAAGATTATTCAGCTCCCTCTCCGTCTTCTCCATCATGTCGAAACGACGATCCTCCCGAGGGGTAGCCATCCAACGGTCGACGCCAGACTCCTCAGAAAAAGTGGTGATGACAACCCGACGAGCCCGTATTTGGCTCAGCAAGTGGAAAGAGCAGTCCCTCACGGCTTTGGTGATCAAGTGCGCTTCGAGAAAGCACTCGATCTTATCCTCGGCGGTATCCAGCATTGCCGAGGACATCTCTGCTGGAGGAAGGGGAACGTCGGCGAGCACCGAGGCAAGGATCATCCGAAGCCAAATGGAATGCGGAGGGAGAGGAGACCCCAGACAAGTCAAAAGCTCGTGCATTGCAACATCGCATTGCTCGTCCGTGAGAGAAGGTCCACCAGGCGCGCAGCAAAACGGGGAACGATGTCCCGAATTGGCACCTCCCATGGTTGTCGGCGGGCATGGGGGCGGTTGCAAGCCATGATCGAAGAAGTTCTCAGAAGATGAGAGAAGAAAAGGCTCGGCCTTGAGTTATATATAGACCCAGGCACAGAAAATTCTGTGCACAGTGGAATTATTTCCAAGATCCGGGAAATCAAAATTTTGGAGATGAAAAGATATCTCAGGTGGAGCGACGCTTCTGATTCCCCCAATCAGAGCAAGGCTCTACCTTGAAAATCTAAGTTTTAATAAATGAAGCAACGCTTCAGTTGCATGAGCAATGTGCTGCGCGACACGTGTCAGCGCAGACGCGCTGACGCAGTTGCGCTGCGCTTTGCGACACGTGTCAGCGCAGATGCGCTGGCGCAGATGCGCTGCGCTTTGCGCTGCGTGACACGTGTCACGCGCTGGGGCATTTGCGCCAAACAGAATAATTTTTTTAAAGAAATCTTTCTGTTCTTGTTAAAACAAGAAGATTTTCTTCTGTAAAACAGAAGCCCTTGGATCAAAGATCCAACGGTGGGGAAAATCCCCCAAATCACTCAGAAAGATCTCTTTAACAAATTTAACTAATTTATGGGCACTATAAAAAGGACCCTAAGCCTCAATTCAAAAGGCATCAACATTTGGAGAGAAATTAAACAGAGAGAACTCTGAAGAACTCCTCAAAAAAAAAGGTAAAAAACCTTTAGAAAAAAATTCTCTTATGAATAAATCATTGATCTAAAAACAAGATCAATGATCTAAAAACAGTGCTTTGCACTTGTTAAGAACCACTGGTTCTTTAAAACAAGAAAAACAAAATAAAGAAGAGTGCTTTGCACTTTTTTGTGAACCTTTGGTTCCTTAAATAAAAAGAAGAAAAAACTTGTTTTTTTTCTTTGATCTAAATTATATCAAGGAAACGAATAGTGCTTTGCACTTCTTTTATGAACCATTGGTTCTTGAATCTAAGAGATTCCTAAATCATAGTGCTTTGCACTTGCAAACTGCGCTGTTGCGCTCTTGGGAAAGCGCCACGTGTCAGCATCTGAACCACTTGCGCTATGCGCTTTGAGATAGAGCTTTGCTCTCTGTAATTGGCGCAACTCACCAGAGTGCGCCACGTGTCTACAGCGCAAGCGCAGCGCACTAGCGTAGCGCACTGCGCTTGCGCGACACGTGTCAACACTACAAGCGCTTGTGCTCTCTGATTGGCGCAAAGTGCCTGAAAATGCAATGCATTTCCTAAAGGGCCAGGCCCAAATCAAAAAGACCAAGCAGGCCCAATTAAATTGATGCTCTGCATCATTTATAAATGGGCATAACCCAAACAAAATAATAAAAATGCTATGCATCATTTACAAATAGGCAGAGCCCAAAACAAATTGATGCTCTGCATCTTTTATGGGTAAAGCCCAAATAAAAATGCAATGCAAAAGCAAATAAAATGTTGGACATTTTCAACTGGACTTAGCCCAATTTTGGCCGTAAGTCCTTAAACAAAATTGACTGAGCAAGATTGCTCTCTTAAATCAATTTACGACCAGTTCGAGGGTACATCTCCGAACTCCTCTGACACCCATCGTTGTAATCCTTCAACGACGTCAGAGAGGCGACGGGTCCCAACGACCACACATGAATATGGACTGCAGGGTCCTTAAACTCGTGGACCGAGACGTCCTTAAACTAATGACGGACCGAGACGTCCTTAAACTAATATTGGACCACCACGTCTCTAAACTGGCGATGGACCACCATGTCCCTAAACTGGAATATGGACTGCAATGTCCTTAAACTACCAATGGACCGCAATGTCCCTAAACTACCTATGGACAACTACGTCCCTAAACTGGAACAATAGAGCTCCCAAATGCTCTTTTGTCGGATCTAAATGATCCCGTTTAAGTTGATCTTAGCCTCAAATATGGCTAACGTATCCTTAAACATTCAAACAGACTTTAATCCCAAATTGGACTATAAGACCCCCAATCAACTTTGGTTCAAGGGTACATCTCCAAACTCCTCTGATACATGTCGTTGTAATCCTTCAACGTCGTCAGAGAGCTGACGGGTCCCGACGGCCATATATTAAATGGACCACTACGTCCTTAAACTGGAAATGGATCTAGACGATCCCGTTAAGTTGATCTTAGTCTCAAATCAGACTAACGTATCCTTAACGAACGTTTAAGTTGATCTTAGTCTCAAATGCGGCTAACGTATTGATTGAATGAATTTCTCGATTGTGTATAAAATGAGAAAATTGTATTTAGAAATCACAACCAAAAATATTTTGACCGCAATCAATAACGTTGTCGAATGTAGCGCGTTAGTGAGTGCGGATCGTCCACAGGGAAAGTGTAATTGTTCGTGTTTCGAATTAGATGAGTCGAAACTTTAAAGAAAAGAAAACAAATAATTCATGATTTATATTTGAAGTTCAAGAATTAAAAAATCTAGATCTAATAACAAGAAAAAGATAGAATCAAGAATTGATAGTTTGATGATTTTTCCAACCAAATATCAAGAATCTAAATGAGGCTCGTAGGAATCGATCGGATCTATAGATGTGATGTAATCTTACAATTATGTATTCTTATCCTTCGATGAATTGATACTAGATCGATGATGATCGATCGAGAATTAGGGATTTCTTATGAAACTAGGGTTTCATCTTATCCCTTGTTCTTTCGTCGATATCATTCACATTCTAGCCTCTAGTAAATTCAAGAAACGATCGTAGATCCCTAATTTCGAGCGATCACAATCAAGAAAGCATCGCAACGAAACTAGGTCATCGATTCTTGAACTTGCTAGGGTTTACAAAGCTCGTAGGACTCAAGAATCGTATTAAGATTTGTTACATTATCATTCTATTGATCGTCTCGTCTCCTTTACGAGCGGAGTTTTACTCGAACATCACAACAAGAACTACAATTACAAATTGAGATCGAATCATGATGCAAGAATTTAAAGAAAGCAAGATTAAAGAATTTCACATTTTATTTATATCAACAATTTTATTACATTCGCTTAAGAACTACAAGAGGAAGAACCCGATCGTCGATTTGGCTTCGCTCGTCTCCGTGAGTCGCGGATCGGCTTGGATCGCTTGCTCGGTTGAAGATCGGCTCCGCTCCTAAAAGGTTGAAGGCTTCTCACTTGATTTGGTACTCGGGATCTTGAATTTGGATTGGAATTAGGGTTAGCGTTTCGCACAAGTCTTGTCACTAGACTTGTGGAAGAAGATGAAGAAAGAGGTAAAGATTAAGGAACTAATGAACAACTAATGAACAATTAAGATTAGCCATTAACCCTAGGTCTAGGCTTCTATTTATAGACTTCACTAAACCCTAGATCTAGGATTAGAATTTGAATTTCCCCCCAAAAGTTAGTTAGAGGAGATTTGAATTTTCCTCCAAAAGTTTGTTGAGGAGAAACTTGTAGATGAAGTTTGTTAGGAGCTTAATTAGGATTAGCTTAATTAATCATCTTTGCTGATCTGGCAGAAGCTTTGAGACTTCTCTGGAATTTGAAGTATATTTCTGAGCTGTAGCCACTGAGATAGGAATAATGATGCAAAATTGGAGAGCTGACATGGCAAAACCGCCGCGGAACCGCGGCTCTTTGGGGGCTTCATGGCTTGGGCTCTCTGGTACATGTTTGTGCTAATACTTGGGCTTTTATAAAATATGTTGAATTGTATTTTGCCCTTTGGATTGCTACCAGATCTCAAAACTTGGAGTTGGTGTAATGTTTGATCAGCAAAATGACAATTTTGGCTTTTCTTCCGGATTTTCTTGCATAATTTCTCAAGACAAGTGTTGCGCAATATAGGGATGATGCGATGCCATGAAATGCGGTCAATTTCATTTATATTGCCAGTTTTAGAGTCTAACACATGCAATCTGATATTTAACGACTGATTTGCTAATATGTGCTATATGAATGCCGAACACTTCTAGATGAGTGCAAATGATAGGAAAATTGCCGTGTTAAAAATACATTATTTTCGACTGATCAAATTCCCCCAAACTTATTTTCGATCGTCTCGAGCGAATTATTTTATTAAAAAGAGAAGGAGAAAATAAAGAAAGAGAAAAACTAATTAGCACACTTTCGTAGGCAACACGATTGCACTGAGCACGTGCAACAAGCCTTTAAACCTCTAGGTGTCCCTAGTAGGAGGAGTGTTGTCTCCTGAGGGTTTTCAGCGGATTGCACCCACAAAATCCAATAATAAAAGGAAGATCATGAATATTACATTTAAAGACAAGAATTGTAAAAGAAAAAGCCTTGAAAATTAGAGTTTCCAACTAAGCTAGCTTTTCGGTTGTCATGAGCCCTATCTTAATGGTCATGAAAAGATGTCAGAAATCACGTTCTCCCTCAATAAAACATCGTCTTATTCTTCATTCATATCTTTCTTCCAAACACCGATCATATCACCCTGCGTGTGTGTAAAGGACATCCCTATACCCGGAGAATTCAATTCAAGCTATCATACTCTTGCCCACCAGCCTCAGTACTTTTAATTAATGAATATTATGATTGCTCACACACTTTCATGCGACCGTTAATACTTCTTGAGGTACTAATCGACCGATTACTCATGTGCTTGTTTATTTGGTGTATTTTCCTCGTCTTGTACCACCTCAGGCATAGCAGTGACTCCCAGACCAGTTGGCCTTAGGGCACTAGGTGAAGAGGCACCCTCGCTATATATTTTTTATTGCCCTCGGCGATAACAAAACCAGTGTCCATTTTTCTCACCACTTTATATATATTTTTTTTATTCATTTTTTTCTTTTTATTTCCTTCATACATCGGTTTTAAGACAAGAGCATTTCAAGGTATCCTCTACTATCCCGGCTTTAAGACGTGTGTAAGTGCGAATAGCAGGGTAGCAACGTTAAAAATGTTTGGCTTCTAGAATAGAAACTATTTTTCAGACTTATTTTTATCCTCAGATTAGTGACGTCCTTCATCTTACTAACCCTTAGGACAACGGCTCATAACTACTTATTACTAGTTCGTATAAAAAAAACTTCTAATTTTCTTGGTTTTCTTAAAATTTTCTAATCTCATGGATGTAATTTTTCACTATCTAAACTTTTATTATCTTATTTATGTACAAAAATATTTTTATAGTTTTGAAATTTTTTAAATTTTTATAGGTTTTCAAAAATGTTTTGTGCTTATGCAAAGTATGATGCAAATGATGCGAAAATAAGCACAAATCTCCCCTAAACTTGTTTTCAACAGTGTCCTCACTGTTGCCTTCTGCTAGATCTCGAAAAACCTGTAAGCTTGGGAGGAATTTATTAGTGGGGGCAAAATATTTAAGTGAAGATCCTCCCCCAAATTTATTTTTTGGCTCCAAATTTTGTAAAATTTTCTTTTCAAGAGCCAGAAAACATGCCCCCCCAAACTTGAGTTATGCAATGTTAAGCTTTGAAAATCACATGAGGGGGTCAAAAATCATTGGTAGATGCCAAGCTTTGCAAAGACCGAATGTCAAAACCAACCATTCAAAAATTTTATCAATGCAGTGCTCTGGTTGATGGAAGAAGAAGTGGGGAAAGGGTAAGTGGTGGAATAGAATGTGTGTGCGTCTTATTTTGGAGAGACGATGCAGTGAATGTGATGGATTACTCGCATTCTTTTTACATTTTAGGAGAAGGGGTGGAGGTTCAATTTCAGTGATTGGGACATGATTCATCTCAACACCCGTGTCATTCAAAAATGCGAGTTCATCAGCGAAGATTTGCTCAAAAGTTCCATCAATACCCCGATGAATAATGTCATCACAAAGTGCGGGGTGATCTTCAGACTCTAAGAACAGTTCATAATCCGTGTTAATTGTTGACCCGGACATCTCGGTGGAAGAGTCCGTATGTGTATGATACATAGTTGGGTCAAATAACAACGTATGAAAAGAGTCAAGATCAGTATCATGAGGATCATCAAATTCGCTGCTGTCGACATCCATTAAGTCGACAGAAGAGACCTGAGCAGCAGGTTCGGAGGGTACACTTCCCAACTTGTAAATGTTCAGCTCTATTGTCCTATTCCCGAAGGATAGGGTCATAGAACCGTTACGACAGTTGATTATTGCATTGGAAGTGGCCAAAAAGGGGCGACCTAAAATCACCGGAATTTGATTCCGTGGGTTCACTACAGGCTGTGTATCAATTACAATAAAGTCCACAGGGAATATGAATTCCCCAATTTTTATTAACACATCCTCCAGTTCGCCCCTAGGTTTGGTGATTGATCGGTCAGCCATCTGGAGAGTGCAATGGGTTGGCTTCAACTCTCCAATCCCTAACTGCTCATAGACTGAGTATGGAAGCAAGTTAACACTAGAGCCAATGTCTAGTAGAGCACGGTTAATGTGTTTTTCCCCTATAGAAATGGAAATAGTAGGATATCCAGGATCCTTACGTTTCCTCGGTAATTGTTGGGGAAAGGCTGTGTCTACTGTTTTTGCCATGAATATCTTCTTGGACACTTGAGTCTTCCTCTTCCTAGTGCACAAGTTCTTAAGAGTTTTCGCATAGGGCGGAACTTGTTGGATGGCATCTAGGAGAGGGATGTTGATGTTAACTTGCTTAAAAATGCCCCTAATCTTCTCCATATGTGGACTTGATGTGTTAGCCCTTAACCGATTAGGATAAGGTGCTTTAGCAATAAGCGCTGGGTCCATCATAGGAGAAGGAAGTGGGGGTAGACGTGATCCCAAAAGAGGAGTGGGGATCGTCTGTGGAGAACTAGAAGGGCTATACTGAGGTGTCGAGCCTAGTGGGAAATGGAGAATAGGCTCGCGAGAAGGTGGTGTGGTAGAAGAACAAGGATTAGAAGTAGAAGTGTGTGTGTGAGGTAAGGTCTCAGCCGGGGTGTTCTTGATAGATTTTTCAGTGTCATCAATCTCTTCCCCAACGTGTTTGTCAAGCACTCTTCCAGATCTCAACGTGATTGCATCCACATGATGTGAATAGCCAGGATTGGGTAAAGGTTGAGCTGGAAGTTTCCCTTTCTCTCTCGCACTCATTTCGGCTCTTAATCGTGAAATTTCTGCTTCCATCGATTTGATACTCTCAGCTTGGGATGCTGAGTTTTTCTCAATTTTATCGACAGAAAACTTCATTTCAGCCGAAACTTGCATGATATTTGTTAAGACCAAATTTATGCATTGTGCAAATGAATAGGATTCATCAGTCCCGGTCAACTGCAAAGGATTAGACAGTGCAGGTGTGTTGACCGAATTTTGGAAGTTCTGTGATTGGAAGGGGTGCTGACTTAATTGAATTGGTGGTTGCTGTTGTGGTGGAGGGACCCTTTGGAAATTGTGTTGGGTTGGAACCGTGTTTTGAGATTGTGATTGGTTCCAAACAAAATTAGGGTGATTCCTCCGACCCTGATTATATGTGGAAGAGGATGGATCGTTTCTAGGTCTTTGAAAGGCAGAATTGATATGACCTTGAAACAGAGAATTTCGTGGACATTCTTCCGTCAGATGTGATGGATCAGAACAGCAGCCACATACAGTTTTGGAGAGTGACATTTGATTTAGGGCGGCAGCTAAAAATTTGTTTTCCATAGTCTTGAGTTTCTTGTGTATAGCTGCAATGTCAGCTCTAATTCCTATGGAAATATCATTGCCATCCCTAGACGATTGACTCACACCCTCCCACTGTAAAGATTTTTCAGCGAAATCTTCTAGAAAGTTCCATGCTTCCCCATCATCTTTGGTCATAAAGTTGCCTTGACACATGGATTCAAGGGTCTGTCTTGTGTTAGGATTAATGCCCTCATAAATGATTCGGCACAGTTCCGATCTCGGGATGCCGTGATGTGGACATTGGACTAACAGATCCTTGAAACGTTCAAGACATTTTGAAAATGTTTCATTTGGAAGCTGGGTGAATTGATAGATTTCGCTACGGACTCGAGCTGTCTTTTGATGTGGGTAGAATTTCTTAAGGAATGCTTTGACGAATTCTTCCCAATTTGAAATGGAATGTGCGGTAGTGTTATATAGCCACTTCTCGGCTAAATTGCACAAAGTGAATGGGAGAAGACGAAGACGCAAAGCATCCACAGACAGTTGTGAGGTACCCATCATTGCGCATACATTTTCAAATTTCATGATAAACACGTATGCGTCCTTAGTCTCGAGACCATGAAATTTTGGTAGAAGGTTGATGTATTGGGGTTTTATTTGAAAAATTTCCCCGTTAGCTGGTAGAATGGAAAGACAGGTGGAAAGGGGACCTTGTGTTGGATAACATCTCTCTTGGAGAAAGATGCGAGGTGGATTCTGCGCACCAACGGACGGCGGCAGAGTAGTGGTAAAGAAATTCGATGGAGACGGATCCATCGATGTGGGTGTGGTGGTGGGTAAAAGAGAGGTAAATGTAGAAATACCGACTTTAGGGTCGATCGAAAGGACGCGGACTAACAGGCACTAGAATCCCGTTGTCCAGCCTATCTTGCACTAAAAAGGGTTAGTACAAGTGGCAGCGTGATTTTATAATTAGGGGAAATGAAGTGTTGGTGTTTGTTTTGAAAAAATGATACGGATTTTTGAAAATATGATGCAAGCACAACAAATGCAACACACAAGACCCTAATTCTAGGGGTCACCTAGGTCAAATCTCTAGACCGCTCCTAACTGCCAAAAGACAAGTCCCAGGATCAATCCTCCACTGCCTCTTTGTCTTTCCTGTGGCCAGGTAAGTGCCAGGTAAGTGGGAGGTTCTCCACTACGTAAGTAATGGGCCTAATTAAGTAACCACTAGCCTTCGACACACTTGCCTTAGACACCACAAAAGAAACGCGGATAAGCAATGAATTACCCACGGCCTTCTTCTGTCCTAAGTGAGCGCGACGGTCCTTAGAGTCATCTCTAGATATTTTTTTAGTTAATGAGGGCAAATGCGGATGCAAGTTTGTGATTTTCGGGGCTTAGGAAGGGTAATGAACTCCCCACCTAATCTGGATTTGGTCGTGCCCCTTAATGTCCGTATTAATTATGCAAACAACCACAAAATAAAAAACAAACACAATTTATTTTGCTTTTTTTTTGCGGCGCTGCGATTTTTGTAAAGAAGCCTGCAGAAATTTGTTAGTTGGAGCAAAAAGAGGAGAGATAAGAAGGTAAGAAAGTACCTGAAAAAAAAATTTCACAGAGAACCCTCAAGGATGCCGCGGTTCCGTGGCAAATGATGGCTTAGACCGCGCTTCCGCGGTGGCTTAGTCGGATCTCTTGACAAAAAATTTATAGAACACTCCTGATCACTTCCCTAGTCCTCTGGAATTATCCAATTAATTTTCCAATTTCACAGCAAGCTCCAGATTTCCTCGCACAAATCACAACAACATGTATTAGTGTTTGCGCAAGTTTTGATCTAAAAAATATGGATGGGATAAACTTTTCAACTCAAATTTCAAAATACGAACAATTAGCGCACTATCCCCGGCAACGGCGCCATTTGATTTGATGATTTTTGTTGTGTTTATCAAATGATCCCCGGCAACGGTGCCATTTGATTGAATGAATTTCTCGATTGTGTATAAAATGAGAAAATTGTATTTAGAAATCATAACCAAAAATATTTTGACCGTAATCAATAACAGTGTCGAATGTAGCGCGTTAGTAAGTGCGGATCGTCCACAGGGAAAGTGTAATCGTTCGTGTTTTGAATTAGATGAGTCGAAACTTTAAAGAAAAGAAAACAAACAATTCATGATTTATATTTGAAGTTCAAGAATTAGAAAATCTACATCTAATAACAAGAAAAAGATAGAATCAAGAATTGATAGTTTGATGATTTTTCCAACCAAATATTAAGAATCTAAATGAGGCTCGTACGAATCGATCGGATCTATAGATGTGTTGTAATCTTACAATTACGTATTCTTATCCTTCGATGAATTGATACTAGATCGATGATGATCGATCGAGAATTAGGGATTTCTTATGAAACTAGGGTTTCATCTTATCTCTTGTTCTTTCGTCGATATCATTCACATTCTAGCCTCTAGTAAATTCAAGAAACGATCGTAGATCCCTAATTTCGAGCGATCATAATCAAGAAAGTATCGCAACGAAACTAGGTCATCGATTCTTGAACTTGCTAGGGTTTACAAAGTTCGTAGGACTCAAGAATCGTATTAAGATTTGTTACATCATCATTCTATTGATCGTCTCGTCTCCTTTACGAGCGGAGTTTTACTCGAACATCACAACAAGAACTACAATTACAAATTGAGATCGAATCATGATGCAAGAATTTAAAGAAAGCAAGATTAAAGAATTTCACCTTTTATTTATATCAACAATTTCATTACATTCGCTCAAGAACTACAAGAGGAAGAACTCGATCGTCGATTTGGCTTCGCTCGTCTCTGTGAGTCGCGGATCGGCTTGGATCGCTTGCTTGGTTGAAAATCGGCTCCGCTCCTAAAAGGTTGAAGGCTTCTCACTTGATTTGGTACTCGGGATCTTGAATTTGGATTGGAATTAGGGTTAGGGTTTCGCACAAGTCTTGTCACTAGACTTGTGGAAGAAGATGAAGAAAGAGGTAAAGATTAAGGAACTAATGAACAACTAAGATTAGCCATTAACCCTAGGTCTAGGCTTCTATTTATAGACTTCCCTAAACCCTAGATCTAGGATTAGAATTTGAATTTCCCTCCAAAAGTTAGTTAGAGGAGATTTGAATTTCCCTCCAAAAGTTAGTTAGAGGAGATTTGAATTTCCCTCCAAAAGTTTGTTGAGGAGAAGCTTCTAGATGAAGTTTGTTAGGAGCTTAATTAGGATTAGCTTAATTAATCATCTTTGCTGATCTGGCAGAAACTTCGAGACTTCTCTGGAATTTAAAGTATATTTCTGAGCTGTAGCTACTGAGATAGGAATAATGATGCAAAATTGGAGAGCTGACGTGGCAAAACCGCCGCGGAACCGCGGCTCAAGCCGGCTCCCGCCGCGGTTCCGCGGCTCTTTGGGGGCTTCATGGCTTGGGCTCTCTGATACATGTTTGTGCTAATACTTGGGCCTTTATAAAATATGTTGAATTGTATTTTGCCCTTTGGATTGCTACCAGATCTCAAAACTTGGAGTTGGTGTAATGTTTGATCAGCAAAATGACAATTTTGGCTTTTCTTCCGGATTTTCCTGCATAATTTCGCAAGAAAAGTGTTGCGCAATATAGGGATGATGCGATGCCATGAAATGCGGTCAATTTCCTTTATAGTGCCAGTTTTAGAGTCTAACACATGCAATCTGATATTTAATGACTGATTTGCTAATATGTGCTATATGAATGCCGAACACTTCTAGATGAGTGCAAATGATAGGGAAATTGCCGTGTTAAAAATACATTATTTTCGACTGATCACGTATCCTTAAACTAAAAACACCAAACCCAAATCTAAGTAAATACGGATTTGGACTAATCCACGTCCTACGGGCGACGGCATTACTTAGTCTCCGTATACAATCCACGGGCAACCACAAACAAAACAAACATACACGACACGAAGTGAAATTCTGGAGAAGGAGAAAGTGGCTACCGCGATGCGGTAGCATTACTTAGTCTCCGTATACAATCCACGGGCAACCACAAACAAAACAAACATACACGACACGAAGTGAAATTCTGGAGAAGGAGAAAGTGGCTACCGCGATGTGGTAGCATAATTAACTGCAGGGGCTTGCGCCTACAGGGAAGAGCGTCCCCACAATCAAAAACCCCTCAAGCGAGGGGGAATCTGATAAAGTCTGCTACATCGGCCGCATCCGTCTAAACCTCCGATACACGGTGCCATAAATCAACTTGGCATCTTCGGAGAGGTAGACGGATAAAACCAATTAGCATCTGCCCCGAATCTCAGGCAAGACGTCCTCACGTCGTCGCCGCCATTCGGAGGGGAACAGATTCTGGCACGCCTGGTAGGACTCTTTTCCTCTTTCCACTCCACACTTCATGTGTCGTCTTCGCGAATGATTCGCGGTTTGTTAATGGTTGCCTTTGGGTTTCAAGTTACTAAGATTTGGTCTTTTGCCTGGTGCAGAAAAAGAAATTAAGCATCGATGGCCTCTATCTGTTCGAAGTGCTCCAACTGCAGCTGCAGCTCGCGTCCGGCCTCAACTGGGGGCATAACTTATGGGCCCCAAGCGGCCTCTCTGTTCATCATGCCCGTGGAGCAGATTACTCAAGCCACCACGGGGTTGTTTTTTGGAACTATGCTTCCGCCAACAAGCTTCAGTACCCCTGTGCCCATATAAGAAACTCCTAAGAAGTCGGTCTTCGATCGACTTTCAGTTACTGCGCCCCCTCTCAACGGGTCGCCCAACACCAGTGCCTCGGTCTTCTCCAGATTGGGCCAAAACTCCTGCGGGCCCACAATGAAGCTTGCAGTCCCAGAAAAGGTTATTCCAAAAAGAATAGCCAAACCTGCTCCTGAAGTCGTCAAGGCGGCTTCTCCTGCTAAAAGATCGTTCTTTACAAGATTGACCGTCCCAACCCCCACTCCTGCTCCTGCTGATCAAAAGACATCAGTCTTCAATAGGCTGACGCCGGCAATAGCCCCATACCTGAACAGGGGGCAAGAAGAGGCTGTTTCTATCTCTGAACCAATACCGACGACTCGTCGCGCCCGACGACGCCACTAGCGCCGAATAAGGAAGACTGGGGGCAACTCCCCTTCCGGGATAACTCCACCAGCACCAACGGTGGAAGTTAATGCTGCTGTTCCAACTGGGAACAGTTTTGAGCTACTGAATAGGGTACGCAGGAACTCGCCAACTGCGGTGCTCAAAAGATCTCCTCCACCGGTAGAGACTGCCGTAGAAGCAGAAAAGCCGGAGCAGCCTCCTCAATCGCTGTCCTCCAAGATCTACAAGACATGGCGACGAGTCCGAGAATCTGTCATTGATCCTAACTTCTCTCGCCAGCACAAGAAGTCGAAAGGTCGGCAGGAAGAAAATCCCCTGGTCAAGCAACAAAAGGCGGCGGCCGCTTGGGTGCCCAAAGCAACGGCCTCCTCAACTTCTACGGCCCATGAAAGAAGAAGGCCGGAGAAAGTGCCGACGCCGATGACGAATATCAAAGGTAGTGAACCCAAACGCCCTAAGTCAGGGGGCATTGTAGTTCATACCGTCTATGTGGCATCTGGTAAAGAGGACAGTCGCATATCTATGGGTCATCGACCGCTTACGCGATCAGTGACCAAGGCGCAGGAGCAGCAGTAGAAGCTCTAAGAGACGATGAACGCTATGGCAGCACTTATAGGGCCAAAAGAAAACCCTGAAACGCTCTCGGATGAACGCCAGGAGGAAGAAACCGACGCCGAATTCTTTCGTCGAATATTGGAGAAGAAGGACAAAGAGGCCACTGAACAAGCAGCCAACATACAGCGTATGGGGCTCCTCTTCCAAGACATGATAGGGATGATGATACAACAAGATCCTCCAGCTGAAGAGCCCCCGATCGTCCTTGGAGACGATAGGGGAGAGACATCAAATCCTCCGCTAGCTCTGTCAACGGCTAAAGAAGATACAATCGCTAAAGCCGATTTGGACGAGTACATAGCCCAACAAATACGGGTTCATTATGCGACTGAAGCAGCCGGCCAGGTCATAAAAATGGGGCGGCCATATCCAAGTTGGTACGACCAAATCAAGTACCCGCCGGGTTACACAATTCCCAAGTTCCATGTCTACAAGGGGACGGGCAATCCTCACCAGCATGTTGCCCAGTTCACGACACTTTACGGCAACACCGGCGGTGATGACAAGCTGTTGCTTCGCCAGTTTATTGGAAGATTATCGGATACGGCGTTCGAGTGGCACTCTGAGCTCCCGAACGACTCTATCAAGACCTTTACGGAGATGGAGCTGTTGTTTACTCAGCGTTTTGCAAGCGCCAGTGAACGCACCCCGATGACGGCAGTGATTAACGCCAGGGTAAAACCAGGTGAGACGTGGGTTCAATATGCTATACGGTGGCAGAACTTGTGGTCGAAGTGTGAGCTGCGCATTGAAGAAGCTCCCGCAGTGGGTATGTTTGTGGGAACCCTTGATCCGCAAGCAACCATCTCACAATTTATGATGTTTTTCAAGCCGACTACCTTCCAGGCCTTGATTGACAAGCTAGCGCAAATGGACCAGATGGGCCATAAACCCCCTCTTCCAAAGCCGGACTCCCGAAATGACAAAGGGAAGGGAAAAGCGATCGTTGTCGCTAATGCTCAACAACAACCGAGCGACTCGAAGCCAGTTGTTCGTCAAAATAATGTGCGTCTGTACGTAGCCCTTGAAGAGAGGCTAGGACGTTCTTACTCTTTTCCCCGCGATAAAACGAGAAGGTTATTCGAGCTGGCGTTGCGCAACCGACTCATAAATCTGCCGGATCCAAAACGTCCGTTGCAACCAAGTGATGTCAACGAGCCCAACTACTGTCCTTATCATCGAGTATTGGGCCATCTGATCGAAGATTGCTACGTTTTCAAAAATTGGCTTGAAAACCAGTACCGACAGGGAAAATTCGCGTTATCTGACAAATGGAAGGTGAATCCCCCGCAGCCCCACACATCTAAGGTGACGAATACGCCGAGGGTAACATGCTCCGTCGTTGAAGAAGCTCCTTGGGAGGTTGTATTATCAACCAAGAAAAAGAGGATGCTAAACGATCTTCAGACATGCCCAGCGATTAGGTGGAAGAACCCGTTGGAACCGCAGGTCATTGAGGAGATGTTGAAGCCACGTCCAACTCTAAAGACCGATGGAGGTGGCTCAAGCACTCCCAACCAGCCGTTGAAATCTTCAAAGAAGAAGAAAAAGAAGTCAAAGAAGCCCGTGAAGCCTGGCAACAGGCGCACGGACTTGCAAAAACAAATTGACGCGCTGGAGGAATACAACCAGAAGGCACGGACTCCTATTACATTCCAAGAGTTCCTCGATCACGTCTTTCAAAAGGAAGATGAGGGAGAAAGTTCATCTGGTGAATCTGAAGAATGCGCGGTGAGCTGTCATGTAATTTCCCATTCGTTCATGGACGATGAAGAGACTCCTTGTACTGAAACGCCGTGGGCAGATCCTGAACCAAAAATTCTGGGGCCATCGGATGAAGTAATTGACGCATTCCTCAATGAAGCTCTCTTAAAAAGTAAAGCTGATCGAGAATGCGAGGCGGTCATATTCGAAAGGGCTATGCGCCAACGCCTTGACGAAAGAATTGAGATACTCCCGCTGGAGCAAAGTACACCCACTGCGGATAAAATCCAATTCAAGATGAGGAAAAGGTTTGCTAAGGCCATATCAATGGGCATGAAGCTACCACCCTCCGAAGGAAAAATTAATGGTGAAATAGAAATACACCCCTCCTATTGCTTATATCATCAGAAGGTGTCGCACCCTACTTAAGAGTGCAAAGCTTTCGATAGATGGTGGCAAGGATATATTGCTCATCGACAACATTTCAAGCGGGAGAAACGTAAAATTCGTCGCGAACGGAAAAATATGACCGAAGGGTTTAACAGAACTACCGGTGATTGTTGCATGGTTAACACCGGTGGGTCACAAGTGCCTACATTCGGGAGCGATTCTGATGAGGAGCTGGAACTTGCCCTCTCTATAAAGAGTCCACTTCGAGAAAAGAAGAAGAGCCGAAGGTCTGCGAAAATATCCGGCTGCGGAATCGGATGCTTCCCGAAAAGAATCTCGGACCCTCAAATAGAAAAGATAAAGGGAAAGAAAAGGTCTCTGAGGACATTGCCCTAGATGACCAAGTTGTGGAAGAGCTAAGTGCCAAGGACCCGCCGAAGAGAAATAAGGTGGATTACAACGTCTTAGTGCATCTGAGGAAACTACTATCGCAACTCAGCATTCTTGACGCCCTTTTACTATCAAAGGAGGTGAGGGATTCGTTAATTAAGGCACTACAGGACCCGGAGCAGTTCCAAGCTTTCCTGGCCGAAGAAAAAATGAAGGATGAATTGGAGGACGTGCACACGGCAGATGTTACTTTTGGCGATGAAGACCTTCTCCTTGGGACGTGCGAACACAATCGCCCTCTCTACGTCTCGGGATACTGCCATGATATAAAGATAGGAAAAATCATGATCGATAACGGGTTGTCTGTTAACCTACTCAATGTGCGAGTGTTAAAGGAAATCTGCATGAGCGTTCAACACCTTGCTCGGGACAAGATCACCATCTCCGGGTTCGATTCCCAATCATCAAAGACTCTTAGATCTGTGATACTGACGCTACACTTCGGACTGCTCGTCACGGACATTAAATTCCACGTCATAGATGCCAGGACATGCTACAACGCTCTGCTCGGCCGACTATGGTTACACGAGTATAACATCATCCCTTCTACACAGCATCAGTGTATGAAATATTTTAGGGATGGTCTCGAGTATACCGTACCGGGAGAACTGAATCCGTTTTCCGTGAACGAAGTTCGCAAATATGAAGATGCCAAATACTTCTTGCCGGATTTTGAAGACACGGAAAGGTGTCGCAAGCTGGAGAATAAAACTAACGCTACCATCCCTGTCTTCGGCAGTGATACCGAGGAGGAAGAGGAGATAGTTTATTCGGGTCCTCCCCAATACACCAAGCCGGGATCATCCGCTCCTGCATTGATTTTTGGTAGTGATTCGGAGGATGAGGTCCATGCTGTATTCTCTGCTCGACCTTCAATACGGGCTTCCGCTGACGGAGAGCAAAGTCTGCAAGTAGCCATGGTGCTGCCTAAACATTATAAAGAATTGGATGCACTTGACACCGACAGTATAGAGGAGCTGCGGACATTTTATGTCCCTCCCATGCGAAAAGGCGAAAGGGTAGTTCTATTCTACCGCTCTAAGAAAAACAAAGTGGAGAAAGAAATCTGGCATGGAGCAGATCCAACGCTGGACAGGCTTCAACCCATTCGTCTACCCAGATATTATACGGAAGGCTTGAAGCGGCTGTTGAAGCGCCAAGAGATACCCTTCAAGCAGACCGTTAGAAATGCCAAATTCTATGATAGAGTCTGGAACATTCCCGGAACTCAGCACAAGCTGCCTAATGGGAGGATAGAGACGATCGGGCTCAGATACGTTCGCTCCAAGAGATGAGAGCTGCTCCGTGACTATTTCGTCGTGCATGACTTCAATGAAGAAGCAGATGCACAACGGGAGGACACTAATCCCGAACCAGTAAAAGTTCCTAATGTAAGAGTGCCCAGTCCGTCGTTTGAAGAACAAATAGACAGGCTTATAAGGTAAGCTGGTCAGAAAGTCCGAGATGATCACAATCGTGAAATGGCAATCTATGAGAAAGCCAAAATGCAACGCCTCCTTCAACAGGCCGTGAAAGACGAAAATGTTGCCCCCTGTCAACTTGTTATAAAAAAGGCTCGACGCAGAGGCAGAAACAAGTTGAAAGGTCAAAAAGGCGCTCAACAGCAACAAAGCGGGGCTAAGAAGCTATGCAAATGGGAGTCCAGCGTCATTAAGCTATCCCTCATAAAGAAAATGAGTCGAACATACTCGTTTCCTCGGGACAAGATGAAGAAGATACTTGATCTTGCTTTAAAACATCAGATGCTTGCACTGCCGGAGTCCAAGCACCCTGAGCAAGCAGGCGAGATCTCTAACCCAAATTATTGCTCCTACCATCGAGTAATAGGGTATCCTCTCGAAAACTGCTTCACCTTTAAGAATTGGGTTGAAGATCAGTATCAGCTTGGCAAGTTCGCTCTGTCTGACAACTGGAGGGTAACACCGCCACAAAAACACGAACCCAAAGCCACAAGAACAGAGCCAACTCCACATTGGGATTGGAAGCGGATTCTCACTTGTCACATGATAACAATATTGAAAGAAGAGCCCGAAAACATGGACAGCCTTCCTTGGTACTTCGAGAACAGCAATGATGAGGTGATCTCAGAATTTCTGCCAGCTCCGAAAGAACTGGAGGATGGAATACATACCACTGCAGATAACCTCAAGAAAATTGAGTTGGGAACGGCGAATGATCCGCGACCAACGTTCATCAGTGAGCTGCTATTTGAAGAGAGGGTGGCTGCGTTGAAAGACGTCCTTGTACAGCATAGAGATTGCTTTGCATGGAATTATTCTGAGATGCCAGGACTAGATCTGGAAGTTGCTGTGCACAAATTGGCAATATCCCCGGATGTCAAGCCAGTTAAACAAGCGCCGAGAAGAATGCGGCTCGAGCTCGAGATGAGCATCAACGCCGAGGTCAAGAAGCTAATCGACTCTGGTTTTATCCAGGAGGTTCAATATCCGGAATGGATCGCCAACATCGTCCCGGTGATGAAGAAAAATGGGACAGTACGCATATGCGTAGACTTTCGGGATCTCAATAAAGCCTGCCCGAAGGACGATTTCCCAGTGCCAGTCACCAAACTGATGATAGATAATATGTCCACTCATGAGGTTTTCTCCTTCATGGACGGCTCATCAGGGTATAATCAGATAAAGATGCACCCCGAAGACCAGAAGCACACCGATTTTCGGACTCCTTTGGGAATATTCTGTTATAAAGTGATGCCTTTCGGATTAAAGAACGCCGGTGCCACTTACCAGAGAGCCATGACGAAGATCTTCGATGACCTCATACACGAAATCGTCGAATGTTATATCGACGATCTCGTGGTTAAAAGCAAATCATACGAGGAACATCTCGAGCATCTGAAGACCGTATTTCAGCGCCTTCGACAATACAATTTGAAGATGAACCCTCTTAAGTGTGCATTCAGGGTTTCTTCGGGCAAATTCCTGAGATTCATCGTCCGACACCGAGGTATCGAAATAGATCCGTTTAAAATCAAGGCGATCATGGAAATGCCTCCGCCGAGAACTCTCAAACAGTTGCGGTCTCTCCAAGGAAAGCTCGCATATATTCGGCGATTTATAACCAACCTCTATGGCAAGTGCCGCCCTTACAGTCATCTGATGAAGAAGGGGACTCCATTCGTCTGGGATCAAAAATGCCAGGGCGCGCTGGACGAAATTAAACATGTAGGGTTCCTAGGCACTCTTATGGAGTCTCACAAGTGATCAAACATGCACAAATCAAATTTTACAAGTGCCTACAAACCCTAATACGGATCGTTAACTAGATATATAGGCGAAGCAAGCATGTAAACGGAAATATAGCTAAAGGAAAGGGGCTACAACCTTTGTAGATCCGGTCCACCACTTCCTAAGCTCCGCGATGATCTCCCTCCGCTGTCCAAATCGAATCCCGAACTCAAGCATCGGCTTCGTCGAAGAAATGGGCGGGCTTGATCGTCGGTTCGATGCCGATGATGATCTACGTCGAGGCATCACAAGAACGAGCTCCGCCTTCGCCAAGTCAAGAAACTTGTGAAGACAACACACTCTACTACATGGCAAGTAGTAGAGGATGAAGAAATAGGAAGTGGGTAGACTTTAGATTTGGATTTCTCACTTGATTTGGCTAGTTGCCATTGAAGCTATCAACATCTTTCTTCTTGAAGAAGAAGAAGAAGATAATATATGATAAGTTATCATTTAAAATAAAAAACCATATAATACTTATCATGTCAACAACCATGGTTTAGTGTAGAGATTTAACTAGGGTTAGATGAGTGGTTAGGGTTAGACATGAGACAAGAATGGTGGACTTATTCAAAGCTTCAAGAAGCTTCAATGTAAAACAAAGAAAGCCACCATCCTTTTCTTTTGCCAAAAAGAATGAACAAATAAATAAATGGATAAAGAATTAAAAGAAAAGAAACCCTAACCATTCACTAATCATGGTTTAAGTCTTTACACAAACCCAAGGTTGCATGTATCATCAAACATGATACAAACAAGTGCACAAGAATATATCACATATACAATGTACATCATCAAGTGAGAATATCCTCATAAAGTGAACCAATACTAGTTAATGTAAAGTAATATATCAAATATATAATTATGCATTAAATCATTAAATCAATACTTGATTTAATGATCCGGTCATATCGCATATAACCGGCTAGTATCCAATGTATCGGCTTATCGAATCGATCCTTGATTCGATAACTAGGTTATATCGCATATAACTAATCGATATATTCATCACGAGAATGGAATACGGTATCACATACATGAATTATTCTCGGTCCCGCACATATCTCATATGCGCTCCTATTTCGTTTCGCTTGAGCCAGGAAACCTCTGTGTAGGACTCTAAAGACTCGTCAATACGCCGGTAGCAGATGATGATCATATCAAGCACCTACAAGCCGCAAGCGGTCTGCTAAACGTAACGGCCACCCGGGTATTGAGCGACCAGAAGATCGACGAGCAAGCCCGCTCACACTCCTGTGAATCCAACCAGTAACACTAACCGTACAGTCCGGTCTGTTCGTCTGATATGTCGCATATCTCGCCTAGGGGTGGTAAACGTCAGACCCCAATAGCTCGATAAGTCATGCCGACGTAGGGTCCATAACTATCGTGAAACTACTGATAACTCTTACCAGTATATCACTGCAACCCTGGCCAGGGATTTCCTGTTATGGCCAGTCGTGCATTGCGCAACATCAACCCCCAATACCGGGAGAGACGAATCCCCTCCTATCGCTCATTGCCTCCATGTGAATCGGGACTGTACCCAAAAACCACCTGTTTGCACAACTCAGTAGAGCCGTGGTAGGGTGGAAATCAAAGCACAGTGGGAGACACACAAGACTCTATGACGATCTCGGGTCAACAGACTAAGCTGTACTAGTGTCACCAGAGAACTGCCATCTGACGTGAGGTATAATACCATCTGGGAGTTCTCGGCGAGTCCGTTCAGTGTACCCAGTCTCCACTGAGCACCCGCATACCATCTTCGATGTCAAACACCAATGGATATGGGATCATCCATCGCCCATCGCATGGGTCGAGAAGATATGCGCTAGTCTACTCTGGAATATCGATGCCCCGTCTCGATATTCCCTCGACTAGGAACATTTCAAGGATGTACTCATGGACTACCCAGGCCCCACTAGTATGATCTACATCATAGTCCTGGAAGTCGAGTACACATCCTATGGGCTTTATCAACATGTAATCAGAGAGACAGAAAGTATACATGTTAAGATAAAGTGCAACCAGATAGCGTACTATCATGTCGAGCAAGAAAGTCCTACTTATATATGTCCCAGCATCCACTACAATATACATCCAATGGACAGTAATGGCCTCTAGGGCATACATATAACTAACAATCTCCCACTTGCACTAGGGCCATCTGTAGCAGTGGTTGCAGTATTACATACTCAACCATCCCCTAAATTGTCTCTCTTTGGGAAAAGGCCTTCATGTGTGGATCCGCCGTGTTGTCCTCTGAGTCTACTCTCCTAACCTCGATCACCCTGGAGATCAACTATCTCCATGATCAGGTGATGCTTCCTCAGAATATGTCTGGGTCACTGATGGGACCAGGGTTCCAGGGCTAAAGCCATACTTCCATTGTCATACAATGGCAGGAACCTAGTTCATCTTATGAACCATTATACACCCAAACTGCCTCTTTGGTAGTATCTTTAATAGCGATGTTACCAGCCTTTATCGTCTAGTTTGCCATGGTATCTAGCTTGGAATTCTTCCAATATACCGTCCCTCTACTGAGGGTAAAGACAATGCCCGTGACTGACATTCAGTCGTCTTTATCACCCTGGAACTCTTCCAGTGATTCTCCCCAGGATCGATTGATACCATCTAACTTCATTTAGTGAGAATCCTAGCATCCAATTACATCTATCTCATAGATGAAAACTCAGGATTTAGGAGGTATCACTTTGATCCTATTTGGAGAACCCTTGTGATAATAGGAGATTGACCGATCGTAGTATAGGAAACTCCTTTCCTATCAAGAGTATGTCATCCACGTACTCTACGAGGATCATCATCATACTCCATACTACCCTTTTGTATATACAAGGTTCATCTACCATTTTGATGAAGTCAAACTCTTTGACTACCACATCAAAACAGACGTTCCAACTCCGCGATGCCTGCTTCATTATGTAAAGCAACTTGCACACGTTTCCGCTGCTCCCACTGTTTACGAAGCCCTCTGGTTGTGTACTTACAGACGTTCTCTTCTAAATCAGTATTTAGAAAAGCAGTCATGGCACCCAACCGCCAGATATCGTAGTCATGGTATGTAGCCGTGGTAAGTAGGATCTAGATAGACTTAAGCATAGCTACTGGAAAAAGGTTTCATCATTATCCACGCCTGGTCGATGACGAAAACCTTTAACAAATCTAGCTTTGAAAGTCTCAACTTTTCCATCTACACTAAGTAATCTTCTCAAGATATACTTGCTCCTGATGGGGATTTAACCCTTCAGATATAGCAGCTAAAGTCCATACTTTGCTGGTGTATATGGATTCCATCTCAGATCGCTAAGCATCCAGCCATTCTTACAGAGTCTCTACTCTTGATGGCCTGCTCAAAACTTGTTGGGTCATCATCTCATGATGCATTCCTCGCTCCCACTGTCATCGAGAAACCGAGGTATCTCTCAGGCGGATGAGGAACCCTACTAGATCGGCGGAAAGGCTGAGGTTCGTCGGGAACTATAGAATCCTTTGGTTCTGTTAAATCATCAACTGCAGTTTTGTATAGCTGGAACCTTTCCAGTTGTACATAACTGATCCTACCTTTATCTTGTCCGGATTTTGCTTTTGACATAGGCCGGACAATCCCAAATCTTAACTCTCTTAAGAGATGGGTTCTTCCCATACCATATCTCATATGGAGTGGCAGGTGGTGATCTGATTCGAACCTAATTCAATAGGTACGCAGCTTCTCAAGCGCATAACTCCCAAAAGGGAAAAAGGTAACTCAGTAGTACTCATCATAGAGCACACCTTATCATATAGGGTGCAATTGCTCCGCCCTGATACACTATCGTGCTATGGTGTATACGGAGGATTAATGCTGAGAGAGAATCTCATTCTCCTTTAGAATAGACCAGGATTTCCGTGCTCAAGTATTCTCCTCCTTGATCACATCAAAGGCTATAAAACTTATACCCATATTTTGGTTCTCTACTTCTTGCTTATATTCTGTGACTATCTCAAAAGGTTCGGACTCATGTTTCAACAGGAACATACGACTGAATCTTGAGAGATTATCAGAGAATATAATGAAGTATAAAGAACCAGTCCTGGCATGTGTAGACAGGAGACCTTACATACATCATCATGTATCAGTCCCAAGAGTTTACTAACTCTTCCTCTGTTTCCAATAAACAGAGCTATGGTCATCTTATCTTTGTGACATGACTGGCAAGTTTCACAAGATGTAAATTCAAACTGATTTAAATATGCATCTAAAATGTAACTTCAGCCAGTCGGGTCACATTGATATGACCTAGTCTACAATGCCTCAAGAATGATTCGTTCATTTCTGAACTCTTCCTCTTGTGTGTGTTCTGTATACGAGGAACCGTAGTTTGATTTAGAACGTCAATGCTTTTAGATAACGTGCCTGAACCGATCAACTTTTGATATAGGAAATGTTCAAAACATTATCCATCAATTCAAAATTATATCCTTTCTTTACTAATAAAGAGATTGATATGATTTTGTATATCAGGTTCGGTATCTAATAGCATTTGTTCAGAATCAATGTATTCGTAATACAGGGTGACAGTGACCAACAGACTTGGCTGCAACACTTGCCCCGTTTTCTGCCTCATGAAACTTATCACCCGTTCTCAGTTTTTCTACCTTTTTGTAGCCCTATGTAACAGATTACATATCTGGGATCCTGATCCAGTATCATATACCCAGGATGCAGAGGATACTGAGAAACAGTTCTTTGTAATGAACACACCCGAAGGAGATGCATCATATGCACTTTCTTCGTTTGGGCGGCATAGGAATTCTGGTATTCCCCTATTTCCTGCTCTGTCTTATAACAATTATAAGTTGGAGCGGGACCAACGTTCCCCAGCTCAGTATAACAAGCGGGTTCGGTCAATACATCCATTTTATTATCTTGATTAAGGCGTGATATGGTCGCTACCAGGAGAGAGAGAGAAGAAAACACTCTGCGTGTACTCTTGCAAGATTAGATTGGTTATGTATTTTATCTAATCAGGATGGCTCCTACTGTTTTTATCAAATCTTCCTTCAAACCCTAAAAGGAAAGACTAGCCGGGATTAATTACACTCTACAAGTTCGCCAATCTTTCAGCCAGGCCAGTGTCGGTACTTTGAGGGAGGTTCCCCGTGCTTTCGCACGGACCTAATTACAGTAAACCTCGTTTTCCCAGAGGCGTAACCCCGTTGACACCTTTCTAGACACCTATTTGATCGGCTAATTGTAAAATGCAAAACTCTCCCAGGAGTAACAATTACTCGCAGTGGGTATCGGGATCCAACTATCACATAGAAGGTATGCAATCTCATTGCAAATTTCAACACTTGAAACTCCCGATAATGGTTTTTACCCCTAGCACCTATGACCTTGGCTAAGGTCAACAAATCATAGGTACTAGTCAAGTTCTACCCGTCATTTCGTGATTAATTAGACCCACCCACATGACCCATGGCTAAGGTCAACAAAGCCACATGACTGTCCTAACTAATCGCATCATATGCGGTGTAGGAAGACATCACTTAGCTACCGTACACTGTGCCTTGACTATGGTCAACAAACACAGCACGAATACTAAGTACTCTACTTCCTAAAATGACGGAGAGTTGCGAATGGTTTTTATGAAAACCTTTATCGCTTTGAACTTGATCTCGTTGCGGAATCAAATGGTTTTTAAATGGAATGTTTTCGAGGCTTTTCTAGTTTTGCTAAAGGGGTCACTCCCGGTGAAGGGATCGTCGGCCCTTTCCTCGTTGAATGAGGTGCGGGATATATCATATATATCACTGTGCAAAGCGGAAACTATAGAAGCGATCAAAGACAAACCGAGAGTTGTAGCATCTGCCAGTTATTGCTAAAGGAGTCACTCCCGGTGAAGGGATCTCGGTCCTTTCCTCATCGAATAAGGTGCAGGATGTTCTATAATGAACACCGCGATGCAAAGCAAGAACTGTAGCTACCTGTTTTTATTTTGAAATTCGATTCCACAACATCAATTAGGTTTAGTTTCTTTCATTAATCTCATTAATGAATATCCCATCATTTAAGTCCACCTAAACATCACAGATAAATATAACGTACGCTTATGCCATCCG
Source organism: Agapanthus africanus (assembly GCA_030015575.1). Taxonomy (NCBI): domain Eukaryota; kingdom Viridiplantae; phylum Streptophyta; class Magnoliopsida; order Asparagales; family Amaryllidaceae; genus Agapanthus; species Agapanthus africanus. The sequence continues at coordinate 143,025,834 of CM057349.1, forward strand.
CATTCGCCTCGATGTCCTGTCTGCACCGTTAGGTAGGTAACTAACGGCAGAGCGGGGCAGGCTAGCGCGGGTGTAAAACATAAGCAACGTCTATATAATATATCAAATATACTATATACTACATCTATCTGAACAGAGCACAGAACATCGCATGATCACATCACAGATAACGCAGCAGAAAGAATCATATGAAATATTGGATATACTAGGACGTCCGTGTTTTCAATACGAGCCAGTATAAAACACGGATTCCACGGTCGTGATGAATAGCCAAGCCCACACCCCTAGACCCCTACGAGAGCGGCAAGCAACCCTACCAATTCTAGGGTTAGGAGCCCCGGACTCGACTCCTCGAGATGGTCTCCCTTTGGACCCTAGAACCCGGTTACTTATGCTCCCCTCCTTGGGTCTATCCTAGTGCAGAAAAGTAAATAATATACATCAACGGTGACAACTTCCGCAACCTGGAAGTTCCCCAATAAAAGAATATTACATACAAGTTTTTACATGAATGAAAATGAAAAACACTCATCTCACATAAAAACCCCCGGCTATTCAAACACGACGATCCAATATAACATATCTAGCAACACATAACGTCACATGTCATCAACGTAAGTAAATATGCACATCCCAATTGTCGTTGACATATAGCAACGAAACCGGCGATATCACATATTACACTTACGGTCACAGAAAGGAAAGTGTAAAACTACAAAAGTTGGAATCCGCAATCTCTTTAGACATCGCATGCCTAATCAAATGAATTCCTTAGACATCGCATGCTTAACAATTATAAACCCCGCATTTTAGTCTCATTGTCGAAAACACTTTTCAATATCAAGTCGGGCAATTCAACAAGATTCCCGAAAAACTGATCGAATGCTCGTCGCAAACTTTAGTAGGCAGCCGCACCCCTGATACCGTCGACGAAGTGCACCAAGGCGGAACATCGCTGCCGCGAGCACCCGAACGGATGCTTTCGGCGACGGGGTTCTCCTACAGTCACTTGGTCGGGGCTATGGGGTGAGGCTGTCTATTAAGTTTACCCGGCGAGTATCCGCGTACGCTACGTGATTGCGACGGACTTTTGATCATATCAAAACTCCGTGGCAACCGATCAAGTGAGACTAAACTGCTATGTTTATAATATTCATTCTGTTATCTCATAACTACTTGTGAATTTCAATTATTGTATCACATTCTGGATAAATAGAAAATGCTAAACTTTTCGATCGAACAATCGAACACCCAAGTTTTCCCGATACAGCTCAACACATGAAATAAGTCTAACAACATTCAGTTCGTGCCTCAGTACCAACGGTCCAGCCGTAGAAGGGTCAAGCCAACGCCTCACATGTGGCACGCCGTACTGCCCCAAACCCTAAGGTTCAAAGGGCAGTTCAAAACGGTCACATAATCGGGTTAAGGTTTGTTGTCTTCTAGAGGGTCCATCGCATTACTTACACTACTTAGAACGTCGTTAAACTACGGAAAAATCCAACACTTGGAAATTTCCCGGCAGGGGAAAAAGTGGGTATTTATATCCTGTCGAACTTTTTAACATATTCTAAAAACACCCGGAAATACACACCGACAAAATTAGACAGTCCGATCGAATATACTGAGTTCCCAATACAACCCAGAAAATAAAACTCTGGAATAAATATTAAAATATTCCCAGGAAAACCAACACCAGAAATTAGGAGTTACTGTGCAAACAGTATTGGGTATTGTGACTATACTGCCGCGGAACCGCCGCAGAAGCCTTGCTTCTGCCGCGGTTCCGCCGCACTCTTGTCGAATCATGGACACGTGTTGCACAGTAATTCTTAGGATTCCCTGCTGATTTTTCTGCATATTTTTAATTTCGAAAAAACCACGATTTCAGAAAAAGTCCAGAGAGCTCGTTAAAATCGGGGTTTCGGGTCGATCGGACTTCTAATTCCGTCGGGACTTCGCCTAAGGCTCTAGCTAGGCTCTGATACCACTGTAGGGTTCCTAGGCACTCTTATGGAGTCTCACAAGTGATCAAACATGCACAAATCAAATTTTACAAGTGCCTACAAACCCTAATACGGATCGTTAACTAGATATATAGGCGAAGCAAGCATGTAAACGGAAATATAGCTAAAGGAAAGGGGCTACAACCTTTGTAGATCCGGTCCACCACTTCCTAAGCTCCGCGATGATCTCCCTCCGCTGTCCAAATCGAATCCCGAACTTAAGCATCGGCTTCGTCGAAGAAATGGGCGGGCTTGATCGTCGGTTCGATGCCGAAGATGATCTACGTCGAGGCATCACAAGAACGAGCTCCGCCTTCGCCAAGTCAAGAAACTTGTGAAGACAACACACTCTACTACATGGCAAGTAGTAGAGGATGAAGAAATAAGAAGTGGGTAGACTTTAGATTTGGATTTCTCACTTGATTTGGCTAGTTGCCATTGAAGCTATCAACATCTTTCTTCTTGAAGAAGAAGAAGAAGAAGAAGATAATATATGATAAGTTATCATTTAAAATAAAAAACCATATTATACTTATCATGTCAACAACCATGGTTTAGTGTAGAGATTTAACTAGGGTTAGATGAGTGGTTAGGGTTAGACATGAGACAAGAATGGTGGACTTATTCAAAGCTTCAAGAAGCTTCAATGTAAAACAAAGAAAGCCACCATCCTTTTCTTTTGCCAAAAAGAATGAATAAATAAATAAATGGATAAAGAATTAAAAGAAAAGAAACCCTAACCATTCACTAATCATGGTTTAAGTCTTTACACAAACCCAAGGTTGCATGTATCATCAAACATGATACAAACAAGTGCACAAGAATATATCACATATACAATGTGCATCATCAAGTGAGAATATCCTCATAAAGTGAACCAATACTAGTTAATGTAAAGTAATATATCAAATATATAATTATGCATTAAATCATTAAATCAATACTTGATTTAATGATCCGGTCATATTGCATATAACCGGCTAGTATCCAATGTATCGGCTTATCGAATCGATCCTTGATTCGATAACTAGGTTATATCGCATATAACTAATCGATATATTCATCGCGAGAATGGAATACGGTATCACATACACGAATTATTCTCGGTCCCGGACATATCTCATATGCGCTCCTATTTCGTTTCGCTTGAGCCAGGAAACCTCTGTGTAGGACTCTAAAGACTCGTCAATACGCCGGTAGCAGATGATGATCATATCAAGCACCCACAAGCCGCAAGCGGTCTGCTAAACGTAACGGCCATCCGGGTATTGAGCGATCAGAAGATCGACGAGCAAGCCCGCTCACACTCCTGTGAATCCAACCAGTAACCCTTACCGTACAGTCCGGTCTGTTCGTCTGATATGTCGCATATCTCGCCTAGGGGTGGTAAACGTCAGACCCCAATAGCTCGATAAGTCATGCCGACGTAGGGTCCATAACTATCGTGAAACTACTGATAACTCTTACCAGTATATCACTGCAACCCTGGCCAGGGATTTCCTGTTATGGCCAGTCGTGCATTGCGCAACATCAACCCCCAATACCGGGAGAGACGAATCCCCTCCTATCGCTCATTGCCTCCATGTGAATCGGGACTGTACCCAAAAACCACCTGTTTGCACAACTCAGTAGAGCCGTGGTAGGGTGGAAATCAAAGCACAGTGGGAGACACACAAGACTCTATGACGATCTCGGGTCAACAGACTAAGCTGTACCAGTGTCACCAGAGAACTGCCATCTGACGTGAGGTATAATACCATCTGGGAGTTCTCGGCTAGTCCGTTCAGTGTACCCAGTCTCCACTGAGCACCCGCATAGCATCTTCGATGTCAAACACCAATGGATATGGGATCATCCATCGCCCATCGCATGGGTCGAGAAGATATGCGCTAGTCTACTCTGGAATATCGATGCCCCGTCTCGATATTCCCTCGACTAGGAACATTTCAAGGATGTACTCATGGACTACCCAGGCCCCACTAGTATGATCTACATCATAGTCCTGGAAGTCGAGTACACATCCTATAGGCTTTATCAACATGTAATCAGAGAGACAGAAAGTATACATGTTAAGATAAAGTGCAACCAGATAGCGTACTATCATGTCGAGCAAGAAAGTCCTACCTATATATGTCCCAACATCCACTACAATATACATCCAATGTACAGTAATGGCCTCTAGGGCATACATATAACTAACAAAACAGTACCTGCAGAACCCACCAGTGTTGGCTGCTCCGGTTAAGGGAAAACCTTTCATTCTTTATACAACCGCCCTCGAAGGTTCCTTAGGCGCATTATGGGCGCAAGAGAATGATCAGGGGAAAGAAAGAGCTCTCTATTACCTGAGTCGAGTCCTACTGGGGGCAGAAAACAATTATTCCCCCATTGAAAAACACTGCTTAGCATCGATCTTTGCGATAACAAAGCTCAGATACTATGCGTTGGCACATGAAGTCCGTCTCATTTCGATGGTGGATCCCTTTAAATATTTGATGTTGAAAGCTATATTGACAGGTCGACTCGCTAAATGTGCTCTGGTCTTGATGGAGTTCTCGATAACGTATCAACCTCTCAAGGCAGTGAAAGGCCAGGCCATCATCGACTTCCTTGCTGAGCACCCGATACCTTCCGATTCTCCTCTGAATTGCGATTTGCCAGACGAACATGCGTTTGATGCAATCGACAGCGGTGATACCCGATGGGAGCTTTATTTCGAAGGAGCATCCTCCATGATAAAGCACAAACAAAGTACGTCAATGGTCAAGTCGGGGGTAGGTCTCATCTTCGTGACCCCTCAAGGAGGGATAATGCGCTTCGCTTTCTCCTTGATAGAGCCGAGGACGAACAACGAAGCTGAATACGAAGCTTTGATAGCAGGCCTCGAGATCGCCATCGACATGGGAATTGAAAACCTCCTTATATACGGGGATTCTCAACGAGTCGTTAGTCAAGTAAACGGCGACTACCAAACGTGCAAACCGGAGTTGGTGAAGTACGGTGAAAAGGTACAACAACTGTTGACCCAAATTCCCTCCTATACTTTGGAAAGCATACCACGCGCGGAAAATAGCAAAGCGGACGCGTTAGCTAAGCTTGCTAAAGAACTGGCCGACGAGAACCTCGATGACGTCAGAATCGTAGTACAAAGCCATCGAGTGCTCACCCCAGCAGAAATATCCTTGGAATCATCCGAAGAAAAGGGAGCGACTGAGCAGACGACCTTACAAATAAAAGACCGTGAGAAGGTTGAGGATTGGAGGGAAGTCTTTATAGACTACTTTAAGTCCCACCGAATGCCCGAAGATGCGTCCGCAAGGCATCAGCTCATGAAACGAGCTCTGTCTTTCGCCTTCGTCAATGATACTCTGTACAAGAGGTCATTCGATTCTCTGTGGCTGAGATGCTTAGGACCTGACGAAGCGGAAAGAGTCGTTTAGGAAGTTCATGACGGAATCTATGGTTCTCACCAAGCGGGCTCGAAGATGAAGTTAAAGATTAAACGAATGGGTTACTACTGGCCCACGATGATTCAGGATTGCCTCGAATATGCGAAGCAATGACATTCATGCCAAATTCATGGGGACTTCATCCATCAGCATCCAAACCCACTACATCCAATGATGGCTAGCTGGCTATTCGAAATGTGGGGAATTGACATAGTCGGCCCCATCGAACCAGCATCGTCCAGGGGACATCGTTTCATCCTGGCGACGACTGATTACTTCTCCAAATGGGCAGAAGCGATACCGTTGAGGGAAGTGAAGACGGAGAATATCCTTCATTTTTTCAGGACGCACGTCATATATTGATTTGGAACCCCAAGACGGATCATCTCCGATAACGGGCCAGCCTACCGAAGCCATAAAATCAGCCGCTTCGCGCAGCAGCATAATATAGACTGGAGATATTCCTCAGTCTATAATCCGCGAGCTAATGGTTTAGCCGAAGCCTTCAATAAAACCTTGACAAAGATCATGAAGAAAACGGTGTCCCGAAATAAGAAGGATTGGCACGAGAGATTGCAAGAGGCTCTCTAGGCGTATCGAACTACGTTCAAGACGGCCACGAACACAACGCCGTACGCGTTGGTATTCGGTACCGAGGCAGTACTCCCCCTCGAGATAAAGTTACCCTCTCTGCGAGTGGCAGTCCATTACGAGCTGACGGATGAAGAAAACGCTCACCTTCGGTTTGAAGAGCTTGACGCCCTTGATGAAACCCGGCTCATAGCGCAATAAAATCTAGAAGCTTACAAAGCGAAAATGACGCGCTCATATGAAAGACTGACCCGACAGAGGACGTTTCGCCAAGGCGAACTCGTGTTAGTAGTCAAAAGGCCTATGATCCCCAATCGCGCTAAGCGGGGAAAATTCAAGCCAAACTATGAAGGCCCGTACATCATAGATAAGGTCTACCAGGGTGGGGCCTATCTACTCATGGATATGCACGGTGAAAGGCCTTTCAGGCCAATAAACGGTCGCTTCCTAAAGAAATACTATGCTTAATGAGCCACGGCCTAAGTCAATGATAGATGACGACGACTATGTCCTCTCGCTATCTTCCTAAGCTCAAACTTTATAAGCAGTAGCCAGCTTTCTCCATGCCGGACCGAAACGTCCTTAAACTAATAACGGACCGAAACGTCCTTAAACTACTACCGCAGCATCCCTAGGCTGACGAGATGAATAAAAAAAAATATAAATAAAAAAAAATAATAAAAAAAAGGTATGTCCATAAGAAAAAAGGACACGGATTAAAACCCGAAAGGGCTCCGTGAGTAAAAACAGCAGGGCTACCGGCGAGTGTTCGTGAAAACCCGAAAGGGCGCGACCACGTAAAAAAAAGAAGAAGAAAATAAAAAGAATAAAAAAAAATGGTATGTCCTATAGGGTTCCTAGGCACTCAAATGAAGTCTCACAAGGCATCAATCATGCCAATTTCAAAAATTATGGGTGCCGAGAAACCCTAATACGGATCGTCGGCTAGAATTCTAGGCGAAACGGTAAATTAGTTAACTACTTAACTAAAAGTTAGATGCTACAACCTTTGTAGATCCGGATATCCACTTCCTTAGCTCCACGTAGTCATCCTCTCGCTGTCCTTTTCGAATCCTAGACTCATTCGTCGGCTTCATCGGGAAAACGAGCGGAATAGGTCGTCGGCTTCGTGTCAAAGACGATCTACGTCGAGGTTGCACAAGCTCAAGCTCCGACTTCACAAAGTTGTGAAACTTGTGAAGAAAACACCCAAAACAACTTGGCAAGAGGTAGAGGGTGAAGAAATAGGAGGTGGGTTCACTTTAGAATTGGATTTCTCTCACTAGAACTCAAGTTGCCATTGATGGCATCAAGGTTTCTTTCTTGAAGATGAAGATGAAGAAGAAGAAAGAATATGATAAGTGTTGAGATAAAATCAAAATAAATCAATACTTATCATAACTAAACCAAGGTTAAGTGTAGAGAAAAGACCATGGTAAAAGAGAAGGGTTAGGGTTAAGCTAGAAGACAAAATGGTTTCTTTAGTCAAAGCTTCATGAAGCTTCAACAAGCTTCATGATAAAAAGAAACCATTATGTTTTCATTTATCCATTTATATAAATAAAGAATGGATAAATAAATGAGAGAAAGAATCAAAACCCTAATTATCTACTTAACCATGGTTTAATTCTTTACACTTAACCAAATGAACAAGTATCATCAAACATGATACAAAAATGTGCACAAAAGCATATCACATATACAATGTGCATCAAGTGAGAAAAATCCGTTTAAAGTGAACCAATACTAGTTAATGTAAAGTAATATATCAAATATATAATTATACATTAAATTATTAAATCAACATTTGATTCAATGATCCGGTCATATCGCACATAACCGAATAGAATCCAATGTATCGATTTATCGAATCAATGATTCGATAACTAGGTCATATCGAATATAACCAATCGAAACATATATCGCGAGAATGAAATGCGGTATCACATACACGCATTATTCTCGGTCTTGCACATATCTCATATGCGCTCCTATTTCGTTTCGCTTGAGCCAGGAAACCTCTGTGTAGGACTCTAAAGACTCGTCAATACGCCGGTAGCAGATGATGATCATATCAAGCACCCACAAGCCGCAAGCGGTCTGCTAAACGTAACGGCCATCCGGGTATTGAGCGATCAGAAGATCGACGAGCTAGCCCGCTCACACTCCTGTGAATCCAACCAGTAACACTTACCGTACAGTCCGGTCTGTTCGTCTGATACGTCGCATATCAAGTCTAGGGGTGGTAAACGTCAGACCCCAATAACCGATAAGTCATGCCGATGTGAGGCTCATAACGGGTCGAGAAACTACTGGTAACACTTACCAGCAAATCTCTGATCAGCCCTGGCCAGGGACTTCCCTGTTACGGCCAATCGAGCACTGCGCAACATCAACCCCCAATACCGGGAGAGACGAAACCCCTCCTATCGCTCATTGCCTCCATGTGACTCGGGACTGTACCCAAAGACCACCGTTTTGCACGCCCTCATGGACGTGGTAAGGTGGAGATCAAAGCACAGTGGGAATCACACAAGACTCTATGACGATCTCGGGTCTACAGACTAACCTGTACAAGTGTCACCTGAGAACTGCCATCTGACGTGAGGTATAATACCATCTGGGAGTTCTCGGCGAGTCCGTCCAGTGTACCCAGTCTCCACTGAGCACTCGTATACCATCTCTGATGTCAAACACCAATGGATATGGGATCATCCATCGCCCATCTCATGGGTCGAGAAGCGTATACGCTAGTCTACACTGGTATATCGATGCCCCGTCTCGATACACCCATGACTAGGGACCTTGAAGGATGTACTTATGGACTACCATGTCCCCACTAGTATGATCTGCATCATAGTCCAGGTAGTCAAGTACACATCCTAAGGGCTTTACCAACATGTAACTATAAGACAGTTTAAAGAGACAAGTGTACATGTTAAGATAAAGAGTAACCAGATAGCATACTATCATGTCGAGCAAGAAAGTCATCTCTATATATGTCCAAGCATCCAATATAATATACATCATCTGTACAATACTGGCCTCTAGGGCATACATACAACTAACATGTCCATAAGCAAAATGGGCACGGATGAAAACCTGAAAGGGCTCCGTGAGTAAAAACAGCAGGACTGCCGTCGAGTGTTTGTGAAAACCTGAAAGGGTGCAACCTCGTTAAAAGACACTTATAGGGTCCTTTCGACCTTGTAAGGAGAAACCACCCGCGTGAGATCCTTACGACTCACAAGAGAGCAACACACTTAGGGATCCCCACGATTCCTAAGGAGAAAATACACTTGCGAGATCCTCACGACTCGTAAGGAGAACTCTCTTATGGGACCCTCACGGCTCATAAGACTTGAAAGTCTTAAGTTACAGAGACCTAAACCTGTGCTTAAGCAACCCCCACAAATTTCGATATTGCCCTACAAGTGGTCCAACACTGGCCCTTGTATTCAATCCATGGGCGCGTATAAACATTTCCTTAACTAAGTCCCATCCGAGGCCAGGGATATGTTCGCATGATGAATAACCCTTGTAAATCCTCTCGATTTACAAGGAGAAAACCCTCCTGTAGGATCCTTACGACTTACAGAGGAACAAAACACTTAGGAATCCTCACGATTCCTCAAGAGAAAATACACCTATAAGATCCTCACGACTTGTAGGGAGAAATAACTTTGTGAGACCCTTACGGCTCATGAAGTCAAGGCCTTAGTCGACAGGACCCTAACCCTGGTCGCTAAGCCTCCTTTGTTCGACAACGACAGAGGCAAATGATGATTCGCTCCTAGCAATATCCCAGTTGTAGCGATGCTGATGCCGAGATCGGTGTCTAATTTCAGGTTTACGGCGAAAAGCCAGTAGGCCGCACATGCATACGAAATAGCCGAAATGATGGGGCAACTTGCAATAAAAAAAAAGCAGCAAGTAAAATGTATGCATGCAAAATAGCCGAAATGATTGGGCAACTCGCAATAAAAAGCAGCGAGTAAAAATAAAATAAACATCCGAAATGATTGGGCACCGCGAAGAATAGCCGAAATGATTGGGCAATCGCGACCTTCACGATATAAAAGCTGAAATGATAGAGCATCGCAGAAATAAAAAAAGAGAATGATAAAGCTTTGGCCCTACAGTTAAAATCACATCGATCCCTGTATACAATCCAAGGGCGCATACGAAAAGGGAACCATACTTTCCCAACAGGCTCCCCCAGAAAACGAAGCCAGATCTCGATGATTCATCCCAACTCCGAAGCAAAACCTGATTCGCATCGACTCGCAGAGCAACCAGCGTCTCCGTGGGAAATTCTTGATCCGTGTCAACACCAAGGAAACAAATAATCCTTGGCGCTAGGGAAACAAATAATCCTTAGCAAATTCCTCAACTCAAGGAAACAAACAATCCTTGACGAGAGCCTCCTGATGCGCGTCGACTCGCAAAGCAACCAACGTCTCCGTGGGAAATTCTCGATCCGTGTCTCCGCGGGAAATTCCCGACTCGTCTCAACTTGCAAGATGAAGCCTCAGGCAGCAGGGATTAAAAAACTTGCTTTATGAACAATGGGACCCTGCAAGTCGATCTAAAATGGTCTCTTGCATACTATTCACGGGTCTCACTCTCCAAAGTCGAGTTTCAACAAGGAGGGAAACAACCGCTTACGGGTCCTCTCGACTCATAAGAGGGAAAAATTCTCTTATGGGATCCTTACGACTTATAAGAGAAAACCACACTTAGGAATCCTCACGATCCCTAAGGAGAAAAACCCACCTACGAGATCCCCTCGATCCGTAGGGAGAAAAATCTCTATGAGACCCTCACGGCTCATAGAGTTGAAAAGTCTTAGGCGGCAGACCTGAACCTGCGGCCTAAGCCCTCGCTATCTTGTGAAGAAATCAAGAAGCTTACTCTATTACCTGCTAATTGTGATGACATGCTGAGAAAGAAGAAAAGCAACAAAAAGAGCATCCGATTTACATTTGATCAAGCGTTCAAGACACATTCATTCATGCATCGGCAAAAAGACTCAGGACAAAAGATATATAATAAAGACAAGCTGGGATAAAATTTTTTTTCCATTAATATTGCCCGAAGTTCTTACAGTCATAAAAACAATAAACGAAAGTTACAATGGAATAACCTCAGATCCAGGGCATGGATTGAGGAATTCAAAAGCGACCCTATCTATGACTTTTCAAGCCTCGCGGACCATCCTAGTGTGCTTTCTTTCACGAGCACAACCGTCAGGGTCCCCCCTGATGTCTTCCATCCTCCGATAAGCAGCGAGTATGGCAGACTGTTGAAAGACCTCGTGCAAGAGATCGATAAGACTGTTTCGCCGTCTCTTTGAGATAAAGTTCAACAGGTACACCGAGTGCACCTTATCCTTAGCGGCATCCAGCGCCCTAAGCGGCATACCAGAACAGAACAGGGGAAGCGCTTCCCAGATGGCTCTCACGATAAGCTTAAGAAGGGAGGAACGCCGGGGAAGCAGAGGACCATTGTACGAGTCGAAGCGGCTCATGATTTCAGCACACTCCGCGTTTGTGAACTCTCGATTTTGAGAGCGGCCAAGTCGGCGTATGTCCCCGTAAGAGATGATCTCGTTAAGAGCATACATATGGGCGTCCATTGTTCCTGTGAAAGAAGATTAGCAAAATTAGTAGACCGACTGATTAAGAGAATTCTTGTTAAAAAATGAGCACAAAGAGTTAAACTCCTCGAGAGCAATGCTCTACGAATAGGGGTGACGCTTATCAGAAGCCATAATAATGGAAATTTGAAGAAGTCCCCCAAGAACTCTGAGATCATTATTATTGAAAGATGATATAATCTTTTAAATACAAAACTCCATTTTTAATTTTCATTATCCATACTCAAACTCTTAAGAGTTCATCTTATTTTTAGATCAAAGAGATCTATGTCTTGACAAAGATGCAAGGTTCTGTTCATGGGTCAACAAACCCTGAAACAGATTCTTGAGAGCAAGGCTCTATTGGTGAAACCCCAGAAGGGTTTTCTTTAGATCAAAGATCTATGAGAGCAAAGCTCTATTAATTGAAATTAATTTAATTCAAGGTTAATTTTTACCTATAAAGTATCTTTTGAGGAAAATTTAACTCTGAGAGTTCCTAAAGGCAAGAGCAAAGCTCTGGAGTTTTGAAAGTAAAAGTCTTAAGGATGATAATCATCTGCTGAGGAACAAAGGTCCTATTTATAGGCATCTAGTGCCCTTTCAGCTTCCAAAGTTGCCGCAACGGTTGGAATTCCGCCACCGTTGCGCTCACGTTTGGCGCCAAGTAAGCGCAACGGTGGGGGGGCATTTGTTTACCTCAATCAGAGCAAAGATCTGTTCAAATTCCGAGGCAGGAGATGAAGCAACGCTTCATCTTCCCCCAATCAGAGCAAAGCTTTGCTTTGAAAATTTAAACTTTAATAAATGAAGCAACGCTTCAGATCCTTTGCGCTGCGTGCAATGTGCCACGTGTCCGGCGCAGATGCCTCAGCGTTGCTCTGTTAAGGGACGCAACGCTTCAGTTACACAAGCGCTGCGCTGCACGACGCGTGTCAGCGTAGATGCGCTTGCGCAGTCGCGCTGCGCCTTGCGCTGCTTGACACGTGTCAGCGCAGATGCGCTAGCGCAGTCGCGCTGCACTGCGTGACACGTGTCAGCGCAGATGCGCTAGCGCAGATGCATCGTTTCATAAACACCAAAGACAATTTATCCTTTTAAGAATCATGTGCACTTAGTAATAGTAAATTAAAATCATACGATGCACAAGCACAACAGAGAACTAAAATAAAAGAACCCTTAACAGATAATGAAATACTTGATTAAAAAGAAAAATACTTGTTCATTATTATTGTTATTACATTTAAAAAAGATCACCGAATATGGGATCGGAAAGACAAGGGTTCGCAAAAAGAAAGAGAAGATTATTCAGCTCCCTCTCCGTTTTCTTCATCATGTCGAAACGGCGATCCTCCCGAGGGGTAGCCATCCAACGGTCGATGCCACACTCCTCAGAAAAAGTGGTGATGACAACCTGACGAGCCCGTATTTGGCTCAGCAAGTGGAAAGAGCAGTCCCTCAGGGCTTTGGTGATCAAGTGCGCTTCGAAAAAGCACTCGATCTTATCCTCGGCGGCATCCAGCATTGCCGAGGACATCTTTCCTGGAGGAAGGGGAACGTCGGCGAGCACCGAGGCAAAGATCATCCGAAGCCAAATGGAATGCGGAGGGAGAGGAGACCCCACATGAGTCAAAAGCTCGTGCATTGCAGCATCGCATTGCTCGTCCGTAAGAGAAGGGTCCACCAGGCGCGCAGCAAAACGGGGAACGATGTCCCGAATCGGCACCTCCCATGGTTGTCGGCGGGCATGGGGGCGGTTGCAAGCCATGATCAAAGAAGTTCTCTGAAGATGAGAGAAGAAAAGGCTCGGCCTTGAGTTATATATAGACCTAGGCACAGAAAATTCTGTGCACAGTGGAATTATTTCCAAGATCCGGGAAATCAAAATTTTGGAGATGAAAAGATATCTCAGGTGGAGCGACGCTTCTGATTCCCCCAATCAGAGCAAGGCTCTACCTTGAAAATCTAAGTTTTAATAAATGAAGCAACGCTTCAGTTGCACGAGCACTGCGCTGCGCGACACGTGTCAGCGCAGACGCGCTGGCGCAGTTGCGCTGCGCTTTGCGCTGTGCGACATGTGTCAGCGCAGACGCGCAGGCGCAGACGCTCAGGCGCAGACGCGCTGCGCTTTGCGCTGCGTGACATGTGTCACATGCTGGGGCATTTGCGCCAAACAGAATAAAAATTTTAAAGAAATCTTTCTGTTCTTGTTAAAACAAGAAGATTTTCTTCTGTAAAACAGAAGCCCTTGGATCGAAGATCCAACGGTGGGGAAAATCCCCCAAATCACTCAGAAAGATCTTTTAAACAAATTTAACTAATTTATGGGCACTATAAAAAGAACCCTAAGCCTTAATTCAAAAGGCATCAACATTTGGAGAGAAATTAAACAGAGAGAACTCTGAAGAACTCCTAAAAAAAAGGTAAAAAACTTTTAGAAAAAAATTCTCTTATGAACAAATCATTGATCTAAAAACAAGATCAATGATCTAAAAACAGTGCTTTGCACTTCTTAAGAACCACTGGTTCTTTAAAACAAGAAAAACAAAATAAAGAAGAGTGCTTTGCACTTTTTTGTGAACCTTTGGTTCCTGAAATAAAAAGAAGAAAAAACTTTTTTTTTTCTTTGATCTAAATTAGATCAAGAAAACGAATAGTGCTTTGCACTTCTTTTATGAACCATTGGTTCTTGAATTTAAGAGATTCCTAAATCATAGTACTTTGCACTTGCAAACTGCGCTGTTGCGCTCTTGGGAGAGCGCCACGTGTCAGCATCTGAACCACTTGCGCTATGCGCTTTGAGATAGAGCTTTGCTCTCTATAATTGGCGCAACTCACCAGAGTGCGCCACTGTCAGCAGTGCAAGCGCAGCGCATTAGCGTAGCGCACTGCGCTTGCGCGACACGTGTCAACACTACAAGCGCTTGCGCTCTCTGATTGGCGCAAAGTGCCTGAAAATGCAATGCATTTCCTAAAGGGCCAGGCTCAAATCAAAAAGACCAAGCAGGCCTAATTAAATTGATGCTCTGCATCATTTATAAATGGGCAGAGCCCAAACAAAATAATAAAAATGCTATGCATCATTTACAAATAGGCAGAGCCCAAAACAAATTGATGCTCTGCATCTTTTATGGGTAGAGCCCAAATAAAAATGCAATCCAAAAGCAAATAAAATGTTGAACATTTTCAACCGGACTTAGCCCAATTTTGGCCGTAAGTCCTTAAACTAAATTGACTGAGCAAGATTGCTCTCTTAAATCAATTTACGACCGGTTCGAGGGTACATCTCCGAACTCCTCTGACACCCATCGTTGTAATCCTTCAACGACGTCAGAAAGGCGACGGGTCCCAACGACTACACATGAATATAGACTGCGGAGTCCTTAAACTCGTGGACCGAGACGTCCTTAAACTAATGACGGACCGAGACATCCTTAAACTAATATCGGACCGAGACGTCCTTAAACTAATATTGGACCACCACGTCTCTAAATTGGCGATGGACCACCACGTCCCTAAACTGGAATATGGACCGCAATGTCCTTAAACTACCAATGGACCGCAATATCCCTAAACTACCTATGGACCACTACGTCCCTAAACTGGAACAATAGAGCTCCCAAATGCTCTTTTGTCGGATCTAAACGATCCCGTTTAAGTTGATCTTAGCCTCAAATATGGCTAACGTATCCTTAAACATTCAAACAGACTTTAGTCCCAAATTGGACTATAAGACCCCCAATCAACTTTGGTTCAAGGGTACATCTCCGAACTCCTCTGACATATGTCGTTGTAATCCTTCAACGTCGTCAGAGAGGTGATGGGTCCCGACGGCCATATATTAAATGGACCACTACGTCCTTAAACTGGAAATGGATCTAGACGACCCCGTTAAGTTGATCTTAGTCTCAAATCAGACTAACGTATCCTTAACGAACGTTTAAGTTGATCTTAGTCTCAAATGCGGCTAACGTATCCTTAAACTAAAAACACCAAACCCAAATCTAAGTAAATACGGATTTGGACTAATCCACGTCCTACGGGTGACGGCATTACTTAGTCTCCATATACAATCCACGGGCAACCACAAACAAAACAAACAAACACGACACGAAGTGAAATTCTGGAGAAGGAGAAAGTGGCTACCACGATGCGGTAGCGTAATTAACTGCAGGGGCTTGCGCCTGCAGGGAAGAGCGTCCCCACAATCAAAAACCCCTCAAGCGAGGGGGAATCTGATAAAGTCTGCTATATCAGCCACATCCGTCTAAACCTCCGATACACGGTGCCATAAATCAACTTGGCATCTTCGGAGAGGTAGACGGATAAAACCAGTTAGCATCTACCCCGAATCTCAGGCAAGACGTCCTCACGTCGTCGCCGCCATTCGGAGGGGAACAATATCCATATCTTATGTGGAGAAACAACTGTGTGACAACCACAGTATAACCGATCGTAGTATAGGAATTTTACTTCTTACTCTGTGCATGTCATCCAAATACCAGGACATCACACCCTACTACCTTCTTAACAGATCCATCCCCTATTATGATGAAGTCAAACCCATGATTGCCACATCAAAAGTAGATGATCTATCTCCGCTATATCTGCTCTAGTCTATAAATAGACATAAGCTACTTGCCCACTATGCTTCCGCTACTCCCACTGACCACAACAACCCTCTGGCAGAATAATATATACATGCACTTCTAAAACTATTTTAGAATGACGCTATACTTAACTTCCTGCCGGGTCTCATAGCCTGGAACAACAGTAGTGTCAAGTCTGGGTAAACAAGAACCTCCCTGTCACCGTCCTTGAGGCCACCGGAGTACCTCTCGGGTGCCTGAGGTTACCCACTATATCTGCGGAGAGGCTAATGGAATGTCAAACCTGATTGAATCTTTAGGTTATATTAAATTTTCCGTAATCGTTTGCGGTTCTAGAATCTCTTCCAGTTCTACCATACTCCCACTACTGTTTTCTGAAAAAATCCATTTTATTAAAACTGTAGCGAGTCAAGAACAATATCACTATTGATCTTCCAGATGGTAGAAAGTCAACCCTCGTCATAGCCTGGGTCAACCCACAAACTGCCATTACAGAAACGTGCCTTGAGTTATCCAGAGTCTGGTTTTAAGCATAAGTCGGACAACTCCCCATACCTTAACATCGTTAAGATATGAACCATTCTATATCCAATATAGAAACTTTTGCACTTATTTAATTGGAACCAGATTCTAATCATGCAGCTGTCTCCAGTGCATATCAACTTAATGGAAAGAGGCTAATCGACATTACTCAACTTAGGAGTGCATCCAATTATGAGTAACCTAAAAGAGAAACAAGTTTCTCAAAACTATTACTATTAACTGAATACCAATCACAAGTAGCTACATTTTCGATCTCTTTGAAGAATCCCGATACTTGCGATACCTGGTTCTCTACTTTATTCCTATACCGATAACTTCTCAAAACTTAGACCTTGTATTTCTACGAAACACTTGTCTAAAAACTAGAGAAGTCACAAGTAAACAGAACATAGTACGAGGACCAATCCCTTTGTCCTGATGGACACTGGACAACATACAATACTCTGTATGAGTCCACTGAGTCGAATAACTCAAAACCTATGCATCGTAGGTTGAAAACTGTACTTATGGTTAAGAACTACTCCGTTGTTCAATGCTCCTTACCCAATCGTCAACTGATATAGGTAAATGTCATGGACATAATTTCAAAAAGTTATATCTCACTTTATAAAAATAAACGTACAGATATATCATTTTGAAATTGGTGCATAACAACGGATACTCAAAACCAAATACTTGCCGTCCGGCAAAAACACAGGCGATTTCCTCAAATATCACCAATTACAACGAATTTCGATATAATGAGGATGATCACTTAATTTCCAATAAATTACTCCCTCTCAACATCTGTAAAACCATACAGATGTGAGAATCATACCTGGTAAATACATACCCTGGAGTAAGTATCTAATCGGGAAAGCAGTTTTCCTTTAACAATGCACAGTGAAACTGAAACATGAAAATGTTTCGTAGGGGTATCCTGGTATTCCTAGTAATGCCTCTTCCATAATCCAATTTATGACTATAACCGTATATTTCTTTGCCATCTCTCCAAATCCCTTTATTTTGTCTTTAGTCGTTACCTTTTGTACACCATCGTTAGGCTAAATGGTTTTCTTCCTTCCCTACCGTTCGGCATCAGCCTATGGTTTGGAAGAAGACTATCCAATAAGCGTAATAGGTGTACCCTCCTAAACCAACGAGTACTCGCAATCTGAGAGAAGGTGATGATAAAAGACAACTGAATAATACCTTATTCTATTTTTCCCGAACTGGGAAAAAAAGCAAAGGTGAAGTAGGAGTAGCGATGAAGTACGCGGTTTGGTCGTGAATGATAGCAGTCGCAATTTACTTTGCCCTCTTTCTAATCCCTTTATTTGTCTTTACTTATTACCTTCTGTACACCCTATTTAGGCTAATTGGTTTTCTTCATTCCCTACCTTTCAGCACCTGCCTATGGTTTGAAAGAAGACTATCCAATAAGCGTAATAGGTGTACTCTCCTAAACCAAGGAGCCCTCGCAACCTGAGAGAAGGTGATGGTAAAAGACAACTGAATAAACCAATTCAATTTCTCCTGAACCTGGATCCATCCTCGAAGAAATCCTTTCGAGTTCGTATATAACCATACGATAGATCTATCCAATGGAAGTGGATGTTCGTAGTAATGCGAGGTGTTCTGAGAAATTCAAAGGGTAAAAGAAGGAGCGGCAATGACTTATGCAACTTAGACAATCCAAAAGCCAGTATTTTAAGAAGGTTCGGTCAACTTGGTTACTGAGTCATAGTCTAGGGTCGGTCAAAGGTCGCTGCCACAGAGAGAGAGAAAAGAAACACTCTGCGTGCACTCTAACCTAGATCAGAATGGTTATCACTTTATCTAATCAGGAAACCTCCCACCGTACTGTCAAATTTTCCTCCAAACCTGAAAGAAGAATCAATCGGGATCACCCGAAGAGTAAACCAACTCATCAGTGGGAATCGGGATCCAACTCTCATCGCATGATAACGTGAAGGAATCCACTCATGTTATCATACTCTAGAAGGTATGCGTATGCCTGGCAAGTTTCAGTTTCTTTAGAAACTCCCGATGTGATTTTTACCCCATGTTCTTATGACCTTGACAAAGGCTAACAAATCATAAATCACATGTCAAGTTCTACCCGTCATTATCTTGTCAATTTGAACCCACCCGTACATTCCCCTGATGTTGGCCAAATGGCAGAACGACTGCCCCAAACCAACTCATCTATCTATGCAACAGAAAGGTAACAAGCAGCTACCATCCACTATGCCTTGACGAAGGCCAACAAACATAGCATGAATACTACGTGCTACATGTCTGAAATGACGGAGGGCTACGGCTGGTTTTTGGCGAAAAACCTTTAACCTAACGAACTTGATATCGCTGAAGGAACCTGATAGCTTTTTATAAAAATATAGTGGCGAAAACCTTTGCAAAAGAGGTCACTCCCGGTGAAGGGATCTCGGCTCTTTCCCCGTAGAATGAGGTGCAGGATATTCCAACTGAATACCGCGATGCAAAGCAACAAGTAATCGACTATAGTGAAGTTATTACTCTGACGCAAACTTCTGCCCAAGGGGTCACTCCCGGTGAAGGGATCTCGGCCCTTGCCTCGTCGAATGAGGTGCAGGATATTCCAACTGAATACCACTGTGCAAAACAAAAGAAAATGTCCTTGTAATAACAGTTTTTAAAACTGTTCCAACAACGTCCAAACAGATTTTTTTTCCTTTGCATTGATCAGAATCAATGCAGTCCTATCAATTAATCACCCCAGAAAAGAACGAAAATATAATGTACGTATATTCCATCCGCATTCGCCACTGGGTCCCGTCATCACCCGTTAGGTTACTTAACTAACGACAGAGCGGGGACTGGACTAGCGCGGGTGTAAAACATATACAATATCTACTAGTATATATACCAATATACAATAATCGCTCCAGGCGTGATAAATGCAACATTACAGACAAGTAATAAGCATCACAGAACAATACAGATAATCTGGGATCCCCGGGTTTCACAGAGCCGCTGTTGAAACCCGACGTTCCCCTGTTCGTGTGGATAGCCTGTGTAATGAAACCTAGACCCATACGGGTGCAGAAAGTTACCCGCCAAGACCTGAAGCGAGGAAGCCCCTTACAGCAAAGTGAATGGACCACCCTGCACTTCACGGAATCCGGTAACTTGAGCACCCCTCCTTGGGTCAACCTGTACCCCCTACGAGTGCGGCGAATAGTTTGCCAATTCTAGAGTGAGGCCCCTTTGCCTCTCAAAGCCATGAGATACGGACCCGTTGCCTTCCAAAACCCGGCTATCCGTGCACTCTGTTGTGGGGTAAACCTAGTACAGAAATGAAAAATATGTACAACGGGTACATCGACCTCAGCCCGGTCGTGCCCCAAAAGAATATTATACGAACGGGCAGTGACGGCAGTCCACATGTTGGACGCTCTCCCCGCAATATCAAATGTACAAATAAATCCAAACTGCACTACTATTGCACACAGCTATCCACCACGACAAATCCGCAACATCACAGCACAACACAGAACATCAATGCGAATATCACGTTCGCAAACCCGTCTAAAAGAACTATAGCAATTAGACGCAATTTACCGCTAGAATGACATTCACGGTCTGAGATATAATGTAAGTACTATAAACTAACACGTTTAAAATTCCGATCGACAAAACTTCCCGAAGTGGGCCCCACGTACAACTGCAGTACACAAACAAAATCTGGGCCCAAACAAAATATTCCAGAAACCACAATTTTACATTAAAGACACTACTGTAGAAAAATGGTTCACTGTTGCTCCAAAACGGCGGCGGAATCGCGGCCAAACCATGGTTTGTGCGGCGGTTTCGCGGCGCTTTGGAAGCTTCAGTCTACCAAATTTCTTCCAGAGTCTTAAAAAAGCCTGCTCGATTTTCTGAGATGCTCAAAATGATTTTTAGACCAGTTTTAAAAATCGCCAGAAACTTTAACATGAAAAATGCGGTTTTGGAAATTTCGTTCGATCGATGTTTTAAACACGTTAGTAATGGTTAATGGCGTGGCTCTGATACCATGTAAGTCTACAGTAGCGCCCCGGCCGTCATTCTTACGCCAAACGCGGAACAAAAACTTTTATAACTGGTGCTATCGCGTACTATAACTCGGATCTTGCCATTAACGCTAAACTAAAAAACTGTAAAGTGGTAGAAAGGCTATACCGATCAATTCGAGTCCTTCGGTCTTTAGCCATCATCCCACGCTTCTCGCGGCAACTCCGATCTCCTGTCTCCTCATCGAGGTGGTACCACGTCAACGGATCTTTAAACGGGCTCCCGCCTCTATACCGAGGCAACTCGGTCATCAAGTCTGCTAAAAGAGATGACCAAGATGAAATAGAGAATGAGTAGAATACTTTGTCTTAAACACCCTAGGGTTCTTATCATATGAGAGTGTTAGGGTGGAGGTTGAAGAAAATGCTTAGGATTGGAAATGGTGAACTCAAGAAAACTATCTCAAGAGAGCAAAAACTCAAGCATGATCAACTTATAGTCATTTCTTTTGTGATTAGATATATATGGTTTGTGTTAAGAAAATATCTCAAAAAATATCTCCCAAAAATATCTCCACAAAACCCTAAAATATCTATTCACAAAACAAACTATAATTAATTCTATCATGACTCACTTAGTGACTCATTAGCATGAGTCACTAATGAACATGCTAGAAGAAATGTGTCACCAAAATGAGTCACCCTTTCCAAAATCCATTTAATCATTTAAACCAAAATGATTAACCAAAAGAAATGCATCTTCTAAAGTATTCTCGTAACGGATTACGAAAATACCCCTCACCTGTATATACATACCTGTATCCGTATTCCGACCGAATACGAATACGAGAGACTAAAATATTCCGACTCAATATAATACATGGATCCGGCTTAAACCAAAGCCCACCAGTATTATCTGTCCGAAATATGACACGTGCACAAGTGCACGTACATTTTCGAACACTGCCATAAAACCATACGGCCTCTACAACGTTTCACCCGAACTTGGGAAACTATCTGTGGGGGACTCTAAAGACTCGTCAGTACCCTGGCAGTGGGTTTAACCACAAGCACGTCAGCGGCACTAGCTGTGCGTAACGGCTGCCTATGTACTGAACGAAAGGGAAGCTGATGAGCGAACTCATCTTGGAACCCTACTAAGCCTATCAGTTACAATATACTTACAGTTCGGTCCGTTCGTCTATGAGTATCGCATATCGGGCCTAGGGGGCTGGTAACGTCAGACCCTAATAGCGGTATAAGTCGTGTCGGAGAGTAGCCTTGAACACTCTGTAAACTACTGGAATACTTACCAGTAATTTTCACCTGCCTTGGCCAAAGACTTGGTGTAATGGCTCTCTTAGACACAGCGCGATCTCACGCCCAATACCGGGAGAGACGAATCCCCTACCGATCCGCTCACTTGCCTCCATGTGGCTCGGGACTGTACCCAACTAAAACCTGTTTACATGACTCCTTTGAGCCGTGGGGGTAGTAATCAAAGCACAGTGGGAACTCACACGAGACAAATGACGATCTCAGATCGATGAACTAACCTGTACACATGTCACCAGGGAACTGCTATCTGACGATAGGTATAAATACCAACTAGCAGGTTCTCGGCGAGTTCTGTCCGGTGTACTCATAACCCAATGAGCACCTGCATACATCTTAGGTGATCCAACTGACACCAATGGCTTGTGAGACCGACCACCGCCCCTCGTCGGGGTCTCGACTGTATACACTAGTCTACTCCGGAGTATCGATGCCCTGTCTCGAAACTCCCACGACTAGGGACCACTTTTAAGGATGTGCTTATGGACTACCCAACTCTCACGTATATGATCGCCATCATACTGTTGGTAGTCAAGCAGGATCCTAAGGGCTCTATCAACGTGTAATAGTGATCATGTCACCTAAAACTGTACACGATTGATAAAGGCAAACCAGATAGCATACTATCATCTCGAGTAAGACTGTCCTACTAGTATAGGTCCTCCCTCAATCATTTCAATCACGTACCTGCGATCCAATAATTGACTTTGAGGGCACTATATCCAACAGGAGGTGCTGTAAGAAGCCTACTAAGGATGACCGGGCAGTGAAGTTGCGTGGTTGCCTCATGGCGAGGGCTTTGATCTCTGGCGATGGGGGTAGGCAACTACCAGTCGGAGATGACCGAGCAGGGTAGCTGCTCGGTTGCATCTTGCGAGGGCTTCGATCCCTGGTGTTGCGGGTAGGGGAGCTTCCGGCTAGGGACAACCGAGCAGGGTAGCTGCTCGGCTGATTCTTCATGAGGTTTCGCCCGACCATCTAGTTGCAGGTACGGGGAACAGGAACGGCCGCGGCGGTCACGCGCGCATCATGCGCATTGAATGTGGAGGGAGGCGAAGCGCCAGGGTCGCGCCGTTTCGATTCCGCCGGAGAAGGCTCGATGATCGCCGCGTGGCGGCGACTTTTTGGGCGACTGTTGAGCTCCGTTGGGGCGCAGTGGGCTATATAAGGTTGAAGGAGCACTGGTCCCTTCTTCCTTCATGAGCAGATCGTCTAGAATGGTAGACTTCCCATTTACCATCCCTGACATCATCCACTTCAAAGACGTATACCTTTATGACCAGAACTGTACCGAGGATACGGTGCAGTTGGTTTATGGGAGTATCGAGGACCACTACGACCACCTTCTCCCCCGACGCTCCTCCTTGCTGCAGCTGCTGATGTACTCCATCTGGAGGGCGTTGCCGGGGCTTTACAACCCCTTGTCCGAGCAGCTTTATGACGAGGCCGTAGGCAAGCTGCGGTCTCTGAGGCGCTTCGGTCTGATCTCCGTGAACCGGCTGGCTTGCTCAGATGCGCTCGTCCGCGAGTGTTACGAGCTGAGGCTCGGGGTCAACACACACGGGGGGAACCGAAGGCAAAGGTTGGAACTCGTGAGGCCTCGGCTGGCGAAGATCTTCACCGAGTATCATGAGCAGTGCTCACTGCACCCCTTCCTCCGCTGTTGTAATTTTCTTTTTCTTTTTGTATGTATGGCTGGGGAGCCCATAATACCTTTTTGAATAAATGAAATCTTTCTCTCTTTTTCGCAATGTTCCATTGATCTTTATTAAATTAATAACAGAACCTAGGAAGAGTTTACATTGCCCCAAAAGAAAAGTACATGCTAATAGATAACTTTGTTAGCGCGGTCCGAGCTCCCCGGAGGCTTGTTAGTTCCCGTGCTCGGCACCGGGTACGGGGCTCCCTGACCGCTGGATTGGTCGTCCACCGAAACGAGCATGATCTGGACGATGGTCAGCTCGGCAGGAGGGGGATGCTGCTCCTGCTCGCGGTCGGCCTGCCGTTTGTCCCTCAAGTAGGCGGCGAGGTGCCCTGATCGGATGAGTTCCTCGATGTAGTCCCGGAGCTACTTACAATCCTCCGTGGCGTGGCCCAGCGTCCGGTGGAAGGCACCGTAAGGGCCTCGGGTTCGCTTCGAGGCCTGACGCGAGATCGGAGGGAACTTGAAGAACCCCTCGCCCTGGGCCTCCTCTATTAACACCGCAAGGGAGACGTTGAGCGGGGTGTACTCCTGGAACATCGGGTGATAGGGCTGCTGACACTCCGGCCTCTCCTCCCGAGCTCTCTTCTTCTGGTCGGATCGTTCTGCTCGGGGGAGGTTCGCGTTCACCTCGGATTCCAGCTGAACCTCGCGCTCGGTCCACACCTTGACCTTGGCCATGGTCTTAGGCTGTGCCAACGCAAAGGAGCGCAACTACTCCTTGTGCCTCAGACCAGATCTGAGTGCTGTAAGTCCACGTTGCCCACCCCGGTGCTTGCGGGGAGGCGGAAACGTTATGAAAAAGTCGATTTTTATAACACTAGGCAACATGGACTAACCAAAGGAGGGATCTTTGCTAAACGAAAACTAATTAACAAGCTAAAAGAGTTAGCTACTCGGTTAAGGGGTTATACCTAGGTCTTCAAGTCCTTCTCTTCTTGCTCCTTGGAGTGGAAAGAACGGGTTCTCCTTGTCGCCTTCTCTTGCCGAAGAAAGATCCACCCGAGGGCCTCTACCATTGGCTCCAACCTCAAACTAGAAGTAACTAAGGTGCTTGGTGTGCTAAACCTAGGACCTTAGAAAGAGTAGAGAGTAATTTTGAAGGTTTTATCTCAAGCTCAAATGGTTCTTAACTCATGAGAGGGGAGAGCTAGAGAGGGGAAGAGGATGAGAGAGAATGAGAATGATCAAGTGAGAAGAATAATGCCAACCTTCTCACATATATGTGAATTATGATAAATAAATAATTGGCTAAAGATAATTGTGATGGTTAATCAAGAAATGACCATTATTATTTCACATTAAATGCTTTTGCAAGGATCAAAGAGCATCTTTCATATGAAATGATGATGGTCAACTTGTCAACCTAGGTCAACAAGTCAAGCATAGTCAAATGGTCAACAACCCTAACCATACACAATTATAATTAACTAATATTAATAAATCATATTTCACACATAAATATTAGGGTTAAGAAAATGACAACGGTCATCAACCCTAATGAAAGTCCTCTGCCTCTGCCTCAGTCAACTGTGCATACACACCCGTATCCGCGTTCCGAGGAACACGAATACAAAGAGATAAAACCAATCCCAAATCATATACTAGGATCCGGCTTAAACCAAAGCCCGCTAGTATAAGCTGTCCGGACACCTAACGTGCACAAGTGCGCGGATGTGAACGAACCCCGTCGCAAAACCATGCGACCTCTACTCATTTTGCCTAAAGGCAAATAAACCTCTGTGTGAGACTCTAAAGACTCGACACTACGCTGGCAGTGGGTTTAACCACAGATCGCAAGCGGCACTAGCTGTACGTAACGGTCCCTAGGTAGATGCCGATAAGAAGACTGACGAGGTAAACCCATTTGAACTCCTACTGAGCCTGAATGTGACAGTCTCTGTATAGTCCGCTCTGTTCGTCTAAGAGTATCGCATGGCGGGCCTAGGGGGGCGGTAAACGTCAGTCCTCTACTAGCGGTACAAGTCATGACGGAGTGTAGCCCAGAATACCCTGAGATAACACTGGAAACCTACCAGTCTTTCTCGCTTGCCCTGGCCAGGGACTTTGTGTAATGGCTCTCCTAGACACAGCGCGATATCAACCCCCAATACCGGGAGAGACGAATCCTGTCTAACCGTCACTGCCTCTAAGTGCTTCGGGACTGCACCCAAAAACTACCTGTTTGCACGACTCCTTTGAGCCGTGGTAGGGTAGTAATCAAAGTACAGTAGGAACACACTCGAGGCGAAGTGATAGTGTCAAGTCAACGGACTAAGCTGTACTCATGTCACCTGGGAACTGATAACTGACGATAGGTATAATACCAACCAATAGTTCCCGACGAGTCCTGTCCAATGTACTCGTAACCTAACGAGCACCCGCATACTATCTCAAGTACGACGTACTGACGGCTGTGGGACATGCCGTCTCCCGTGCTGGGATGAGAAGCGCATACGCTAGTCTACTCCGGAGTATCGATGCCCTGTCTTGATAATCCTACGACCAGGGACGTGTATATATAAGGATGTGCTTGTAGATTATCCAGCCCCCACGAGTGTGACTGCCATCACAACGCTGGTAATCAAGCAAAGATCCTAAGGGCTCCACTAATGCGTATAGGTGATATAATAAAAGAAACACATGTACACATTAAAGCAGAGACAAACCAAGTAGCATACTTCCATTTCGAGCAAGATTGTCTATACAACTGTGAATATCCCAAGCTTCCATCAAGTAATATACATACTAGTATGATACAGTAATGGCCTCTAGGGCATATACACTAACAATCTCCCACTTGCACTAAGGCCATGTACTGGCGTATCGAAGACCTATCATCTCGATCAGCCGCTTGAACTGAGTCTGGGGTAAGGCCTTCGTGAATGGCTCTGCAGTGTTATCTTCTGAAGCAACCCTTCGAACCTCGATCTCCTGGCGATCCATGATCTCCCTGATCAGGTGATACCGCCTCAAAATGTGTCTGGATTTCTGATGGGACCTGGGTTCCTTCGCTAAAGCTATAGCCTCGTTGTTGTCACAATACAGAGGTATTGGGTCAACAATGGACGGAACCACCTGAAGTTCTTTCAAGAACTTTCTCATCCAGACTGCTTCTTTTGCGGCATCAGATGCAGCGATATATTCCGCTTCCATAGTCGAGTCAGCAACGGTTTCCTGTTTGGAACTCTTCCAACACACCGTCCCTCCATTGAGGGTAAAGACAAAACCCGACATGGACTTGGAATCATCCTTGTCACTCTGGAAGCTGGAGTCAGCAAAGGCCTCGATCTGGAGGTCTTTTCCGCCATACACCAAGAACGTCTCTTTAGTCCTTCTCAGGTACTTGAGAATGTTCTTTACCGCTATCCAGTGTTTCTCCCCAGGGTTTGACTGATACCGGCTTACCACACTCAGTGCATAAGCTATATCCGGTCTGGTACACAACATCGCATATATTATAAGCCTACCGCAGAAGCGTAGGGTATAATAGACATGCGATCCCTTTCCAAATCAGTCTTGGGAGAGATCTCTTTGGAGAGGGTGATCCCGTGACAAGCCGGTAGATTACCACGCTTGGAATCTTCCATACTGAATCTTTTCAGTATGGTGTCGATGTACCTGGACTGTGAAAGTCCTAATATCCTCTTGGATCTATCACGATGGATCCGGATCCCCAGAATGTAAGAGGCATCACCTAGGTCTTTCATGGAGAACCTGTGTGACAAGAATCCTTTGACAGATTGTAGCATAGGAATGTCATTTCCTATTAAGAGAATGTCATCCACGTATAGAACGAGGAATACGACAGTTCTTGCTACAAATCTACTATAGATACATGGTTCATCTGGATTTTTGATAAAGCCAAATTCTTTGACCGTCTCATCAAAACAGATGTTCCAACTCCGCGATGCCTGCTTTAGTCCATAGATAGACTTAAGCAACTTGCACACCTTTCCGCTGCTCCCACTCTGAATGAAACTCTCTAGCTGGTCCATATAGACACATTCCTCTAAATTTCCATTTAGAAAAGTGGTCTTTACGTCCATCTGCCAAATCTCATAATCGTGGAAAGCAGCAATGGCAAGAAGGATCCGAATGGATTTCAGCATAGCCACTGGAGAAAAGGTTTTGTCATAGTCCAAACCAGGTCTTTGACGAAAACCCTTTGCAACAAGTCTAACCTTATAGGTCTCAACCTGTCCATCTACACCAATCTTCCTTTTGAAGATCCACTTGCATCCTACGGGTTTTACCCCATCTGGAGCAATGTCCAACGTCCATACTTTGTTGGTGTACATGGACTCCATTTCGGTCCGCATTGCATCCAGCCATTTTACCGAGTCAACGCTCTGAATGGCCTGCTGGAAGGTAGTGGGTTCATCATAATCAATGATGCAATCCTCTATATCCCCGTCTATGAGAAAACTGTAGTATCTCTCGGGCGGATGAGACTGCCTACTACTCCTGCGGTGCGGCGCAGGAATGTCCTGTTCTTTCGAACCTTCTGGTTCTGCTAAGCTTTCAGTAATAGTCTGTGGTTCTGGAATTTCTTCCAGTTCTATCGCGCTCCCACTAATTTCCTTTTCTAAGAACTGGTGTTCCAGAAAGTGGGCATTACGAGAAACAAAGACCTTTTGTTCCTCTGCGTGATAGAAAAGATACCCCCTGGAGTTCTTTGGGTATCCCACAAACTTGCACAGTACTGAGCGTGCCTCGAGTTTGTCCGCATGCTGCTTTTTGACAAAAACTGGACATCCCCAGATCTTCAGATATTGAAGATGGGGTTTCTTCCCACTCCATAACTCATATGGTGTGGTAGGCACAGTCTTAGTGGGAACTCGGTTCAAAAGGTAAGCGGCTGATTCTAGCGCATATCCCCAGAATGATCGCGGCAACTCAGCGTTACTCATCATGGACCGTACCATATCCAATAGGGTTCGGTTCCGTCTCTCCGATACACCGTTATGTTGCGGAGTGTATGGAGGAGTAAGCTGAGAGAGAATTCCATTCTCTTTTAGGTAATCCAGGAACTCGGCACTTAAGTATTCACCACCTCGATCAGATCTCAGTGTCTTGATACTTTTGCCTGTTTGTTTTTCTACTTCATTCCTATATTCCTGGAACTTTTCAAAGGCTTCGGATTTATGCTTCATTAAGAAGACATGTCCGAACCTTGAAAAATCATCCGTAAAAGTAATGAAGTAAGAATAACCGCTTCGTGCATGTGTAGACATTGGACCGCACACGTCGCTGTGTACGAGTCCCAAGAGCTCGCTCGCTCTTACTCCATGTCCAGTGAACGGAGTCTTTGTCATCTTCCCTTTGAGACAGGATTGACAATTTGCATATGATTGATATTCGAACGGATCCAAATATCTTTCTGTATGTAACTTCGTCAACCTTCTCTCATTGATATGACCCAGTCTACAATACCATAAGAAAGCCTGATTGATTTCTGGAGACTTTCTTTTGTGTGTATTTTGGACATTGAAAATCTGTGGTTGGTTTAATACGTATAAACCATTGTTTAATGTACCTGACCCAATCAAAACTTGATTAAGGTGAATGTTCACAATATTACTTACAAATGCAAATTCATAACCTTCTTTCGATAATAAAGATACAGAAATGATATTACAAGTTGCATTTGGTACAAAATAACAACCACGCAAAACCAAAAAGTGTCCATCTGACATTCCCAGGTGATAGTCCCTACGGCCTCAGCATCCATGCTAGTCCGTTTGCAACTCTGAGTGTCATATCACCTGCCTTCAAAACCCTACGCCTTCTCAATGCCTGCAAAGAATTACAGATATGAGATCTTGATCCGGTATCCAATACCCAGGAAGTAGAGTTTATTGATAGACAGTTTTCAATAACATACACACCTGAAGCTGAAGCCGTAACTTGCTTCAGATCCTAGGTTCTGGCCTTCCAAGCCCTGCAATCTTTCTTCCAGTGTCCACTCTTGTGACAGTAAAAGTATTCTTCCTTTCCCATAAGCTTTCCCACTACCTTTGTTGCCTTTGCCTTTCCCTTCGTATCCACTTTACTAACACCGCCCCTTGGTTTGGCGGGGGCTTTCTTCTTCTTTCCCTTGGCTTTCGTCCTGGACTTAGAAGAGGAAGATCCTCCTACAAATAAAGTGGATTTTTCCCTATCTTTCTGTAGGGTGCCCTCAGCACTCCTCAACATGTTCAGAAGTTTGGAAAGTTCAACCTCCTTTCCTTGCATGTTGAAGTTCAGGATAAACTGGGCATAAGTGGAAGGAAGGGACTGGAGAATCAAGTCAATGTAGAGTTCATTCTCTAACATGGTCCTAAGGTCCGCGAGCTCTTCTATATAACCAATCATCTTAAGCGCGTGTTCCGCTACCGATGATCCGACGGCCAATCTTGCCGAAAACAGCTTCTTCGACTTCGTATCTGGCGATACGAGATTGCTCTCCATACAGTTCTTTTGTATGAAGAAATATGGACTCTAGGTCCATATTCCCATGCCTCCTCTGATGTTCATTGTCCATAGAGGCAAGCACGAGGCACTTGGCCTTCGCGCAATCGATCTCTCATGTCTTACGGATCTCTATATCCGCGACGCTGGAGGTGGGACTTGGGACAGGGGGAGCTTTGGTGGTAAGGAGATACCCCAACTTGTCGTAAGTGATTGCCATTTTGACATTCCTGAGCCAATCTTTGTAGTTTGGCCCTGTCAGTATGTTTTTATCTAGTAATAACTTAAGCCCGGTCATGTTGATTGGTCGCTGCAATTAGGAGAGAGAAAAGAAACACTTTAGCATGATACACTTGCAAGTTTAGAGTGGTTTTTAGTTTGTCTAAACAGGATGGCTCCCACTGTCTCTCGAATCCCTCCTCAAACCATAAAGGAAGAATTAGTCGGGATCAATCTCACCGTACAATACTTGCTTAACCGTTCAGCCAGGCCACTGTTGGTACTTCGAGGGAGGTTTTCCAACGCTTTCGCGAAGTTCTTTAATTAAGTAACCTCTTTTCCCTGGGGGCGTAGCCCCGCTAACACCTTTCTAGACACCTACTAGGTTTATAGCATTGATCGTTAAGTGAGAAATTTTCCGAGGAGGAGCATATACTCACAGTAGGATCGGGATCCAAATATCACCGCGTGACGAAACTGAAGAAATCCTACTAGAATCATCACACTCCAAATGGTATGCAGCGCTAGCAAGTTTCAGTTCTTTTGAAACTCCCGATGTGGATTTTTGCCCCCATCCTCTTATGACCTTGGCGTGAGGTCAAAATGTCATAAGTCACATGTCAAGTTCTACCCATCATTATCCAGGTTAATTTGAACCCACCCGTACCTACCCTTGACGTAGGCCAAAATGGCAGTACGACTGTCTCAAACCAACGCATTTTATCTATGCAACAGATAAATATCCGGCAGCTACCAATCACTATGCCCTGGCGTGAGGTCAAAATACATAGCTTGAATACTACCGAATATTTAACCGAAATGATGGAGGGCTACGAATGGTTTTGGCGAAACCATGAACGTAGTGAACTTGATATAATCGATGGAACGAGATAGCTTTTAAAAGGAGTGGTTCAAGCTCCGCATTTTAAAAAGTTGGTTTTTGAAAAGAACCGAGTGGTTTTGAAAGTGTTCCAACGACTTTTACTTGGATTATTTTTCTTGCATTAATTTTAATGCGTCCCATCAATTAATCCTACCATTGCAGAAAATAACAAAAATATGACGTACGCATTCGCCACGGGGTCCCGTCATCACCCGTTAGGTTACTTAACTAACGACAGAGCGGGGGCTGGACTAGCGCGGATGCAAAACATAAGCAACGCCTAAAAAGATATCGTATATAGATATATAGTAATGATAGCCATTCCAGGTCACAGATGAATACATTGGATATACTTGGAATCAACAATCCGTTCGAGCCTGTAACGAAAAGCGGATTACACGGTCGCGATGAATAGCCAATACCCCACCCTAGACCCCTACGGGTGTGGCAAACTACCCGCCAAGTACCCGAAGCGAAGCAACCTCCCTCAACGACGTGAGTAGGCCACTCGGCACTTCGAGATACCCGGTAGTTTGTGCACCCCACCTTGGGTCTATCCTAGGAGCAAAAACAGTAAAAAGAAATTATACAATGGCGGTTACAACCTCAACCCGGATGTGCGGCCAAACAAATAATATTACATCAAATTACATATTACATGAATTGAAAGATAAAAGGAAAAACTCTCATCTCACAACTCTCGGCTATTCATCCGCGACAATCCAACGAATTCATATACACAAACCATCAACATTACAGATCACAGATATGTATAACCCCCACTAATCGACGTATAGCGATTAGCAGACGTTCAATACATATAAAACATTACAGATACAACCCATTAGCCAAAATCTACAGAAAAACGACCAAAACACGGATTTGTAACCACCCCAAAAACAAACTTGTTCTCTGGAAATTCTAGGCAGAAACAAACCATCTCAAAATCACAAAACACCCCCAGAAGTAAACTGCAGGAGAAACGATTCACGGCCGAGTCAACTCGGCCGCGGATCCGCGGCAAGAGAAAGCTCTTGCCGCGGAACCGTGGTGAGTTGGTCGGTTCAGTGGGTTGTTTTTCTTGCCTGTACTTCAAAAAGCGTGAGCCGATTTTTAAGACATGATTTATAATTTTTAAAGCAGGTTTAAAAATCGGCAGAAAGTTAGGGTTTTAAAAAAGTGTTTTGCGATTTTTTTCCGATCGAAGTTCTATATACTTTGCTAACTTGCTAGTTTGTGTTTAGCTTAGCTCTGATACCACTGTAAGTCTACGTTGCCCACCCCGGTGCTTGCGGGGAGGCGGAAACGTTATGAAAAATTCGATTTTTATAACACTAGGCAACATAGACTAACCAAAGGAGGGATCTTTGCTAAACGAAAACTAACTAACAAGCTAAAAGAGTTAGCTACTCGGTTAAGGGGTTATACCTAGGTCTTCAAGTCCTTCTCTTCTTGCTCCTTGGAGTGGAAAGAACAGGTTCTCCTTGTCGCCTTCTCTTGCCGAAGAAAGATCCACCCGAGGGCCTCTACCTTTGGCTCCAACCTCAAACTAGAAGTAACTAAGGTGCTTGGTGTGCTAAACTTAGGACCTTAGAAAGAGTAGAGAGTAATTTTGAAGGTTTTATCTCAAGCTCAAATGGTTCTCAACTTATGAGAGGGGAGAGCTAGAGAGAGAGGAAGAGGATGAGAGAGAATGAGAATGATCAAGTGAGAAGAATAATGCCAACCTTCTCATATATATGTGAATTATGATAAATAAATAATTAGCTAAAGATAATTGTGATAGTTAATCAAGAAATGACCATTATCATTTCACATTAAATGCTTTTGCAAGGATCAAAGAGCATCTTTCATATGAAATGATGATGGTCAACTTGTCAACCTAGGTCAACAAGTCAAGCATAGTCAAATGGTCAACAACGCTAACCATACACAATTATAATTAACTAATATTAATAAATCATATTTCACACATAAACATTAGGGTTAAGAAAATGACAACGGTCATCAACCCTAATGAAAGTCCTCTGCCTCTGCCTCAGTCAACTGTGCATACACACCCGTATCCGCGTTCCGAGGAACACGAATACAAAGAGATAAAACCAATCCCAAATCATATACTAGGATCCGGCTTAAACCAAAGCCCGCTAGTATAAGCTGTTCGGACACCAAACGTGCACAAGTGTGTGGATGTGAACGAACCCCGTCGCAAAACCATGCGACCTCTACCCATTTTGCCTAAAGGCGAATAACCCTCTGTGTGGGATTCTAAAGACTCGACACTACGCTGGCAGTGGGTTTAACCACAGACCGCAAGCGGCACTAGCTGTACGTAACGGTCCCCAGGTAGATGCCGATAAGAAAACTGACGAGGTAAATCCATCTGAACTCCTACTGAACCTGAATGTGACAGTCTCCGTACAGTCCTCTCTGTTCGTCTAAGAGTATCGTATGGCGGGCCTAGGGGGCGATAAACGTCAGTCCCCTACTAGCGGTACAAGTCGTGTCGGAGTGTAGCCCAGAACACCCTGAGATAACACTGGAAACCTACCAGTCTATCTCGCTTGCCCTGGCCAGGGACTTTGTGTAATGGCTCTCCTAGACACAGCGCGATATCAACCCCCAATACCGGGAGAGACGAATCCTGTCTAACCGTCACTACCTCCAAGTGCTTCGGGACTACGCCCAAAAACTACCTGTTTGCACGACTCCTTTGAGCCGTGGTAGGATAGTAATCAAAGTACAGTTGGAACACACTTGAGGCGAAGTGACAATGTCAAGTCAATGGACTAAGCTGTACTCATGTCACCAGGGAACTGATAACTGACGATAGGTATAATACCAACCAACAGTTCCCGACGAGTCCTGTCCAGTGTACTCGTAACCTAACGAGCACCCGCATACTATCTCAAGTACGATGTACTGACAGCTGTGGGACAGGCCGTTTCCCGTGCTGGGATGAGAAGCGCATACGCTAGTCTACTCCGGAGTATCGATGCCCTGTCTCGATAATCCCAAGACCAGGGACGTGTATATATAAGGATGTGCTTGTAGATTACCCAGCACCCACGAGTGTAACTGCCATCACAATGCTGGTAATCGAGCAAAGATCCTAAGGGCTCCACTAATACGTATAGGTGATATAATAAAAGAAACACATGTACACATTAAAGCAGAGACAAACCAAGTAGCATACTACCATTTCGAGCAAGATTGTCTATACAACTGTGAATATCCTAAGCTTCCATCAAGTAATACACATACTAGTATGATACAGTAATGGCCTCTAGGGCATATACACTAACAAGCGTCGTAATGACGGTCTCGTCCCGGTGCTCGGGGGTCTCGAGGAGGGCGTTGTAGAAGCGGGTGATGTAGGTCTTGAACGTCTCTTTGTCCCCGCTTTTAATCATGAAGAGGTAGTCGACCGTGCGCTTCTTCCGACAGTTCCCAACGAAACGGCCGAGGAACTGAGTAGCCAGCTCATCGAAATTCAAGATTGAGCGGGGCTTAAGCCCTCGGAACCAGTCCCGACCTGCGCGGATGAGGGTGGACGGGAAGGCCCTGCATTGGGCGGCGTCGGATTGGTCCTGGAAGCTCATCCCGCGGTGAAAGCATCCAAATGGTCATTCGGGTCGGTTTTCCCGTGAAACAGAGAGACCTTCGGGGGTTTGTTGCGCGAGGAGACATGGAAAGCGAGCTGTTCCTCGGTGAACGGCTTCGTGAGCGAATCAGAGGCGTACTTAGCCCTGTCGCCCGAGAGGTGACCTTCCCGGCGCATGTCCTCGATCTTCTTCTCAAGGGCGTCGAGTCGGCCGTGGTACCCCGAGGATTCGGTGCCTTCGGATCCCTAGCCTCTGCTGTGGGAGACCTGCGTCTGGACGCCCCAGTTCCTCTCGATGAGGTTTCTCAGATCCCCGGGCGACGTGGCTCTCTTGCTGTCGCGGAGAGCCCCTTCT
This sequence comes from Agapanthus africanus, assembly GCA_030015575.1. NCBI lineage: Eukaryota > Viridiplantae > Streptophyta > Magnoliopsida > Asparagales > Amaryllidaceae > Agapanthus > Agapanthus africanus. The sequence continues at coordinate 143,061,235 of CM057349.1, forward strand.
GTGCGACCCCGCCGAGGGAAGGGATGTCGATCATGCCTGTGGATAGGCGAGGTGACCGACATCTCTTCAGGGGGGTAAAGGTCGCGAGGAGGCTCGAGGCGAGGTGCTCTGGCGGCGGACTTCGGTATGGGGCCGTGGGACGCCCAGTGGGCCTCATGGAGTATCGGCCCGAGAGATCTGTGGCCAAGAGTCGTAGCCTGCCGGTGGTCAGCCGTGTCGACGGGGGCAGAGCCTTCAGGAGGTGGTGGAGCGGCAATCTGGGGCCCAGGCCCGGCCGTTTGGACGCGGACGAGCGCCTCCACGAGGGACTGTAGCCGATGTATCCGGCTGGCGAGGGCGTTGATGATGGTCGCCGGAGGAGGCTCATCCACGCTTCCGGTGAGGGGGAGGCGGCGGCTGATACCTGGATCTTCAGGAGGGTTGCTTACCATGCGGACGGATATCGGAAGGCCAACTTTGTTTTTGTGGAGTTTGCTTTCCTACAGACGGCGCTAACTGATGGAGGTCCTTTTCGGGTCTCCTTCAGATGTTGTCTTCCGTCGATCTCCTGATGGGTTTTGGAGATGATCTCGTATCGCGTGTGGATCTCAATGGGTTTTGAGGAGATAGGTGATTTGGAGGAGTTTGGTGCCGAGTACCTGCAAAAAAGTCCCGGGGTGGTTTGGTACCACCGAGGACCCTCCGACGATCAAATTAGTACTAGATCCGTGCAGCGTAACGACTAAGTGGAGTAAAAATGGCTTACTTGACCCCTCTGTGATGGAGGTTTATATAGGGGTGGTAGCACGCGGCAGCAGGCATGAGAATCTCGCCGGCAGTTACGCTCCCGACGTCACGCCCTTGTAAAGAGCAGATCGCCCATTAATGGGGATCGTGATGGCGTGGAACGTGGGGCGTTGCTGGTGGAAAATCTACGCGTGACGAGATTTGCGGAGCGGCGGTTACGCTTGCGAGTGGTAGAGTTGGTCGATTGGAGGAATCGAGGAGGTCGGCCTCGGCTGGTGAGCTCGAAAGGCGAGCAAGAGGGCCGTGGAGTCTTGGTCTTGTGGCTGCTCGGGGTGACCTGAGAGGCCGAGGAGGCCAATTCGCAAAGGGCTCTGAGGAGAGCCATCTTGTGCTTGCAGGTTAGGTACAGGGGTGACCTGATCAGCCCCCGTAGGCCCTTTCTTCCGAGTTTCGGGATACGTCATCTGCCACGTGTTCTAATCGTGGAGATCGTCAATATTGAGCATCATCATTTACTCTTTACATGTAGAACATTTATAATTAAACACAAGCTTTCAAAGCCTTTGAAAAACTTGACCTTACAAAAAACAGACCAAGCATATATACTATGTAGAGAAACATGGTATATGCAAATATTTCTGAGATATGAGATCAGTCTTATTAACGAAGATGCTTTCGTGATATAATCGGAGTTGGTACCCCAGTCAGTTTCTTTGAACTTATTGGTGCGCATGCTCATAGGCGCCATTTCTTCGTCCCTATGTCCTTTAAAAATGCGTAAGGGTGAGGAAGATGGACAATTTTAGTTTGTTCAAAGTTGCTAGCCAAAAATTTCAAGGGACGATTTGGAAACTAAATTTGCACGCCGATGAGGAATGCCACTTTGGCCTATTTGTGGGGAAAAAAATGGTTCGTTTGTTCATTGCGATACCATTGCATTCCTAAATGTACACAAGAAATTTCATAAGAACTCCTTTGACAGTTTGTGAATAATGATATATTCTCCAGTTTCTTTTTAACTTTTTGTCTACTATTTCAACTTAAAAGGAGAGAAAGTTTACATCATCGCTATAAAATTTCTTTGAAAGAATAAAGAGGCTTGAATTTAAAGTACAATTTGATTCTTAGCATGACTATTGGCAAGGAAAGACCTTGTAATTTTGAGAAAAATAACATTTACATTGTGTTCAAATCTTATGAAATCACTGAACTAGCTTCCACGTTAAAATATATTAAAATTATGACCATTTCTATTAAAAATTTTCTCAAGCTTTTCGAAAATAAATCTTGTAAATCTTTCAGAACTAAATTGTCTCAGATCGTTTTGTATGATGCCCGATACATGCATACGGACACCGTACGTGCAAGAAGCATTAGTAAGATATTGATGTGTTTCCCCCAAGGCCATATCGACGGCTTCAAGTCTCCTCCTCCGAGAACTATTACTGACGTTCATGACACTACCAAGCGTGTTGAAAATCCTGACCATTATCAATGGTACTGTCAGAATCAACTTATTCTCAACGCTATTGATTGGTTGTGAAAAGTGTGTCTATGAGTGTTCTAAGTACCACAATCAATAACGGTGTCGCAATATCTTGCTGCTAGTGAGTACGGGTTGTCAACAGGGAAACAGTAAACAACTTTTCTTATTTTAGACGAGTTGATAGAAAGAACGTAGGATTATTTTTGTTTTATATTAGGAAGGTTTGAAAATTTATAAGAAAATAGTTTGTAGGGTTTATAGGACTTAAAAGTCAATGGATGGAATTTTAAAAATAATTCATTTTATTTTTTAATTATTTAATACTAGAGAAATAGCGATGAATGTTGATTACGTTTCTTTTAGGGAATTAGGGTTTCCTTCTACCGACCCTTGTTTTTCCATTGATCCCTATTTGTTTCAAGCTTTTAACAATATTGGATATTGGTGCCCTCAAGGCAATTCTCGTAGTTGCGGGAATGCAATTACTGAATTCGAGGAGGGTCTATACCAAGAACAGTCTTACTCGGGATGATAGTGCGCTATCTGGTTTGTCTTATCTGTCATGTTAATGCAAGATACTAGTTATCACGTACCGCAAATACATAAGATAAAGCCCATATGATCTTTGCATAACTACCAGGATTATGATAAAGATCATACTAGTGGGCCTGGTAGTTTATAAACACATTCTCAAATGTCTCCAGTCGTAGGAGTATCGAGACAGGGCATCAGTACTCCAGTTTAGACTAGTGTATACGTTTCATGATCCTGTACGAGACAATGGCTGATCCCATAGCCATTGGTGTTTGACACTGATGATTGTATATAGGTGCTCATATAATAAGTTACACTGGACGGACATGCCGAGAACTCGTAGATGGTATTATACCAATGTCAGATAGCAGTTCTCTGGTGACATGAGTACATGGTAGTCCCTAGACCTGAAATCGCCACAGTGTCTCGTGTGTGTTCCCAGTGTACTTTGATTACTACCCTACTACTGCTCTACTGAGTCATGCAAATAAGTTTTAGTTGGGTACAGTCCCGAAGCTCATGGAAGCAGTGAGCGGTCGAAAGAATTCGTCACTCCCGGTATTGGGAGTCGATATCGCACTGTGCAGGACACGACTATAGCCAGAAGTCCATATCCATGACAGTAGAGATAAAATGGTAAGTGTTACCTGTTGTATCTCTTTGGTTATGAGTCCTCTGTCAGCATGACTTATCGGGTTATTGGGGGTCTGACAGATTCCACTCTCCAGACCCGGTATGCGATACTTCTTGACGAAGAGACAGGACTGTACGGTGACTGTCACTTATAGACTTTGTTGGGTCCGGATGAGTTCGCTCGTCGACCTGTCTTTATCTTGCTCATATCTGAGTAGCCGTTACGTACAGCTAGTACCGCTGACGAGCTTGTGGGTTAACCCGAAAAGGGGTCGAATCTGAAAGTGTTTCAGATTCAATCGGATATGATCCTGTATAACCTACTGCCAGCGTCTTGACAGGTCTTTAGAGTCTCGCAACGAAAGTGCCTGCCCGGGCAAAACGCGATGTGACGTACATATAGGGATACACACATGAGTTCGATAAAACATGTATATTGGATATACGTGTTCAATCGGATGGCTGTTATATTAGCCGGTTTCAAAACCGGAATACCAAGTCAAATGTTGACTTGATAACCGTATTGATGATACGGTTTCTAGTATAGTATATATGATACACACACTCTCTACAGTATATGATACTGAGAAAATATTGATGGCATTTCGTGTATGTGATACATGATATATACGTGTATAGGATACTAATACTAATACTTATTTAATATATATATATATATATATATATATATATATACGTGTATAGGATACATATACTAATACTTATATATATATATATATATATTAATTCCCACCATTATAAATTAAGTATAAATAAATATACTGTTGGAGATAGTGCCCTCAAAGTCAATTATTGGATCTCAGGTACGTGATTGCAATGATTGAGGCAGGACCTATACCAATATGACAGTCTTGCTCGAAATGATAGTATGCTATCTGGTTTGTCTTTATCATTGTGTACATGCTTTAGTTCGCTATTGTATGTTGATAGAGCCCATATGATTCTTGCTTAACTGCCAGTAGTATGTTGGCGATCATATACGTGGGAGCTGGGGTCTATAAGCATATCTTTAAAATGTCCCTAGTCGTAGGAGTTTCGAGACAGGGCATCGATACTTCAGAGTAGACTAGTGTATACAGTCGAGACCCCGACGAGGGGCGATGGCCGGTCTCACAAGCCATTGGTGTTAGTTGGTTCACCTAAGATGTATACTGGTGCTCATTGGGTTATGAGTACACCGGATAGGACTCGCCGGGAACATGCTAGTTGGTATTATACATATCGTCAGGTAGCAGTTCCCTGGTGACATGTGTACAGGTTAGTTTGTCGACCTGAGATCGTCATTTGTCTCGTGTGAGTTCCCACTGTGCTTTGATTCCTACCCTACCACGCTCAAAGGAGACGTGCAAACAGGTATTTTTTGGGTACAGTCCCGAGCCACATGGAGGCAGTGAGCGGATCGTCGGCGATTCGTCTCTCCCGGTATTGGGGGTTGATGTCGCACAGTGCACGGGTGGCCATTACTAGAAATTCTCGGCCGAGATAGTGGAGAATTACTGATTTGGATCAGTAGTTTCTCAGGAGGTGATGGGCTTCATACCGACACGAATTATCGTGTTATTAGGGGTCTGACTTTATCCACCCCCTAGACTCGATATGCGATACTCTTTAGACGAACGGACCGGACTGTATGTATATTGTCACTGTTAGGCTCAGTAGGGTTTATGAAAGAGTTCTCTAGTCAGCTTCCCTTCCAATCATTACATGGGCAAACGTTACGTACAACTTGTACCTCTGACGTGCTAGTGGTTATACCCAGTGCCAGTGTGTTGATGAGTCATTAGAGTCCCCCACAGACAGTTTCCCAAGTTCGGGCGAAACGTTGTAGAGGCCGTATAGTTTCATGGCAAGGTTCGGAAAATGCACATGCGTTTACGCACGTGTCATATTTCGGGCAGATAATACTGGTAGGTTTTGGTTTAAGCCGGATCCCAGTATTATACTGTCTAGATATAATATCTTTATCTCAGCTGCATTTGTATTCGGTCGTAATACAAATGCGGGTATGTTTATACTGTTACGGGGTTATCCTGAAATTCGTTTCGGGATCGCTTTTGGAAGTTTCCAGTTTCCAGTTTTCTATCAGCCGTATTTAACATTCGGTTAAATATGGATTTATCTTTTCATCCATGGGTGAGTCATGAGGGTAAGTCATGAGTTTGGAAGCTTCTAGGATGGTGACTAGGATTAGTGACTCATTAGTGCATTTAATGATTCATTTAATGCAAGGGTGACTAGGTTAATGATTCATCCTTTGCTTTTAATGTGTTCATACTAGGTGTCATTAGTGAGTCATGTTTCTTTAAGTGTGTTATGATAAGTATCATATCTTTATGGTCACCACTCCTCTCCTACACTCACCCCCCTCCTCCTTATATATGGCCGGCCCCCTTTCTTGATGAGAGGATGGTTGCTTGAGAGGAGAAAGATGATAGTTTTAGTGTATGGAAATTCGATAGATACTCATTTCACATTTCCACCCGATCCAAAAGGCAACTTCATTAACCGTTCGTCCATAGATTTGGACATAACGAGACAAAGTGTTCTACTCATTCTCTACATCAATCTTGGTCATCTCTTTTAGCAAACTTGATGATCGAGTTGCCTCGGTTCAGAGGCGGGAGCCCGTTTAAAGATCCGTCGACGTGGTGCCACCTGGACGAGAAGACTGGAGATTCAGGAGATCGGAGCAGCCGCAACAAAGCGTGGGATGATGGTTTAAGACCGAAGGACTCGGATCGTTCTGTATAACATTTCTACCCACTTTGTAGTTTGTTAGTTTAGCTTTAATGGCAGATCCGGGTTATAGTACGCGATAGCGCCAGTTGTAAAAGTTTTTGTTCCGCATTTGATGTCTGTTAGACGGCCGGGACGCTACCGTGGACTTACAGTGGTATCAGAGCCTCACCATTAAGCTATACTAACTTGTGCTAACGCGTTTAAAATATCGATCGAACGGATTTTCGAAAACCGCAAAATTTCATGTTAAAGTTTCTGTCGTTTTTTAAAAGGGTCTAAAAATTATTTTGCATATACCAGAAAATTAAGCAGGCTTTTTTAAGGAACCAGAAGAAAAACGACCCACTGAGTCGACCAAACCGCCGCGGAAACGCGGTCAAAGCCTTGCTTTGACCGCGGAACCGCGGCCGTATTGGTGACTTAGTGGACCATGTTTCTTCTGTTGTTTTTACATGATAAATTGTGGTTTCTGGTACTGTTCTTTTGGGCCCAGATTTTGTTACTGTACAGCAGATGTACGTGGGGCCCACTTCGGGAAATTTTGTCGATCGAAATTTTAAACGTGTTAGTATACAGTACTTACTTTATATCTCCGACCGGGAATGTCATTTGAGCGGTAAACCGCGTCTAATTGCTATAGTTCTTTTAGACGGGTTTGCGAACGTGACATTCGCGTTGATGTTCTGTGTTATGCTGTGATGTTGCGGATATGTCATGGTGGATACAGTGTGCAATGGTAGTGCAGTTTGGATTTATTTGTACATTTGATATTGCGGGGCGAGCGTCCAACATGTGGACTGCCGTCACTGCCTGTTTGTATAATATTCTTTTGGGGACGACCGGGCTGAGGTCGATGTACCCGTTGTACATATTTTTATTTCTGTACTAGGTTTACCTCGCGACGGAGTGCACGGATAGCCGGGTTCTGGAGGGCAACGGGTCCGTATCTCATGGCTTTGAGAGGCAGAGGGGCCTCACTCTAGAATTGGCAGGCTATTCGCCGCACTCGTAGGGGCTACAAGTTGACCCAAGGTGGGGTGCTCAACTTACCGGATTCCGTGAATTGCCGGGTGGTCCATTCATTTTGCTGTAGGGGGCTGCCTCGCTTCAGGTTTTGGCGGGTAACTTGCCGCACCCGTAGGGGTCTAGGTTTTATTGCACAGGCTATCTACACGACCAGGGGAACGTCGGGTTTCAGTAGCGGCTCTGTGAAACTCGGGGATCCCAGATTATCTGTATTGTTCTGTGATGCTTATTACTTTTCTGTAATGTTGCATATTATCACGCCTGGAGCGATTGTTGTATATTGGTATATATACTATTAGATGTTGTATATATTTTACACCCGCGCTAGTCCAGTCCCCGCTCTGTCGTTAGTTAAGTAACCTAACGGGTGATGACGGGACCCTGTGGCGAATGCGGATGGCATATACGTACATTATATTTTCGTTCTTTTCTGGTGTGGTTGATTGATGGGACTGCATTGATTCTTATCAATACAAGGATAAAACAAACCTATATTTGATGTTGTTGGAACAAATTTTAAATGGTGTTATTACAAAGATGTTTACTTTTGTTTTGCATAGTGATATTCAGTTAGAATATCCTGCACCTCATTCGACGAGGCAAGGGCTGATATCCCTTCACCGGGAGAGACCCTTGGGCAGAAATTTGCGTCAGGGTAATAACTTCAATATAGTCGATTACAAGTTGCTTTGCATCGAGGTATTCAGTTGGAATATCCTGCACCTCATTCCACGAGGAAAGAGCCGAGATCCCTTCACCGGGAGTGACCTCTTTAGCAAAGGTTTTCGTCACTATATTTTTATAAAAAGCTATCATGTTCCTTCAACGAGATCAAGTTCATTACGTTAAAGGTTTTTCGCCAAAAACCAGTCGTAGCCCTCCGTCGTATCTTATGGATGGTCAGTAGTATTCAAGCTATGTTTGTTGACTAAAGTCAAGGCATAGTGTTTGGTAGTTGCTGGGTATTCATCTGTTGCATAGATAGATGCGTTGGTTTGGGACAGTCGTATTACCTTGTTGACTAAAGTCAAGGGTATGTATGGGTGGGTTCAAATCAACCTGGATAATGACGGATAGAACTTGACATGTGACTTATGATTTGTTGACTAAAATCAAGGTCATAAGAGCATGAGGCAAAAATCTCATCGGGAGTTTCAAATATAAAGGAAACTTGCCAGGCATGCGCATACCTTCTGGAGTCTGATAACTTGAGTGGCTTTCATCAAGTTATCATACGATGATAGTTGGATACCGATTCCCACTGATGAGTTGGTTTACTCTTCGGGTGATCCCGACTAATTCTTCTTTCAGGTTTAGAGGAGAATTTGAGATTACAGTGGGAGGTTTCCTGATTAGATAAAGTTATAACCATTCTGATTTAGGTTAGAGTGCACGCAGAATGTTTCTTTTCTCTTTCTCTCTTTGGTAGCGACCTTTGACCGATCCTAGACTATGACTCAGTGACCAAGTTGACCGAACCTTCTTAAAATACTGGCTTTTGGATTGTCTAAAGTTGCATAAGTCATTACCGATCCTTCTTTTACCCTTTGTATTTCTCAGAACACCCCGTATTACTACGGACATCCACTTCCATTGGATAGACCCATCGTATGGTTATATACGAACTCGAAGGTACTTTTTCGAGGATGGATTCAGGTTCAGGAGAAATAGAATTGGTTTATTCAATTGTCTTTTATTATCACCTTCTCTCAGATTGCGAGGGCTCCTTGGTTTAGGAGAGTACACCTATTACGCTTATTGGATAGTCTTATTCCAAACCATAGGCCGGTGCCGAAAGGTAGGTAATGAAGAAAACCAATTTGCCTAAGTAGGGTGTACAGAATGTAATAACTAAAGACAAAATAAAGGGATTAAAAAGAGGTCAAAGTAAATTGCGACTGTTATCATTCACGACCAAAACACGTACTTCATCGCCACTCCAATTTCACCTTTGCTTTTTCCCCAGTTCGGGAGAAATAGAATAAGGTATTATTCAGTTGTCTTTTATCATCACCTTCTCTCAAGTTGCGAGTACTCCTAAGATTAGGAGGGTACACCTATTATGCTTACTGGATAGTCTTCTTTCAAACCATAAGCTGGTGCCGAACGGTAGGGAAGGAAGAAAACCACTTAGCCTAACGATGGTGTACAGAAGGAAATGAATAAAGACAGATAAAGGGATTTAGAGAGTTGGCAAAGAAATATACGGTTAAAGTCATGAATTGGATTATGGAAGAGACATTACTAAGAATACCAGAATACCCCTACGAGACATTTTAATGTTTCAGTTTCACTGCGCATTGTTAAAGGAAAACTGATTTCCCGATTAGATACTTACTCCAGAGTATGTATTTACCAGGAATGATTCTCACATCTGTATGGTTTTACAGATAATGAGAGGGAGTAAGTTATTAGGAATTTGGTGATCATCCTCATTATATCGGAATTCGTTGTAATTGGTGATATTTGAGGAAATCGCCTGGGTACAGTTTTCAACCTACGATGCACAGGTTTTTGAGTTATTCAACTCAGCGGACTTATACAAAGTATTGTATGTTGTCCAGTGTCCGTCAGGACAAATGGGTAGGTCCTCATACTATATTCTGTTTACTTATGACTTCTCTAGTTTTTAGACAAGTGTTTCGTAGAAATACAATGTCTAAGTTTTGAGAAGTTGTGGGTATAAGAATAAAGTAGAGAACCAGGTGTCGCAAGTATCGGGATTCTTCAAAGAAATCGAAGATGTAGATTCTTATGATTGGTATTCAGTTGATAGTAATGGTTTGGAGAAACTTGTTTCTCTTTCAGGTTACTCATAATTGGATGGATTCCTAAGTTGAGTAATGCTGATTAACCTCTCTCCATTAAGTTGATATGCACTGGAGACAGCTGCATGGTTTGAATCTGGTTCCAGTTAAATTAGTGTCTCTATTTCTATATTGTATATAGAATGGTTCATATCTTAACGATGTTAAGATACGGAGAGTTGTCCAGCTTATACTTAAAACTAGACACTGGATAACTCAAGGCACGTTTCTGTAATTGCAGTTTGTGGGTTGACCCTGGCTTTGACGAGGGTTGATTTTCTACCATCTGGAAGATCAATAGTGATATTGTTCTTGACTCGCCACATTTTTAGTAAAATGGATTTTTTCAGAAAACAATGGTGGGAGTATGGTAGAACTGGAAGTGATTCCAGAACCGCAAACGATTACGGAAAATTTAATAGGACCTATTTATTCAATCAGATTTGACATTCCATTAGCTACTCCGCAGATATGGTGGGTAACCTCAGACACCCGAGAGGTACTTCGGTAGCTTCAAGGACGGTGACAGGGAGGTTCTTGTTTACCCAGACTTGACACTACTGTTGTTCCAGACTATGAGACCCGGCAGGAGGATAAGTATAGCGTCGTTCTAAACTAGATTTAGAAGTGAACGTATATATATTATTCTGCCAGAGGGTTGTCGTAGTCAGTGGGAGCAGCGGAAGTATAGTGGGCAAGTTGCTTATGTCTATTTATATACTTGAGCAGATATAGCGGAGATAAGATCATCTAATTTTGATGTGACAGTCATGGCTTTGACTTCATAAGAATAGGAGATGGATCTGTTAAGAAGGTAGTAGGGTGTGATGTCCTGGTATTTGGATGACATACACAGAGTAGGAAGTAAAATTCCTATACTACGATCGGTTATACCGTGGTCGTCACACAGTTGTTTCTCCACACAGTATATGGATATAATATCAGACATTCTGGTTTCTAGATTTATGGTTTTAGATCTAGATTTGGGTGGTTTCCCAATGTGGGTATTTTGACAGTATTCTAATAGTTTTTTAGAATAGATGACTCCTGGCATGGTGGTGTACCTGCAGGTGATGGAGTCACCCTCTCTAAAGGTGTCTTACAGACTAAAGGGGAGAGGGATGTGCATGATTGGAAGATCACTTGCTTAGGCAATTGAGTCAATCGTGAGAAGTCAAGTACCACACCAGTTGTTGTTTTTGCACTAGATGCAATAAGTTTATATTAATCCAATCCTGAAGAAACATAAGGAGGCAGTTTTAGAACATAAGTGGATGTTCTACGGATTTGATGACGGCAGCCTCCTTCGGGAGACGGTTATCATTCCAGGCTTCAAAGGTGACATGAATGACAGAGTGATTGTTAGAGTTATAGTTTTCCCTCTGACAAGGGACAGTATTATGGACAGGTGGTCCAAGAGGATACTGTGGGAGGCATGGCGCTGGATACTGATTAGGTTCAGTTATCAATAAAGTCTAAGAAGTTTGGATTTGGAGTTCATTTATGAGCTAGGTCCCATCCGATATCCAGACATATTCTAAGACAGGTATTACTCAATTCGGGAGATGGCATTCTCCGCGAACTTGAGATTAAGAGAGAAATAGAAAGAAACATCAGGGCGGATCCACTCACTGAGACTATTTCTAGAACACAAGAGTTTTACAAATGAGCTTTGTGAAACTGATTAGTAGAGAAGTTGGATGTTCGGTATCACACGGGCTGCGAGTATGCGACATCGCAATAATTAGCCTTAAGTGCAAGTGGGAGATTGTTGGAGATAGTGCCCTCAAAGTCAATTATTGGATCGTAGGTACGTGATTGCAATGATTGAGGCAGGACCTATACCAATATGACAGTCTTGCTCGAGATGATAGTATGCTATCTGGTTTGTCTTTATCATTGTGTACGTGCTTTAGTTCTCTATTGCATGTTGATAGAGCTCATAGGATTCTTGCTTGACTGCCAGCAGTATGATGGCGATCATATACGTGGGAGCTGGGGTCTATAAGCACATCCTTAAAGTGTCCCTAGTCGTGGGAGTTTTGAGACAGGGCATCGATACTCCAGAGTAGACTAGTGCATATAGTCGAGACCCCGACGAGGGTGGTGGCCGGTCTCACAAGCCACTGGTGTTAGTTGGTTCACCTAAGATGTATAAAGGTGCTCATTGGGTTATGAGTACACCGGACAGGACTCGCCGGGAACATGCTAGTTAGTATTATACATATCGTCAGATAGCAGTTCCCTGGTGACATGTGTACAGATTAGTTTGTCGACCTGAGATCGTCATTTGTCTCGTGTGAATTCCTACTGTGCTTTGATTCCTACCCTACCACGCTCAAAGGAGACGTGCAAACAGGTATTTTTTAGGTACAGTCCCGAGCCACATGGAGGCAGTGAGCGGATTGTCAGGGATTCGTCTCTCCCGGTATTGGGGGTTGATGTCGCACAGTGCACGGGTGGCCATTACTAGAAATTCTCGGCCGAGGTAGTGGAGAATTACTGATTTGGATCAGTAGTTTCTCACGAGGCGATGGGCTTCATACCGACACGAATTATCGCGTTATTAGGGGTCTGACTTTATCCACCCCCTAGACTCGATATACGATACTCTTTAGACGAACGGACCGGACTGTATGTATATTGTCACTGCTAGGCTCAGTAGGGTTTATGGATGAGTTCGCTCGTCAGCTTCCCTTCCAATCAATACATAGGCAAACGTTACGTACAGCTTGTACCTCTGACGTTCTAGTGGTTATACCCAGTGCTAGTGTGTTGATGAGTCATTAGAGTCCCCCACAGATAGTTTCCCAAGTTCGGGCGAAACGTTGTAGAGGCCGTATGGTTTTATGGCAAGGTTCGGAAAATGCACGTGCGTTTACGCACGTGTCATATTTTGGGCAGATAATACTGGTAGGCTTTGGTTTAAACCGAATCCCAGTATTATACCGTGTAGATATAATATCTTTGTCTCAGTTGCATTTGTATTCGGTTGTAATACAAATGCAGATATGTTTATACTATTACGGGGTTATCCTGAAATTCGTTTCGGGATCGCTTTTGGAAGCTGCCAGTTTCCAGTTTTCTATCAGCCGCATTTAACATTCGGTTAAATGCGGATTTATCTTTTCATCCATGGGTGAGTCATGAGGGTGAGTAATGAGTGTGGAAGCTTCTAGGATGGTGACTAGGATTAGTGACTCATTAGTGCATTTAATGATTCATTTAATGCAAGGGTGACTAGGTTAATGATTCATCCTTTACTTTTAATGTGTTCATACTAGGTGTTTTTAGTGAGTCATGTTTCTTTAAGTGTGTTATGATAAGTATCATATCTTTATGGTCACCACTCCTCTCCTACACTCACCCCCCTTCTCCTTATATATGGCCGGCCCCCTTTCTTGATGAGAGGATGGTTGCTTGAGAAGAAAAAGATGATAGCTTTAGTGTATGGAAATTTGATATATACTCATTTCACATTTCCACCCGATCCAAAAGGCAACTTCATTAACCGTTCGTCCATACCTTTGGACGTAACGAGACAAAGTGTTCTACTCATTGTCTACATCAATCTTGGTCATCTCTTTTAGCAAACTTGATGATCGAGTTGCCTCGGTTCAGAGGCGGGAGCCCGTTTAAAGACCCGTCGACGTGGTGTCACCTGGACGAGAAGACTGGAGATTCAGGAGATCGGAGCAGCCGCAACAAAGCGTGGGATGATGGTTGAAGACCGAAGGACTCGGATCGTTCGGTATAACATTTTTACCAACTTTGTAGTTTGTTAGTTTAGCTTTAATGGCAGATCCGGGTTATAGTACGCGATAGCGCCAGTTGTAAAAGTTTTTGTTCCGCATTTGGCGTCTGTTAGACGGCCGGGGCGCTACCGTGGACTTACATATACAAACAATTATATATATGTAAATGTATATATATCTTTATATATATATATTTATGTATATATATTATTATTATTTATTTAATATATTTAATTAAGTGGTGGGGCCCACCCTCTCTCTTATGTGTTGACCAACACATGAGAGAGAGTGGGAGTGAGGGTATGCGTCATGTTATACATGACATGGTTTGAAAAAGAATAAGACATAATTCTTTTTCACAAAATAAGCCATCACAAATGAAATACATATTCTTCTTCCTCATAACAAGAGCTTGAGCTCATTAGAAAAATGGGAAGTGTTGTCATGGTGAGGGAGTGCAAAAAGTAAAGAGTATCCATTGTTCGCATCGCCTTCCTCCATTCTTAGCAAGCCTCTGGAGGAAGTATTTCCAACCGGCGACGGAGTTGGAGCTCGGGCAGCCCGCTTTCAACGCGGATCATTTACGGCAAGGCAGTCGGCGTGCAGACGCGTTCGGGAGCTCACGGAGTTTAGACGGGGTCTTCCGGGATCAGCTGGACACGCTACAAAGGTTGTAGCATCTCTGAACTTGTAATGTTTTGAAAATCGTTTTGGTGAAGTTTCGGAAAATCGGTAAAATAAGGAGGTTTTCTGTAAAAAGTCAAAATACAAATATCTTTTTTTTAAAATTAAATATAAATATTCTAGCTATGTAATTGCTAGTATTTGGTGTTTATTGAGCCACATGTGAGATTTCAAAATTTCTGAATTTTTTTCCGAAATTAATTATTTTAATATTATTTTAAGCCGTCACTAATACATTTAATTAGGGAAAATTAAAAACTGGAATGAGTTTAAACAAATTTTGTGCATCTTAATACATTAAACAAAATTTTATCATGCAGTTTTTGAATTGAAATAGGGTTGTTAACTGGTGTTAGAAAATATCGAAAAAGGCTTTTTTTCGGTGAAATTAGTGCAAATGGAGTGTGGTACAACTTTTATCTTTTTCCGAACAAAACACACACTCTATTTTTCTCCCTCACAACATCTTGGTCGGCCTTGGCAGCCCCCCTCTCTCTTGAGTCTTCTAGTGGTTTCAAGAATTTTTTTTTTGGAAAATAAATAAAAGAAAATGAATAAAACTTGAAAAGACTTAAAGAAAGAAATTAATGAAAGAAGTTTCTACACAACTCTTCACTCTTTCTTTCTCTACCATTTCTTCATGTGGTGGCCGGCCCTCCTCCCCATGGCAGCCCTCCATTTTCCTCATTTGATTTTGTTGCAAAAATCCACCAAAATTCATTAAAAATCCAAATAAAAATCCACAAAATCCAAATTAATTCCTACCCTCTATTCTTTGCTCATCTTTACATGGATTTTGGAGATGGAAAGTATTCATTTTGGAGGCTTATTTTCATGTTTGGATTGCATGTTGTGGAGGTATAAATCTCATTCTTTTGATTTATTGTTATTTAATGTTTCATTCTAGCATAATTAGATTTAATAAATAAATTCTATCTACAAGTTTAAAAATTCAAGTTAGGGTTTGTAAAATCAAGTTATGGTTTTTACTAATTAAGTGAGCTTATTATAACTAATTTAACATTTTTAGAAATGGGAAAAATCATGCATGGTTGATATATTGTAATTTGTTCATTCAAATTGTCTAAATTAAGTAAATTTGTAAACTAGATTTATGTATATTATATTTATTGGTGAGATAAAATTTCAATTAATGTTTATAACACAAGAGTGTTGATTTAAAGAGGATATTAACTTGTTGGTGGAATGAAAAACTCAAGTTGGTTGCTAGTTTTTATTGATAATTGATAAATTGTGATAAAAAATTGCTATTTTTGCTAACTAGATTTTGGAAATTCTTAATTAAATAAAATTTAAAATATAATTTATGGTTTCATTATGTTATTATTATCATGAATTTTAGTTTAGTAAGTTAATTCATGCAAAATTATGTTTAGTTGTGATATGGTGAAATTTTGCTTAAAAGTATCGAAATATGTTAAGTTTGCAAACTAGAATTTTCAAACTAATATAAATTAGGGTGTTAAAAATATAGTGATGGTTTATATAGTCTAGTTATGCTAATTAATGAATATTATAACCATTGGTTTCTTTTAAACATCAAGTTTTGAAGTAAAACGGTAAATTGGCGTTTTCGGGTGTTACGGAATCGGACGATTTGATCGATTTTTAGGGTTTCGATGATTTAAATCATATTTTATATTATAAATAATGGGTTTTAAACTACAAGTTGTTTTTTGGTATTTTATCTCGATCAATCGGCATTGGTACGCCGATACCGAGCGATATTTGGTTCTTTTGCATGAGCGGGACATAGGTTTTAACCTATGCGCGTTTCGTGTGTCGTATTGGTTTTGTCCATGATTCAGTTGACGATATTATATGTGTTTGCGTATAGGTATCCCTCACGTAGACTTCAGACGAGGAAGAAGAGGAGGGCGACATCATTTTCAGTTGACAAGGACCAGGTGAGTAGATGTATATCTACGGGGGGAAATCGGATGGATGGCGTTTAGCACCCCCGCAAGCGTAGAATAGGAATATGTACTTATTGTCATTAGGACCCTAGTAGTGAGATTAGGTTGGACTAGATTGATTTAGAAATACCTTATCCGAGGATGAATATCTTGGAGGAGATTCGTAGGTTTCAGGTAGATACACACACACGCACACACTGAGACTTGACGTGGTGTATACGTGTATGTGTGTGTGTGTGTGTGTGTGTGTGTGTGTGTATAGGACTAGGTGTAGATATATATATATACACAATACGTATATGTGTTACTGGGATGTGATATGATATACGGGGATGAAACAGTATAACTGGGCTTGATGCCGTGATTCAAGGCTATACGGTCATGTTATGATGTTAGCGGATCATTAGGAAATGAGATAATGAATAGGTATACATAAATAATAAAGGATGGTAATGATATTGAAGTACAGGGGACTCTAAAATAGAACCCGGACCGTAACCTGTGCCTGAAATTCTGATATGATATATGTGTGACTTGATTACGACATCATATAGGTGTGACTTGATTACGATATGATCTAAGTGTGACTTAATCGCAATATGATACATATACATGATAATTCTGAGGATAAATTAACGATGTATATTTATACTGGCAATGATATATGATTGATGTATGCGATTACAGTATAGTACCTTGATCTTGACATGTGTTGATGATGATATATTACGAATGATGAGACACGTAGGTGATACTTGACCCGTACCCCGATATTGGGATGTCGTACGATGGATTTTACCGTACGAGGCATAAATATGATGATTGATCCGCACTCTTGATTCGAGAAAGCCATACTACGTACGTGACGCTATTGAGGCTGGATCGCCGACTATTAGAGATATGGATTCAGACCTTAGGTGGACTCTTGTTTCTTATTGACTAGTTTCTTAGGTTTAGTTCCTTAGGAGGTTAGATGGACACTAGTTTAGGCTCAAGTCATATAGCTGTAGTTATACTTATGTATCACAGATGAGTGGTTATTATACATCCGTCTTTACATTCATACCGTAATCATAATATTGCATGTTTATACATATGTTTCTATAATCAGTATAAAACTCTGCCTGTTAGGACACCAGCACCATTACCGATGATGCGCATATTCCACGCACACTTATTTGCCGGCTCACTCACATCATCATCGGTAATTGCTATGTCACGTACACTTTAGATCATATTATCTTTTATTGATACAATCAGCTAACAGCTAGATCGATATAATATTGTGATTACTCTCTGGTGTTAGTATAGACATAGTATTTATTAATTAGACATTTCATGCATTCGCATTTTCATGTTATCATGCAGTATTATGGGGCATATGCCGACACTTATCATATACTTACTCATGATTTTGGGATTTTGGATTTCTATGAGATTTCTGGATTTTTGGGGAAAACCGCAAGAATATATAAAAACTTCTCTCTCTCTCCTCCTCTCTTTTTAAAACATAAGATGCGGTTTTCTCGTGATGTATGTGTTGTCCACCATGAGATTTCATGTTTTCTGTTGGATTTCGAGACCCGATTCGAGGAGTGGATGAACCGTCTCGGTTATATGGTGGGCCCGGTATGGTACCCCGGGGCAAGAAGATCGAGTTGTAGACGATGGGCCTGGCAGGGGAAGGCTACCTACCGGTGATGTCTGGCGCGGCGGATATCCGGAGGATACCGACCGTTGTCGTAAGATTTGATGATATGGGCCGATCCGGACTGACGGAGACCGAGATATTGAGACTATGAGGTATTGAGACTTGAGATTTACATGTTTTGTGTCAATGCTTGACACGGATTTCCATGGATTTCATCGATGATATTTCAGATTCTATACAAATTTGCCATGATAAAAGTTAAAGATTTTATTTATACAGATATATCTAGATTTCAGGATTGATTGTTTTACATTCATAGTGCATGCATATTCATTCACATGACATATTATTACTTGAGGCACTGACACGAGCACGGAGTAGTTGCATTTACACGTAGTATTACCCTGCTATTACTAGATGATTGGGATATAGTAGTGTATTATTATGACCTAGGATAGCGTCGTGCATTCGATTTCTTTTCGCAGATATCTTCTACTCACGAGTTGGCGACTCACCCCCGTTGTGCCAAATTTTATTACTGGTTGATGTACAGGGTTCCTTGGCAGTTTGCTGGCACATCGTTTCATTCCGGGTGATTTGCACGGTAGGTTGGTTCATTTGTATCTGGACTGCCGTTGTATTTTTATTATTTCATTTGTATCTAGCAAGCTCCATCAACCAAACTTGTATTACTTGATAGTTTACTGGACCAGTTATTTGTTTCGACCTTAGAGTCGCGCTTGTATTATTATGGTATCTGGTGGTTTTGTTTTCTTTTAAGCTTTGAGCCTCGCTGTTTGGCGTTGTATACTATTGTGCATTGGTGTGGTTGTTTCCGCTTATTAGCGTAGAGCTAGCTCCCGTTTGGGGATGCTTTTTATTGTTTGTATATATATTATTCTTGTTTGTACCCGTTTGGGGCCAGTTTTTACAAAGGAGACTCTGCCGAAATTTTTGAAATAAATTGGATGTTGCTTTTAAACTTGTTTTCTACATGTTTTCCTTTACTTCTTCTTCTTTTATGGTTTAAATTTCTGGGTTTCGGCTTACTTAGGTTACGTTGCGCCTCTAGACGCTTCGTAATCCAGGTGCCGGTCACGTTCCGTACTTTCGGGTCGTGACAATATTGGTATCAGAGCGCTAGGTTTAACCTTGTATATGTCTAGGGGTGACCCTTGGTTGATAGAGTAGGTGACTTAGATAGAGTGACGTACCGTGGGTATGATCCGTGGCATACTTACGATACGCTACTCTTCTTAAGTAGCCTTAGGATGCACATTTGTTTGCACCGCATTTCATTCGTTCCTTTGATCTATCTTCGTCGATATCGGAGGGTGGTTTCTGTTACCACGGGCGCACGGGCAGAGGGAGCTGCGGCTCGAATGCGATAACCATTAGGGTATTGGTTATTCTTGAGGATTGAAGCATTGTTTAGTATGCTGAAGAAGGGTATTCACATGCCGTCCAGACGAAGTTAAAAGATTCGAACGATTGTCAGAAACCCATTTTCCCAAGTTTAAGGTATTCGGAAGAACATGCAGGTATTTCTATGGACCCTCTAGAAGAATGAAACCCTAACTCGACATAATGACCATGAGAACGCCCTTGAACCTTAGGGTTTACGGCAGTTCCGCGGTGCCATTAGTGAGGCTTGGGTTTGCCCTTCTACGGCTGGACCATCGATGCTGGGGTATGTACCGGATATTTTTAAACTGTACTTGAGTGTTGAGCTCTCGGGGAATTATGGGATTTTGATGAATCGATCGAAGAGTTTAATGTAGTCCGGATATCAGGTGAAGGGATCGATTACGTGGGAGACTCTCGATATGAGCATAGCTGGTTGCAGCACAGTCAGCACAGCGATAAGGAAATGAGTCCAATCAGTCGACGTTAGAAAATGCGCACATTGATGATAGTGTTTACAATTGTGATTTGGTGATTTGAATTTCATACTTCCGTTGTTTGGATTTTGGTATTTTGAAGATTTTGTGATACGATTGGTATTTCCTATGTGTACTTTTATTACACTTTATTCATGTTTCATATATCGGTTGTATTGATGTTGTTTTGTACATACCCAGTGCACTTGATTTGGTTTTTATACATTATGAGATTTGGATTTGATTTCTTGCATATGGTTACACATGATTTTGACATATGCTTCGACCTAGTTTTCATGCATTTTCGTACTGTGATTTCGATTTTGATATTCGGTGTACGTTTTCGTGCACCATGTGCACCTGATTGAGATTCTTGCGCAAACTTGGCGCACTTGATGCGATTTTGGGCACACCAGATGCACTAAATCGAGGTTTTGTGCAGATTAGATGCACCTGATATTGAGTCGTGCACGCCCGTTGCACTTGACAGATGTTTTTGGTGCACACCTGTTGCAGTTAGTTTCGTTTTTGTGTGTATTTGTGGCATCTGTATTTGGTTTCGATTTCAGTGCGCACCGGACGCACATGATATTTTTATGATGTGATTGGGATTGATTTCAGCTTGAGCAATATGTTTTTATAATCATTACTATTTGATTTAGTAACCAGGCAGGACGTGTATGTTAAATAAAAGATATATATATATATATATATATATATAGCTATTTTTTTTAAACTAAACGTCCGCTACTTATGCCGTGACACGTGCATCGCATGGCGATTTTCAAGAGGGGTTTTTGTATGGTTCTTTATTAGGATGTTTAGACGATTTTACTACGATGCGCACTATATATTGTAGGGTTCCTAGGCACACTCAAGAGGTTCCACAAGGCATCAACCATGCCAAATTCAAAATTTTCCGGTGCCGAGAAACCCTAAACTAGACCGATTACTAGAGGCAAAGGCAAAACAAGCAAATAAACAACTTTATTGCTAAGTGAATGGAAATACAACCTTTGTAGATCCGGTCCTCCACCTCCATAGCTCCGTGATGACGTCCCTCCGCTGCGATCATCGGATCCCGGACTCTAGCGATGGTTTCGTCGGAGAAATGATCGGGCTAGGTCGTCGACTTCGATGCCGAAGATGATCTACATCGAGGCAACTCAAGATCAAGCTCCAACTTCACCAAGTCATGAAACTTGTGAAGAAAACACCCTATACTACATGGCAAGTGGTAGAGGATGAAGAAATAGGAAGTGGGTTCACTTTAGAATTGGATTTCTCAATCTTTTTCTCAAGGCACCATTGAAGCTAGAATTGTTTCTTCTTCTTGAAGAAGAAGAAGAAGAAAGAATATGATAAGAATAATGGAAAAAGAAAATAAAGCGATCCTTATCATTTTAGCAACCATGGTTTAGTGTAGAGAATAAACTATAGTTTAGTTGAATGGTTAGGTTAAGGGATAAAGACAAAATGGTAGACTTTCAAAGATGCTTTGAAGCTTCAAGAAGCTTCAAGCAAAGAAAGAAAAGAAAACCACCATTTTATCCTTTCCAAAAATGAATGAATAAATAAATAAATAAATAAAACAAACCCTAACCATTAACTAAACTGTTAGTGTATATGCCCTAGAGGCCATTACTGTATCATACTAGTTTGTATATTACTTAATGGAAGCTTGGGATATTCACCTTGTATAAACAATCTTGCTCAATATAGTAGTATGCTACTTGGTTTGTTTCTACTTCAATGTGTACATGTGTTTATTTTGCGATATCATCTATACACATTAGTGGAGCCCTTAGGATCTTTGCTTGATTACCAGCGTTGTGATGGCAGTCACACTAGTGGGGGCTGGGTAATCTATAAGCACATCCTTATACAGGTCCCTAGTCGCAGGACTATCGAGACAGGGCATCGATACTCCGGAGTAGACTAGCGTATGCGCTTCTCATCCCAGTGTGGGAGATGGTCTGTCCCACAGCCATCAGTACGTCGTACTGGAGATAGTATACGGGTGCTCGTTGGGTTACGAGTACACTGGACAGGACTCGTCGGGAACTGAAAGGTTGGTATTATACCTATCGTCAGTTATCAGTTCCCAGGTGACATGAGTACAGCTTAGTCCGCTGACTTGACCCTGGCACTTCGCCTCGAGTGTGTTCCCACTGTACTTTGACTACTACCCTACCACGGCTCAAAGGAGTCGTGCAAACAGGTAGTGGTTGGGTGCAGTCCCGAAGCACTTGGAGGCAGTGCCGGTTAGACAGGATTCGTCTCTCCCGGTATTGGGGGTTGACATCGCGCTGTGTCTAGGAGAGCCATTACACGAGTAGTCCCTGGCCAGGGCAAGCGAGATATACTGGTAGGCTTCCAGTGTTATCTCAGGGTGTTTTGGGCTTCACTCCGACACGACTTGTACCGCTATTGGGGGACTGACGTTTTACCGCCCCTAGGCCCGACATGCGATGTATCAGACGAACAGACCGGACTGTACGGAGACTGTCACATTCAGACTCAGTAGGAGTACAGATGGGGTTCACCTCGTCAGCCTTCTTGTCGGCATCTACCTGGGGACCGTTACGCACAGCTAGTGCCGCTTGCGGTCTGTGGTTAAACCCACTGCCAGCATAGTGTCGAGTCTTTAGAGTCCCACACGGAGGGTATTCGCCTCTGGGCAAAACAGAGTAGAGGTCGCATGGTTTTGCGGCAGGGTTCATTCTCATCCGCGCACTTGTGCACGTTTGGAGTCCGGACGGATTATACTGGCGGGCTCTGGTTTGAGCCAGATACTGGTATATGTTTTGGGGTTGCTTTTATATCTTGGTATTCTTGTTCCTCGGAACGAGAATGCAGGTGTGTATGCACAGTTGCTTGAGGTGGAGGATGAGGTATTTCATTAGGGTTTCGGAACGGGTGCGTATGCACAATTGACAGTCGTCATTTTCCAAACCCTAATAGATTTATGAAATATCAATTAATAATAGTAATTAAATGAAATATTGTTATGGTTGATTTTGTTGACTTGTTGACCATGGTTGACTTGTTGACCATGGTTGAATGTTGACCACCATCATGCTTTGCAAGGATTCTCCTTGATTCTTGCTTACACTCATTTATTGAAAGTATGATAGTGGTCATTCCAAAACAACCATCAACTATTCTCATTGCAATTATTATTATTAATTAGATAATTCCTTTTCTTTTAGTTATGGTTGCAAAAGAAAAGAGCTCATTCTATCATAATCATTCTCTCTCCTCCTTTCATCTTCTTCTTCCTCAAGCTCAAGGTGATTCCTTCTCATGTGTTGAGAATCCCTCACCTTGAAAAAGAAAGCACACTATAGATACTCTCTACTCTCTCTAGGGTTCAAGGTTTAGCAAGCCGGAGATCCTAGTTCACTCAAAGTTCGAGGAAGAGCCCGAAGGTTGAACCCTCAGGTGGATCCATCTTCGACGGAAGAAGGCGACGAGGAAAGAACCATCAACCTCTACAAAGTTTGAAGAAGAAGGAGTTCAAGTTTAGGTATAACCATCTTTCCGAGTAGCTAACTCTCTTTAGCAAGTTTGCTAGTTTTAGTTTAGGAAAAGATCCCGACTTTGTTTAGTCCATGTTGCCCCATGCGCCAAAATTTGATTTTTATACCGTATCCGCCTCCCCGTAAGAACCGGGGGTCGCAACGTGGACTTACATAAACATGGTTTAAACCAAACATACACCCAAGATTGCATGTATCATCAAACATGATACAAACTAGTGCACAAAACTATATCATATATACAATGTGCACATCAAGTGAGAAAATCCATCTTTAAGTGAACAAATACTAGTAAATGTAAAGTAATATATCAAATATATAATTATACATTAAATCATTAAATCAACACTTGATTTAACGATCCGGTCATATCGCATATGACCGACTAATATCCAATGTATCGACTTTTCGAATCAATCCTTGATTCGATAACTAGGTTATATCGCATACAACCAATTGATACATTCATCACGAGAATAGAATACGGTATCACATATACGAATTATTCTCGGTCCCGCACATATCTCATATGCGCTCCTATTTCGTTTTGCTTGAGCCAGGAAACCTCTGTGTAGGACTCTAAAGACTCGTCAATACGCCGGCAGCAGGTGATGATCATATCAAACACCCACAAGCCGCAAGCGGTCTGCTAAACGTAACGGCCACCCGGGTATTGAGCGATCAGAAGATCGATGAGCAAGCCCGCTCACACTCCTGTGAATCCAACCAGCAACACTTACCGTACAGTCCGGTCTGTTCGTCTGATATATCGCATATCTCACCTAGGGGTGGTAAACGTCAGACCCCAGTAGCTCGATAAGTCGTGTCGATATGAGGTCTATAACAGTTCGAGAAACTACTGGTAACACTTACCAGTAAATCTCAGCAACCCTGGCCAGGGATTTCCGGTTATAGCCAATCGAACACAGCGCAACATCAACTCCCTATACCGGGAGAGACGAATCCCCTCCTATCGCTCATTGCCTCCATGTGATTCGGGACTGTACCCAAAAACCGCTGTTTTGCACGCCCTCTTGGACGTGGTAAGGTGGAAATCAAAGCACAGTGGGAATCACACAAGAATCTATGACGATCTCGGGTCAACAGACTACTCTGTACCAGTGTCACCAGAGAACTGCCATCTGACGTAAGGTATAATACCATCTGGGAGTTCTCGGCGAGTCCGTCCAGTGTACCCAGTCTCCACTGAGCACCCGTATATCATCTCTGATGTCAAAAACCAATGGATATGGGATCATCCATCGCCCATCTATATGGGTCGAGAAGGTATACGCTAGTCTACTCTGGTATATCGATGCCCCGTCTCGATACACCCACGACTAGGGACCTTGAAGGATGTACTTATGGACTACCATGTCCCCACTAGTATGATCCGCATCATAGTCCAGGTAGTCAAGTACACATCCTAAGGGCTTTACCAACATGTAACAGAGAGACAATCAGTGTACACGTTAAGGTAAAGAGTAACCAGATAGCATACTATCATATCGAGCAAGAAAGTCATCCCTATATATGTCCAAGCATCCACTACAATATATATCCTATGTATAGTAATAGCCTCTAGGGCATACATATAACTAACAATCTCCCACTTGCATTAGGGCCATCTGATAGCAGTGGTTGTAGTATCTCATACTCAACCATCCCATAAAAGTGTCTCTCTGGGAAAAGGCCTTTGTGAGTGGATCCGCCGTGTTGTCCTCTAAGTCCACTCTCCTAACCTCGATCCCCTGGAGATCAACCATCTCCACGATCAGGTGATACTGCCTAAGAATATGTCTGGATCACTGATGGGATGGGCGTTCCTCGGCATAAGCCACAACTCCATTGTCACGTAATGGGAGGAACGGAATTCATCTCATGAACTAATATACACCCAGACTTCCTCTTTGGTAGCATCTTTGGTAACGATGTATCTTGCCTTTAATCGTCTAGTATGCCACGGTATCTTGCTTGGAACTCTTCCAACATACCGTCCCTTTACTGAGGGTGAAGACAATGCCTGTGACCTACTTTCAGTCATCCTTATCACCCTAGAACCTTTCCAGCGATTCTCTCCAGGATTTATTGATACCTTCTCACTACAACTAGTGAATATCCTAACATCCAATTAGATCTATCTCATAGATCCAAAACCCAGGATTTAGTAGGTATCACTTTGATCCTATATGGAGAATCCTTGTGATAAACGGAGATTGACCGAGCGTAGCATAGGAAACTCCTTCCCTATCAAGAGTATGTCATCCACGTACTCTACGCGGATCGCCACCACACTCCTTACTACCTTTGTATATACAAGGTTCATCCACCATTTTGATGAAGTCAAACTATTTGACTACTACATCAAAATAGATGTTACAACTCCGCGATACCTGCTTTATCCTATAAAGCATCTTGTACACGTTTCCGCTGCTCCCACTGTTTACAAAGCCCTCTGACTGTGTACTTATAGACTCTCTCTTCTAAAATATCATTTAGAAGAGCAGTCATGACACCCAACCGCCAGATATCGTAGTCATGGTATGTAGCCGTGGCAAGTAGGATCCGGATGGACTTAAGCATAGGCACTGGAAAAGGTTTCATCATTTTCCACGCCTGGTCGATGATGAAAACCTTTAACAAGTTTCGCTTTGAAAGTCTCAACTTTTCCAACCCTTCAGATAAAGCAACTAAAGTTCATACTTTGTTGGTGTATAAGGATTACATCTCAGATCGCTAAGCATCCAGCCATTCTTACAGAGTCCCACTCCTGATGGCCAGCTCGAAACTAGTTGGATCATCATCTCATGAAGCAATCCTCGCTCCCACTGTCATAGAGAAACCGAAGTATCTCTCAGGTGGGTGAGGAACCCTACTAGATCGGCGGAGAGGCTGAGGTTCGTCGTTGACTATTGAATCCTTTGGTTCTATCAAATCATCAGCTGTAGTTTGTATAGCTGGAACCATTCCAGTTCTACATTACTGATCTTGCCTCGAGCTTGTCCAGATTTTGCTTTTAGACATAGGCCGGACAACCCCAAATCTTAACTTACTTAAGATATGGGCTCTTTCCTTTCCATATCACATATGAAATGGTAGGCATCTGATTTGATTGAAGCCCTATTCAATAGGCATGCAACTTCTCAAGTGCATAACTCCCAAAAAAGAAATAGGAAACTCAGTAGTACTCATCATAGAGCACACCATATCATATAGGGTGCTATTGCTCCGCCCCGATATACCATCGTGCTATGGTGTATTCGGAGGAGTAATGCTGAGAGAGAATCTCATTCTCCTTTAGAATAGTCCAGGATTTCTGTCACGCCCCGCTTCCCAAAAGAAGGAGAAGGAAGACGTGGCAAGGTCCGCAACCTAACTGTATTGAAGGTGGTCTATTCAATACAGTTACGTTAAGCGTATAAATAATTAATATGCAGGATGTGTACCAAAACAAAAATAATAAAAGCGAAAGGCATTTTATTTCCATTAACCAAACTTTATTACATCCCAAAGGAAATAGTAAAATAAACTAAGTAGTTTATTTACATCAAAGGAGAAACAAAAAGCCCTAAACATGTAGGCAACAATAAAAATTAAAACTATCTAATCTTCCATTGTCCTGTCTTCATAAGTTGGCTTCACACCTTGATCTTCGCTGTAATGCTCATTCTTATCTGACGGACATTCCAAGGATAGAGAAAGAAAAGGAAGGTCCGTCAGCGAGTTATACTCGGGTAGGATTGCCTCATAAGATAGTAAAGGTATAGGAACGAACATGTGTGTATAATGAATATGATGTACATGTGTAAAAAGGTATGAGGTTATGTACAAATTGGATATGTGAATATGAGTAGGTTATATATGTTGTAAGTTATGTGTAGATGAAGGTAATAGTATGTATTAGTTTGTTAAACAAGGGTCCGGATACTCGAGATTATTCCGTTGTGGCCACGGAACAACAACTGGGGAAGTGAAATGTACCGTTTCACTTCCCGGGATCATGATCGAGTAGTAGGGGAATCCGAGCTCCGAATTATCCTTGCCTAATCAAACCACCCATCCCCGTGGTTTAGTATAAAGGTTCGGACGGATTAGAGTTAGTGCGTATACTTTTAGGCATGGAATTTCCATATTGTATAGTCGTCCATATATTGGACTGGTCACCCGGAATATCGGGATCTTCATATTTATATAGTCGCCCATATATTGGAATGGTCACCCGGAATATCGGGATCTTCATATTTATATAGTCGCCCATATATTGGACTGGTCACCCGGAATATCGGGATCTTCATATTTATATAGTCGCCCATATATTAGACTGGTCACCCGGAATATCGGGATCTTCATAAAGTATTCCATACCTAGGTCCGCGCATTCTAACCCTATCCGTATCATATTTTGTATATGTCATGTTGTCATAAACTGAAATTTTAGAAAGGGTATGTCAGAGGTGAAATGACAATTCATGGGTTACATCAGATTCCAGGTATTATGGGTGTGCAATATAATTTTATGTACAGATGAAATTTAAACACCTTTTTAAAAATATGGGTTAACATTATCATGATTAAGGGTACAAGGAAAAAGGGTATGCGCAAATATTATAACACCATTTTAAATGGGGGTTGAGAATTAGAACTTGGAACTAGATCATTGAGATAGAAGAAGGTGACAGGAAAAGGAGAGAGAGGCGGATCCTACCTTTTGTTTGAATTGGAAAGCCGAAGAGCTGGAAACGTAGTCTCGTACTAAATCCTCAATAACTTCGCATCTTGATTTTTCCTCTATGATTGGATGGAGCCGTAGCGTCGGCGTCGTCGATACGAAGGCACCGGTATTTTTTTTCAGAATTTTTGGAGTTCTGAGTTGTGAGAAAATGAGGTTTGAAGATGCCTATTTATAGGGTTCAAAAATAACATGAAAAATCCAAAAAAAACTAAAAATCCGCGTCAGAAAATCACGTCAGCAATGATTTCGCAATCATTGCTGCCGCCGCCGCCTTTTTCCTACCCGTTGGATCACCATCCAACGGCTCAGATCACGCCGCCGCCACGCCACGTGTCGCGAGCTCATTCGCTCGTGGCCGTGGGTGCGGATCAGGCGCCGCCGCAGAGCTCTGGGCCGTTGGATCTCATGATCCAACGGTCCAGGTTAAAAGGATTAAAAATATAAAAATAAAAATTAATAAAATAAATAAAATAGCAGATTATTTAAAATATTGATTTGGCTTTGAAAAATTTGTTAAAAATAGTTAAAAATACGGGAAAATTATGGAAAAATTCCAGAAAATATATTTTATTATTATATTTAATATAAAAATAGTTTTGGGCTAAAAACAATTATTATATTTATTTCTAAATTGTTAACTAGTTATAATAACTATATAATATCTAGTTAATCTTTAAAAT
This sequence comes from Agapanthus africanus, assembly GCA_030015575.1. NCBI lineage: Eukaryota > Viridiplantae > Streptophyta > Magnoliopsida > Asparagales > Amaryllidaceae > Agapanthus > Agapanthus africanus. The sequence continues at coordinate 143,090,067 of CM057349.1, forward strand.
ATTTTTAAATTACGAATTAATTATTTTAATTGATAATAAAAATATGTAGATTGTTTTAAGGTATTATAAAATCTTTCTAAAACATTTTAAGCTTATAAAAATGATAAATAAATTTTAGAAATTTCCTTTAATCACACTCACTGCTTTAAAAATTATTAACACTGCATTAAAAATTATTATTATATAAAAGAAACACGTAAATAATTATTTGATGGTAGAAATACATAAAAAAAATATATTTTATTAGGTATTAGAAAACATGGTCGTTACAATCTACCCTCCTTAAAATAATTTCGTCCTCGAAATTTCATAAGGTAGGTCAAAGGAAGAAAGAAATCACTTGATGCATGGAAAGTCTTGAAGGGTTAGGTATAAGGAATTGGAAATTATAAAATTGGTAGTTGCTTCCGGATGGTAAAGTTTGGAAGTTGAAGGAAGGATATGAATTGATGGAAAAATTTGCCATGACCAGAAGAAAATGTCATGGTCAAGGTACAGAATGTCAAGGAAGGAACAAGAGACATAGGGAAAACTATGATATCGGTATAGATGGATAAGATTCACAAATATAATAAACCAGTTAATGGTTTTATTTTAGTACACAAGAGGACCTGCATGGGCCACCACAAAAACCTGTCACGCCCCGCTTCCCAAAAGAAGGAGAAGGAAGACGTGGTAAGGTCCGCAACCTAACTGTATTGAAGGTGGTCTATTCAATACAGTTACGTTAAGCGTATAAATAATTAATATGCAGAATGTGTACCAAAACAAAAATAATAAAAGCGAAAGGCATTTTATTTCCATTAACCAAATTTTATTACATCCCAAAGGAAATAGTAAAATAAACTAAGTAGTTTATTTACATCAAAGGAGAAACAAAAAGCCCTAAACATGTAGGCAACAATTAAAATTAAAACTATCTAATCTTCCATTGTCCTGTCTTCATAAGTTGGCTTCACACCTTGATCTTCGCTGTAATGCTCATTCTTATCTTACGGACATTCCAAGGATAGAGAAAGAAAAGGAAGGTCCGTCAGCGAGTTATACTCGGGTAGGATTGCCTCATAAGATAGTAAAGGTATAGGAACGAACATGGGTGTATAATGAATATGATGTACATGTGTAAAAAGGTATGAGGTTATGTACAAATTGGATATGTGAATATAAGTAGGTTATATATGTTGTAAGTTATGTGTAGATGAAGGTAATAGTATGTATTAGTTTGTTAAACAAGGGTCCGGATACTCGAGATTATTCCGTTGTGGCCACGGAACAACAACTGGGGAAGTGAAATGTACCGTTTCACTTCCCGGGATCATGATCGAGTAGTAGGGGAATCCGAGCTCCGAATTATCCTTGCCTAATCAAACTACCCATCCCCGTGGTTTAGTATAAAGGTTCGGACGGATTAGAGTTAGTGCGTATATTTCTAGGCATGGAATTTCCATATTGTATAGTCGCCCATATATTGGACTGGTCACCCGGAATGTCGGGATCTTCATATTTATATAGTCGCCCATATATTGGACTGGTCATCCGGAATATCGGGATCTTCATATTTATATAGTCGCCCATATATTGGACTGGTCACCCGGAATATCGGGATCTTCATATTTATATAGTCGCCCATATATTGGACTGGTCACCCGGAATATCGGGATCTTCATAAAGTATTCCATACCTAGGTCCGCGCATTCTAATCCTAACCGTATCATGTTTTGCATATGTCATGTTGTCATAAACTGAAATTTTAGAAAGGGTATGTCAGAGGTGAAATGACAATTCATGGGTTACATCAGATTCCAGGTATTATGGGTGTGCAATATAATTTTATGTACAGATGAAATTTAAACACCTTTTTAAAAATATGGGTTAACATTATCATGATTAAGGGTACAAGGAAAAAGGGTATGCGCAAATATTATAACACCATTTTAAATGGGGGTTGAGAATTAGAACTTGGAACTAGATCATTGAGATAGAAGAAGGTGACAGGAAAAGGAGAGAGAGGCGGATCCTACCTTTTGTTTGAATTGGAAAGCCGAAGAGCTGGAAACGTAGTCTCGTACTAAATCCTCAATAACTTCGCGTCCCGATTTTTCCTCTATGATTGGATGGAGCCGTAGCGTCGGCGTCGTCGATACGAAAGCACCGGTATTTTTTTCAGAATTTTTGGAGTTCTGAGTTGTGAGAAAATGAGCTTTGAAGGTGCCTATTTATAGGGTTCAAAAATAACAAGAAAAATCCAAAAAAACTAAAAATCCGCGCCAGAAAATCACGTCAGCAATGATTTCGCAATCATTGCTGCCGCCGCCGCCTTTTTCCTGCCCGTTGGATCACCATCCAACGGCTCAGATCACGCCGCCGCCACGCCACGTGTCGCGAGCTCATTCGCTCGTGGCCGTGGGTGCGGATCAGGCGCCGCCGCAGAGCTCTGGGCCGTTGGATCTCATGATCCAACGGTCCAGGTTAAAAGGATTAAAAATATAAAACTAAAAATTAATAAAATAAATAAAATAGCAGATTATTTAAAATATTGATTTGGCTTTGAAAAATTTGTTAAAAATAGTTAAAAATACGGGAAAATTATGGAAAAATTCCAGAAAATATATTTTATTATTATCTTTAATATAAAAATAGTTTTGGGCTAAAAACAATTATTATATTTATTTCTAAATTGTTAACTAGTTATAATAACTATATAATATCTAGTTAATCTTTAAAATATTTTTAAATTACGAATTAATTATTTTAATTGATAATAAAAATATGTAGATTGTTTTAAGGTATTATAAAATCTTTCTAAAACATTTTAAGCTTATAAAAATGATAAATAAATTTTAGAAAGTTCCTTTAATCACACTCACTGCTTTAAAAATTATTAACACTGCATTAAAAATTATTATTATATAAAAAAAACACGTAAATAATTATTTGATGGTAGAAATATATAAAAAAATATATTTTATTAGGTATTAGAAAATATGGTCGTTACAATTTCCGTGCTAAAGTATTCTCCTCCCTGATCACATCAAAGGATATAATACTTATACGCTTATTTTGGTTCTCTACTTTTAACTTATATTCTGTGAATATCTCAAAAGTTTCAGACTTGTGTTTCAACAGGAACATATGTCTGAATCTTGAGAGATTATCAGAGAATGTAATGAAGTACAAAGAACTGGTCCTGGCATGTGTAGACAGGGGACCTTACATACATCATCATGTATCAGTCCCAAGAGTTTACTAACTCTTTCTCTATTTCCAATAAACAGAGCTGAGGTCATCTTGTCTTTGTGACATGACTGGCAAGTTTCACAAGATATAAATTCAAACTGATTTAAATATGCATCTATATGTAACTTCAGCTAGTCGGGTCGCATTGATATGACCTAGTCTACAATACCTCAAGAAGAATTCATTCATTTCTGAACTCTTCCTCTTGTGTGTGTTCTGTATACTAAGAACTGCAGTTTGATTTAGAACATCAATGCTTTTAGATAAAGTGCCTGGACCGATCAACTTTTGATATAGGAAATATTCAAAACATTATCCAACAATACAAAATTATATCCTTCTTTACTAATAAAGAGACTGATATGATTTTGTATATCAGGTTCGGTATCTAATAACATTCGTTCAGAATCAATGTATTTGGAGTACAGGATGACAGTGACCAATAGACTTGGCTGCAACACTTGCACCGTTTTCTGTCTCATGTAACTTATCACTCGTTCTCAGTTCTCTACCTTTCTGTAGCCCTATATAACAGATTACATATCTGGGATCCTGATCCGGTATCAAATACCCAGGACGTAGAGGATACAGAGAAACAGTTCTTCGTAATGAATACACCCGAAGGAGATGCATCATATGCACTTTCTTCGTTTGGGCGGTACGGCAATCCTGGTATTCCCCAATTTCCTGCTCTGTCTTATAACAATTATAAGTTGGAGCAGGACCAACGTTCCCCAAGCACAGTATAACAAGCGGGTTCGGTCAATACATCCGTATTATTATCTTGATTAAGACGTGACATGGTCGCTACCAGGAGAGAGAGAGAAGAAAACACTCTGCGTGCGCTCTTACAAGATCCGATTGGTTATTATTTTATCTAATCAGGATGGCTCCCACTATTTTTATCAAATTTTCCTTCAAACCCTAAAAGGAAAGACTAGCCGGGATTAATTACACGCTACAAGTTCGCCAATCTTTCAGCCAGGCCAGTGTCGGTACTTTGAGGGAGGTTCCCCGTGCTTTCGCACGGACCTAATTACAGTAAACCTCATTTTCCCAGAGGCGTAACCCCGTTGACACCTTTCTAGACACCTACTTGATCGGCTAATTGTAATGTGTAAAACTCTCCCAGGAGTAACTATTACTCGTAGTGGGTATCGAGATCTAACTATCTCATAGAAGGTATGCAATCTCATTGCAAATTTCAACACTTGAAATTCCCGATAATATTTTGCCCCTAGCGTTCTATGACCTTGACGAATGCTAAACAACCCATAGTCCACTAGTCAAGTTCAACCCGTACATTTCTTGATTGAATTAAACCCACCCGCACGACCCTTGACGAATGCCAAACAACGCCGTACGAATACCCTAATCCAATCCGCATCATATGCATAAGCAGATAAGTACTAGTTAGCTACCGCACACTACGCCTTGACGAATGCCAAACTACCGTAGCACGAATACTAAGTAGTACTTATCTGAAATGACGGAGGGCTACGACAGGTTTTTCTGAAAACCTATTGCGTAATGAACTTGATATCGTTGTAGGATTGAATGAATTTTGAAATGGAGTGTTTTTGAGGCTTTTCTAGTTTTGCTAAAGGGGTCACTCCCGGTGAAGGGATCGTCGGCCCTTTCCTCATCGAATAAGGTGCAGGATATATCATATATACCGCTTTGCAAAGCAAAAACTATAGAAGCAATCAAAAGACAAACCGAGGGTTGTAGCATCTGCCAGTTATTGCTAAATGAGTCACTCCCGGTGAAGGGATCTCGGTCCTTTCCTTATCGAATAAGGTGCAGGATGTTCTACAAGGAACACCGCGATGCAAAGCAAGAACTGTAGCTACCTGTTTTTGAAAATTCGATTCCACAACATCTTAGGTTTCTTTTCTTTCATTAATCACATTAATGAAGTCCCATCATTTAAGTCCACCTAAACATCACAGATAAATACGACGTACACTTATGCCATCCGTGTTCGCCTCGATGTCCCCTCGTGCACCGTTAGGTTAGGTGACTAACGGCAGAGCGGGGCAGGGCTAGCACGGGTGTAAAACATAAGTAACGCCTATATAATATATCATATATACTATATATAGTATCCATCTGAACATATCACATGATCACATCACAGATAACGCAGCAGAAAAAACATATAAAACATTGGATATACTAGGACGTCCGTGTTTTCAATACGAGCCTGTATAAAACACGGATTCCACGGTCGCGATGAATAGCCAAACCCACACCCCTAGACCCCTACGAGAGTGGCAAGCAACCCTACCAATTCTAGAGTTAGGAGACCCGGACTCGACTCCACGAGTTGGTCTCTCACTGGACTCCAGAACCCGGTTACTTGTGTCCTCCTCCTTGGGTCTATCCTAGTGCGGAAAAGTGAATAATATACAAATGGTGACATCTTCCGCCACCTGGAAGTGCCCCAATAAAAGAATATTACATACAAGTTTTTACATGAATGAAAATGAAAAACACTCATCTCACATAAAACCCCCGGCTATTCAAAATGCGACGATCCAATATAACATATCCAGCAACACATAACATCACATGTCATCAACGTAAGTAAATATGCGCATCCCAATTGTCGTTAACATATAGCAACGAAACTGGCGATATCACATATTACACTTACGGTCGCAGAAAAGAAAGAGTAAAACTACAACTGTTGGAATCCGCAATCTCCTCAGACATCGCATGCCTGACCAAATGAATTCCTTAGACATCACATGCCTAACAATTATAAACCCCGCATTTTAGTCTCTATATCGAAAACACTTTTCAATATTTAGTCGGGCAATTCAACAAGATTCCCGGCATTTTGATCGAATGCTCGTCGCAAACTTTAGTAGACGGCAGCACCCCCGATACCGTCAACGAAGTGCACCAAGGCGGAACACCGCTATCGCGAGCACCCGAACGGATGCTTTCGGCAACGGGGTTCTCCTACAATCACTTGGTCGGGGCTAAGGGGTGTAGCTGTCTATTAAGTTTATCCGGCGAGTATCTGCGTACACTATGTGATTGCTGTAAATGCACGGCGGCGCCCCGGCCGTCAATCCGACGGCCAAATGCGGAAGCGGTGATAAACTTTAATTTTGCGAACTTAGCAAACCGGCATCACCGCGCACTAAACCCCGGATCGGGCCATTAAACTAGATCTAGCAAAGTAACAAGATAGGGAAGAGATATACCGAGTGATCCGAGTCCTCCGGTCTTCTCGTCATCGTCCCAATCTCCCGCGGAAACTCCGGTCGTCGCCTCCTTGCCGGAAGGGCACCACATCGTCTGTATCTTTTACGGGCTCCGACCTCAATATCGAGGCAACTCGGGCACGAAGCTGGCAAGTCGACGTGCCCAAGATGTGCTGTAGAATGTAGTGTAGAATGCGCTTTGTCTCAATGGGGTTTGTAGTTGCCTTGATGGAGGAATCAACAAGATATGAACTTGGGAATTTTGGTGGCAAGCTAAAAAGAGATAGATGTTTAATTTTGCCACACCAAAAATTGAAATCAACCCCACACCCTCCATGAAGTGGCCGGCCATTCTCTTATGAGAATGGTGGAGGGAAGGGATATGAAGCATGAAGGGAGGTGATGGTAGTATACAGCAAGAGGTGACCACATCCAAACATCAACCATACTCAATTCACATCAAACCCATACCTTCTCTTTAATCACAATTAATGCAAGAGAATCAAAATGATGGTGGAAAAGAAAAGATGCCATCATAATCAAAACATTTGCAAGAAACTCCTCCACAATGTGTTATTTGCAAACTTGCAAATAACCCCCTCCATCCGAAAAGTCCGGCCGGGAAAGAACAAAGGAAAACCGGCCGGAACGGAATGCAAACTGGCAACTCAAGAAAACTGGTCCCGTAATAAATTACAGGAAAACCCCGATACTGTGCATACACACCCGCATCTGTATTCCGTCCGGATACAAATGCAAAGAGACAAAATCTACACTGTACTAAACTAGGATCCGGCTTAAACCAAAGCCGGCTAGTAATGTTCGTCCGATCCTGATCCGTGCAATACCGCACGTATCTGATCGAACCCTGCCATATATCTATACGGCCTCTAGTACAAACCGTCCGATCCTGATCCGTGCAATACCGCACGTATCTGATCGGACCCTGCCATATCTCCATACGGCCTCTACAGCGTTTCGCCCGAAAGCTTGAGTAACCGAATGTGTGGTGGACTCTAAAGACTCGTCAATACTATGGTTGTGGATTTAACCACTAGCACGTCAGAGGTATAAGCCAATACGTGACGGGCCACCAGCTATTGACTAAAAGGGACGTCGATGAGAGAACTCATCCTGACACCCTACTGAGCCTGTCAGTGACAATATCCGTACAGTCCGGTCCGTTCGTCTATGAGCATCGCATGGCGGGCCTAGGGGGTGGGTAAAAGTCAGACCCCTAAAAGCGGTACAAGTCGTGTCGGAGTGTAGCCCAGAACACCCTGAGATACTACTGGAATACCTACCAGTAAATCTCCTGCCTTGGCCAAGGACTTCGTGTAATGGCTCTCCTAGACACAGCGCGACCTCACCCCCAATACCGGGAGAGACGAACCCCCGAAGATCCGCTCACTGCCTCCATGTGGCTCGGGACTGTACCCAACTAAAACCTGTTTGCACGACTCCTTTGAGCCGTGGTAGGGTAGTAATCAAAGTACAGTGGGAACTCACACGAGACAAATGACGATCCCCAGGTCGATGAACTAACCTGTACACATGTCACCTGGGAACTGCTATCTGACGTCAGGTATAAGACCTACTAGCATGTTCCCGGCGAGTCCTGTCCGGTGTACACATAACCCAATGAGCACCTGTATACATCTTAGGTGAACCAACTGACACCAGTGGCTTGTGAGACCGGCCACCGCCCCTCGTCGGGGTCTCGACTGTATACACTAGTCTACTCTGGAGAATCGATGCCCTGTCTCGAAACTCCCACGACTAGGGACCATTTAAGGATGTGCTTATAGACTACCAGCTCCCACTTATATGATCGCCCTCATACTGCTGGTGGTCAAGCAAGAATCCTAGGGGCTCTATCAACGTGTAATAGCGACCTGTAAGGTCACCTGAAACAGTACACGATGATAAAGGTAAACCAGATAGCATACTATCATTTCGAGTAAGACTGTCCTACCGGGATAGGTCCTCCCTCAATCATTGCAATCACGTGTCTGTGATCCAATAATCGACTCTGAGGGCACTATCTCCAACAATCTCCCACTTGCACTCAAGGCTATTTATTGCGATGTCGCATACTCACAGCCCGTGTGATACCGAACACCCAACTCCTCTACTAGTCAGTCGCACAAAGCCTGTTTGCGAAACTATTGCGTTCGAGGAAAAGCCTCAGTGAGTGGATCCGCCTAGATGTTTCTTTCTATGTCTCTCTATATCTCAAGTTCACGGAGAAAGCCATCTCCCGAAATGAGCAATACCTGTCTTAGAGTGTCTGGATGTCTGATGGGACCGAGCTCATAAATGAACTCCAAATCCAAACTTCTTAGACTGTATCGTCAACTGAACTTAATCAGTATCCTGCGCCATGCCTCCCTCAGTATTGCCTTGGATCACCTGTCCAAAATACTGTCCCTCATCAGAAGGAAAACTGTAACTCTGATAACATCCTTGTCGTCCATGTCACCTTGGAAGCCTGGAATGATAACTGTCTCCCAAATGAGGCTGTCGTTATCATATCCCTAGAACATCCACTTATGTTCTAAAACTGCTTCCGACTGTTTCTCCAGGATTGGAACAATATCAACTTATTGCATCTAGTGCAAGAACAACATCTGGTGTGGTACTTGACATCTCATGATTGACTCAATTGCCTAAGCAAGTGATCTGCCAATCATGCATATCCCTCTCTACTTTAGTCTATAAGACACCTTTAGAGAGGGTGACTCCATCATCTGCAGGTACACTACCGTGCCAGGAGTCGTCCATTCTAAATACTCTTAGAATGTTGTCTAAGTACCCAGATTGGGAAACCACCCAAATCTAGATCTAAAACTATAGATCTAGTAACCAGTATGTCTGATATAATGTCCAAGTCCCATGTGGAGAAACCACTGTGTGACGACCAAAGTATAACCGATCGTAGTATAGGAATATCACTTCCTACTACCTTCTCAGCAGATCCATTCCCTATTCTGATGACGTCAAACCTATGACTGTCACATCAGAAACAGATGATCTATCTCTGCTATATCTGCTTTAGTCTATAAATAGACATAAGCCTGATGTCCACCAATGCTTCCGCTGCTCCCACTGACTACGACAACTCTCTGGCAGAGTCATATAGACGTACACTTCTAAAGCTAGTTTAGAATGACGCTATACTCATCCTCCTGCCGGGTCTCGCAGTCTGGAACAACAACAATGGCAAGTGTGGGTAAACAAGAACTTCCCTGTCACCGTCCTTGAGGCTACCGGAGTACCTCTCGGGTGCCTGAAGTTACCCACCTTATCTGCGGAGTGGCCAATGGAATGTCAAATCAGATTGAATCTTTAGGTTCCTTATCAAATCTTCAGTAATCGTTTGCGGTTCTGGAATCACTTCCAGTTCTACCATACTCCCACTACTGTTTTTGAAAAAATCCATTTTTATTAAAACTGTGGCGAGTCAAGAACAATATCACTATTGATCTTTCTTATGATAGAAAGTCAACCCTCGTCATAGCCTGGGTCAACCCACAAACAGCCATTACAGAAACGTGCCTTGAGTTATCCAGAGTCTGGTTTTAATCATAAGCCGGACAACTCCCCGTACCTTAACAATGTTAAGATATGAACTGTACTATATCCAATATAGAACCAGAGGCACTGATTTAATTGAACCAGATTCAAATCATGCAGCTGTCTCCAGTGCATGTCAACTAAATGGAGAGAGGCCGATCAGCGTTACTCAACTTAGGAATGCTTCCAATTATAAGTAACCTGAAAGAGAAGCAATTTCTCTTTATCATTACTATCAACTGAATACCATACACAAGTATCTACATCTTCGATCACTTTGAAGAATCCCGATACTTGCTACACCTGGTTCTCTACTCTATTCAAATACCTATAACTCCTCAAAACTTAGACCCTGTGTTTCAACGAAACACATGTCTAAGAACTAGAGAAGTTAAAAGTAAACAGAATATAATACGAGGACCAACCCCTCTGTCCTAATGGACACTGGACAATATACAATACCCTGTATAAGTCCCTTGAATCTAATGACTCATTCACTGTGTGTCGTAGGTTGAAAACTGTACTTATGGTTAAGAAGAATTACACCGCTGTTCAATGCTCCTTACCTAACCATCCACTGGTATAGGTAAATGTCATAGACATAATTTCAAAAAGGTATGTCTCACTCTATAAAAATAGACGTACAGATATATCAATTTGAAATTGGTGCACAACAGCGGATATTCAAAACCAAATATTTGCCGACCGGCAAACAGCCCAGGCGATCTCCTCAAATATCACCGATTACAACGAATCTCGATATAATGAGGATGATCACCCAATTCCCAATAACTTACTCCCACTCATCATCTGTAAAACCATACAGATGTGAGAATCAAACCTGGTAAATACATACCCTGGAGCAAGTGTCCAATCGGGAAATCAGTTTTCTTTTAACAGTACACAGCTAAACTGAAACATTGAAATGTTTCGATGGGGTATCCTGGTATTCCTAGTAATGCCTCTACCATTATCCAGATTCACAACTATAACCGCATAATTCTTTGCCACCTCTCCAAATCCCTTTATATGTCTTTAGTCATTACCTTCTGCACACCCCTTTAGGCCAATTGGTTTTCTTCCTTCCCTACCGTTCGGCACCAGCCTATGGTTTGGAAGAAGACTATCCAATAAGCATAATGGGTGTACTGTCCTAATCCTAGGAGCACTCGCAATGTGAGAGAAGGTGAAGATAAAAGACAATCGAATAAACCTTATTCCTATTTCTCCTGGACCAGAATCACCCCCGAACTGGAACAAGTTCCTTTAGAGTTCGTATATAACCATACGATGGAGTATCCAATAAACTGTGGATCTTCGTAGTGATACGGAGTGTCCTGGAGAAATACAAAGGTGATTTAGGATTGGCGAAGAAATACTTGGTTTGGTCATGAATATCAGTCGCAATTTACTTTGCCCTCTTACTAATCCCTTGCTTTGTCTTAATCTTAATACCTTCTGCACACCGTTTAGGCTAATTGGTTTTCTTCATTCCCTACCAGTCGGCACCAGCCTAAGGTTTGGAAGAAAACTATCCAATTTGCATAATAGGTGTACTATCTCCTAAACCAAGGAGTACTCACAACTTGAGAGAAGGTAAAAGGGAAAAGACAATTGAATAATCCTATCCGTTTTCTCCAGAACCGGAAACCATCCTCGAATTCCTTCGAGTTCGTATCTAACCATACGATGGTTTTGTCCAATGGAAGTGGACGTTCATAGTAATACGGGGTGTCCTGGAGAAAAGGGTAAAAGTAGGAGTGGCAATGAGGTCTGCAACTCTGACAATCCAAAAGCCGGTGTAAAGAAGGTTCGATTAACTTGGTCTCTGAGTCATAGTCTAGGGTCGGGTCAATGGTCGCTGCCAGAGAGAGAGAGAAAAGAAACACTCAGCGTGCACTCTAACCAAGATCAGAATGGTTACCAATTTATCTAATCTGGAAACCTCCCACTGTACCTCAAATTCTCCTCCAAACCTGAAAGAAGAATCAGTCGGGGTCACCCGAGGAGTAAACCAACTCATCAGTGGGAATCGGGATCCAACTGTCATCGCATGATAACGTGACGGAATCCGCTCACGCTATCACACTCCAGAAGGTATGCGCATATCTGGCAAGTTTCAGTTCTTTTGAAACTCCCGATGTGATTTTTACCCCATGCTCTTATGACCTTGACTTTGGCCAACATATCATAAGTCACATGTCAAGTTCAACCCGTCATTCTCCAGGTTAATTTGAATCCACCCGTACCTACCCTTGACTTTGGCCAAAATGGCAGTACGGCTGTCCCAAACCAACGCATCTATCTATGCTGCATATGAATACCCAACAGCTACCAAACACTGTGCCTTGACTTTGGCCAACATACACAGCTTGAATACTATTGACTACCCATATGAAACGACGGAGGGCTACGAATGGTTTCTGGCGAAAACCTTTAACGTAATGAACTTGATATCGTTGAAGGAACGGATAGCTTTTTAGAAAATATAGTGACGAAAACCTTTACTAAAGAGGTCACTCCCGGTGAAGGGATCTCGGCTCTTTCCCCGTAGAATGGGGTGCTGGATATTCATAACCGAATATCACTGTGCAAAGCAAAAGTAATCGGCTATAGTGAAGTTAGTGCCCTGACGCAAACTTCTGTCCAAGGGGTCACTCCCGGTGAAGGGATCTCGGCCCTTGCCTCGTCGACTGAGGAGCAGGATATTCCAAATGAATACCACGATGCAAAACAAAAGTGAACGTCCTTGCAATAACAGCTTTTTGAAAAGTGTTCCAACAACATCAGAATAGGTTTGTTTATCTTGCATTGATGCGAATCAATGCAGTCCCATCAATTGATCACACCACAAAGAACGAAAATATACTGACGTACGTATATGCCATCCGCATTCGCCACTGGGTCCCGTCATCACCCGTTAGGTTAGCTAACTAACGGCAGAGCGGGGACTGGACTAGCGCGGATGAAAAACATATACAACATCTACTAATATATATACCAATATATATATTCGCTCAAGGTGTGAATAAAGTGCAACATCACAGAAATGTACTGCATCACAGAACAATACAGATATCTGGGATCCCCGGGATTCACAGAGCCACTACTGAAACCCGACGTTCCCCTGGTCGTGTGGATAGCCTGTGCAATGAAATCCTAGACCCCTACGGGCGCGGCAAGTCACCCGCCAAAACCTGAAGCGAGGCAGCCCCCTTCAGCACCATGAATGGACCACCCAGCACTTCACGGAATCCGGTAACTTGGGCACCCCTCCTGGGTCAACCTGTACCCCCTACGAGTGCGGCGAATAGCCCGCCAATTCCAGACTGAAGCCCCCTTCGTCTCAATGCCCTGAGATGCGGGCCCGTTGCCTTCTAGAACCCGGCTATCCGTGCACCCCTCCGCGGGGTAACCCTAGTACAGAAAATAAAATATACATACAACGGGTACATCGACCGCAACCTGGTCGTGCCCCAAAATAATAATACAATCAGGCAGTGACGGCAGTCCACATGTCGGACGCTCGCCCCGCAAAATCAAATGTACATAATACAACAACACTGTAATAGCATTGCATCCAGGCTATCCCCCACGACCGATCCGCAACATCACAGCAAATACATAGAACATCAACGTGAAAGTCACGTTCGCAAATCCGTCTAACCGGGCTATAGCAGTTAGACTGGATTTACCGATCAAGTGACATTCACGGTCGCAGATATAATGTAAATACTGTGAAAAATGTGTTTAAAATATCCGATCGATCAAAAATTAACAAGTGGGCCCCCAAGCAATACTGTAGCACTCACAGAAAATCTGGGCCCAATTTTAATATTCCAAAACCCCTAAAATCAGTCCAGAAGCCCACTGGAGAACTTTGACACATTGATCATTCTAACTTGCGGCGGAACCGCGGCAACAAGGGGGGTTTTGCCGCGGTTCCGTGCTCCACCTGAAGGATCAAAGTCTCGAATTTTCCCAGAACTCTTAGAACTTCTAGTACATCAATTTTCTACAACCTGAAAAATTTTTAGAGACAGAAAAAAATCGACAGAAAACTGATGCGAAGAAAAACGTGGTTTTTTGGAATTTTGGTCGACCGGAAATGCAAACACATCAAACGAAGCTAGACAAAGTTAATGGCGTGGCTCTGATACCACTGTAAGTGCACGGCGGCGCCCCGGCCGTCAATCCGACGGCCAAATGCGGAAGCGGTGATAAACTTTAATTTTGCGAACTTAGCAAACCGGCACCACCGCGCACTAAACCCCGGATCGGGCCATTAAACTAGATCTAGCAAAGTAACAAGATAGGAAAGAGATATACCAAGTGATCCGAGTCCTCCGGTCTTCTCGTCATCGTCCCAATCTCCCGCGGAAACTCCGGTCGTCGCCTCCTTGCCGGAAGGGCACCACATCGTCTGTATCTTTTACGGGCTCCCACCTCAATACCGAGGCAACTCGGGCACGAAGCTGGAAAGTCGACGTGCCCAAGATGTGCTGTAGAATGTAGTGTAGAATGCGCTTTGTCTCAATGGGGTTGTAGTTGTCTTGATGGAGGAATCAACAAGATATGAACTTGGGAATTTTGGTGGCAAGCTAAAAAGAGATAGATGTTTAATTTTGCCACACCAAAAATTGAAATCAACCCCACACCCTCCATGAAGTGGCCGGCCATTCTCTTATGAGAATGGTGGAGGGAAGGGATATGAAGCATGAAGGGAGGTGATGGTAGTATAAAGCAAGAGGTGATCACATCCAAACATCAACCATACTCAATTCACATCAAACCCATACCTTCTCTTTAATCACAATTAATGCAAGAGAATCAAAATGATGGTGGAAAAGAAAAGATGCCATCATAATCAAAACATTTGCAAGAAACCCCTCCACAATGTGTTATTTGCAAACTTGCAAATAACCCCCTCCATCCGAAAAGTCCGGCCGGGAAAGAACAAAGGAAAACCGGCCGGAACGGAATGCAAACTGGCAACTCCAGAAAACTGGTCCCGTAATAAATTACAGGAAAACCCCGATACTGTGCATACACACCCGCATCTGTATTCCGTCCGGATACAAATGCAAAGAGACAAAATCTACACTGTACTAAACTAGGATCCGGCTTAAACCAAAGCCGGCTAGTAATGTTCGTCCGATCCTGATCCGTGCAATACCGTACGTATCTGATCGAACCCTGCCATATATCTATACGGCCTCTAGTACAAACCGTCCGATCCTGATCTGTGCAATACCGCACGTATCTGATCGGACCCTGCCATATCTCCATACGGCCTCTACAGCGTTTCGCCCGAAAGCTTGAGTAACTGAATGTGTGGTGGACTCTAAAGACTTGTCAATACTATGGTTGTGGATTTAACCACTAGCACGTCAGAGGTATAAGCCAATACGTGACGGGCCACCAGCTATTGACTAAAAGGGACGTCGATGAGCGAACTCATCCTGACACCCTACTGAGCCTGTCAGTGACAATATCCGTACAGTCCGGTCCGTTCGTCTATGAGCATCGAATGGCGGGCCTAGGGGGTGGGTAAAAGTCAGACCCCCAAAAGCGGTACAAGTCGTGTCGGAGTGTAGCCCAGAACACCCTGAGATACTACTGGAATACCTACCAGTAAATCTCCTGTCTTGGCCAAAGACTTCGTGTAATGGCTCTCCTAGACACAGCGCGACCTCACCCCCAATACCGGGAGAGACGAACCCCCGAAGATCCGCTCACTGCCTCCATGTGGCTCGGGACTGTACCCAACTAAAACCTGTTTGCACGACTCCTTTGAGCCGTGGTAGGGTAGTAATCAAAGTACAGTGGGAACTCACACGAGACAAATGACGATCCCCAGGTCGATGAACTAACCTGTACACATGTCACCTGGGAACTGCTATCTGACGTCAGGTATAAGACCAACTAGCATGTTCCCGGCGAGTCCTGTCCGGTGTACTCATAACCCAATGAGCACCTGTATACATCTTAGGTGAACCAACTGACACCAGTGGCTTGTGAGACCGGCCACCGCCCCTCGTCGGGGTCTCGACTGTATACACTAGTCTACTCTGGAGAATCGATGCCCTGTCTCGAAACTCCCACGACTAGGGACCATTTAAGGATGTGCTTATAGACTACCAGCTCCCACTTATATGATCGCCCTCATACTGCTGGTGGTCAAGCAAGAATCCTAGGGGCTCTATCAACGTGTAATAGCGACCTGTAAGGTCACATGAAACAGTACACGATGATAAAGGTAAACCAGATAGCATACTATCATTTCGAGTAAGACTGTCCTACCGGGATAGGTCCTCCCTCAATCATTGCAATCACGTGCCTGTGATCCAATAATCGACTCTGAGGGCACTATCTCCAACAATTGCGACGGACTTTTGATCACATCAAAATTTCGTGGCAACCGATCAAGTGAGACTAAACTGCTATGTTTATAACATTCAAATCAGTTATCTCTTAACTACTTGTGGATTCCAAATATTGTATCACATTCCAGATAAAATAGAAGATGTTAAACTTTCCGATTGAACAATCAAACACCCAAGTTTTCCCGAAACTGCTCAACACATGAAATAAGTTTAAAAACATTCACTTCATGCCTCAGTACCAACGGTCCAGCCGTAGAAGGGTCAAGCCAACGCCTCACATATGGCATGCCGTACTGCCCCAAACCCTAAGATTCAAAGGGCAGTTCAAGACGGTCACATAATCGAGTTAAGGTTCGTTCTCTTCTAGAGGGTCCATCGCGTTACTTGCACTACTTCGAACGTTCTTAAACTACGGAAAGATCCAACACTTGGAAATTTTCCGACAGGGGAAAAATTGGGTATTTATATCCGGTCGAACTTTTCAAGATTTTCTAAAATTATCCGGAAAAACACAGAAGAAGTTAAACTTCCCGATCGAAACACCGAGTCCCCAATACAACCCAGAAAAACTCAACTGTTGAGTATCAATTAAAAATTCCCATAAAATACAGCATGTACAGATGGGCATTACTATGCAAAGCAAGTGACAAGATTCACTTATACGGCCGCGGAACCGCCGCAAATGCCAGGGTGGGGCCGTGGTTCCGCGGCCGTTTAATCGACTTGGGGAAACGTGCTTCACAGTAACCCATAGAAATCCCTGCTGAATTTTTTGGATATTTTTAATCTGGAAAAATCCATAATTTCAGAAAATGTACAGAGAGAGTTAAAAGTTAGGGTTTTGGGGTTCGATCGGATTTCTAACATCGTCTACACTTCGCCTAAGGCTCTAGCTAGGCTCTGATACCACTGTAGGGTTCCTAGGCACACTCAAGAGGTTCCACAAGGCATCAACCATGACAAATTCAAAATTTTCCGGTGCCGAGAAACCCTAAACTAGACCGATTACTAGAGGCCAAGGCGAAACAAGAAAATAAAAAACTTTATTGCTAAGTGAATGGAAATACAACCTTTGTAGATCCGGTCCTCCACCTCCATAGCTCCGTGATGACGTCCCTCCGCTGCGATCATCGGATCTCGGACTCTGGCGATGGTTTTGTCAGAGAAATGATCGGGCTAGGTCGTCGACTTCGATGCCGAAGATGATCTACGTCGAGGCAACTCAAGATCAAGCTCCAACTTCACCAAGTCATGGAACTTGTGAAGAAAACACCTTATACTACATGGCAAGTTGTAGAGGATGAAGAAATAGGAAGTGGGTTCACTTTAGAATTGGATTTCTCACTCTTTTTCTCAAGGCACCATTGAAGCTAGAATTGTTTCTTCTTCTTGAAGAAGAAGAAGAAGAAGAAAGAATATGATAAGAATAATGGAAAAAGAAAATAAAGCGATCCTTATCATTTTAGCAACCATGGTTTATTGTTGAGAATAAATTATAGTTTAGTTGAATGGTTAGGTTAAGGGATAAAGACAAAATGGTAGACTTTCAAAGATGCTTTGAAGCTTTAAGAAGCTTCAAGCAAAGAAAGAAAAGAAAACCACCATTTTATCCTTTCCAAAAATGAATAAATAAATAAATAAAACAAACCCTAACCATTAATTAAACATGGTTTAAACCAAACATACACCCAAGATTGCATGTATCATCAAACATGATACAAACTAGTGTACAAAACTATATCATATATACAATGTGCACATCAAGTGAGAAAATCCATCTTTAAGTGAACAAATACTAGTAAATGTAAAGTAATATATCAAATATATAATTATACATTAAATCATTAAATCAACACTTGATTTAACGATCCGGTCATATCACATATGACCGACTAATATCCAATGTATCGACTTATCGACTCAATCCTTGATTCGATAACTAGGTTATATCGCATACAACCAATCGATACATTCATCACGAGAATAGAATACGGTATCACTTACACGAATTATTCTCGGTCCCGCACATATCTCATATGCGCTCCTATTTCGTTTTGCTTGAGCCAGGAAACCTCTGTGTAGGACTCTAAAGACTCGTCAATACGCCGGTAGTAGGTGATGATCATATCAAACACCCACAAGCCGCAAGCGGTCTGCTAAACATAACGGCCACCCGGGTATTGAGCGATCAGAAGATCGACAAGCAAGCCCGCTCACACTCCTGTGAATCCAACCAGCAACACTTACCGTACAGTCCGGTCTGTTCGTCTGATATGTCACATATCAAACCTAGGGCTGGTAAACGTCAGACCCCAGTAGCTCGATAAGTCGTGTCGATATGAGGTCTATAACAGTTCGAGAAACTACTAGTAACACTTACCAGTAAATCTCAGCAACCCTGGCCAGGGATTTCCGGTTATAGCCAATCGAACACAGCGCAACATCAACTCCCTATACTGGGAGAGACGAATCCCCTCCTATCGCTCATTGCCTCCATGTGATTCGGGACTGTACCCAAAAACCACCGTTTTGCACGCCCTCTTGGACGTGGTAAGGTAGAAATCAAAGCACAGTGGGAATCACACAAGACTCTATGACGATCTCGGGTCAACAGACTACTCTGTACCAGTGTCACCAGAGAACTGCCATCTGTCGTGAGGTATAATACCATCTGGGAGTTCTCGGCGAGTCCGTCCAGTGTACCCAGTCTCCACTGAGCACCCGTATATCATCTCTGATGTCAAACACCAATGGATATGGGATTATCCATCACCCATCTATATGGATCGGGAAGGTATATGCTAGTCTACTCTGGTATATCGATGTCCCGTCTCGATACACCCATGACTAGGGACCTTGAAGGATGTACTTATGGACTACCATGTCCCCATTAGTATGATCTGCATCATAGTCCAGGTAGTCAAGTACACATCCTAAGAGCTTTACCAACATGTAACAGAGAGACAATCATTGTACACGTTAAGGTAAAGTGTAACCAGATAGCATACTATCATATCGAGTAAGAAAGTCATCCCTATATATGTCCAAGCATTCACTACAATATACATCATATGTATAGTAATGGCCTCTAGGGCATACATATAACTAACATATATATAAGTTATAGATTTGATGTATATTATGTTGGTTTTTCATGTTGGGCTTGGATATTTTATTTTCAGCATAACTCCGATGATTGTGTTATGTTTGACAGAGTTTTGATTTTGAGTTATATGCTCATTTTTTATACGCTTGCGCTGCGCTACGATTTGTTTTATGTATTTATAATTTCGGAGCCCCGACGACTTGATGGTTTTGCTTGGATATTTTAGTGTTTGGGGGGTTTTTAATTTAAATTCGGGGACCAAATTTCTTTAAGGGGGGAAGATTGTAAAATTTTGAAAATCGTTTTGGTGAAATTTCGGAAAATCGGTAAAATAAGAGGGTTTTCTGTAAAAACTCAAAATACAAATATCTTTATTTTAAAATTAAATATAAATATTCTAGCTATATAATTGCTAGTATTTGGTGTTTATTGAGCCACTGGTGAGATTTCAAAATTTCTGAATTTTTTTCCGAAATTAATGATTTTAATATTATTTTAAGCCATCACTAATACATTTAATTAGGGAAAATTACAAACTGGAATGAGTTGAAATAAATTTTGTGCATCATAATACATTAAACAAAATTTTATCATGTAATTTTTGAATTGAAATAGGGTTGTTAACCGGTGTTAGAAAATATCGAAGAAAAAATGCTTTTTTTCGGTGAAATTAGTGCAAATGGAGTGCGGTACAACTTTTATCTTTTCCCAAACAAAACCCACATTCTCTTTTTCTCCCTCATACCATCTTGGCCGGCCTTAGCAGCCCCCCTCTCTCTTGAGTCTTCAAGTGGTTTCTAGAATTTGTTTTTTTGGAAAATAAATAAAAGAAAATGAATAAAACTTGAAAAGACTTAAAGAAAGAAATTAATGAAATAAGTTTCTACACAACTCTTCACTCTTTCTTTCTCTCCCATTTCTTCATGTGGTGGCCGGCCCTCCTCCCCATGGCAGCCCCCCATTTTCCTCATTTGATTTTGTTGCAAAAATCCACCAAAATTCATTAAAAATCCAAATAAAAATCCACAAAATCCAAATTAATTCCTACCCTCTATTCTTTGCTCATCTTTACATGGATTTTGGAGATGGAAAGCATTCATTTTGGAGGCTTATTTTCATGTTTGGATTGCATGTTGTGGAGGTATAAATCTCATTCTTTTGATTTATTGTTATTTAATGTTTCATTCTAGCATAATTAGATTTAATAAATAAATTCTATCTACATGTTTTAAAATTCAAGTTAGGGTTTGTAAAATCAAGTTATGGTTTTTACTAATTAAGTGAGTTTATTATAACTAGTTTAACATTTTTAGAAATGGGAAAAATTATGCATGGTTGATATATTGTAATTTGTTCATTCAAATTGTCTAAATTATGTAAATTTGTAAACTAGATTTATGTATATTATATTTATTGGTGAGATAAAATTTCAATTAATGTTTATAACACTAGAGTGTGGATTTAAAGAGGATATTAACTTGTGGGTGGAATGAAAAATTCAAGTTGGTTTCTAGTTTTTATTGATAATTGATAAATTGTGATAAAAAATTGCTATTTTTGCTAACTAGATTTTGGAAATTCTTAATTAAATAAAATTTAAAATCTAATTTATGGTTTCATTATGTTATTATTATCATGAATTGTAGTTTAGTAAGTTAATTCATGCAAAATCATGTTTAGTTGTGATATTGTGAAATTTTGCTTAAAAGTATCGAAATCGGGCAAGTTTGCAAACTAGAATTTTCAAACTAATATAAATTAGCGTGTTACAAATATAGTGATGGTTTATATAGTCTAGTTATGGTAATTAATGAATATTATGACCATTGATTTTTTTTAAATATCAAGTTTTGAAGTAAAACGGTAAATTGGCGTTTTCGGGTTTTACGGAATCGGACGATTTGATCGATTTTTAGGGTTTCGATGATTTAAATCATATATTATATTATAAATAATGGGTTTTAAACTACAAGTTGTTTGTTGGTATTTTATCTCGATCAATCGGCGTTTGTACGCCGATACCGAGCGATATTTGGTTCTTTTGCATGAGCGGGACATAGGTTTTAACCTATGCTCGTTTCGTGTGTCGTATTGGTTTTGTCCGTGATTCAGTTTACGATATTATATGTGTTTGCATATAGGTACCCCTCACGTGGACTTCAGACGAGGAAGACGATGAGGGCGACATCATTTTCGGCAGAAAAGGACCAGGTGAGTAGATGTATATCTACGGGGGGAAGTTGGGTGGATGGCGTTTAGCACCCCCGTAAGCGTAGAATAGGAATGGGTACTTATTGTCATTAGGACCCTAGTAGTGACCTTAGGTTGGACTAGATTGATTTAGAAAGACCTTACCCGAGGATGAATATCTTGGAGGAGATTCGTAGGTTTCAGGTAGATACACACACACGCACACACTGAGACTTGACGTGGTGTATACGTATATGTGTGTGTGTGTGTGTGTGTGTGTGTGTGTGTGTGTGTGTAGGACTAGGTTTAGGTTTATATATACACAATACGTATATGTGTTACAGGGATGTGATATGATATACCGGGATGAAACAGTATAACTGGGCTTGATGCCGTGATTCTTGGCTATACGGTCATGTTATGATGTTAGCGGATCATTAGGAAATGAGATAATGAATAGGTATATATAAATAATAAAGGGTGGTGATGATATTGAAGTACAGGGGACTCTAAAATAGAACCCGGACCGTAACCTGTGCCTGAAATTTTGATATGATATATGTGTGACTTGATTACGACATCATATAGGTGTGACTTGATTACGATATGATCTAAGTGTGACTTAATCGCAATATGATACATATACATGATAATTCTGAGGATAAATTAACGATGTATATTTATGCTGGCAATGATATATGATTGATGTATGCGATTATAGTATAACACCTTGATCTTGACATGTGTTGATGATGATATATTATGAATGATGAGACACGTATGTAATACTTGATCCGTACCCCGATATTGGGATGCCGTACGATGGATTTTACCGTACGAGGCATAAATATGATGATTGATCCGCACTCTTGATTCGAGAAAGCCGTACTACGTACGTAACGCTATTGAGGCTGGATCGCCGACTATTAGAGATATGGATTCAGACCTTAGGTGGACTCTTGTTTCTTATTGACTAGTTTCTTAGGTTTAGTTCTTTAGGAGGTTAGATGGACACTAGTTTAGGCTCAAGTCATATAGCTGTAGTTATACTTGTGTATCACAGATGATTGGTTATTACACATCCATCTTTACATTCATACCGTAATCATAATATTGCATGTTCATACATATGTTTCTATAATCAGTATAAAACTCTGCCTGTTTGGACACCAGCACCATTACCGATGATGCGCATATTCCACGCACACTTATTTGCCGGCTCACTCACATCATCATCGGTAATTGCTATGTCACGTACACTTTAGATCATATTATCTTTTATTGAAACAATCAGCTAACAGCTAGATCGATATAATATTGTGATTACTCTCTGGTTTTAGTATAGACATGGTATTTATTACTTAGACATTTCATGCATTCGCATTTTCATGTTATCATGCAGTATTATGGGGCATATGCCGACACTTATCATATATTTACTTATGATTTTGGGATTTTGGATTTCTATGAGATTTCTGGATTTTTGGGGAAAACCGTAAGAATATATAAAAACTTCTCTCTCTCTCCTCCTCTCTTTTTAAAACATAAGATGCGGTTTTCTCATGATGTATGTGTCGTCCACTATGAGATTTCATGTTTTCTGTTGGATTTCGAGACCCGATTCGAGGAGTGGATGAACCGTCTCGGGTACATGGTGGGCCCGGTATGGTACCCCGGGGCAAGAAGATCGAGTTGTAGACGATGAGCCTGGCAGGGGAAGGCTACCTACCAGTGATGTCTGGCGTGGCGGATATCCAGAGGATACTGACCGTTGTCATGAGATTTGATGATATGGGCCAATCCGGACTGACGGAGCCCGAGATATTGAGACTATGAGGTATTAAGACTTGAGATTTACATGTTTTGTGTCAATGCTTGATACGGATTTCCATGGATTTCATCGATGATATTTCAGATTCTATATAAATTTACCATGATAAAAGTTAAAGATTTTCTTTATACAGATATATCTAGATTTCAGGATTGATTGTTTTACATTCATCGTGCATACATATTCATTCACATGACATATTATTACTTGAGGCACTGACACGAGCACGGAGTAGTTGCATTTACACGTAATATTACCCTACTATTACTAGATGATTGGGATATAGTAGTGTATTATTATGATCTAGGATAGTGTCGTGCATTCGATTTCTTTTCGCAGATATCTTCTACTTACGAGTTGGCAACTCACCCCCGTTGTGCCAAATTTTATTACAAGTTGATGTACAGGGTTCCTTGGCAGTTTGCTGGCACATCATTTCATTCCGGATGATTTGCACGGTAGGTTGGTTTATTTGTATCTGGACCGCCATTGTATTTTTATTATTTCATTTGTATCTAGTAAGCTCTATCAACCAAACTTGTATTACTTGATAGTTTACTGGGCCAGTTATTTGTTTCGACCTTAGAGTCGCGCTTATATTATTATGGTATCTGGTGGTTTTGTTTTCTTTTAAGCTTTGAGCCTCGCCGTTTGGCGTTGTATACTATTGTGCTTTGGTGTGGTTGTTTCCGCCTATTGGCGTAGAGCTAGCTCCCGTTTGGGGATGCTTTTTATTGTTTGTATATATATTATTCTTGTTTGTATCCGTTTGGGGTCAGTTTTTACAAAGGAGACTCTGCCGAAATTTTTGAAAAAAATTGGATGTTGCTTTTAAACTTGTTTTCTACATGTTTTCCTTTACTTCTTCTTCTTTTATGGTTTAGATTTCTGGGTTTCGGCTTACTTAGGTTACGTTGCGCCTCCAGACGCTTCGTAATCTAAGTGCCGGTCATGTTCCATATTTTCGGGTCGTGACAGAACTTTTCTTTATGCTCTTTAGTTTAGCTAGAAATTAGTGCTTAGATGTAACGTTTTAAAATAAATAAATAAATAAATAAAATTCTTTAAGTGAATTTCCTGATTTTCGGTAAAGTAAAACGTATTTTTCGTAAAACTAAACCATAATTATTTTTCATTATAAATTTAAAAATATCTATTTTAATTATGTAATTACTAGTAAATGGTGTTTATTTAGTCACTTATAAATTTTTAGTTTAATTAAATATTATGCCTAAATTAATTATTTTAAATATTAACATAAGCTTTATTTATACACTAAATTGGTGTAAATTACAAATTTGAATGGGTTTAATTAGCAAAAGTGAACCATTACATATTGGAACCAAGTGCGTTCCATGGAAAATTTATTTTCAAAATTTCCCATGGTTCTAGACCATTCTAGGTTAAATGGAGTTAGGAAAATAAAGAATTTTTTATTAAATTCATGAAAAGACTTAATTGTGTGATATTTTTGTGAAACCTACTACACTTTTCTTCACCTCTTCACACTCTCCTCTCTTTTCCTCACCTCATGGCCGGCCTCACCTCCATGGGCAGCCCCATAATTTTTCCCCCGTCATTTTTGCATTAAAAATCATCAAAATTCATCAAAAATTCAAAAAATAAACCTCAAAAATCAACATTCAACCTCTACCATTTTCCTTTGAACTATTTAGCATGGAATTTGGAGTTGGAAACCATTATTTTGGAAGCATATTTTCATGTTTGGATCTCATGCTTTGAAGGTATAATTTTTATTCTTATGATTAATTGTTGTTAAATGTTTTTATTTAGCATATTTAGATTTTCTTAATTAATTCTATTTGCAAGTTTAAAATTCAAGATAGAGTTTCTAAAATAAAGTTAGGGTTTTTATTAATTAAGTGGGGTTATAATAAGT
The DNA here is from genome assembly GCA_030015575.1 of Agapanthus africanus. Lineage (NCBI taxonomy): Eukaryota > Viridiplantae > Streptophyta > Magnoliopsida > Asparagales > Amaryllidaceae > Agapanthus > Agapanthus africanus. Next base: position 143,115,511 of record CM057349.1, read on the forward strand.
AGCTTAACATTTTTAGAAGGGAAAAATCGAGTATGGTCGATCTATTATAATTTGTGCATTCAAAATTATTTAAATTAAACAATTTTGCTAACTAGATTTTTATAAATTATATATATTGGTGTGTTAAAATTCTAATTAAGGTTTTTATCATTATATTGTGGTTTTAATGAGAATATTGACATGTTAAATGAATGAAAGACCTAATCTAATTATTATTTTCAAATTGTTAGTTAATATAATGTGATAAATACGCTATTTCGGTAAACTAGGTTTTAGAAATTAATTTAAAATGTAGTATTAAAAATATAATTAGGGCTTTAGCTCATTCTTAAGATTTCATGGACTGGTTTAACACTTTAATATATGCAAAATCAAGTTTAGTTGTGATATTGTGAAATTTTGCTTGAAAGTATCGAAATCGGGCAAGTTTGCAAACTAGAATTTCCAAACTAATACAAATTAGGGTGTTAAAAATATAGTATTGGTTTATATAATCTAGTTATGCTATTTAATGAGTATTACAACCAGTAGTTTCTTTTAAACATCATGTTTTGAAGTAAAACGGTAAATTAGCGTTTTCGGGTTTTACGAAATCGGACGATTTGATCGATTTCAGGATTTCGATGAATTAAATCATGTTTTATATTATAAGTATTGAGTTTTGAAACTACGAGTTGTTTATTGGTGTTTATCTCGATCAATCGGCGTTTGTACGCGATATCGAGCGATATTGGTTCTTTTGCATGAGCGGGTCATAGGTTTTAACCTATGTGCGTTTCGTGCGTCGTTTTGGTTTTTGTCCATGATTCAGTTTACGATATTATATATGTTTGCGTATAGGTACGCCACACGTGGACTTCGGACGAGGAAGAAGAGGAGGGCGACATCGTTTTCGGCAGACAAGGACCAGGTGAGTAGATGTATATCTATGGGGGAAATCGGGTGGATGGCGTTTAGCACCCCCGCAAACGTAGAATAAGAATAGTACTTATTGTCATTAGGAAGTCAGACGTGACCTTAGAATCTTGGTGAGTAGGACCCTAGTAATGACCTTAGGTTGGACTAGATTGATTTAGAAAGACCTTACCAAAGGATGAATTTCTTGGAGGAGATTCGTAGGTTTCAGGTAGATACACATACACGCACACATAGAAACTCGACATGGCGTATACGTGTATGTATATCTATATAGGACTAGGTGTAAGTATATATATATACACAACACGTATATGTGATACAAGGATGTGATATGATACGTGGGGATGAAACAATATATCTGGGCTTGATGCCGTGATTCTTGGCTATACAGTCGTGTTATGATGTTAGCGGATCTTTAGAAAATAAGATAATGGATATGTATACATAGACAATAATAGGTGGTGATGATTTTGAGGTACATAAGACTCTAGAATAGAACCCGGACTGTAAACTGTGACTTGATTACGATATGAGATATGTGTAACTTGATTACGATATGATATATACATATATGTGACTTAATCACGACTTGATATATTTGACTTGATCAAGATATGATATATGTGACATGATATTTCTGAGGACCAATTGACAACGTATATTTACGCAGACATGAGATATGATTGATGATATTGGAATGCATACGATTACAGTACAGTACCATTGATCCTGACATTATTTGATGATGATATTATACGAATGATGATGTACGTAGGTGATACTTGACCCGTACCCCGATATTGGGATGCCGTGCGATGGATTTTACCGTACGAGACATAGATGTGATGATTGATCCGCACTCTTGATTCGAGGAAGCCGTACTACGTACGTGACGCTATTGAGGCTGGATCGCCGACTATTAGAGATATGGACTCAGACCTTAGGTGGACTCTTATTTCTTATCGACTAGTTTTTTAGGTTTAGTTTCTTAGGGGGTTAGATAGACACTAGTTTAGGCTCGAGTCATATAGTTGTAGTTATACTTGTATATTACAAATGAGTGGTTAATACACATCCTTCTTTACATTCAGACCGTAATCATCATGTTGCATGTTCATCCATATGTTTCTATAATCAGTATGAAACTCTGCCTGTTAGGACACCAGCACCATTACCGATGATGCGCATATTCCACGAACACTTATTGCCGGCTCACACACACATCATCGGTAATTGCTATATCACGTACACTTCAGAACATATTATCTTTTATTGATAGAATCAGTTAGAGGCTAGATCAATATAATATTGTGATTACTTTCAGGTGTTAGTCTAGACATTGCATTTATTACTTAGACATTTCATGCATTCACATTTTCATGTTATCATGCAGTATTGTGGGGCATATGCCGACACTTATCATATACTTACTCATGATTTTGGGATTTTGGATTTCTATGAGATTTCTGGATTTTTGGGGAAAACCGCAAGAATATATATATATATATATATATCTATATATAAACTTCTCTCTCTCCTCCTCTCTTTCAAAATATAAGTTGCGGTTTTCTCGTGATGTATGTGTCGTCCACCATGAGATTTCATGTTTTCTGTTGAATTTCGAGACCTGATTCGAGGAGTGGATGAACCGTCTCGGGTGCATGGTGGGCCCGGTATGGTACCCCGGGGCATGAAAATCGAGTTGTAGACGATGAGCCTGGTAGGGAAAGACTACCTACTGGTGATGTCTGGCACGGCGGATATCCGGAGGATACCGACCGTTGTCGTGAGATTTGATGATATGGGCCGATCCGGACTGACGGAGCCCGAGATATCGAGACTAGGAGGTATTGAGACTTGAGATTTACATGTTTTGTGTCGATACTTGACACGGATTTCCATGGATTTCATCGTTGATATTTCAGATTTCTATACAAATTTTACCATGATAAAAGCTAAAGATTTCTTATACAGATATATCCAGATTTCAGGATTGGTTATTTTGCATTCATGGTGCATGCATACTCATTCACGCGACAAATTACTCTTGAGCTACTGACACGAGCACGGAGTTTTTGCACTTACATGTAGTTTATTACCCTGCACTACTAGATGATTGGTAATGTATTAGTATTTTATTATGACCTAGGATAGCGTCGTGCATTCGATTTCTTTTCGCAGATATTTTCTACTCACGAGTTGGCAACTCACCCCTATTGTGCCAAATTTTATTACAGGTTCGATGTGCAGGTTTCCCTGGCAGCTTGCTGGCACATCTTTTCATTCAAGGTGATTTGCACGGTAGGTTGGTTCACTTGTATCTGAACTGCCGTTGTACTTTTATTATTTTATTTGTATCTAGTAAGCTCCATCAACCATACTTGTATTACTTGATAAGTTTACTGGACCTGTTATTTATTTCGACCTTAGAGTCACGCTTGTATTATTATGGTATCTGGTGGATTTGTTTTCTTTTGAGTTTTGAGCCTCGCCCTTTGGCGTTGTATATTATTGTGCTTGGTGTGGTTGTTTCCGCCTATTGGCGTAGAGCTAGCTCCCGCTTGGGGATGCCTTGTTATTGTTTGTATATTATTCTTATTTGTACCCGTTTGGGGCCAGTTTTTACAAAAGAGACTCTGCTCAAATTTTTGAGAAAATTTGATGTTGCTTTTAAACTTGTTTTTTTCTACATGTTTTCCTCTGCTTCTTCTTTTTATGGTTTAGATTTCTGGGATTCGGCTTACTTAGATTACGTTGCGCCTCTAGACGCTTCATAATCTAAGTGCCGGTCACGTTCCGTACTTTCGGGTCGTGACAAAGTTGGTATCAGAGTGCTAAGTTTATTCTTTGTATATGTCTAGGGTGACCCTTGGTTGATGGAGTAGGCGACTTAGGTAGAGTGACGTATCGTGGGTATGATCCGCGGCATACTTACGATACGCTACTCTTCTTAAGTAGCCTTAGCATGTACATTTCTTTGCACCGCATTTCATTCGTTCCTTTGATCTATCTTCGTCGATATCGGATGGTTGTATCTGTCATTACGGTCGCACGGGCAGAGGGAGCTGCGACCCGAATGCGATAACTATTGGGGTATCATTTATTCTTGAGAATTGAAGCATTGTTTAGCGTGCGGACGAAGGGTATTCACATGCCGTCCAGACGAAGTTAAAGGATTCAAACGATTGTCAGAAATCCATTTTCCCAAGTTTAAGGTATTCGGAAGAACATGCAGGTATTTCTATGGACCCTCTAGAAGAATGAAACCCTAACTCGACATAATGACCACGAGAACGCCCTTGAACCTTAGGGTTTACGGCAGTTCCGCGGTGCCATTAGTGAGGCTTGGGTTTGCCCTTATACGGCTGGACCATCGATACTGGGGTATGTACTGGATATTTTTAAACTGTACTTGAGTGTTGAGCTCTCGGGGAATTATGGGATTTTGATGAATCGATCGAAAAGTTTAATTTAGTCCGGACATCAGGTGAAGGGATAGATTATGTGGGAGACTCTAGATATGAGTATTGCCGTTGGTAGCATAGTCAGCACACCTACGAAAAGACGAGTTCGAAGCAGTTGACATCAGAGGAAAGAGGTGCATATTGACGATAGTGTTTACGATTGTGATTTGGTGATTTGAATTTCATATTTCCGTTGGTTGGATTTTGGTATTTTGTGGATTTTGTTCTACGATTGGTATTTCTTATGTGTGCATTCATTATATTCTCTGAGTGTTTCATATATCGGTTGTATTGATGTTGTTTTGTACATACCCAGTACACTCGATTTGGTTTTATACATTTTGAGATTTTGATTTGATTTCATGCATATGGATTACACATGATTTTGACATATGCTTCGACCTAGTTTTCATGCATTTTCATACTGTGATTTCGATTTTGATATTCGGTGTATGTTTTCGTGCACCATGTACACCTGATTGAGATTCTTGCGCACACTTGGCGCACTTGATGCGATTTTGTGCATACCAGATGCACTAAATCGGGGTTTTGTGTAGATTAGATGCACCTGATATTACAGTCGTGCACGCCCGTTGCACTTGACAGATGTTTTTGGTGCACACCTGTTGCACTCAGTTTTGTTTTGTGCGTATTTGTGGCATATGTATTTGGTTTCGATTTCAGCGCGCACCGGACGCACATGATATTTTTATGATGTGATTGGGATTGATTTCAGTTTGAGCAGTATATTTTTATAATCATTACTATTTGATTTGGTAACCAGGTGGGATGTGTATGTTAAATAAACGATATATATATATATAGCTATTTTTTTTAAAAATAAACATCCGCTACTTATGCCATGACACGTGCATCACACGGCGATTTTCAAAAGGGGTTCTTGCTTCTTTATCCAGATGTTTAGCCGATTTTACTACGATGCATACTATATCTAAGTTATAGTTTTGAGATATATTATGTTGGTTTTCGTATTGGGTTTTGATATTTTATTTTCAACTTAACTCCGATAATTGCATTATGCTTGATGGAGTTGATTTTAGTAATGTATTGATGATTTCGGAGCCCCGACGATTTGAGTGTTTTGGCTGAATGTTTTAATAATCGGGGGGAGTTTTAATTTAAATTCGGGGACCGAATTTCTTAAAGGGGGGGAAGATTGTAACGTTTTAAAATAAATAAATAAATAAATAAAATTCTTTAAGTGAATTTCCTGATTTTCGGTAAAGTAAAACGTATTTTTCGTAAAACTAAACTGTAATTATTTTTCATTATAAATTTAAAAATATCTATTTTAATTATGTAATTACTAGTAAATGGTGTTTATTTAGTCACTTATAAATTTTTAGTTTAATTAAATATTATGCCTAAATTAATTATTTTAAATATTAACATAAGCTTTATTTATACACTAAATTGGTGTAAATTACAAATTTGAATGTGTTTAATTAGCAAAAATGAACCATTACATATTGGAACCAAGTGTGTTTCATGCAAAATTTATTTTCAAAATTTTCCATGGTTCTAGACCATTCTAGGTTAAATGGAGTTAGGAAAATAAAGAATTTTTTATTAAATTCATGAAAAGACTTAATTGTGTGATATTTTATGTGAAACCTTCTACACTTTTCTTCACCTCTTCTCACTCTCCTCTCTTTTCCTCACCTCATGGCCGGCCTCACCTCCATGGGCAGCCCCATAATTTCCCCCCCATCATTTTTACATTAAAAATCATCAAAATTCATCAAAAATTCCAAAAATAAACCTCAAAAATCAACATTCAATCTCTACCATTTTCCTTTGACCTATTTAGCATGGAATTTGGAGTTGGAAACCATTATTTTGGAAGCATATTTTCATGTTTGGATCTCATGCTTTGAAGGTATAGTTTTTATTCTTATGATTAATTGTTGTTAAATGCTTTTATTTAGCATATTTAGACTTTCTTAATTAATTCTATTTGCAAGTTTAAAATTCAAGATAGGGTTTCTAAAATCAAGTTAGAGTTTTTATTAATTAAGTGGGGTTATAATAAGTAGCTTAACATTTTTAGAAGGGAAAAATCTAGCATTGTTGATCTATTATAATTTGTGCATTCAAAATTATTTAAATGAAGCAATTTTGCTAACTAGATTTTTATAAATTATATATATTGGTGTGTTAAAATTCTAATTAAGATTTTTATCATTATATTGTGGTTTTAATGAGAATATTAACATGTTAAATGAATGAAAGACCTAATCTAATTATTAGTTTCAAATTGTTAGTTAATATAATGTGATAAATACGCTATTTCGGTAAACTAGGTTTTAGAAATTAATTTAAAATATAGTATTAAAAATCTAATTAGGGATTTAGCTCATTCTTAAGATTTCATGGACTGGTTTAACACTTTAATATAGGCAAAATCAAGTTTAGTTGTGATATTGTGAAATTTTGCTTGAAAGTATCGAAATCGGGCAAGTTTGCAAACTAGAATTTCCAAACTAATACAAATTAGGGTGTTAAAAATATAGTAGTTGTTTATATAATCTAGTTATGCTATTTAATGAGTATTATGACCAGTAGTTTCTTTTAAACATCATGTTTTGAAGTAAAACGGTAAATTGGCGTTTTCCGGTTTTACGAAATCGGACGATTTGATCGATTTCAGGATTTCGATGAATTAAATCATCTTTTATATTATAAGTATTGAGTTTTGAAACTACGAGTTGTTTATTGGTGTTTATCTCGATCAATCGGCGTTTGTACGCCGATATCGAGCGATATTGGTTCTTTTGCATGAGCGGGTCATAGGTTTTAACCTATGCGCGTTTCGTGCGTCGTTTTGGTTTTTGTCCGTGATTCAGTTTACGATATTATATATGTTTGCGTATAGGTACCACACATGTAGACTTCGGACGAGGAAGAAGAGGAGGGCGACATCGTTTTCGGCAGACAAGGACTAGGTGAGTAGATATATATCTACGGGGGAAATCGGGTGGATGGCGTTTAGCACCCCCGCAAACGTAGAATAAGAATAGTACTTATTGTCATAAGGAAGTCATACGTGACCTTAGAATCTTGGTGAGTAGGACCCTAGTAGTGACCTTAGGTTGGACTAGATTGATTTAGAAAGACCTTACCAGAGGATGAATTTCTTGGAGGAGATTCGTAGGTTTCAGGTAAATACACACACACGCACACATAGAAACTCGACGTGGCGTATACGTGTATGTATATCTATATAGGACTAGGTGTAAGTATATATATATACACAACACGTATATGTGATATAAGGATGTGATATGATACGTGGGGATGAAACAATATATCTGGGCTTGATGCCGTGATTCTTGGCTATACAGTCGTGTTATGATGTTAGCGGATCTTTAGAAAATGAGATAATGGATATGTATACATAGACAATAATAGGTGGTGATGATTTTGAGGTAGATGAGACTCTAGAATAGAACCCGGACTGTAAACTGTGACTTGATTACGATATGAGATATGTGTAACTTGATTACGATATGATATATACATATATGTGACTTAATCACGACTTGATATATGTGACTTGATCAAGATATGATATATGTGGCATGATATTTCTGAGGACCAATTGACAATGTATATTTACGCAGACATGAGATATGATTGATGATATTGGAATGCATACGATTACAGTACAGTACCATTGATCCTGACATTATTTGATGATGATATTATACGAATGATGATGTACGTAGGTGATACTTGACCCGCACCCCGATATTGGGATGCCGTGCGATGGATTTTATCGTACGAAGCATATATGTGATGATTGATCGGCACTCTTGATTCGAGGAATCCGTACTACGTACGTGACGCTTTTGAGGCTGGATCGCCGACTATTAGAGATATGGACTCAGACCTTAGGTGGACTCTTATTTCTTATCGACTAGTTTCTTAGGTTTAGTTCCTTAGGGGGTTAGATAGACACTAGTTTAGGCTCGAGTCATATAGTTGTAGTTATACTTGTATATTACAAATGAGTGGTTAATACACATCCGTCTTTACATTCAGACCGTAATCATCATGTTGCATGTTCATCCATATGTTTCTATAATCAGTATGAAACTCTGCCTGTTAGGACACCAGCACCATTACCGATGATGCGCATATTCCACGAACACTTATTGCCGGCTCACACACATCATCATCGGTAATTGCTATGTCACGTACACTTTAGAACATATTATCTTTTATTGATAGAATCGGCTAGATGCTAGATCAATATAATATTGTGATTACTCTCAGGTATTAGTCTAGACATTGCATTTATTACTTAGACATTTCATGCATTCACATTTTCATGTTATCATGCTGTATTGTGGGGCATATGCCGACACTTATCATATACTTACTCATGATTTTGGGATTTTGGATTTCTATGAGATTTCTGGATTTTTGGGGAAAACCGTAAGAATATATATATATATAAACTTCTCTCTCTCCTCCTCTCTTTCAAAATATAAGTTGCGGTTTTCTCGTGATGTATGTGTCGTCCACCATGAGATTTCATGTTTTCTGTTGAATTTCGAGACCCGATTCGAGGAGTGGATGAACCGTCTCGGGTGCATGGTGGGCCCTGTATAGTACCCCGGGGCAAAAAGATCGAGTTGTAGACGATGAGCCTGGCAGGGGAGGACTACCTACCGGTGATGTCTGGCGCGGCGGATATCCGGAGGATACCGACCGTTGTCGTGAGATTTGATGATATGGGCCGATCCGGACTGACGAAGCCCGAGATATTGAGACTATGAGATATTGAGACTTGAGATTTACATGTTTTGTGTCGATGCTTGACACAGATTTCCATGGATTTCATTGTTGATATTTCAGATTTCTATACAAATTTTACCATGATAAAAGCTAAAAATTTCTTATACAGATATATCCAGATTTCAGGATTGGTTATTTTGCATTCATGGTGCATGCATACTCATTCACACGACATATTACTCTTGAGCTACTGACACGAGCACGGAGTTTTTGCACTTACATGTAGTTTATTACCCTGCTCTACTAGATGATTAGTAATGTATTAGTATTTTATTATGACCTAGGATAGCGTCGTGCATTCGATTTCTTTTCGCAGATATCTTCTACTCACGAGTCGGCAACTCACCCCCATTGTGCCAAATTTTATTACAGGTTCTATGTACAGGTTTCCCTGGCAGTTTGCTGGCACATCTTTTCATTCAGGGTGATTTGCACGGTAGGTTGGTTCACTTGTATCTGAACCGCCGTTGTACTTTTATTATTTCATTTGTATCTAGTAAGCTCCATCAACCATACTTGTATTACTTGATAAGTTTACTGGACCAGTTATTTATTTCGATCTTAGAGTCGCGCTTGTATTATTATGGTATCTGGTGGATTTGTTTTCTTTTGAGTTTTGAGCCTCGCCCTTTGGCGTTGTATATTATTGTGCTTGGTGTGGTTGTTTCTGCCTGTTGGCGTAGAGCTAGCTCCCGCTTGGGGATACCTTGTTATTGTTTGTATATTATTCTTATTTGTACCCGTTTGGGGCCAGTTTTTACAAAAGAGACTCTGCGCAAATTTTTGAGAAAATTTGATGTTGCTTTTAAACTTGTTTTTTTCTACATGTTTTCCTCTGCTTCTTCTTTTTATGGTTTAGATTTCTGGGATTCGGCTTACTTAGATTACGTTGCGTCTCTAGATGCTTCGTAATTTAAGTGCCGGTCACGTTCCGTACTTTCGGGTCGTGACATTAGACGATTTTGGCGTACGGTCGATCGCGCTCCAACGGAATTTTTGTTTTCCGACCTGTCCCACTTCCGCTGCGCGCACGCGCGGAGCACGCCCATCCTAACAGTGGTATCAGAGCCAACCAAGCATTATGACTAGCTTTGGCGATGTTTTAGTTTCGATCGACATTTTTCCGATTCCGATTTCCTAGTTTAAACCCTTTCTCTGTGCGATTTCAAAAGTCTTTAAATTTTTTTAAACAACTGCAGAATGTTGATTTTGATGTAAAAATGACATGGGAGAAAAATGGGAGGGGGGGTTGCGCAGTTTTGACAGGTGGTACTGGGTCATGGCCGGCCATTTTGTTTCAGAATGTCGGCAATTTTCTCTGGGGGCTTAAACTTATAGAAATAGGATTTTTGGTATTGTTTGTTTTTCCCAACATTTAGATTTGATCTCGTATTGCACTGGAAAGTTATCGATCAAAACTGTAATATCGTAGCATTTCCGTATTCATGATATTAAAATGTTTATCTCAGTTGATACGATGATACATACTTGTTGATATGTATTTGTGAGTCTGTGATGTTCTATATTAAGTTTGTTTGGTGTGGATTGGATCGTCGCGAAAAGAATAGCCCTGTGCATAATTGGATATTGCGATGTTATATGTTTCATTTCATTCATATTGTAGCCAAGATATATATTCTTTTATTCGGGATGAGCAGTTGACATGTGGCTGTCGTTTCCGCTTATTGTATTATTATTTGTCGGGGCTCGATCAGGTTGCGATTGAAGTCACCGTTGTATTAATACAGGTATTAGGATTACCTCATGGAGAAGCGCATTGGTAGCCAGATTCTAGATTGCAGCGGGTGGCCATCTCAAGGAGCTGAGACCGGGCCGCTCGATTCTAGGATTGGCAGGCTGCTTGCCGCGCTTGTAGGGGGCTAGGATTGACCCACGGAGGAGTGCTCTTGTCATCTGATTCGAGAAAGTGCTGGGAGACCCCATCATGGTGATGATGCCGGGTTACCTCGTTTCTCGGGTTAGCGGATGACCTGCCGCACTCGTCGGGGTTTGCTTTTGGCTACGCACGGGCTGTTCATGCAACCGGGGTATTTCGTGCTTCGTTTGTGGCTCGAACGAAACGTGGGATTCCAAGGTGATCCGACCATTCCAAACTCCATGATACTGTTTTTCCTCATGCTGTAATGTGATTATTTGCGTGTGATGGTATATTTATATATGTGATATATAGTGTATATATATATTAATACCGAAAGTGTGTCTTAGCATCACCACTAGGTTTTTACAAGCATCAAGCATGCAATTTTAAAACTTCTTGGGTGCTAAGCTACACTAACCTAGAATCTAACTAGAGTATTAGGGTTTAACATATGATAAAGCAAGCTTTACTCTAAGTGATGGAGATTACAATCTTTGTAGACCAAGCCCTTTATTTCTATAGCTTCGGGTAGTAGTCCCTACGACTCCTCTTGGCTCCACTTGAAGAAATGAACGAGCTTACTTCGTGATTTTTGAGGCCGAAGATGATCCACCTTGAAGCTTCTCTAGTTCAAGCTACCTCTTCACTAATCTATTATTAGTGAAGGAAATAACCTAATCTAAATGGCTAATCTAAAGTATGTTGATGAAGTAGGTGTTTTAGCTCACTTAGAATTCTCTTAAGCCCTAAGGTTCACAACTCATGTGAGGGTTAGGGCTTAGAGGAAGAAGAAAATGATAATGGAGAGAGTGAAGGAAAAGAGCTAAGGCAAAGATCAAGTGAAGAACGGCTCTCGTTTTCTCTTCACTTATTGAAGCATGAATAATAAATAAATAATAAATAGCAACCATGCTTCTATAGTGAAAGCAAATGAATAAACAAATGAAAAAGCTTTGCCTCACCCATTTCTCAAATATCTCCCTATTTTCCACCTCTTTATTCTATTTTCTAAAAATAGAAAATCCATGCTTTATGTGTCATATACCATGGCACATAATATACATACATACATACATACATACATACATACATACATACATATATATATATATATATATATCACATATATATACATAAATATATATTAGAAGAATAATTTAAGTGAGCTTAATATTAGTTAATGTATAAATATATCAAATATAAATATATATCAAATTATTAAATCAACACTTAATTTAATAATCCGGTTATATCATATATAACCGACTAATATCATTTATCTGTATATCATATTATCAAATCAACACTTGATTCAATAATCCGGTTATATCACATATAACCTAACCGATATCAAATATTGCCAGATTAGAATACGATATCACATACTCGTATTTAATTAGGCTCCCGCACATATCAGCATATGTGCCCTACTTCGTTTCGCTTGAACTATGAAACCTCTGTGTGGGACTCTAAAGATGCGTCAATACTCTAGCAGTAGGTAATGATCACATCAGTTATGCACAAGCCATCAGCGATACTAGCTGGACGTAACAGCTACCCAGGCATTAAGCGATTAGAAGATCAACAAGCAAGCTTGTCCAAACTCCCATGAAGCCTATAAGTAACACTTACCGTACAGTCCGGTCTCTTCGTCTGATATGTCGCATATCCAGTCTAGGGGTGGAATCGTCAGACCCCAGTAACTTGATAAGTCATGCTGATGTGTGGCTTATAACGGTTCGAGAAATTAATGATAACACTTACCAGTAAATCTCATCAGCCCTAACCAGGGGCTTACTGTTATATCCAATTGAGCATAGCACAATATCAACTCCCAATACTGGGAGACGAAACCCCTTCTATCGCTTACTGCTTCCATGTGATTCGGGACTGTACCCAAAATCCACCTGTTTTCACGACTCCTTTGAACTGTGGTGCGGAGGAAATCAAAGTACAGTGGAAATTTTACAAGACACTATGACAATCTCGGGTCTACAGACTAGCCTGTACCAGTGTCACCAGAGAACTGCTATCCGACGATAAGTATAATACCATCTAGGAGTTCTCGGCGAGTCTTGTTCGGTGTACCCAACACCTGTGCACAATCTTTGATGTCAAACACCAATGGTTATGGGATCAACCATTGCCCGTACAGGGTTAAGAAACGTACACACTACTCTACTCTGGAATATCGATGCCCTGTCTCGATATCCCTTCGACTAGGAACAATTAAAGGATGTGGTTGTGGACTATCCAGGCCCCACTAGTATGATCTGCATCATAGTCCTGGTAGTCAAGTACCCATCCCAAGGGTTTTATCAACATGTATCAGAGAGATAGTATAATAATACAAGTGTTCATGTTAAGATAAAGAGAACCAGATAACATACTATCACGTTGAGCAAGAAAGTCCTATATATATATATGTCCAAGAATCCACTATATCATACAATAATGGTCTCTAGGGCATATATATTCCTAACAATGTCCCACTTGCACTAAGACTAGTTGTTGTAGTATCTCATACCCAACATCCCAAAAAGTCTCTCAAACTGCGTCTGGAGGAGGGCCTTCGTGAGTGGATCCGCTGTGTTGTCCTTCGTGTCTCTCCTGACCTCGATCTCCCAGAGATCTACTATCTCCCGGATCAGGTGATACCGCCTAAGAATATGTCTGGATCGCTGATGGGACCGGGGTTCCTTGGCCAAAGCCACAACCCCATTGTTATCACAATATAAAGGTATTGGATGCTCAATGGATGGAACCGCACCAAGTTCATTAATGAACTTTGTTGGGACTTTACCCGTGCACGCAAACGCGTATGTTTTGAAATTTATAAACCGCAAGTGCACGGCACGTTGTAGCGAGCCGGAAAGTACGGGTCGATCCGTAGGGAATTGTGTATTAGGTTTTGTTGCTTAAGGTTAAACAAATAAGGAATTGGTTGGTTTGTTACAAAAATATAAAACACGAAAACAAAGAAAACAAGTTAAGAAAGAAATGGCCATGGCTTTGGCTTGGATGGTCGAATCTCGATAATTCCTTCCCCGCTCCCTTGATTATGAGTTGTCCGTCCTTGTGTCGATCCAGCATGAAGCATGACTTTTGAAGGCGATTGCGAAACACAAATCATCAAAATACCGACATTCGACGCAAAAAACGAAATGAGTCCGTATTGTTCACTTACTGTTTGTATGTCCAAGCTTGAGCTATCAACACTAAGCATAAGGGTTAGCAAGTATACGACAACATCAAAAACACAAATTAGCGAGTGAGAGCAATTAGTTCTAGTATTAACTTTGCTAAGCGTTTGTGATAGTATAGGGTATATGAAAACCGATGGTTTATAAAGCATTTGGTCACAAAATACCGTATCTAAACTTATCAAACTTAACACCAAATTAATTTTAACTTAAACATTGTGAAATAGGGAAAGGGAGTGAGTATGGTATATGAAGTGGTTACAAAGTAACCATGGTTTCAAAATACCATATCACATCAATACATAAACAATCTTTAAGTTAGAATCATATTAAGCATATTAAACACAAACAAGAAGAGGAGGAAGGCAAACCCTTTCATCTTATTTCCTCACCATCACCACAACCGAAGAAAGATTAGTTACACATATCAATAGAACAAGAAAGCAAGAAACAAAAGAAGCAAGTAAACAAAGCAATAACAATATTATTTAACACTTGATGAAGTTGAGGTAAAAGATATTGGTAACTTGTTCAACCTCCATAATGATGCTCTCAAAAGAAAGCTTCAAGAGGGAAGAAGAAGAAGAAACCAAGTTAAAGCCTACACAACTCTCAAGCTAAACCAAAAACTAAGAAAATGAAAAAGGTATATATATTACATATATATGGTCCTCCTTGCTCTAACTTGTTATGGTATTTATAGGCCTCATCCCAGAATAAACAAACAATATAGATGGACTGATGCGACCCAAAAAAATGACCAGAAGAAAAATGGTGACAAACGGAGCAAAAGGGACCAATGGCGCCGGGTATTTAGGGGTTCTCACCGGTTTTATTGCGGCCAATTAGGTTTGTATTTGTGTAGTGATCTTGAGTGCTCTCCATGATCTCTCTGGTGCTGTTTGATTTGTCTATAATAACCTGGTTTGCATTTATGGATTTGGAGGGAAACTAGAAGCTTTATATCACATCACAACATTTTGCATTTAACACACATCACACTCACTTGTGCCTACTTGCATAAGTCATGAGTGTGCCAAGGCAGCCCCCACCATGGTCCATGTCCCAAAAGAGCTAGTGTACACTTGTATTGTGTTGGACCAAAATTGTGTACACATGATTA
This sequence comes from Agapanthus africanus, assembly GCA_030015575.1. Classification (NCBI taxonomy): domain Eukaryota; kingdom Viridiplantae; phylum Streptophyta; class Magnoliopsida; order Asparagales; family Amaryllidaceae; genus Agapanthus; species Agapanthus africanus. Next base: position 143,130,922 of record CM057349.1, read on the forward strand.
TTTGCAAAAGAGCTCTTTGAATATCGGTCGGTTTTCTGTTTAGATTGCTGTGTCGGCTCCCAAACGCTATATCCATGATATTGAGTGTGTTTACAGTATTTTATCACGAATACCTGTAAACTGTAATTACTGAGCAGACACTGATTAATAGTACCGATATATAATAAAATTGATAATGAATGAGAGGTATTAAAATGCAGTTTTCTGTGATGAACAAACTTCTTCATCCAGATAGCCTCTTTGGCAGCATCGTTGGCAGCGATGTATTCAGCCTCCATCGTCGAGTCTGCTACTGTATCTTGCTTGGAACTCTTCCAATATACCGCCCCTCCATTGAGGGTGAAGACAAAACCCGAGACCGACTTACTGTCGTCCTTATCACTCTGGAAGCTCGAATCGGTAAAGGACTCCACCTGGAGTTCTCCATTACCATACACCAAGAACATTTCTTTAGTCTTTCTCAAGTACTTAAGAATGTTCTTCACTGCTGTCCAGTGCTTTTTTTCAGGATCTGATTGATACCTACTCACTACACATAGTGCGTAAGCTACATTCGGTCTTGTACATAACATTGCATACATGATAGACCCAACTACAGAAGCACAGGGTATCACTGTCATGCGAGCCCTCTCTAAATCAGTCTTGGGAGACATCTCTTTAGAGAGAGTGATTACTGAACAAGCGGGTAAATTACCACGCTTAGAATCTTCCATACTAAACCTCTTTAGTATGGTGTCTATGTACTTGGATTGGAACAATCCCAACATCCGCTTAGATCTATCTCTATAGATCTTTATCCCCAGGATGTATGAGGCATCACCTAGATCTTTTATGGAGAACTTTTGTGAAAAGAAGAGCTTGACCGAGTGTTGCATAGGAATATCATTTCCTATCAATAGTATATCATCCACGTACAATACGAGGAAGACTACCTTACTCTCTACTACCTTATTGTATATACAAGGTTCATCTACGTTTTTGATGAAGTCAAACTCTTTGACCGCCACATCAAAACAGATGTTCCAGCTCCGCGATACCTGCTTTGATCCGTAAATTGATTTAAGCAGCTTGCATACCTTTCCGCTGCTCCCACTGTCTACGAAGCCCTCTAGTTGTGTCATGTACACGCTCTCTTCTAAATCACCATTTAGAAAAGCGGTCTTGATGTCCATTTTCCAGATTTCGTAGTCATGGTATGCAGTATTGGAAAGTAGGAACCAGATGGATTTAAGCATAGCCACTGGAGAAAAGGTTTCATCATAATCGACACCAGGTCATTGACGAAAACCTTTAGCAACAAGTCTAGCTTTGAAGGTCTCAACCTTTCCATCTACACCAATTTTCTTCTTAAAGATCCACTTGCTCCCGTTCAGGAGCAACTTCTAAAGTCCATACTTTGTTGGTGTACATGGATTCCATCTCATATCGCATAGCATCCAACCATTTCACAGAGTCGCCACTTGTGATGGCCTGCTCAAAACTAGTTGGGTCATCATCTTCCATTATGCAATCCTCGCTCCCAATGTCTATGAGAAAACCGTAGTATCTCTCAGGTGGATGAGAAACCCTACTAAATCTGCGGAGTGGCTGAGATTCGTCGGGGACTATTGAATCCTTCGGTTCTACCAAATTGTCAGTTATAGTTTGTGCAGCTGGAACTTCTTCCAATTCTACCTCATTACCACTAATTTCTTTCACATGAAATTCTTTTTCTAAAAAGATGGCATGTTGAGAAACAAACACTTTTTGTTTCTCAGTATGTTAGAAGATATATCCATATGAATCCTTTGGATATCTCACAAACTTGCACATAACAGACCTTGTCTCGAGCTTGTCCGAATTTTGCTTTTTAACATAGGCCGAACAACCCCATATCTGAACTCGTTTAAGAGATGGTCTCTTCCCTTTCCATTTCTCATATGGAGTGGGAGGCATGGATTTGGTCGGAACCCTATTCAATACGTATGCAGCTGTCTCAAGTGCATAACCCCAAAAGGAAATAGGTAACTCAGCAATACTCATCATAGAGCGCACCATATCTAATAGGGTGTGATTCCTCCGCTCCGATACTCCATTGTGTTGTGGTGTGTAGGGAGGAGTAAGCCGAGAGAGAATACCATTCTTTTTTAAGTAGTCTCAGAATTCCGTGCTCAAATATTCTCCTCCCCGATCAGATCGTAGGACTATAAGTACGAAGTTGAGAACCAAACGGGTAAAAGTATTAAAGTCTGCATACTACAAGTTGTGACTCCTAGTGAGGTAATGTACCCGTAGGTAATAGGGTCACTCTCTTCACAAACCATGTCTAATCATTTGAGATCAGTGCAAATTGAAAGGTATTAACCTAATAAAGGATAGACTTTTAGTATACGGTATTCATCAAATACCCGATGTAGATTATGATGATACTGTTACTTCAAAGTTGGAAGGTATTAACCTAATAAAGGCTTTAAGTAGTCTCTTCACAAACCATGTCTAATCTTTTGAGATCAGTGCAAATTGAAAGGTATTAACCTAATAAAGGATAAACTTGTAGTGTACAGTATTCATAAAATACCCGATGTGGATTGTGATGATACTGTTACTTCAAAGTCTGTGCTGAAGTCCATACGGATAAAATTTGCCAACTGTTGTTTTCATGACAATGATATCTGGTATGAGTATGATTATAACGTCTTTCTAAATTGGATTTAAAAGTGTATATATGGCTCTACCAGAGGATTGTCTTAGTCAGTGGGAGCATCGAAAAGCGTGCAAAGTTGCTTAAGTCTATTTGTAGACAAAAGCAGGCATAGCGGAGGTGAATCATCTGCTTTTGATGCAACGGTCAAAGGGTTTGAGTTCATCAAAATAAGAGATGAACCAGATATTTGTAAGAATGCTGTAGGGAGTACTGTCAGATTCTGCATAATTATGTGGATAACATACTCTTAATAGGATGTGATATTCCTATACTACGATTCGGTCAAACGTTGATAATCACTTTTGTTTCTCTTTTTGTGGATTATACATATGTTAATGATCCTGGTGACTAGGTCTATAAAGTTAAACATGGTAGGGATTTTGGGATTATCTAAATTCAGGTATAATGACACCATTCTAAAGTAGTTTAGAATGGAGGACTCCTAGTGAGGTAATGTACCCGCAGGTAATGGGGCCACTCTTTTTAAAATGATGTCTTTCGGGACAGATGAAGAGAGAGACCCGCATGAATGACATTCGACATGCTATGGCAGTGAGGTTAATCATGCAATGTTATATACCGGACCAGATACTGCTTTTTCACTAGGTGTAGTAAGAAGATATTAGTCCAATCGTGGAGAGACATAGGAAGAAGTGAAGAGCATATGTGATGTTCTTGGTGTATGGAAATAGCAGACTCTTTCGGGATGCAATTACCGATTCCAGCTTCCGTGACAAGGGTGACAGAGTATCTGTAGCGAGTCATTAGTTTACCCTCTTATGAGGAGAAATGTATTGGAAGAATTCCAATCGAGATATTGGAGTAGTCAAGACGCTAGATGCTTATTGTGAATCAGCAGAGGATACATCCTGTGTATTTGTTTGGATAAATATGTTCATTTGTGAATAAGGTCCCATCAGCTATCCAAATAGGATTTTAAGGTAAGTATCGCTCATTTTTCGGGAGCTAGTTGATCTCCGCAAAGTTGAGACTCAGAGAGATATAGTTAGAAATATTTTAGCGGATCCATTCACAGAGGCTATTTCTTGAACATAGTCTGCGAAACTGTCAGTATAGAAGTTGGGTATGCAGTAGCACATGAGATGTGTGCATGCGATACCGCAATTATTGGCCTTGAGTGCAAGTGGGATATTATTGGATATTGGTGCCCTTAAGGCAATTCTCGTAGTTGCGGGAATGCAATTATTGAATTCGTTGAGGGCCTATACCAAGAATAGTCTTACTCGCGAAGATAGTGTGCTATCTGGTTTGTTTTTATCTGTCATATTAATGCAAGATACTAGTTATCACGTACCGCAAATACATGAGGTAAAGCCCATAGGATCTTTGCTTGACTACCAGGATTATGATAAGGATCATACTGGCGGGGCCTGGTAGTTTATAAGCACATCCTCAAATGTCCCTTGTCGTAGGAGTATTGAGACAGGGCATCGGTACTCCAGTTTAGACTAGTGTATATATTTTATGACCCTGTACGGGGCAATGGCTGATCCCATAGCCATTGGTGTTTGACACTGATGATTGTATACAGGTGCTCATATGATAAGTTGCACTGGACGGACTCGCCGAGAACTCCTGGATGGTATTATACCAATGTCAAATAGAAGTTCTCTGGTGACATGAGTACAGGTGTAACATTTCAAAAAAAAATAAAATATTATTTTTTTTGGGAATTTTTATAATTTAATATTAATTTTTAATGAATATTTTAATATTTCGGTATAATTAAATACCGATAAATGGGGAAAATTTTGGAAACATTATGGAAAATTCTAAAATAGGGTATTTTGTGGAATTTTGCCATTTTAAAGTTTTTATGGTCAATTATATGCTATTTTAGTGTTAATCGCGATTAAAAATCGCTAATCGGATTTTTAGTATTTTTGTGCAAAAATATACACATATCATTTTCCACACTTGTTACACTTGTTACATGTTTTGGGTGGATGGTTGCTTAGGGTTCACCATGGTGGGAGAAAAGAAAAAGAAAAAGAAAAGAAAAGATAAAGGTTTCATGATGAAGAGAGAGAGAGGGTAGGTATAGGGTCAACCTTTCTTTTTTGAACCATCCTCCATCATTTTTCCCTTCTCATTCTCTCTCCTCTCCTTTCCTTGCTGTTGCAGCCTCTCCCTCTTCTTCCTCCCCCCTCTCCAAACCCTAGATCTACTATGAATACAACCCCGAAACCCCATTTCGACTTCACAAAACTTGTTCCCAAGCTCACTAGCTACACATTGGACCTAGAAGGAATGGATTTGGAGGACTTTGAACAACTCAAGAATTTTCTTGAGTTGGCAAAGAAGGTAATTTCTTCACCCCTAGTATAGTATTTCAATTCTTATTGCATCCATACTCGTTTCATGTCGATATTGTGTCGTTTGATGGACTTTTGAAATTTCAAGTTAGGGTTAGGAGTTGAATTGAGTTGTAAAATGAAATTGAGGCTTGTAGTGACCTTAGAACCCCTGGTGTGATGTTATTTTGGACCCAAACATGACATAAAACCCAGAATACGGATTTAGTGAATCGATATCGGGAAAAACTGTAAATCTGGGACTGTTTTTGGGAATCTGCTTTCACCCCGAGACTCCTAAAATAATTTTGGTTGGACAGTGAGATGTGCAGGCATCTTGGAACAACCACCCAAAGCCCTAGCCCCTATCTCTTTCCCCAGGCCGCAGATTAATTCCTCCTGGCCGTAAATTGCGGCCAGAGCAGGTTGGAACCCCCTCGTTTTTGTTTTGTAGCCCTATCTCCACTAAACTTGACCCCTGGCATGTGCAATTTTGTCTGATTCCATTTAAGGTAAAATCTGGGTTGATTTTCTTGTGTTGGTGCATGGTTTACGACTTGTTTTAGCATGGATTTTGGTATTTGGTGATTCGTTTCTGTCGGGTGGCGTTTGAACGTCAATGGCAAAGGGTTATTAGTCGTGTTGCATGCTAGACTATAGGTTTTTACCTATGGACGTAGCGTATGCCGTTTTGGTTTCCAATGTGGTTTTCATGTGCTTTAGCATTTGTGATATCCTTATAGGTACCCCACGTGGCGACGAGGCGTTGAAGACAAAGATGGTGACAGCGGTATCGGCACACAAGAAATAAGGTGAGTAGATTTATATCTACGAGGAGAAGTCGGGTGGATGGCGTATAGCACCCCCGTACTTCGTGGTGATGTGTATACGGATACGTATGCACATATATTGATTGTATATTGTTTGAGATTATTGATGGTAAAGATGGATTCTAGGTGTGATTAGATTGGTTTAGTGATGCGAAACCCTAGAGTAGAGGTTGCACCACACCTACATACACACACCCATACTTGCATACATTCCTCTTTCATATGTGCGTATAGGAGATTATATATTTATGTGTTCATATAGGTATGGGACTATGTGATCATATACTGGATTTGAGGATAGTATTTTGGATTTGTGGTGAGTCGATGAGATGTGATTTGAGACCGTGAGATCGATGATATGGCAGGATTCGTACTTGAGATATGTCTTGATGTTTTAGCGGATCTTTGGACGATGATACCATGTGAATGGTGATATAAATAAAATGGTCGACATGTGATCGTGATATGCGATATGATATGCTAGGAGGCTGATGATAGGCCGTATTGGGCGATGTATACCTCCTTCATGATGATATGTGCTGATGATATCGATTTGTATGAGACTGTCGATCAGTAGTCAGATCATGATCATATTGATGATATTAGTATTGTACTAGACGTAGGTCAGTACCCGGATTATGATCTTGGATAAAGAGAATATCAGATGAATAATGTGATGAATGTGATATTGACCCGTAACCAGATTTGGGATGCCGTACGACGGATTTACGTACGAGCTATATATTGATGATTGAAACACACTCTTGACTTGGGAATAACTGATTATAGATATGGTATCGGATGTGATATTATCGATGCGGGATCACCGACTAATATATATATATATATATGTATGTATCGACTCAGATGTTAGACGGTTTCCTTACGTTCAGTTAGCATGTTAGCTCAGCCCTATAGTTTAATGTACCTGTATGGCTCATATTATATTAAATGCAGATTAGTTATCGTTGTGTCTAGTATTCAGCTCCCGCTCATTATTGCTGTTCGCTCTGCATCGCATACTTATATGGTGATTTCATATTGTATTGTTGATATCATGCTGTTAGGACACCGGCACTATTACCGATGATGCGTATGTTCCACGTACACTTACTTGCCGACTCACACACATCTTCATCGGTAATTGCCATGTCACTACACAGTAGTATTATTGCATCAGGATATGACCCTTGTATGTGCATACTATTATTTCATGTTGCATGATATACTGTTATACTTGCATTTCATTTATATATCACATACATTATGTTTTCTGATTATGCGCATTGAAATATGTTGTTTCTATGATATTTCTGGATTTGGGAACCGTGGGTATTTCAAAGAGATTATGTAAAGGTTTAAAAAACCCGGCTACCCTTGATATGATATTTCAGCATCCACCATGAGTTTTATCGGTTCTGATATATATATACCCCGAGGAGGCGTCGAGGCCGTATGAGGGTACATGGTGGGGCCCGGTAAGGTACCCCGGGGCAAGAAGCGCGTGGTGATGACGATGTGAGCCTGGCAGGGGAGCACTTCCTACCGGTGATTTTACCCGACGCGTCGGATATCCGGAGGATACCGTCGTGGTGTTGAGATTGATGGTAAGGGCCGGTCTGGATTGACGGCGCCCTAGATAGTGAGATTGATACAGAGACATTGAGATATTAAGATTGAGACTATGTTTTGTGCCGATGCTAGGAGCAGGTTTCATGATGTTTTTCCTTGATTTTGATTATATTCTCATATTTACATGCATGATGTTTATTGTCATTGGGTGACACGTGGACGGGATCCACATATATACAGACATTGATCACATACAGACTCTGATTACATTGATCATACTTCATATGTATATATAACAGGGGATGAGGACGCTGTTATATATGCCCTTACACCAATATTAGTGGAATGGGACGCTAATATATGTGTATTGGTATCAATTTAAATACTTCATCATACTTTTCATGCACGCATACTTCATCCATTTGATATATTGCTACCTGAGGCACTGACACGAGCACTTGGTATTACCGTTGTTTAGAGGTATACCCTAGCCATTGTTATAAGTTGCTGGTTATATATTTGAGGATATATTATGATCGTATAACCTAGGTTTGCGTTGTACATGCGATTTCTGTTCGTAGATGTATTCTATTCACGAGTTGGCAACTCACCCCCGTTGTGCCACAGTTTCTTGCAGGTTTTGCCGTACAGGTTTCATTAAGGCTTGCTGGCACTATTTCCATTCCGGGTGATTTGCTAGTAGGTGGGTTTATTGTATCGTACCCATCATTATACCTTGTATATTATTATTCTGTTGTATCTAGAAGTTCCATCAACCAAACATGTATTTATTTGAGATAGAGACCAGTGTTGTTTATTCATTCGACTTTAGAGTCGCGCGTTGTATTCTATGGATTTCATGCTGTTTTGAGTTTCCTTTTCTGTTGTGATCCTCGCCTTTCGGCGTTGTATATTATTACTTTCGGGTCGTGACAATGTTGGTATCAGAGCGTTAGGTTTTACCTTCGGAGCGTAGGACGACCCTTCGTTGATGGAATAGGTGACTAAAGTAGAGTGACGTACTGTGGGTATGTTCCGCGGCATACTAACGATACGGTACTCCACTTAAGAAGCCTTAGGATGTACATTTCCTTGTTCAGTATTATACTCATTCATGATCTAGCCTCATCGGTACCAGTTATGGCTTTGCTGCCACGATTACGGGCAGGGGGAGCTACGGCTAGAGTTGCGGTCAGCACGAGCTCGTCACAAACGAGGACTGACCAGGGCATAATTCCGGCGACACACGATTGCGGAGATGTGTCTTTTTACCGTGTTTTCGCACCACGAGCGTTTGATGGATCGCTGTATGAGGTTACTCGGATGTGCTGATCGGCACCAGAGGATCGAGCCAATGATAGAGGCCAACCAGATTTTGATGACCGTTGGTGTATTTCTTATTCATGATGTTTAAGGCACTGTTCAGCGTGCAAACGAGTGAGCCAGTTATTGCTGCGAACGACGAGATATCGCCCCAGATGTTGGAGCTATTGCAGTACGAGTTGTATTAAGAGATGATAGAAGGTCCCTAGTCACCGAGGATAAATGACTAGGGCATGTGGTTCGTTCGCTACCCCGATGCGAGGTCATCAGATAGATTGATTCCAGCTAGAGACGACTTCATGCGGAGACGTTGAGAGTCGATAGAGACGATCGAATGTCAGAAACCTACTATTCCAAGTTTAAAGTATTCGGAAAGACATGCAGGCAATTCTATAGACCTTCTAGAAGAATGAAACCCTAACTCGACATAATGACCGTGTGAAAGCCTTTGAACCTTAGGGTTTGCGGTAGTTCCGCGGCGCCATTAGCGAGGCTTGGGTTTGCCCTTCTACGTTTGGACCACCGACGCTGTGGTATGTACTCGATACTATTAAACTGTACTCAAGATGTTGATCTCTTAGGGGATTATGAGGTTCTGATGAGTCGATCGGATGGTTCGACATCATTCAGATATTATGATGGGACACATTGCTTAGGAGACTCCAGATACGAGTATAGCCGTTGGAGCACAGTCCATGCAGCCACGATGAGACGAGTCCGAATCAGTCGACATTGGAGCAGAGTGAAGTAAAGAGTTCGCAAGAGATTTCGACGAGATGACGTTACACTCCGCTGACATCAGAGATCCGATATGCATACAGAGGCGTTTGGATGCGACTAGCTTCCGAGTAAATGCTGTATTGAGAATGCAGATGTCCAGAGAACGAGAGAAGATTATGCAAGAGTACTAGCCTCCGTACAGTTCGGCATAGACGAGATTGGAAGAGACCTTGAGCAGGATTCCTTCCAGGACACTGCTGTAATAAGATTTGCACCCAGGAGCAGATGTGTGATGTGCATTCAGAGGACCAGAGGTCGGCGCCAGTGACGTGCTGCTTTATGAGTGGCCATGAGGATTGACCGAGAAATGACTAGAAGAGTGCCAGAACGGAATCGTCCCCGTTAGCACACCTGACAGGGCCGATGTGCCGATGAATCATGAGATTGGTAATCCACAGAGAAGATAAGGACCCCGAGACAGAGGACGTCAGACCGTGAGCAAGAGGCAAGTAGATATCTTGCGCTGTTGGCATTGTATGCACCTACACCTTCCCGGCTTTGAAGGAGGATATACCGATGACGGTATTTATGATTTGCGATTTTGTGATTCAATTATTACGTATCCGTCACCTTGGATTCTGGTATTTTGGATGATCTATTCACATGACTGATTTTGATGATTGGGTTTCATGATATTTGTTGTAATGCACCATGGTTGCACCAATTGAGTATTTACGATTTTGCACAGTCGTTGCACTTGATATCGTTTTCCTGCCTTGCTTTCTCATGTTTACGATTTTATGGGTTTCATACAGTTGAGTTGATTTTGTTCGTATGTACGCACACAATTTGGTTTTTGCACTCGGTATAGTTCATATATGCTTGCAGTGCAGTGATACTCATTTTGTGCACTTAGATGCACTGGACTTCGATTTCGATTGTGATGTTCGATATTTGTTTTGTGCACCTTGTGCACCTGATTGGATTTGCGCATGTTCGGCGCTTGATATTGGATTTCATGATTTCGTGCATGATGGATGCACCTGATTTGGGTTTCGCGCATGTTGGGCGCATATTATGAGATGCGATTTTGGTGCACACCAGATGCACTAAATCGAAATTCTTCGTGCATGTTAGATGCACCTGTTTTTGCGGTCAGGCACACACGTTACCTATGACAGTTGTTGCGTGCACGCCTGATGCACTTAGATGTTGTTTCTATGCGCATGTATGGCACATTTATGGATTTTGATTTCCGTGCGCACCAGACGCACGTAGTATTCATATGCACGTTTTGGGATTGATTTCTTATGGAGTAGTACGTTTTTGTGAGGTTTTATCATCATTTTCGTACTGAGCAGGACTAGTCAGAGGACAGTACCTGAATATATTTTGCATGCATTGATAGTTATTGAAGGGATTTCCAAAAGCGAGCTATAGTCTCATTATTTACATACGTGTCCGATATGATACGAAACGTTTAAAACAGGGAACCCTTCTAAATTGTTTCCAAAGCGGCGGAACGTACATATTAAACAAAAGATATATACGTATATGGCTGATTTGGCATGCATTTCCTCCAGATTTACATGTATAGATTTGGTACTTACATGTATAGTTCCGATTTATAGCATATCGGTTTTGCTTTGGATTTGGCATTCGTGTTTTCACCTTGACTCCGATGATTGCGGGAAGCTTGACAGAGTTTTGATTTTGAGTTATCTGCTCATTACTCATGCGCATGCATTGCGCTATGATGCGTTTTATGTATTGATGATTTCGGAGCCCCGATGACTTGGACATTTTATTGAAATGTTTTAGAATTTGGGGGTTTAAATTTAAATTCGGGGACCGAATTTCTTTAAGGGGGGAAGATTGTAACATTTCAAAAAAAAAAAAAATATTTTTTTGGGAATTTTTATAATTTAATATTAATTTTTAATGACTATTTTAATATTTCGGTGTAATTAAATACCGATAAATGGGGAAAATTTTGGAAACATTATGGAAAATTCTAAAATAGGGTATTTTGTGTAATTTTGCCATTTTAAAGTTTTTATGGTCAATTATATTCTATTTTAGTGTTAATCGCGATTAAAAATCGCTAATTGGATTTTTAGTATTTTTGTGCAAAAATGTGTACATATCATTGTCCACACTTGTTACACTTGTTACATGTTTTGGGTGCATGGTTGCTTAGGGTTCACCATGGTGGGGAAAAAGAAAAAGAAAAAGAAAAGAAAAGATAAAGATTTTAAGATGAAGAGAGAGAGAGGGTAGGTAAAGGGTCAACCTTTCTTTTTTGAACCATCCCCCATCATTTTCCCCTTCTCATTCTCTCTCTTCTCCTTTCCTTCCTGCTGCAACCCCTCCCTCTTCTTCCTCCTCCCTCTCCAAACCCTAGATCTACCATGAATACAACCTCGAAACCCCATTTCGACTTCACAAAACTTGTTCCCAAGCTCACTAGCTACACATTGGACCTAGAAGGAATGGATTTGGAGGACTTTGAGCAACTCAAGAATTTTCTTGAGTTGCCAAAGGAGATAATTTCTGCACCCCTAGTATAGTATTTCAATTCTTATTGCATCCATAATCGTTTCATGTCGATATAGTGTTGTTTGATGGACTTTTGAAATTTCAAGTTAGGATTAGGAGTTGAATTGAGTTGTAAAATGAAATTGAGGCTTGAAGTAACCTTAGAACCCCTGGTGTGATGTTATTTTAGACCCAAACATGACATAAAACCCAGAATACGGATTTAGTGAATCGATATCGGGAAAAACTGTAAATCTGGGACTGTTTTTGGGAATCTGCTTTCACCCCGAGACTCCTAAAATAATTTTGGTTGGACAGTGAGATGTGCAGGCACGCTGGAACCACCACCCAAAGCCCTAGCCCCTATCTCCTTCCCCAGGCCGCAGATTAATTCCTCCTGGCCGCAACTTACGGCCAAAGCAGGTTGGAACCCCCTCGTTTTTGTTTTGTAGCCCTATCTCCAGTAAACTTGACCCCTGGCATGTGCAATTTTGTCTGATTCCATTTAGGGTAAAATCTGGGTTGATTTTCTTATGTTGGCGCATGGTTTATGACTTGTTTTAGCATGGATTTTGGTATTTGGTGATTCGTGTCTATCGGGTGGCGTTTGAACGTCAACGGCAAAAGGTTATTAGTCGTGTTGCATGCCAGACTATAGGTTTTTACCTATGGGCGTAGCGTATGCCGTTTTTGTTTCCGATGAGGTTTTCATGTGCTTTAGCATTTGTGATATCCTTGTAGGTACCCCACGTGGCGACGAGGCGTTGAAGACAAAGATGGTGACAGCGGCATCGGCACACGAGAAACAAGGTGAGTAGATTTATATCTACGGGGAGAAGTCGGGTGGATGGCGTATAGCACCCCTGCACTTCGTGGTGATGTGTATACGGATACGTATGCACATATATTGATTGTATATTGTTTGAGATTATTGATGATAAAGATGGATTCTAGGTGTGATTGAATTGGTTTAGTGATGCGAAACCCTAGAGTAGAGGTTGCACCACCCCTACATACACACACCCATACTTGCATACATTCCTCCTTCATATGTGCGTATAGGAGATTATATATTTATGTGTTCACATGGGTATGGGACTATGTGATCTGTAACACCTTAGAATATGTTTTGTGGCTAATTATATTTTAATATATGGTTTTTAATAAAAAGTTTACCAAATTGATTTTCAATTATTTTATCCTATTTATTGATTATTTTATTAGATTTTTCCTAGGCTTGCACACACTTGTGCATGATAACTAGGGTATTAAGTGGGGTTAAACCATGATTAGCAACATGGTGGTTTAACTTTTTCCTTAATCTAGTTTTAATTATTAAGTGTTTTGGGTTTAATAGTGTATGGTTGTTAAAAATAAAAAAGGTTTTTAATTGGTTTGAAATGTTGACTTTGTGTGAGAGAGTTGAGCATGGTGCTACATGGTTTTATACCATGTCTCATTAATGATGAGAGAGAGTGAGAAGGAAAGGGGTTAGTGGTTGCTCTCATTTCTCCCTCTCATATTCTTTTCTCTCATCTTCTCACACACTCAAACACACACACACCCTACAGCAGCAGAAGCAGCAGCCCCAGAAGCAAGCAGCAGCAACACCAGAGGCAACAGCATCAGCAGCCTCAGCATCAGCAAACTGCAGCAGCAGCAGCAATAGAAGGCAGCAACAGCAGCAGAAGGAGCTCCAGCTACTTGCAGCAGCTCTTCCTCCTCCATACACTTCTTCTCTTGCTTCCTAGGGTTTATTAGGGTATATTTCCTGAACCCCATTTCATGGTTTGCTTAATTTGTGTGTGGTTTAGTGTCGATTAGTGTTAAATAGCGAGTTTAGTGCTAATTATAGTGATTTGTGTGAGATATGGTCTAAGTGATGATTGTGTTAGTTAACCTAGCTTATTTTAGTGTTATTAGGGTCACCTCAACTGAGAAACTCCCCAGATTTCACTAAAATACCATAGAGTTTGATCTTTGTGCAAAATCAGTGTTTTTAAGCGATATATTAGCATTCTGTGATCTGCTATTGACCCGGGGCCTTCAGGAAAAAATTGAGGAAACTGGAACATGCTTATTAGGTCTAGAATACACCACCAGAACACGAGCCACCCTTTGCCAATCTTGGCCGCCGTTTTATTCCATCTGGCCGCAAATTGCGGCCAGGAAAGGGAGTGGGGTGTTGGATTTTTGTATAGGGTTGTCTGTTGTATTCTATAGTGTTTTGGCATGTATGGTTTTGTAAGATTTGAAGTGTAGGAAAATCTGGGATAATATATCGTGTTTCATGTCCGTTGTGTTTGCGCGATACGCGCGATACGTGAGTGGGTTCTGCGATCCAGCGTGTCGCGGTAGTTTTAGACGCGTATACACACGTTTTAGTGTATCGTGCACGCGCGCGTTTAGTTCGCGACGCGAGTTTCTCGTTTGGGTTCGATATCGCGTTTTGCGAGATATTTGGCTTATATATGATTTCCATGTTTAAATTGCAGGTTTGCAGGCGGGGACTACGGACACTGCTACAAGAGGGAGCAGATGGTAGGATTCGCCTGGCTTGGAGCGTAGGTGAGTAGATTTAACATCTACAGGGGAATCGCCCGCATGGCGTTATGCGTCTGGGTTAGGATTCTAATATTTGTCGTGTATTCTACGTCATTGCTAGAATTGCGTCTTTACCCTATTTATTAGATATAATGGTACTGTGACTAGCAGCCGTAGGACACTGCACATATCATTGACGGTTCATGTTGCACGAGCACGGATTGTATGCTACACACACACCGTTAATAATTGCCATGTAATACACAAACCCCTTATAGATACTATATTGCTTATCACACATGACATCTAGCTTGTTGGTATACCTATAGTGTATCATACCATTAGTGATAGGTACATAAACCCTTTACAATACAGCTACAGGTATACCTTGCTCATATTTTACTTATACCCAGTGGGGTATACCATATCATTTACTTATAGGTAGATACCTATACTTAGCTGTACCTTATTGATTTTGCATACATCTGGTTTCAGCTACATATTCTTATTTATATGTTCGCATTTCAGATATATCACATATATTTATTCCTGGATTTGTGCAATGTTTATTTGGATTTTACATGATGTTTTCTGGATTTGGAAACCGCGGGAGTTCATGAAATTATGCATACATTGAAAAACCCGATTTCCTTGATATGATATTTGCGCAGCCACCATGAGATTTATCGGTTCTGATTATATACTCCATACGAGGTGTGGTTGCCGTATGAGGGTATATGGTGGGGCCCGGTATGGTTCCCCTCGGCAAGAAGATCGATGGACTTTGCCGATTGAGCCTGGAGGCGGGCTAGTACCTACCGGTGACAGTACCAATGACTCGGCGGGGATCATGGAGATACCGTTGGGAGTCATGCACGTATGCATACGTCGAAAGGCGAGGGTCAGAGCTAGGCACTCGTGCTTTCGGGATAGCGTATGATACGTACCTATCAGAATGCTAGTCTTGGTGACGGCATCTGATAGATCAGGATTTCTGTGTCGATACTTGGCACATTGTTTTCATGATATTTCTTTTAACACCTTTGTATATATAACAGGGGATTTAGTCGTTGTTATATATACCCTTACACCAATATTAGTGGAGTGGGACGCTAATATATGTGTATTGACCCCATCATATTTATTTCTGCAAATATATACCTTTAGGATGTTAGAATTCTACTTGAGATTTGATTTGGGATATTAGGTGATTCATTGAGATTGGATATTGGATATACATATGGGATTACTGATTTGTACATTCGGGATATAGGAGATTACTCGATATTGTACATTGAGAAGATGTGAGACTTATATGATGTGAGAGCCCAACTTGGGGGCTGATTTGAGGAATTGGGATTTGAGTATCTTGATGGATTGTGATCCAACCACGATGACAGGATTCCGTGGGATGACATATTTCACTCCATATCTCATACCTTTTCACTTATGCATTGTTCCATGTATTAGGAGTACCTGTTAGTGTACCCTTCATGCTTGCTGCATATCTACATTCTCATATCCTTATTGCATGGCTATTGCATACTACTGTCATGTTATTATTGCTTCACATATTGATTGTACCTGCTAGTGTACTTTCCATTATTCTGCATTCACATGACCTGTTATTACTGTAAATTGCATATCTTAGATTCATGCTGTACGTATATTCCTGCGATTACCTGCATATATTATCTACTATTCACGAGTTGGCAACTCACCCCCGTTGTGCCATAGGTATTGTAGGGTGTTCCCCAGAGTAGTCGAGGCAGGCTATTCAGCTATTCACCTATCATCTTTTGCTACAGATACTGCATTGGCTCACCGTATACTATTTTGCTTAGGTGGGTTGGATGATTATCTGTATTTCATATTGTACATTCGTTATATCTTGTACTCTCCATCTACTATTATGTTGTTGACTTAGAGACTTGGTGAGGACGATATTGTATATTATTTGTGGCTTTGTTGTCTTATATTCAGCTTTATCTCTATTGTCTTTATTTCTTCGCTACGGCGTCGTATATTTATGATGTGGATTGTTTTCCGCCTTTGGGCCAGTTTTTACAAAAAGGGTTGTTGCCCAATTTTAAATATAGAAAGTGGGACTTTTAAAGAATTTGGGTTGCGATTTCAAATGTTTCAAAACTGCTATTATCTTTTCTTATCTTCTTTTTATGGTTTAGATTTCTGGGTTTTGGCTTTCTTTTACTGCGTTACGTCTTTAGGCGTTGCATAGTATTAGGGCCGTCATGTGCCAATTTTGGGTCGTGACAAAGTTGGTATCAGAGCACTAGGTTTGACCTTTCGGAGTGTAGGATGACCTTAGTATGATGGAGTAGGTAGCTTATGCAGAGTAACGTAGTGTGTGTATGTCTGCAGCATACTTACGATGCGGTACTTCGCCTTGAGTGACCTAAGTACAAATTTGCTTGAAATTCCTTCCTTGATGATTCATATCCTTGAGATTCGATTTCCTTATCCTTATCGAATCTTATCTTTATTTATAGCCTTGCCGCCGATGACTATGGGGGCTCAGAGTGATACAGCGAGGGCCGAGGTCAGAGTTGTCTCGGGTGAGACGAGTACTGACCAGGATAGCACTCTAGTTGCACAGGTGCAGACGGATCAGCCTACGACATATACTATCGATAGGCCTGTGGCAGAGATGCTGGACTTCCACCAGACTATGAGTTCATTGGTTGATGTCGTTCAGGAGCTACGACAGGAGGTTGTCACCCCTGTTACTCAGTTGTCCTTTGTGATCAGCATGCAGCAGTCCGTCACCTACATAGCACCCATGGTTGCAGCTCCAATTGACGATGCACATATTCCAGAGACGCTGAGAGTTCCAGGACAGTGTAGGACTCGTACCAGTGTACCAGCCCAGAGACAGAGGTTTGGTCATCGAGGCAGATTTTGTGGCCGTCGCGGGAGTAGCAGAGGCTTAGGACGAGGACAGTCGTTCAGCTCTCATTCCCAGGAGGGTCAGCAGTCAGCGCGTGGATGCTTTCGACGCGAAAGCCTTCAGCACTTCGTCAGGGATTGTTCCTTAGCACCTCGTCATGATCGTACTCAGAGAGGCCGTGGACGTGGAAGGTTCGCTCAGAGGAGTCGGTCTACCAGAGGAGTTCAGCCAGTTGTGGGTAGAGGGCAGACACAGGAGTTTGCTCCTACTCATCGGGACGCACGGGCGTCCAATGTGGAGTTTTCAGGTATCCTTAATTCGCATGTTCTTTTGATGTATTTGTTGTTTTCCACACTTTGTGCCGTGGTTGGGACGAGAGTCGTGTTAGGTAGATTAGCCGTTTGTTTTGTTAAGTTCTGTCAGCGATTCTTTTGTTGCGCGACACGTATTTCAGTCGTGTGCCAATCAGATAGGAGATAGAGATTCGCCCGTCGTTTCGATCCTTCTAGAGATGTTGGACTTGACATTCTCCTGGGCACGGACTGGTCAGCTACGTGCTAGGTGTCCGTAGAGTACCGTGAGGAAACAATCAAGTTTGTTTTCCCCGGCAGGTTAGTTCTTGTTGTGCAGGTGGATAGTTGTGCCGCCTCTCACAGCTTGAATTCAGCCTTTCTCGCTAGTCGGCTACTGAGGAGATGTCGTGGATTCTTGGCGTTCGTTCGTGATACCAAAGCCACAGAGGGTTGTTGGACCGGTGTTCCTTTCGTGCGAGAGTTTTTCCGTCGTTGTTCCGGATGAGCCGGCGAAGCTTGGGAGCTAAAGAATCAGCTGCAGAGTTGTTTGTTGGGGAGTTTTGTGCGTCTGAGTGTTTCGCTTTTGGAAGCTCCTATTTCTGTCCGTCAAAAAGAAAGACGGCAGTTTAGGGTTGTGTATCGACAGATTGTTAATTGAACCGGCTTATGGTGCGGATGAGTATCCTTTACCTCGCATTGACGATTTCTTCGATCAGCTGCAGAATGCGAGACATTTTCTAAGTTTGTTTGGGATCGGGTCATCATTATTGCGGGTTCGAAGTGATGGCATTCCGAAGACTGCCTTGTGCATGCTACGGGCTTTGTGTGTTTTGGTGAGTCGTTGGATTCACTGATGCCCTAGCAGCATTCGTAGATGTGATGAACCAGATTTCTTCAGGCCGTTCCTCGACCAGTTATTATTGTGTTATTTATGATATTCTGGTCTACTTAATGTGTCTTAAGGAACAGGAGCAGCACTTGAGGATTTGTTATGCAGATACCGGGAGAGGCCTAGCGGTCTGCTAAATTCTTGGAGTGTTTCTTCAGGCTTGTTTGTGTTGACTCCTAGGTCCTGTAATCACGGGAGACAGTTTCGTATGGTTCCGAGGGAGATCGTGGCCGTACAGCTTAGGCCCAGACATGTGTGCAGGACGGAGATCCACAGGTTTTTGGGCTTAGCAGGTTTTTACCACCGTTTCATGCAGTATTACTGGAGTAGTGCTGCACCGTCGACTGAAAGGACCTGAAAGGAGGTTTCTTTCTTTGGACTGAGGCATGTGTGCGGAGTTTTCAGCAGTTGAAGATTCTGTTAACAACTGCATCAGTTCTTTCTTTGCTTTTGGTTCGGGCGACCTTGCTGTTTAACTGTAATGTTTCTTGAGTGGGCTCGAGTGTGTACTGAGGTGACACTATAGAGTTATCGCTTTTGCTTCCCTACATTTGGAGGAAGTACGAGAAGGATATTCCACTCATGATCTGGAGATGGCCGCGGTGGTTTTGCGTTGGAGATTTGGAGACACTACTGGTTCGAGTGTCGTGTCAGATTTTCCCGGACCACCAGAGCTTAATATACATCTTTCTGCAGCAGATTTTGATTGTTGTGATAGTCTTCTGCAGATTTACAGTTCGTGTGCGATTGTCGAGTGCAGCTTAAGTTCGTCTCTACGGAGGGGACAGCTTGCTCATGTCCGTGCCCGACCATTTTTCTTTAATCGCTTTCGCAAGACACTGCCCGTCGATGCTCGTTCGTCAAAGATACTTGAGCAAACTCGGCTAGGTAATGACTCGGAATCCTTGAGTTGTGACACGGTGTGCTAAGTTAGGGACGCGTTTGTGTACCTGATGTTATCGGGTAGAGACGTAACATCCTAGGACAGGAACATCAGTCAACTTTCTGTTTCCATTCGAGTTCCACCAACATTGACGTGACTTGGGTGATAGTTACGGGTGGCAAAGGATGTAAATAGAAGCTTTGGGTTTCGTTTCAAGGTGTTTGTCTTGTTGTGTGTTTGGGTTGAGCATCTGAGGCCGGCTGGAGAGTTGCAACCTTTAACCGTTCTGAAGTAGGAGTGGGAGCAGATCTCCATGAATTTCCTTATAGTGTCTAACCAGGTTTAGTCAGGGTGTGACTCCATTCGGATTCTTGTCGTCCGGTTATGCTCAGTGTGCTCAGTTGTTCTTTGTTAAGTTGTGCGTTGTGTAAATTGTTGTCAGCAGTTGGGAATCGTCACTCGCCATTTTTAAGGTTCTCCTTAGATAGTTGTTATCAGGAGACACTCCAATTGGCAACCTTTAGGTTTAGGGGTTAAGTCGTGTCGATCACCAGTCTGTTGTTTTCTGACTCCGCGTAAGTAGGATTTTGGACCTCAGCTAGTCTAGAGACTTCGGAGATGGTCCAGTTGTGTTAGGTCAGGATGGAAATTGTCCATTGCGAACAGAAGTCTTATGCCGACTGTGTTGGTTATAGACTTGAGTTCGCAGGGACAGATCATGTATTCCTACGGACTTTTCCGATGAATGACGTGTTGAGTTTTGGGAAGCTTACCCCAGGACTGTGGGTTCTTATGAGATCCTATAAGCGAGTTAGCTTCGTTGCCTTTAATTTGGCACTTCCGCCCAGATTATTGAGTTTTCACCCCGTATTCCTTATGATGATACTTTACAATTACCTTCATGACCTTTCTCACATAATTTGGCATCAGACCAATTGGCATGGACGCGATCGTTTCGCTCACCGGCAGTCATTTGTGTTAATGGATCGGCAGGTGGAGAAACGTCGGTCAACGGTCTTGCCATCTGTGAAGGGTTTTCTTGGACGTAGCCGTATAGTGAGGTAATCACTTGGGAGGCTGCGAGCGAGATTTGAGAGCTGTAATCTTCTCCTTGAAGGTACGCGTAACAGTATATTTTTAAATTCGGGGACGAATTTCTTTTAAGGGGGGGGGGGGAGATTGTAACACCTTAGAATGTGTTTTGTGGCTAATTATATTTTAATATATGGTATTTAATAAAAAGTTTACCAAGTTGATTTTCAATTATTTTATCCTATTTAATGAATATTTTATTAGATTTTTCCTAGGCTTGCACACACTTGTGCATGATAACTAGGGTGTTAAGTGGGGTTAAACCATGATTAGCAACATGGTGGTTTAACCATTTCCTTAATCTAGTTTTAATTATTAAGTGTTTTGGGTTTAATAGTGTATGGTTGTTAAAAATAAAAAAGGGTTTTTAATTGGTTTGAAATGTTGACTTTGTGTGAGAGAGTTGAGCATGGTGCGACATGGTTTTAGACCATGCCTTATTAATGATGAGAGAGAGAGAGAAGGAGAGGGGTTAGTGGTTGCTCTCATTTATCCCTCTCATATTCTTTTCTCTCATCCTCTCACATACTCAAACACACACACACCCTACAGCAGCAGAAGCAGAAGCCCCAGAAGCAAGCAGCAACAACACCAGAGGCAACAGCATCAGCAGCCTCAGCATCAGCAAACAGCAGCAGCAGCAACAGCAGCAGCAGGAGCTCCAGCTACTTGCAGTAGCTCTTCCTCCTCCATACACTTCTTCTCTTGCTTCCTAGGGTTCATTAGGGTATATTTCCTGAACCCCATTTCATGGTTTGCTTAAGTTGTGTGTGGTTTAGTGTCGATTAGTGTTAAATAGTGAGTTTAGTGCTAATTATGGTGATTTGTGTGAGATATGGTCTAAGTGATGATTGTGTTAGTTAACCTAGCTTATTTTAGTGTTATTAGGGTCACCTCAACTGAGAAACTCCCCAGATTTCACTAAAATACCATAGGGTTTGATCTTTGTGCAAAATAGGTGTTTTTAAGCGATATATTAGCATTCTGTGATCTGCTATTGACCCGGGGCCTTCAGGACAAAATTGAGGAAACTGGAACATGCTTGTTAGGTCTAGAATACACCACTAGAACACGAGCCACCCTTTCCTAATCTTGGCCGCCGTTTTATTCCATCTGGCCGCAAATTGCGGCCAGGAAAGGGAGTGTGGTGTTGGATTTTTGTGTAGGGTTGTCTGCTGTATTCTATAGTGTTTTGGCATGTATGGTTTTGTAAGATTTGACCTGTAGGAAAATCTGGGACAATATATCGTGTTTCATGTCCGTTGTGTTTGCACGATACGCGCGATACGAGTGGGTTCTGGGATCGAGCGTGTCGCGGCAGTTTTAGACGCGTATACACACATTTTAGCGTATCGTGCACGCGCGCGTATAGTTTGCGACGCGAGTTTCTCGTTTGGGTTCGATATCGCGTTTTGCGAGATATTTGGCTTATATATGATTTCCATGTCTAAATTGCAGGTTTGCAGGCGGGGACTACGGACACTGCTACAAGAGGGAGCAGATGGTAGGATTCGCCTGGCTTGGAGCGTAGGTCAGTAGATTTAACATCTACAGGGGAATCGCCCGCATGGCGTTATGCGTCTGGGCTAGGATTCTAATATTTGTCGCATATTCTACATCATTGCTAGAATTGCGTCTTTACCCTATTTATTAGATATAATGGTACTGTGACTAGCAGCCGTAGGACACTGCACATATTATTGACGGGTCATGTTGCACAAGCACGGATTGTATGCTACACACACACTGTCAATAATTGCCATGTCACACACAAACCCCTTATAGATACAATATTGCTTATCACACATGACATCTAGCTTGTCGGTTTACCTATAGTGTATCATACCATTAGTGATAGGTACATATACCCTTTACGATACAGCTACAGGTATACCTTGCTCATATTTTACTTATACCCAGTGGGGTATACCATATCATTTACTTATAGGTAGACACCTATACTTAGCTGTACCTTATTGATTTCACATACATCTGGTTTCAGCTACATATTCTCATTTATATGCTCGCATTTCAGATATATCGCATATATTTATTCCTGGATTTGCGTATTGTTTATTTGAATTTTACATGATGTTTTCTGGATTTGGAAACCGCGGGAGTTCATCAAATTATGCATACATTGAAAAACCCGGTTTCCTTGATATGATATTTGCGCAGCCACCATGCGATTTATCGGTTCTGATTATATACTCCATACGAGGTGTGGTTGTCGTATGAGGGTACATGGTGGGGCCCGGTATGGTTCCCCTCGGCAAGAAGATCGATGGACTTTGCCGGTTGAGCCTGGAGGCGGGCTAGTACCTACCGGTGACAGTACCAATGACTCGGCGGGGATCATAGAGATACCGTTGGGAGTCATGCACGTATGCATACGTCGAAAGGCGAGGGTCAGAGCTAGGTACTCATGCTTTCGGGATAGCGTATGATACGTACCTATCAGAATGCTAGTCTTGGTGACGGCATTTGATAGATCAGGATTTCTGTGTCGATACTTGGCACATTGCTTTCATGATATTTCTTTTAACACCTTTGTATATATAACAGGGGATTTAGACGTTGTTATATATACCCTTACACCAATATTAGTGGAGTGGGACGCTAATATATGTGTATTGACCCCATCATATTTATTTCTGCAAATATATACCTTTAGGATGTTAGAATTCTACTTGAGATTTGATTTGGGATATTAGGTGATTCATTGAGATTGGATATTGGACATACATATGGGATTACTGATTTGTACATTCGGGATATAGGAGATTACTCGATATTGTACATTGAGGAGATGTGAGACTTATATGATGTGAGAGCCCAACTTGGGGGCTGATTTGAGGAATTAGGATTTGAGTGTCTTGATGGATTGTGATCCTACCACGATAACAGGATTCCGTGGGATGACATATTTCACTCCATACCTCATACCTTTTCACTTATGCACTGTTCCATGTATTAGGAGTACCTGTTAGTGTACCCTTCATGCTTGCTGCATATCTATATTCTCATATCCCTATTGCATGGCTATTGCATATTACTGTCATGTTATTATTGCTTCACATATTGATTGTACCTGCTAGTGTACTTTCCATTATTCTGCATTCACATGACCTGTTATTACTGTAAATTGCATATCTTAGATTCATGCTGTACGTACATTCCTGCGATTACCTGCATATGTTATCTACTATTCATGAGTTGGCAACTCACCCCTGTTGTGCCATAGGTATTGTAGGGTGTTCCCCAGAGTAGTCGAGGCAGGCTATTCAGCTATTCACCTATCATCTATTGCTACAGATACCCCATCGGCTCACCGTATACTATTTTGCTTAGGTGGGTTGGATGATTATCTGTATTTCATATTGTACATTCGTTGTATCTTGTACTCTCTATCTACTATTATGTTGTTGACTTAGAGACTTGGTGAGGACGATATTGTATATTATTTGTGGCTTTGTTGTCTTATATTCAGCTTTATCTCTATTGTCTTTATTTCTTCGCTACGGCGTCGTATATTTATGATGTGGATTGTTTTCCGCCTTTTGGCCAGTTTTTACAGAAAGGGTTGTTGCCAAATTTGTAATATAGAAAGTGGGACTTTTAAAGAATTTGGGTTGCGATTTCAAATGTTTCAAAACTGCTATTATCTTTTCTTATCTTTTTTTTATGGCTTAGATTTCTGGGTTTTGGCTTTATTTTACTGCGTTACGTCTTTAGGCGTTGCGTAGTATTAGGGCCGTCACGTGCCAATTTTGGGTCGTGACTGTTAGTTATATGTATGCCCTAGAGCCCATTACTGTACATATGATGTATATTGTAGTGGATGCTAGGACATATATAGGGAGGACTTTCTTGCTCGACATGATAGTATGCTATCTGGTTGTACTTTATCTTAACATGTACTCTTATAGTCTCTATATTACATGTTGATAAAGCCCTTAGGATATGTACTCGACTACTGCGACTATGATGAGATAATACTAGTGGGGCCACGATAGTCGACGAGTACATCCTATAACTGTTCCTAGTCGAGGGTGTATCGAGACAGGGCATCGATACACCAGAGTAGACTAGCGTATACGCATCTTGACCCATATGATGGGCGATGGATGATCCCATATCCATCGGTGTTTGAAATAAAGGATGGTGTACGGGTGCTCAGTGGAGACTGGGTACACTGGACGGACTCGCTGAGAACTCCCAGATGGTATTATACCATACGTCAGATGGCGGTTCTCCGGTGACACTGGTACAGAGTAGTCTGTTGACCCGAGATCGTCATAGAGTCTTGTGTGATTCCCACTGTGCTTTGATTTCCATCATACCACGTCCAAGAGGGCGTGCAAAAAGGTGGCTTTTGGGTACAGTCCCGAATCACATGGAGGCAATGAGCGATAGGAGGGGATTCGTCTCTCCCGGTATAGGGAGTTGATGTTGTGCTGTGTTCGATTGGCTATAACCGGAAATCCCTGGCCAGGGTTGCTGAGATTTACTGGTAAGTGTTATCAGTAGTTTCTCGAACTGTTATAGACCTCAAATCGACACGACTTATCAAGCTACTGGGGTCTGACGTTTACCACCCCTAGGCGAGATATGCAACATATCAGACGACGAGACCGGACTGTACGGGAGTGTTACTGTTTGGATTCGCAGAAGAATGTACAGGCTTGCTTGTTGATCTTCTGAGCGCTCAATACCTGGGTAGCTGTTACGTTTAGCTGACCGCTTGCAGCTTGTGGGTGTTTGATATGATCATCACCTACTGCCGGCGTATTGACGATTCTTTAGAGTCCTACACAGAGGTTTCTTGGCTCAGGCAAAACGGAGTAGGAGCATATATGTGATATGTGCGGGACCGAGGATAATACGATATGAGATACCGTATTCTATTCTCGCGATATTTGATATCAACCGGGTCATCGGATCAAGTATTGATTCGATGAATCGGTACGGATAAATATTAGTCGGTTATATGCGATATAGCCGGATTGTCGGATCAAGTGTTGATTCGATAATTTAATGAATAATAATATATATGATATATTAAATTACATTAACTAATATTAGCTCACTAAAAGATTCTTTTTCTCACCGGATTAATACATTGATATATATGCGATATATGTTAATTGTATAATTTTCTTTTGTTACGATAAATATTATATATGTGATATATAATATTGTAACATGATATGATAACTAATGCAACTTGTTTAGTAGAGATTAAACATGGTTAGGGTTTGATTAGGGTTAAGGTTTTCTAGAAGTTTCTAGAAGCTTTCTTTCTTTGTCTTTGTTAAGATATTATGCTAGATATTTCCTTAACCTAACCAAACCTTTAACCTTAGTCAAATCTATACAATGGTTAAGTGAACCATGGTTGCATAATTGATCATTATCTCCTTTTCCTATTCATCACAAAAGGATTATTATTATGTTCATCTTCTTCTTCCTTCATTCTTTCATGAAAAACCTTGCTTGATTTTTCAAAAGTGATGAATAAATATGAGAAAAAGATAAATAAAGAGAGCAAAAATCCTACTTCATCATCCTCATCTTCCCTTGCCATTTAGATGAGGGTGTTCACATCATTTCATGAGTGTTATCTTGTGTTAAAGAAACTTCAAGGTAGATCATCTTAGTATCGAAGATCGGAAGCAAAGGTTGCATCTTTCTCTTCGTGGAACCTCTCGAGAGTCCGGATCCCGATGATCGCAGCGAAGGGACCACAACACGGAGCATATGAAGTGAAGGACCGGATCTACAAAGGTTGTAATCCCTCTCACTTAGTGTTAAGGTGTTTAGCATGCTAGTTTTCGCCTAATCTCTAGTTTAAAGTTCCGTATTCGGGTTGTTCGGCACGGCTAATTTTTTAATCGGGCATGGTTGATGCCTTGTAGACCCTTGTGCGCGTGCCTAGCAACCTTACAGTGGTATCAGAGCCAAGCTAGAGCTTTAGACGAAGTCTAGACGAAGTTTAAAGTCCGATCGAACCCGGAAAACCCGATAAATCCCACTCTCTGGAAATTTTCTGAAAATTTGGATTTTTGTGAATTAAAAATATCCAAAAATTACAGCAGGTAATTATAAGAATTACTGTGAAGCACGTGTGCGCAAGTCGACTAAAGCGCCGCGGAACCGCGGCCCCACCCCAGCATATGCGGCGGTTCCGCGCCTAAATAGTCGATTCTTGGCACGTGCTCTTCACAGTAACTCCTATATTTTAATGTTGTATTTTCTGGGGATTTTTAATATTTATTCAACTGTTGAATTATCTGGGTTGTATTGGGGACTTAAGGTTTCGATCGGATATTATAACTTTGTTTAGTTTGTCTGGATAATTTTAGAAACTGTTAAAAAGTTCGAACGGATATCAATAACTCATTTTTTCCCCTGTCGGAAAATTTTTCAAAAGTTGGATTTTTTCTCGTGTTTAAGAATGTTCTAAGTCGTGCAAGTAACTCGGTGGACCCTCTAGAAGACAACAAACCTTAACTCGATTATGTGACCGTCTTGAACTGCCCTTTGAACCTTAGGGTTTGGGGCAGTACGGCGTGCCACATGTGAGGCGTTGGCTTGACCCTTCTACGGCTGGACCATTGGTACTGTGGCATGTGATGGATGTTTTTAAACTGATTTCAAGTGTTGAGATATATTGGGGAAATCTTGGGTGTTTGATGATTCGATCGGAAAGTTTAACTTTGTCTATTTATCTGGAATGTGATACAATATTTGGAATCCACAGGTAGTTATGAGATAACTGAATGAATGTTATAAACATAGCAGTTTAGTCTCACTTGATCGGTTGCCACGGAATTTTGATGTGATCAAAAGTCCGTCGCAATCACGTAGTGTACGCGGATACTCGCCGGGTAAACTTCATAGACAGCTACGCCCCATAGCCCCGACCAAGTGACTGTAGGAGAACCCCGTCGCCGAAAGCATCCGTTCGGGTGCTCCCGGTAGCGGTGTTCCGCCTTGGTGCACTTCGTCGACGGTATCAGAGGTGCGGCCGTCTACTAAAGTTTGTGACGAGCGTTCGATCAGGATGTCGGGAATCTTGTTGAATTGCCCGACTTGATATTGAAAAGTGTTTTCGATAATGAGACTAAAATGCGGGGTTTATAATTGTTAGGCATGCGATGTCTAAGGAATTCATTTGGTTAGGCATGCGATGTCTAAAGAGGTTGCGGATTCCAACTGTTGTAGTTTTTCATTTTCTTTTCTGTGACCGTAAGCGTAGTATGTGGTGTATCTGTAAGTGCACGGCGGCGCCCCGGCCGTCAATCCGACGGCCAAACGCGGAAACGGTGATAAACTTTAATTTTTGCGGACTTAGCAAACCGGCACCACCGCGCACTAAACCCCGGATCGTGCCATAAAACTAGATCTAGCAAAGTAACAAGATAGGTTAGAGATGTACCGACTGATCCGAGTCCTCCGGTCTTCATCTCCACTCCGATCTCCTCGTGGGAACTCCGGTCGTCGCCTCCTCGCCGGAAGGGCACCACATCGCCTGTAGCTTTTACGGGCTCCCACCTCAATACCGAGGCAACTCGGGCGCGAAGTAGGCTACCCGACGCGCCCAAGATATGCTGTAGGAAGTGTAGTGTAGAATCATAGTCTCTTTTGGGGTTTGTTGCCATTTGTGGATGATGGAGGAAACAAGGTAAGAAAAATGGTGCTTGCATTTTTCTAGCATCAAAAATGAGATCAAGAATGCTACTCTCTCAAAGATGAAGATGAAGCTCTCTTCTTCTCTTTTCTTCTTCTCACTTAGAAAAATCAATGGTGGAGGAAAAATGGAATCAACCATCATAAAAATCAAGAAGGAGAGTGATGGTAGTAAAAGTAGAAAGGTGACCACATCCTAAAACATAATGATCACTAAATCAACATCAAACCTCAAATCCATTTCAAATCCAATCCAATCTCATAAATACATGAAAAGCAAAGATGCTTATCATATCAACCCTTATGCAAATAAGTCCTCCACAAAGTGTTATTTGCAAACTTGCAAATAACACCCTCCATCGGAAAAGTCCGGCCGGGAAAGAACAAAGAAAAACCGGCCGGAACGGAATGCAAAATGGCAACTCCAGAAAACTGGTCCCGTAATAAATTACAGGAAAACTCTGATACTGTGCATACACACCCGCATCTGTATTCCGTCCGGATACAAATGCAAAGAGACAAAATCTACACTGTACTATACTAGGATCCGGCTTAAACCAAAGCCGGCTAGTAATATCCGTCCGACCCTGATCCGTGCAATACCGCACGTATCTGATCGAACGCTGCCATATAACTATACGGCTACTAGTACAGACCGTCCGATCCTGATCTGTGCAATACCGCACGTATCTGATCGGACCCTGCCATATCTCCATACGGCCTCTACAGCGTTTCGCCCGAAACTTGAGTAACTGAAAGTGTGGTGGACTCTAAAGACTCGTCAATACTATGGCTGTGGATTTAACCACTAGCACGTCAGAGGTATAAGCCAATACGTGACGGGCCACCAGCTATTGACTAAAAGGGACGTCGATGAGTGAACTCATCCTGACACCCTACTGAGCCTGTCAGTGACAATATCCGTACAGTCCGGTCCGTTCGTCTACGAGCATCGCATGTCGGGCCTAGGGGGTTGGTAAAAGTCAGACCCCCAAAAGCGGTACAAGTCGTGTCGGAGTGTAGCCCAGAACACCCTGAGATACTACTGGAATACCTACCAGTAAATCTCCTGCCTTGGCCAAGGTCTTCGTGTAATGGCTCTCCTAGACACAGCGCGACCTCACCCCCAATACCGGGAGAGACGAACCCCCGAAGATCTGCTCACTGCCTCCATGTGGCTCGGGACTGTACCCAACTACAACTTGTTTGCACGACTCCTTTGAGCCGTGGTAGGGTAGTAATCAAAGTACAGTGGGAACTCACACGAGACAAATGACGATCCCCAAGTCGATGAACTAACCTGTACACATGTCACCTGGGAACTGCTATCTGACGTCAGGTATAAGACCAACTAGCATGTTCTCGGCGAGTCCTGTCCGGTGTACTCATAACCCAATGAGCACCTGTATACATCTTAGGTGAACCAACTGACACCAGTGGCCTGTGAGACCGGCCACCGCCCCTCGTCGGGGTCTCGACTGTATACACTAGTCTACTCTGGAGAATCGATGCCCTGTCTCGAATCTCCCACGACTAGGGACCTTTTAAGGATGTGTTTGTAGACTCCAGCTCTCACTTATATGATCGCCCTCATACTGCTGGCAGTCAAGCAAGAATCCTAGGGGCTCTATCAACGTGTAATAGCGACCTGTCAGGTCACCTAAAGCAGTACACGATGATAAAGGTAAACCAGATAGCATACTATCATCTCGAGTAATACTGTCGTACCGGGATAGGTCCTCCCTCAATCATTGCAATCACGTGCCTGTGATCCAATAATTGACTCTGAGGGCACTATCTCCAACAATCTCCCACTTGCACTCAAGGCTAATTATTGCGATGTCGCATACTCACAGCCCGTGTGATACCGAACACCCAACTCCTCTACTAGTCAGTCTCACAAAGCTCGTTTGCGAGACTATTGCGTTCGAGGAATAGCCTCAGCGAGTGGATCCGCTCTGATGTTTCTTTCTATGTCTCTCTATATCTCAAGTTCGCGGAGAAAACCATCTCCCGAAATGAGCAATACCTGTCTTAGAGTGTCTGGATGTATGATGGGACCGAGCTCATAAATGAACTCCAAATCCAAACTTCTTAGACTGTATCGTCAACTGAACTTAATCAGTATCCTGCGCCATGCCACCCTCAGTATTTCCTTGGACCACCTGTCCAAAACACTGCCCCTCGTCAGAAGGAAAAACTATAACTCTGACAACCTCCTTGTCGTCCATGTCACCTTGGAAGCCTGGAATGATAACAGTTTCCTGAATGAGGCTGTCATTACCATATCCCTAGAACATCCACTTATGTTCTAAAACTGCTTCCGACTGTTTTTCCAGGATTGGATCAAAGTCAACTTATTGCATCTAGTGCAAGAACAACATCTGGTGTGGTACTTGACATCTCATGATTGACTCAATTGCCTAAGCAAGTGATCTGCCAATCATGCATATCCCTCTCTACTTTAGTCTAAAAGACACCTTTAGAGAGGGTGACTCCATCACCTGCAGGTTCACTACCGTGCCAGGAGTCGTCCATTCTAAATACTCTTAGAATGCTGTCAAAGTACCCTGATTGGGAAACCACCCAAATCTAGATCTAAAACCATAGATCCAGTAACCAGTATGTCTGATATAATGTCCAAGTCCCATGTGGAGAAACCACTGTGTGATGACCAAAGTATAACCGATCGTAGTATAGGAATATCACTTCCTACTACCTTCTCAACAGATCCATCCCCTATTCTGATGACGTCAAACCTATGACTGTCACATCAGAAACAGATGATCTAACTCCGCTATATCTGCTTTAGTCTATAAATAGACATAAGCCTGATGTCCACCAATGCTTCCGCTGCTCCCACTGACTACGACAATCCTCTGGCAGAGTCATACAGACGTGCACTTCTAAAGCTAGTTTAGAACGACGCTATACTCATCCTCCCACCGGGTCTCGCAGCCTGGAACAACAGCAATGGCAAGTGTGGGTAAACGAGAACTTCCCTGTCACCGTCCTTGAGGCTACCGGAGTACCTCTCGGGTGCCTGAAGTTACCCACCGTATCTGCGGAGTGGCCAATGGAATGTCAAATCAGATTGAATCTTTAGGTTCCTTATCAAATCTTCAGTAATCGTTTGCGGTTCTGGAATCACTTCCAGTTCTACCATACTCCCACTACTGTTTTTGAAAAAATCCATTTTTAATAAAACTGTGGCGAGTCTAGAACAATATCGCTATTGTTCATCCAGATGGTAGAAAATCAACCCTCGTCATAGCCTGGGTCAACCCACAAACAGCCATTACAGAAACGTACCTTGAGTTATCCAGAGTCTGGTTTTAATCATAAGCCGGACAACTCCCCGTACCTTAACAATGTTAAGATATGAACTGTACTATATCCAATATAGAGCCAGAGGCACTGATTTAATTGAACCAGATTCAAATCATGCAGCTGTCTCCAGTGCATGTCAACTAAATGGAGAGAGGCCGATCAGCGTTACTCAACTTAGGAATGCTTCCAATTATGAGTAACCTGAAAGAGAAGTAATTTCTCTTTATCATTACTATCAACTGAATACCATACACAAGTATCTATATCTTCGATCACTTTGAAGAATCCCGATACTTGCTACACCTGGTTCTCTACTCTATTCAAATACCTATAACTCCTCAAAACTTAGACCCTGTGTTTCTACGAAACACATGTCTAAGAACTAGAGAAGTTAAAAGTAAACAGAATATAGTATGAGGACCAACCCCTTTGTCCTAATGGACACTGGACAACATACAATACTCTGTATAGGTCCACTGAGTCTAACAACTCTTTCACTGTGTGTCGTAGGTTAAAAACTGTACTTATGGTTAAGAAGAATTACACCGCTGTTTAATGCTCCTTACCTAACCATCCACTGATATAGTTAAATGTCATCGACATAATATCAAAAGGTATATCTCACTCTATGAAAATAGACGTACAGATATATCAATTTGAAATTGGTGCACAACAACGAATATTCAAAACCAAATATTTGCCGACCGGCAAACAGCCCAGATGATCTCCTCAAATATCACTGATTGCAACGAATCCCGATATAATGAGGATGATCACCCTATTCCCAATAACTTACTCCCACTCATCATCTGGAAAGCCATACAGATGTGAGAATCAAACCTGGTAAATACATACCCTGGAGGAAGTGTCTAATCGGGAAATCAGTTTTCCTTTAACAGTACACAGTGAAATTGAAACATTGAAATGTTTCGATGGGGTATCCTGGTATTCCTAGTAATGCCTCTACCATCATCCAGATTCACAACTATAACCGTATAATTCTTTGCCACCTCTCCAAATCCCTTTATATGTCTTTAGTCATTACCTTCTGCACACCCTTTAGGCCAAATGGTTTTCTTCCTTCCCTACCGTTCGGCACCAGCCTATGGTTTGGAAGAAGACTATCCAATAAGCATAATGGGTGTACTGTCCTAATCCTAGGAGCACTCGCAATGCGAGAGAAGGTGAAGATAAAAGACAACCGAATAAACCTTATTCCTATTTCTCCTGGACCAGAATCCATCCCCGAACTGGAACAAGTTCCTTTCGAGTTCGTATATAACCATACGATGGAGTATCCAATAAACTGTGGATCTTCGTAGTGATACGGAGTGTCCTGGAGAAATACAAAGGTGATTTAGGATTGGCGAAGAAATACTTGGTTTTGGTCGTGAATAACAGTCACAATTTACTTTACCCTCTTACTAATCCCTTGCTTTGTCTTAATCTTAATACCTTCTGCACACCGTTTAGGCTAATTGGTTCTCTTCATTCCCTACCGGTCGGCACCAGCCTAAGGTTTGGAAGAAGACTATCCAATCTGCATAATAGGTGTACTATCTCCTAAACCAAGGAGTACTCATAACTTGAGAAAAGGTAAAAGGGAAAAGACAACTGAATAATCCTATCCGTTTTCTCCAGAACCGGAAACCATCCTCGAATCCCTTCGAGTTCGTATCTAACCATACGATGGTTTTGTCCAATGGAAGTGGACGTTCGTAGTAATACGGGGTGTCCTGGAGAAAAGGGTAAAAGTAGGAGTGGCAATGAGGTCTGCAACTCTGACAATCCAAAAGCCAGTGTAAAGAAGGTTCGGTCAACTTGGTCTCTGAGTCGTAGTCTTAGGGTCGGGTCAATGGTTGCTGCCAAGAGAGAGAGAAAAGAAACACTCAGCGTGCACTCTAACCAAGATCAGAATGGTTACCAATTTATCTAATCTGGAAACCTCCCACTGTACCTCAAATTCTCCTCCAAACCTGAAAGAAGAATTAGTCGGGGTCACCCGAGGAGTAAACCAACTCATCAGTGGGAATCGGGATCCAACTATCATCGCATGATAACGTGACGGAATCCGCTCACGCTATCACACTCCAGAAGGTATGCGCATATCTGGCAAGTTTCAGTTCTTTTGAAACTCCCGATGTGATTTCTGCCCCATGCTCTTATGACCTTGACGAAGGTCAACAAATCATAAGTCACATGTCAAGTTCCACCCGTCATTGTCCAGGTTAATTTGAACCCACCCGTACAAGCCCTTGACGAAGGTCAACAAGGCTATACGACTGTCCCAAACCAACACATCTATCTATGCAGCAGAAAGGCAACAAGCAGCTACCATGCACTATGCCTTGACGAAGGTCAACAAACACAGCATGAATACTACGTGCTACCCGTCTGAAACGACGGAGGGCTACGAATGGTTTCTGGCGAAAACCTTTAACGTAAAGAACTTGATATCGTTGAAGGAACGGATAGCTTTTTAGAAAATATAGTGACGAAAACCTTTACTAAAGAGGTCACTCCCGGTGAAGGGATCTCGGCTCTTTCCCCGTAGAATGGGGTGCAGGATATTCCAACTGAATACCACGGTGCAAAGCAAAAGTAATCGGCTATAGTGAAGTTAATGCCCTGACGCAAAACTTCTGTCCAAGGGGTCACTCCCGGTGAAGAGATCTCGGCCCTTGCCTCGTCGACTGAGGAGCAGGATATTCCAAATGAACACCACGATGCAAAACAAAAGTGAACGTCCTTGCAATAACAGCTTTTTGAAAAGTGTTCCAACAACATCAGAATAGGTTTGTTTAACTTGCATTGATCCGAATCAATGCAGTCCCATCAATTGATCACACCAATAATGAACGAAAATATACTGACGTACGTATATGCCATCCGCATTCGCCACTGGGTCCCGTCATCACCCGTTAGGTTAGCTTACTAACGGCAGAGCGGGGACTGGACTAGCGCGGATGAAAAATATATACAACATCTACTAATATATATACCAATATATTATATTTCGCTCAAGGCGTGAAAAGAAATGCAACATCACAGAAATGTACAGCATCACAGAACAATACAGATATCTGGGATCCCCGGGTTTCACAGAGCCACTACTGAAACCCGACGTTCCCCTGGTCGTGTGGATAGCCTGTGCAATGAAATCCTATACCCCCTACGAGTGCGGCGAATAGCCAGCCAATCCTGGAGTGAAGCCCCCTCCGTCCCAATGCCATGAGATGCGGGCTTGTTGCCTCCTAGAACCCGGCTATCCGTGCACCCCTCCGCGGGATAACCCTAGTACAGAAAGTAAAATATACATACAATGGGTACATCGACCGCAACCTGGTCGTGCCCCAAAAGAATAATACAAACAGGCAGTGACGGCAGTCCACATGTCGGACGCTCGCCCCGCAATATCAAATGTACATAATACAACAAAAAACTGTACTAGCATTGCATCCAGGCTATCCCCCACGATCGATCCGCAACATCACAGCAAATACATAGAACATCAACGTGAAAGTCACGTTCGCAAATCCGTCTAACCGGGCTATAGCAGTTAGACGGGATTTACCGATCGAGTGACATTCACGGTCGCAGATATAATGTAAATACTGTGAAAAATGTGTTTAAAATTTTCCGATTGACCAAAAATTAACAAGTGGGCCCCAAACCAATACTGCAGCACTCACAGAAATAATTGGCTCAATTTTAATATTCCAAAACCCCTAAAATTAACCCAGAAAGAAACTGGAAAAATATGATAACATGATGAAGCTACAGTGCGGCGGAACCGCGGCCAAGTGGGGGTTTGCGCCGCGGTTCCGCGCTCTTGCAGATGAATCACTATATCGTATTTTTGCAGAATTCTTATATCTTTTGTTAGATCACTTTTCTGTCACCTGAAAAATTTTTGGACACTAAAATATCTTAACAGAAAACTGATGTGAACACAAATTGGGTTTTCGGAATTTTGGTCGATCGGAACTGAAAAACACATCAAACGAAGCTAGACGAAGTTAATGGCGAGGCTCTGATACCACTGTAAGTGCACGGCGGCGCCCCGGCCGTCAATCCGACGGCCAAACGCGGAAACGGTGATAAACTTTAATTTTTGCGGACTTAGCAAACCGGCACCACCGCGCACTAAACCCCGGATCGTGCCATAAAACTAGATCTAGCAAAGTAACAAGATAGGTTAGAGATGTACCGACTGATCCGAGTCCTCCGGTCTTCATCTCCACTCCGATCTCCTCGTGGGAACTCCGGTCGTCGCCTCCTCGCCGGAAGGGCACCACATCGCCTGTAGCTTTTACGGGCTCCCACCTCAATACCGAGGCAACTCGGGCGCGAAGTAGGCTACCCGACGCGCCCAAGATATGCTGTAGGAAGTGTAGTGTAGAATCATAGTCTCTTTTGGGGTTTGTTGCCATTTGTGGATGATGGAGGAAACAAGGTAAGAAAAATGGTGCTTGCATTTTTCTAGCATCAAAAATGAGATCAAGAATGCTACTCTCTCAAAGATGAAGATGAAGCTCTCTTCTTCTCTTTTCTTCTTCTCACTTAGAAAAACCAATGGTGGAGGAAAAATGGAATCAACCATCATAAAAACCAAGAAGGAGAGTGATGGTAGTAAAAGTAGAAAGGTGACCACATCCTAAAACATAATGATCACTAAATCAACATCAAACCTCAAATCCATTTCAAATCCAATCCAATCTCATAAATACATGAAAAGCAAAGATGCTTATCATATCAACCCTTATGCAAATAAGTCCTCCACAAAGTGTTATTTGCAAACTTGCAAATAACACCCTCCATCGGAAAAGTCCGGCCGGGAAAGAACAAAGAAAAACCGGCCGGAACGGAATGCAAACTGGCAACTCCAGAAAACTGGTCCCGTAATAAATTACAGGAAAACTCCGATACTGTGCATACACACCCGCATCTGTATTCCGTCCGGATACAAATGCAAAGAGACAAAATCTACACTGTACTATACTAGGATCCGGCTTAAACCAAAGCCGGCTAGTAATATCCGTCCGACCCTGATCCGTGAAATACCGCACGTATCTGATCGAACGCTGCCATATAACTATACGGCTACTAGTACAGACCGTCCGATCCTGATCTGTGCAATACCGCACGTATCTGATCGGACCCTGCCATATCTCCATACGGCCTCTACAGCGT
This sequence comes from Agapanthus africanus, assembly GCA_030015575.1. NCBI lineage: Eukaryota > Viridiplantae > Streptophyta > Magnoliopsida > Asparagales > Amaryllidaceae > Agapanthus > Agapanthus africanus. Next base: position 143,167,727 of record CM057349.1, read on the forward strand.
TTCGCCCGAAACTTGAGTAACTGAAAGTGTGGTGGACTCTAAAGACTCGTCAATACTATGGCTGTGGATTTAACCACTAGCACGTCAGAGGTATAAGCCAATACGTGACGGGCCACCAGCTATTGACTAAAAGGGATGTCGATGAGTGAACTCATCCTGACACCCTACTGAGCCTGTCAGTGACAATATCCGTACAGTCCGGTCCGTTCGTCTACGAGCATCGCATGTCGGGCCTAGGGGGTTGGTAAAAGTCAGACCCCCAAAAGCGGTACAAGTCGTGTCGGAGTGTAGCCCAGAACACCCTGAGATACTACTGGAATACCTACCAGTAAATCTCCTGCCTTGGCCAAGGTCTTCGTGTAATGGCTCTCCTAGACACAGCGCGACCTCACCCCCAATACCGGGAGAGACGAACCCCCGAAGATCCGCTCACTGCCTCCATGTGGCTCGGGACTGTACCCAACTACAACCTGTTTGCACGACTCCTTTGAGCCGTGGTAGGGTAGTAATCAAAGCACAGTGGGAACTCACACGAGACAAATGACGATCCCCAGGTCGATGAACTAACCTGTACACATGTCACCTGGGAACTGCTATCTGACGTCAGGTATAAGACCAACTAGCATGTTCCCGGCGAGTCCTGTCCGGTGTACTCATAACCCAATGAGCACCTGTATACATCTTAGGTGAACCAACTGACACCAGTGGCCTGTGAGACCGGCCACCGCCCCTCGTCGGGGTCTCGACTGTATACACTAGTCTACTCTGGAGAATCGATGCCCTGTCTCGAATCTCCCACGACTGGGGACCTTTTAAGGATGTGTTTGTAGACTCCAGCTCTCACTTATATGATCGCCCTCATACTGCTGGCAGTCAAGCAAGAATCCTAGGGGCTCTATCAACGTGTAATAGCGACCTGTCAGGTCACCTAAAGCAGTACACGATGATAAAGGTAAACCAGATAGCATACTATCATCTCGAGTAAGACTGTCGTACCGGGATAGGTCCTCCCTCAATCATTGCAATCACGTGCCTGTGATCCAATAATTGACTCTGAGGGCACTATCTCCAACAGTATCGTCGGCTTCGTTGCTATACATCAACGACAATCGGGATACGCATACTTGCTTACGTTGATGATATGAGATATTATGTGTTGCTGTGATATGTTATATTGGATCGTCGCGTTTTGAATAGCCGGGGATTTTATGTGAGATGAGAGTTTTTCTTTTTCATTCATGTAAAATTCATTTGTATGTAATATTCTTTTATTGGGGCACTTCCAGGTAGCGGAAGCTGTCACCGTTGTATATTATTTACTTTTCCGTATTAGGTAGACCCAAGGAGGGGAGCACAAGTAACCGGGTTCTAGGGTCCAGTGGGAGACCATCTCGAGGAGTTGAGACCGGGTCTCCTAACCCTAGAATTGGCAGTGTTACTTACAGCTCTCGTAGGGGTCTAGGGATGTGGGTTTGGCTATTCATCGCGACCGTGGAATCCGTGTTTTATACAGGCTCGTATTGAAAACACGGACATCCTAGTATATCCAATATTTCATATATGTTCTTCTACTGCAATGTTCTGTGATGAGATCATATTACTGCCTGTGACAAATGTTTATATTATATATATGAGATATATGTTATATTGCAGATTTCGTCAAAAGAGATGCTTGCGAAGCATAATTAAAATGGGACTTCATTAATGAGATTAATGAAATAAAAGAAACCTAAGATGTTGTAGAATCGAATTTCAAAATAAAACAGGTAGCTACAGTTCTTGCTTTGCACAGCGGTATATATGATATATCCTGCACCTTATTCGATGAGGAAAGGACCGAGATCCCTTCACCGGGAGTGACTCCTTTAGCAATAAGTGGCAGATGCTACACACTCGGTTTGTCTTTTGATTGCTTTTAATAGTTTTTGCTTTGCACAGTGATATATATGATATATCCCGCACCTCATTCGACGAGGAAAGGACCGACGATCCCTTCACCGGGAGTGACTCCTTTAGCAAAACTAGAAAAGCCTCAAAGACACTCCATTTCAAAATTCATTCGACCCTACAATGACATCAAGTTCATTACGCAATAGGTTTTCAGAAAAACCTGTCGTAGCCCTCCGTCATTTCAGATAAGTTGTATATAGTATTCGTGCTGCATTTGTTGGCTTTCATCAAGGTGCAGTGTGCGGTAGCTATATGCTGCTTATCTGCTAGCATACGATGCGATTGGATTAGGGTAGTCGTGCGGCTTTGTTGGCTTTCGTCAAGGGTCGTGCCGGTGGGTTTAATTCAATCAAGAAATGTACGGGTTGAACTTGACTAGCGGGCTATGGTTTGTTGGCTTTCGTCAAGGTCATAGCACGTTAGGGGCAAAATATTATTGGGAATTTCAAGTGTTGAAATTTGCAATGAGATTGCATACCTTCTATGAGATAGTTGGATCCCGATACCCGCTGCGAGTAAAAGTTACTCCTGGGAGAGTTTTACACATTACAATTAGCTGATCAAGTAGGTGTCTAGAAAGGTGTTAACGGGGTTACGCCTCTGGGAAAACGAGGTTTACATTAATTAGGTTCGTGCGAAAGCACGGGGTACCTCCCTCAAAGTACCGACACTGGCCTGGCTGAAAGATTGGCGAACTTGTAGCGTGTAATTAATCCCGGCTAGTCTTTCCTTTTAGGGTTTGAAGGAAGATTTGACTAAAACAGTGGGAGACATCCTGATTAGATATATTATATAACCAATCTAATCTTGCAAGAGCATACGCTGAGTGTTTTCTTCTCTCTCTCTCCAGGTAGCGACCATATCACGCCTTAATCAAGATAATAATACGGATATATTGACCAAACCCGCTTGTTATACTGAGCTGGGGAACGTTGGTTCCGCTCCAACTTATAATTGTTATAAGACAGAGCAGGAAATTGGGGATTACCAGAATTCCCGTGCCGCCCAAACGAAGAAAGTGCATGTTGATGCATCATCTTCGGGTGTGTTCATTACACAGAACTGTTTCTCAATATCCTTTACGTCCTGGGTATGTGATACCGGATCAGGATCCCGTATATGTAATCTGTTACATGGGCTACAGATAGGTAAAGAACTGAGAACGGGTGATAAGTTTCATGAGACAGAAAACGGTGCAAGTGTTGCAGCCAAGTCTGTTGGTCACTATCACCCTGTATTACCAGAATACATTGATTCTGAACAAATGTTATTAGATACCGAACCTGATATACAAAATCATATCAGTCTCTTTATTAGTAAAGAAAGGATATAATTTTGTATTGTTGGATAATGTTTTGAACATTTCCTATATCAAGAGTTGATCGGTTCAGGCACGTTATCTAAAAGCATTGTCGTTCTAAATCAAACTACAGTTCTTAGTATACGGAACACACACAAGAGGAAGAGTTCAGAAATGAATGAATCCTTCTTGAGGTATTGTAGACTAGGTCATATCAATGCGACCCGACTGGCTGAAGTTACATATAGATGCATATTTAAATTAGTTTGAATTTACATCTTGTGAAACTTGCCGGTCATGTCACAAAGATAAGATGACCACAGCTCTGATTGTTGGAAACAGAGAAAGAGTTAGTGAACTCTTGGGATTGATACATGTTGATGCATGAAAGGTCCCCTGTCTACACATGCCAAGATTGGTTCTTTGTACTTCATTACATTCTCTGATAATCTCTCAAGATTCAGACATATGTTCCTGCTGAAACACAAGTCCGAACCTTTTGAGATATTCACAGAATATAAGTTAGAAGTAGAGAACCAAAATACGGGTATAAGTATTATGTCCTTATAATGAGATCAAGGAGGAGAATACTTGAGCACGGAACTACCTGGATTATTCTAAAGGAGAATGAGATTCTCTCTCAGCATTACTCCTTCGTATACACCACAGCACGTCGGTGTATCGGGGCGGAGCAATAGCACCCTATTTGATATGGTGTGCTCTATGATGAGTACTACTGAGTTTCCTATTTCCTTTTAGGTGTTATGCGCTTGAGAATCTGCATACCTATTGAATAGGGTTCAAATCAAATCAGTTGTCTACCACTTCATATGTGATATGGAAAGGGAAGAGCCTATATCTTAAGTTTGTTAAGATTTGGGCTTGTCCGGCCTATGCCTAAAAGCAAAATCCGGACAAGCTCGAGGCAAGGTCTGTTATGTACAACTGGAAAGGTTCCAGCTATACAAAATGCAGCTGATGATTTGGTAGAACCAAAGGATTCAATAGTTTCCAACGAACCTCAGCCTCTCTGCCGATCTAGTAGGGTTCCTCACCCACCTGAGAGATACTTCGGTTTCTCTATGACAGTGGGAGCGAAGATTGCATCATGAGATGATGACCCAACTAGTTTCGAGCTGGCCATCAGGAGTGGGACTCTGTAAGAATGGCTGGATGCTTATCGATCTGAGATGGAATCCTTATACACCAACAAAGTATGGACTTTGGTTGCTTTATCTGAAGGGTTAAATTCCCATCAGGAGCGAGTATATCTTGAGAAGATTACTTGGTGTACATGGAAAGGTTGAGACTTTCAAAGCTATGCTTAAGTCCATCCAGATCCTACTTGCCACGGCTACATACCATGACTACGATATCTGGTGGTTGGGTGTCATGACTGCTTTTCTAAGTGATGTTTTAGAAGAGAACGTCTATAAGTACACAGCCAGAGGGCTTCGTAGACAGTGGGAGCAGCGGAAACGTGTGCAAGATGTTTTATATGATAAAACAGGCATCGCGGAGTTGGAACATCTGTTTTGATGTGGTAGTCAAAGAATTTGACTTCATCAAAATGATAGATGAACCTTGTATATACAAAAAGGTAGTAGGGAGTATGGTGGAGATCCTCGTAGAGTACGTGGATGACATACTCTTGATAGGGAAGAAGTTTCCTATGCTACGCACGGTCAATCTCCGCTTATCACAAGGATTCTCCATATAGGATCAAAGTGATACCTACTAAATCCTAGGTTTTGGATCTATGAGATAGATCTAATTGGATGTTAGGATACTCACTAGTTGTAGTGAAATGGTATCAATCGATCCTGGGGAGAATCACTGGAAAGGTTCCAGGCTGATAAGGACGACTGAATGTCAGTCGCAGGCATTGTCTTTACCCTCAGTGGAGGGACGGTATGTTGGAAGAGTTCCAAGCTAGATACCGTGACATACTAGATGATTAAAGGCAAGATACATCGTTACCAAGGATGCCATCAAAGAGGCAGTCTGGATATATATAAGTTCATAAGATGAACTTCGTTCCTGCCATTGTATGACAATGGAGTTGTGGCTTTAGCCAAGGAACTACCGTCCCATCAGAAATCCAGATATAATTCTTAGGCAGTATCACCTGATCATGGAGATGGTTGATCTCCAGGGAGATCGAGGTTAGGAGAGCAGACACAGAGGACGACAGCGCGGATCCATTCACAAAGGCCTTTTTCCCAGTAGAGACTTTTATGGGATGGTTGAGTATGAGATACTTCAACCGCAGCTAATTGTTGGGTATGCGATACCATAACAGATGGCCCTAGTGCAAGTGGGAGATTGTTAGTTATATGTATGCCCTAGAGGCCATTACTGTACATACGATGTATATTGTAGTGGATGCTAGGACATATATAGGGAGGACTTTCTTGCTCGACATGATAGTATGCTATCTGGTTGTACTTTATCTTAACATGTACTCTGATAGTCTCTATATTACATGTTGATAAAGCCCTTAGGATATGTACTCGACTACTGGGACTATGATGAGATCATACTAGTGGGGCCACGATAGTCGACGAGTACATCCTATAACTGTTCCTAGTCGAGGGTGTATCGAGACAGGGCATCGATACACCAGAGTAGACTAGCGTATACGCATCTTGACCCATATGATGGGCGATGGATGATCCCATATCCATCGGTGTTTGACATCAAGGATGGTGTACGGGTGCTCAGTGGAGACTGGGTATACTGGACGGACTCGCCGAGAACTCCCAGATGGTATTATACCATACGTCAGATGGCAGTTCTCCGGTGACACTGGTACAGAGTAGTCTGTTGACCCGAGATCGTGATAGAGTCTTGTGTGATTCCCACTGTGCTTTGATTTCCATCAAACCACGTCCAAGAGGGCATGCAAAAAGGTGGCTTTTGGGTACAGTCCCGAATCATATGGAGGCAATGAGCGATAGGAAGGGGTTCGTCTCTCCCGGTATAGGGAGTTGATGTTGTGCTGTGTTCGATTGGCTATAACCGGAAATCCCTGGCCAGGGTTGCTGAGATTTACTGGTAAGTGTTATCAGTAGTTTCTCGAACTGTTATAGACCTCAAATCGACACGACTTATCAAGCTACTGGGGTCTGACGTTTACCACCCCTAGGTGAGATATGCAACATATCAGACGACGAGACCGGACTGTACGGGAGTGTTACTGTTTGGATTCGCAGGAGAATGTACAGGCTTGCTTGTTGATCTTCTGAGCGCTCAATACCTGGGTAGCTGTTACGTTTAGCTGACCGCTTGCAGCTTGTGGGTGTTTGATATGATCATCACCTACTGCCGATGTATTGACGATTCTTTAGAGTCCTACACAGAGGTTTCTTGGCTCAGGCAAAATGGAGTAGGAGCAAATATGTGATATGTGCGGGACCGAGGATAATACGATATGAGATACCGTATTCTATTCTCGCGATATTTGATATCAACCGGGTCATCGGATCAAGTGTTGATTCGATGAATCGGTACAGATAAATATTAGTCGGTTATATGCGATATAGCCGGATTGTCGGATCAAGTGTTGATTCGATAATTTAATGAATAATAATATATATGATATATTAAATTACATTAACTAATATTAGATCACTAAAAGATTCTTTTTCTCACCGGATTAATACATTGATATATATGCGATATATGTTAATTGTATTATTTTCTTTTGTTACGATAAATATTATACATGTGATATATAATATTGTAACATGATATGATAACTAATGCAACTTGTTTAGTAGAGATTAAACATGGTTAGGGTTTGATTAGGGTTAAGGTTTTCTAGAAGTTTCTAGAAGCTTTCTTTCTTTGTCTTTGTTAAGATATTATGCTAGATATTTCCTTAACCTAACCAAACCTTTAACCTTAGTCAAATCTCTACAATGGTTAAGTGAACCATGGTTGCATAATTGATCATTATCTCCTTTTCCTATTCATCACAAAAGGATTATTATTATGTTCATCTTCTTCTTCCTTCATTCTTTCATGAAAAACCTTGCTTGATTTTTCAAAAGTGATGAATAAATATGAGAAAAAGATAAATAAAGAGAGCAAAAATCCTACTTCATCATCCTCATCTTCCCTTGCCATTTAGATGAGGGTGTTCACATCATTTCATGAGTGTTAGCTTGTGTTAAAGAAACTTCAAGGTAGATCATCTTAGTATCGAAGATCGGAAGCAAAGGTTGCATCTTTCTCTTCGTGGAACCTCTCGAGAGTCCGGATCCCGATGATCGCAGCGAAGGGACCACAACACGGAGCATATGAAGTGAAGGACCGGATCTACAAAGGTTGTAATCCCTCTCACTTAGTGTTAAGGTGTTTAGCATGCTAGTTTTCGCCTAATCTCTAGTTTAAAGTTCCGTATTCGGGTTGTTCGGCACGGCTAATTTTTGAATCGGGCATGGTTGATGCCTCGTAGACCCTTGTGCGCGTGCCTAGCAACCCTACAGTGACATGATCATATACTTGATTTGAGGATAGTATTTCGGATTTGAGGTGAGTCGATGAGATGTGATTTGAGACCGTGAGATCGATGATATGGCAGGATTCGTACTTGAGATATGTCCTGATGTTTTAGCGGATCTTTGGACGACGATACCATGTGAATGGTGATATAAATAAAATGGTCGATATGTGATCGTGATATGAGATATGATATGCTAGGAGGCTGATGATAGGCCATATTGGGCGATGTATACCTCCTTCATGATGATATGTGCTGATGATATCGATTTGTATGAGACTGTCGATCAGTAGTTAGATCATGATCATATTGATGATATTAGTATTGTACTAGACGTAGGTCAGTACCCGGATTATGATCTTGGATAAAGAGGATATCAGATGAATAATGTGATGAATGTGATATTGATCCGTAACCAGATTTGGGATGCGGTACGACGGATTTACGTACGAGCTATATATTGATGATTGATCCGCACTCTTGACTTGGGAATAACTGATTATAGATATGGTATCGGATGTGATATTATCGAGGCGGGATCACCGACTAATATATATATATATATATATATATATATATATATGTATCGACTCAGATGTTAGGCGGTTTCCTTACCTTCAGTTAGCCTGTTAGCTCAGCCTTTTAGTTTAGTGTAGCTGTATGGCTCATATTATATTAAATGCAGATTAGTTATCGTTGTGTCTAGTATTCAGCTCCCGCTCATTATTGCTGTTCGCTCCACATCGCATACTTATATGGTGATTTCATATTGTATTGTTGATATCATGCTGTTAGGACACCAGCACCATTACCGATGATGCGTATGTTCCACGTACACTAACTTGCCGACTCACACACATCTTTATCGGTAATTGCCATATCACTATACAGTAGTATTATTATATCAGGAAATGACCCTTGTATGTGCATACTATTATTTCATGTTGCAGGATATACTGTTATACTTGCATTTCATTTATATGTCACAAACATCATGCTTTCTGATTATGCGCATTGAGCAATGTTGTTTCTATGATATTTCTGGATTTGGGAATCGTGGGTATTTCAAAGAGATTATGTAAAGGTTTTAAAAACCCGGTTACCCTTGATATGATATTTCAGCATCCACCATGAGTTTTATCGGTTCTGATATATATATACCTCATGTGAGGAGACGTTGAGGCCGTTTGAGGGTATATGGTGGGGCCCGGTAAGGTACCCCGAGGCAAGAAGCGTGTGGTGATGACGATGTGAGCCTGGCAAGGGAGCACTACCTACCGGTGATTTTACCCGATGCGTCGGATATCCGGAGGATACCGTCTTGGTCTTGAGATTGATGGTAGGGGCCGGTCTGGATTGACGGCGCCCTAGATAGTGAGATTGATACAGAGACATTGAGATATTGAGATTGAGACTATGTTTTGTGCCGATACTAGGCACAGGCTTCAGGATGTTTTTCCATGATTTTGATTATATCCTCATATTTACATGCATGATGCTTATTGTCATTGGGTGACATGTGGACGGGATCCACATATATACAGACATTGATCACATACAGACTCTGATTACATTGATCATACTTCATATGTATATATAACAGGGGATGAGAACGCTGTTATATATGCCCTTACACCAATATTAGTGGAATGTGACGCTAATATATGTGTATTGATATCAATTTAAATACTTCATCATACTTTTCATGCACGCATACTTCATCCATTTGATATATTGCTACCTGAGGCACTGACACGAGCACTTGGTATTACCGTTGTTTAGAGGTATACCCTAGCCATTGTTATAGGTTGCTGGTTATATATTTGAGGATATATTATGATCGTATGACCTAGGTTTGCGTTGTACATGCGATTTCTGTTCGTAGATATATTCTATTCACGAGTTGGCAACTCATCCCCATTGTGCCACAGTTTCTTGCAGATTTTGCCGTACAGGTTTCATTATGGCTTGCTGACACTATTTTCATTCCGGGTGATTTGCTAGTAGGTGGGTTTATTGTATCGTACCCATCATTATACTTTGTATATTATTATTCTGTTGTATCTAGAAGTTCCATCAACCAAACATGTATTTATTTGAGATAGAGATCAGTGTTGTTTATTCATTCGACCTTAGAGTCACGCGTTGTATTCTATGGATTTCATGCTGTTTTGAGTTTCCTTTTCTGTTGTGATCCTCGCCTTTCGGTGTTGTATATTATTACTTTCGGGTCGTGACAACAGGGTAGTCCCTAGACCTGAAATTGCGACAGTGTCTCGTGTGTGTTCCCACTGTACTTTGATTACTACCCTACCACGGCTCTACTGAGTCGTGCAAATAGGTTTTAGTTGGGTACATTCCCGAAGCATATGGAGGCAGTGAGCGGTCGAAGGAATTCGTCACTCCCCGTATTGGGAGTCGATATCGCACTGTGCAGAACATGACTATAGCCAGAAGTCTGTGGCCACGGTAGTAGAGATAAACCGGTAAGTGTTATAAGTTGTATCTCTTTGGTTATCAGTCCTCTGTCAGCACGACTTATCGGGTTATTGGGGGTCTGATAGAATCCACTCCCCAGACCCAGTATGTGATACTCATTGACGAAGAGACAGGACTGTACGGTGACTGTCACTTATAGAGTTTGTTGGGTCCGGATGAGTTCGCTCGTCGACCTACCTTTATCTTGCTCATACCTAGGTAGCCGTTACATACAGCTAGTACCGCTGCCGAGCTTGTGGGTTAACCCGAAAGGGGGTTGAATCTGAAAGTGTTTCAGATTCAATCGGATACAATCCTATATAACCTACTAGCAGTGTATTGACAGGTCTTTAGAGTCCCGCAAAGAAAGTGCTTGCTCAGGCAAAACGCGATGTGACGTACGTATAGGGATATGTACATGAGTTCGATAAAATATGTAAATTAGATATACGTGTTCAATCGGACGGTTTTTATACTAGCAGGTTTCAAAGCCGGAATACCAAGTCAAGTGTTTACTTGATAACTGTATTGATGATACGGTTTCTAGTATAGTGTATATGATATACACACTCTCTACAGTATATGATACTGAGAAGATATTGATGGCATTTTATGTATGTGATACATGATGTGTATGTGTATAGGATACATGTACTAATACTTATTATATATATATATATATTTGATATATATATATATATATATATTTGATATATATATATATATATATATATATATTAATTCCCACCATTATAAATTAAGTATAAATAAATATACAAATAATTATATATATGTAAATGCATATATATATCTTTATATATATTAATGTATATATATATTATTATTATTTATTTGCTATATTTAATTAAGTGGTAGGGCCCACCCTCTCTCTTATGCGTTGACACACATGAGAGAGAGTGGGAGTGAGGGTATGTGTCATGTTATACATGACATGATTTGAAAAAGAATAAGACATAATTCTTTTTCACAAAATAAGCCATCACAAATGAAATATATCTTCTTCTTCCTCATAACAAGAGCTTGAGCTCACTAGAAAAATGGCAAGTGTTGCCATCGTGAGAGAGTGCAAAAAGTAGAGAGTACCCATTATTCGCATCGCCTTCGTCTACTCCTAGCAAGCCTCTGGAGGAAGTCTCTCCGACCGGCGATGGAGTTGGTGCTCGGGCAGCCCGCTTTCAATGCGGATCATCTACGACGAGGCAGTCGGCATGCAGATGTGTTCGGGATCTCACGGAGTTTAGACGGGGTCTTCCAGGATCTGCCAGACACGCTACAAAGGTTGTAGCATCTCTGAACTTTTCTTTATGCTCTTTAGTTTAGCTAGAAACAAGTGCTTGTATGATTTTGGCGTACGGTCGATCGCGATCCGACGGAATTTTTTGTTTTCCGACCAGTCCCGCTTCCGCTGCGCGCACGCGTAGAGCGCGCCCGTCCTAACAAATAAAACGATTATTAATGAATCTCAAATCGTGGGTGTGACTATCATGAATTGATAGCACGTCCAATAAGATGGTTAATATTCATTTTGCTAAACTTTATAAAAATTAAAATTTTAAAAAGAATTGAAGATATATTGTTCAACCATTTTTCTACCCTATCCTACAAACCTTAACAAGCTAGAATTTACTCGCTGATGGATATTAACAAAGTAAAAGAAAGGTGGAAGAAAACGGAACCCATAATTAAAATTAAAAATGCAGAAAGTAAATGCAGAATGTAATTGTGGAAAGTAAATGCGATAAAATTAAAAGAAAGAACTACCTTTTATTAAATAACTATTGCATTACAAAAGTTGCTCACTGAAAAACCAAATTATAAAACCCTAGTTTTCTCTAAATTGCTTGATCAGTAGATCAGTTGATTCTTCGATGGATAGATAGATAGCTCCCGGTCCTTTTATAGGCTCTGGAACTTGAAACTCTAGACGTCATATTGAAGTGTGTGCAAAGACGATCAAGCCCTTAATTTTTCACATCCTACGGCCACCAAACGACTGCGCAACCGCCGCCTAATGCCCTTATTGGCCGCAGATCTGCCGCCTTTAGATGGGGTTGTACCTTCGGATTTCTCATGCCTTCCTCTCTCGATATTTAGAGATCCTTTTGATAAAAATATTCCGAAAATATTGCTCTTAGTTTCTGCCGTTGCGAGATTCTTCAATTTGCTCCTAACATTCGGCAGATTTGGTTCGGTGAATCGATTTGTTGTAGATCTCTTACTTGTATTTCAGACCCGAACTGATATATTATAATACCTGCACAATATCTCAAATCAAATTGTTAGTAGCATTTGTTTTATTTGAGATATTATTCCAACCAATTAAATGACATGATATCTTAAGAATATTGGTTAAGAATATTCGATATGATATGCATATTTTAATAATAAATAATCTCATGAATATTTTATTTAAATATGATATGCATTTATTCCCCAATTATATTAATTATAAATTAAGAAACATATGATAATAATCCTTTTACAAATAAACCTATATATGTTCTTAATTTACAAATAACACCTTTTAGTAATTAATAATAATATGGAAAATGCCCATACAAATGTGCAATAAATTTGACTGATCAAATACCCCCAAACTTATCTTTGATAGTCCCGAGCAAACTATTTAATTTCCAAAATGAAAAAGACAAACCTAGCACACTTTCGTAGGCAATACGATTGCACTTAGCTCGTACAACAAGCCGTTAAATCTCTAGGTGTTCCTAGTAGGAGGAGTGCTATCTCCTGAGGGTTTTCAGTAGATTACACCAACAAAATCCCAAAATAAAAGAAAGAAGATGAAAATTACATGCAAAGATAAGAAATATATAAAAGAAAAACTTGAAAATAAGTGTTTCAAACTACACTAAATTTTTAGTTGTCATGAGCCCCATCTTAATGGTCTTGAAAAGATGTCGGATATCACATCCTCACTCAATAAATATCGTCTTTAGTCTTCCTCCCTACTTTTCCTCCAAATATCGATCATATACCCCTACGTGTGTGTAAAATTCATCCCTACACTTGGAGAATTCAATTCAAGCCATCATACCCTTTGTCCATATTCCTTAGTATTTTTAAGTCGGTAATATTTTAGATGGAATTGTTCACACATTCTTCATGCGACCGTTAATATTTCTTGAGGTACTAACCAACCGATTATCGAATGTTCTCACTTATTAAAGCGTAATTTGCAATATCCTAATCTTGCAACACCTGAGGCTTAGCATTTACTCCTAAACTAGTTGATTTAAAGCACTAGGTGATAAGGCACCCTCGCTATATTTTTTTTATGCTTCCTTAAGTAATTACAAAACCAGTGTTCATTTTTTTGCACCATTTATATTTTATTGACTTTATATTTTTTCTTCATACTAAGGCTTCTAGGCAAGAATATTTCAAGGTATCCTCTACTATCCCAAGTTTCAGGTTATGTGCAAGTGTGTATAGTAGGGTATCAACGTTCAGAAGTTTGGACTCAAGAATAGCGATTATTTTTCAGACTTATATCTATCCGCGGATTAGTAATTTCTTCATCTTACTAACCCTTAGGATAACAGCTCATGACTACGTATTACTAGTTTCATTCTAAAACATCTAATTGTCTTGCATTTCATAAATCTCTTCCTCTTTTTCACATATATTTTTCACTTTCTAACTTTTATTTTCAATTTTTTTATGCAATGCAATATTTACATATAATGCATACAAATCATCCATACAAACCATCCCCCAAAATTTTTTTGCAGCAGTATCCTTACTGATATTGTCCTGTAAGCTCAAAACCTGAAGACTAGAAGGAACAGTTCAATAAGATGGTATAAAGAAGGGGTCAAGAGTGAATGACATTGAAATCCTCCCCAAAACTTGTTCTTGGCTCATAATCATGCAAAAATTTCTTTTCTTTCAAGAGCCATTTAAAAATATTTTTCTTCTTCCCCCAAGCTTAAGTAAAACAGTGTTTTCATTACTAAGCATTGAAATTCAGCATAAGAAGGGGGGGAAGAAATATTATCGGTCTACACAAAACTTTATAAATATCAAAAGTTAACACCAACCATTTAAATATTTTATCAAGGTAACACCATGGTTGGTGAAAGATAGTGTAACGGATAGACGTGAAGAAGGCTCGAAACTATATAAGAATGGAGGTTGTATCATATCTCGAGTAGAAGAAACAGAAACGGGAGTAACGATAAGAGATGAAGTGGGTGAAAGATAAGATGTGTAATCAAAAGGTTTTACATCTCGGTTGGTGGAGACAAAAAAGTGATGGTGAATGAAAACGAGAATGTGAAAGATAAGGAATGGATGGAATAGTCGCATTCTTGTATGTGATAAGAAGAACGGGTGGCGGTTCAACTTTTTCGGCCTCAAACAGATGTGCATGAATTTCTGGTGGAGGTTGATTCATCACAGCATCCAAGTCTTCAAGGAACACAAGTTCTACGGCAAAAATACTTTTGAAACTTTCATCGATATTCCAAATGAGAATCTCATCGAAAAGAAAAGAATAAGTGTCCATGTTAATGGAATAGGCAGATTCACTACGATGATTGAAAGTTTTAAGGTCAATGTATTGTGCACCAGGATTCAAAACACTCGATTCGTCAGAAATTATGGAGGTAGGAGGCTCGAAAAGCTTGTCTACCTTATCCTTAAAAGAGTCTAAATCAAGTGGTCTTTCAAGAATCATAGAACTCGAAATATCGGAGTGCGATTCATTAAATCTCGGTGGAATTGAAAAAGGATGAGAAGAACCAAAGAAAGTGTGTAATGAAATGGGTAAACGAACTTGGTTGTCGAGCATTGTTGATCCAGATGTGGGAGATGAAGGCGGAATAACGTTTTGCATATTGGATAGGTTGGTGGTAAGAGTAGGATCAGTTAAATACACAGGAAGATGTTCACATTCAATGGAAGGGACATGAGGGGTTGGTGAATTCAACTCATCCAATATAGCGAGTTCATCTTCAAAGATATTCTCATCACCGATCTCACTAGCACCTTCAGTCAAATCAAATGAATAGTTCTTTAAAAAATCATCAATTATATTATCCTCAATCGATGGATCACTAGGTTCACTTTATGGAATTGGAAGGTTTGAAATATCAAGTTTAGTTGAATAAGAATCAGTTTGATTTGTAATGGTGTAAGGCTCTCTTTCACACTCATGATTGGAAAAGTCAAACATGTTATTCTCGGGCACCTCATCAATTAGATTATTAAGCGGTTGATCATCAAATACATTTGGTTCGATTTCAGGATGGAAGGTGTTGAGATCAAAAAAATTGGTTCTGGTTTGACTTTGAGGGATTCCTGGTTCTTTCTTACTATTCAATTCTAACTCTACTTCAAGACTAGACATGGTTTGTGAAGAAGTTCCAATGAAGGATTCTCTTTGAACCGTGGGACTTCCTAATTGATGTTCAGAAGCACTGTCTAGATAGGGTGCAAAAGTTGAGTAAGGTTGGAATGTGTTTAATTGTTGGCTATAGGCGAGTTTAATACGTTCCACAATCGAAATGGGTTTACGAATTGCCACATTAGCCTTAAGAGAAGTATCGACATGAGAGGGTATGAAATTTTGGTACTGTTGATAAGAGTTAGAAGGGTGTATCCAATTTTCATAAACATAATTATGATCGATATTGTGATATGAAGAAGATTGAGATTGGTTGAATTGTTGGTGACTAGCTTTTGCAATTTGCTCAGCAATGGTCATTGGTGTAAAAGTTGCCATATTCGCATCAAAAGGAGTATCAACATGTTCATATGGAAATGATCGTAATTGTTATCCTAAGGGTTTTGGAGCAGTGAAAGGTATAAAATTTTGGTTACGGGCCTTCGCAATATGCTTAGTAATGAACATGGATTTAAAAGTTTCCTTACTAGCCTTAAAAGGATTATCAATATAAGAAGGTGTTGAATTTTGACACGATTGATAGGTACTTGAGTGGGGTGTCCAACTGTTATTTCTAGAGCGTTCTATTCTATCCCTTAAAGAAATGGTGGGGTCGGAAGTTCTACCAAAGCAATAATGATATGAAGAAATATCTGGTTGTGTGTAGCAATGCTCGCCAAGAGTTGGTCGGTTTGGGTTACCCATCATAAGAGAAGTGAAAAGAATTGGAGGGTGAAATGGTAATTTTTTAAAAGTTTTTTTATATTTTTTTGAAATTGTTTTGCTTCGAAAGAGGGACTCGACTCAACTAATCACAAACGTACACAAATAATACCTAGAGCTAGGGTCACCTAGGTCAAATCACTAGACCCTCTTAAACTTCCAAAGGACAAGACGCAAGATAAATCCCCTATCACCTCCTTATCAATCTTGCATCCAGGTAAGTGCCAGGTAAGTGGGAGGTATCCACTATACGAATCACCGAAATAGTAGGCCTAATTAAGTAAACCACTTTTCTTAGTCACACTTGTCTTATACACCACAAGAAAAATGCGGATAAGCAATAGATTACCCATGACCCTTATTTGTCCTAATTGAGCGTGACTTGTTGGGTTATGCCAGCGCCCTGGCTATCAAACTGTGGCCGATTGCGGAACAAAATTTTTATAAACTGGCGCTAACATAACTCGCTACCCAGATCTACCACTAACCCTAAACTAGCAATATACAAAGGAGTTAAGAAAGTTATACCGAATGATTTGTGTCCTTCGATCTTTAACCTTTATCCCAAGCTCCTAGTGGCCACCATGATCGAGCTTGGTCGCTGGTCTCCCTCCATCGAAGATGATCCACCCGAGAGTCTATGAATCGAGCTCCAACCTCATAGCCGAGGTAACTAGGGTACCTAGTTTGCTAAACTAGATAGCCTAGAAGATGTAGAGTCTAATGAAGGATTAATTTGTCTCTAAACACCCTAGGTTTCTCAACACATGAGACAATTAGGGTGGAGATAGAAGAAGATGCATGAGGAGAGATGAGAGTGTAGAGCAAAAACCAAGTCAAGAAAATGGCAAAGTGTTGTGAGATATTATCAACCCAACTATAGAAAATATCTCAAGTCCATAAAATATCTCACAACACTAAGAAATATCAAGCATGTTTCAATAGTACACCATGAGTTACTACATGAGTCACCCCATGAGTCACACCTTGAGTCACCAAGTGAGCATACTTGAATTAATGCCAAAAAGATCACATCCTCCACCTCATTAACTATTTAATCCTAAATGGCAAAAACACAAATGAGGTGTTATCTTCTAGAAGCAATCTTGTAATAAATTACAAGAATACCCCTCATCCGTATATACATACCTGCATCCGTATTCCGAAGAATATGAATACAAAGAGACAAAAATAATCCAACAATATAATATTAGGATCCGGCTTAAACCAAAGACCACTAGTATTATCCGTCCGAATTGTAGGGTTCCTAGGCACTCTAACAAGGGTCTATAAGGCATCAACCATCCCCGATTTAAAATTTAGAAGTGCCGAACAACCCAAAGCCGGGATCTTTGCTAGATTATTAGGGTTAAACATGCAAGTAAACATCTTTACAACTAAGAGATAGGGATTACAACCTTTGTAGTCCGCTCCTTCGCTTCATAAACTCCGAAGAAGTCCCTTCGCCGCGATCCACGATCTCCCGGACTCAAGAGAACTTTCACAACCCGAATGATCCATGCTAGCTTGTAGTCTTCCTTTTCTCCGATGATCTACCTCGAAGTTTCTATAACTCAAGCTTTTTCTCTCTAATGAGGTGAACACCCTAATCTAATTGGCTAGATTAGATGAGGATGATGAAGTAGGATTTATGCTCTCTTTTATTATCAAATTCTCACTTTAATTCATCACCTAAAGGAAACCTAGAAAGCTTTCTCAAAGCTCAAAGGAAGAATAAGAAGAAAGTGAATGGATAATTCCTTTTGTGATGAATAATGAATTATTGTAGTCGTTACAAATCTAACCAAGGATTAAGCATGAAGGAGTTAACCCTTGTAGAGAATTAACTAGAGTTAATGGTTTGGATTGGGTTAACATAATATCTTCATAAAATATCAAGCCAAAGACAAAGTCAAAGCTTCATGAAGCTTCATGGAAGCTTCATGCAAAAGCTAACCCTAATCCAAACCCTAACCAAGTTTAAACCCTAAACCAATGTTAAATTTGTAACCCTAACATGTTACAATATTATATATCACATATACAATATATTTTGTAACAATAGAAAATAATACAATTAACATATATCGCATATATATCAATGTATTATCCCGTGAGAAAATGAATCAATAAAGCGAGCTTATATTAGTTAACGTAACGTAATATATCACATATATAATTATACATTAAATTATCGAATCAACACTTGATCCGACAATCCGGCTATATTAGATATAACCGACTAATATAACATGTACCAATTCATCGAATCAACACTTGATCCGATGACCCGGTTATATCACATATACCCGGCCGATATCTCATATCGCGAGAATAGAATACGGTATCTCATATCGTATTATTCTCGGTCCCGCACATATCACATATGTACTCCTACTCCGTTTTGCCTGAGCCAGAAAACCTCTGTGTAGGACTCTAAAGAATCGTCAATACGCCGGCAGTAGGTGATGATCATATCAAACACCCACAAGCTGCAAGCGGTCAGCTAAACGTAACAGCCACCTAGGTATTGAGCGATCAGAAGATCAACAAGCAAGCCTGTACATTCTCCTGTCAATCCAATCAGTAGCACTCCCGTACAGTCTGGTCTCTTCGTCTGATATGTTGCATATCTAGTCTAAGGGTGGTATACGTCAGACCCCAGTAACCGATAAGTCGTGTCGATATAAGGCTCAAAACGGGTCGAGAAACTACTGATAACTCTTACCAGCAGCACTCCATATCAGCCCTGGCCAGGGACTTCCAGTTATAGCCAATCGAACACAGCACAACATCAACTCCCAATACTGGGAGAGACGAAACCCCTCCTATCGCTCATTGCCTCCATGTGATTCGGAACTGTACCCAAAAGCCACCGTTTTGCATGCCCTCTTGGATGTGGTAAGGTGGAAATCAAAGCACAGTGGGAATCACACAAGACTCTATGACGATCTCGGGTCTACAGACTAACCTGTACCAGTGTCACCGGAGAACTGCTATCTGATGATAGGTATAATACCATCTAGGAGCTCTCGGCTAGTCCGTTCAGTGTACCCAGTCTCCACTGAGCACCCGTACACCATCTTTGATCTCAAACACCAATGGATATGGGATCATCTATCGCCCATCATATGGGTCAAGATGCGTATACGCTACTCTACTCTGGTGTATCGATGCCCTGTCTCGACACACCCTCGACTAGGAACAATTATAGGATGTACTCTTTGACTGCCCTGGCCCCACTTGTGTGATCTCATCATAGTCCCAGTAGTCGAGTACATATCCTAAGGGCTTTATCAACATGTGAGAGCAAGACAGTAAACTAATACAAGTCAACATGTTAAGACAAAGTGAAACCAAATAGCATACTATCATGACGAGCAAGAAAGTCCTCTCTATATATATCCAAGCATCCATTATAATATACATCATATGTACAACAATGGCCTCTAGGGCATATACATAACTAACAATCTCCCACTTGCACTAAGGCCAGGTGTTGTAGTATCTCATACCCAACATCCCGAAGAGTCTCTCAAATTATATCTAGGGTATGGCCTTCGTGAGTGGATCCACAGTGTTGTCCTTCGTGTCAACTCTCCTGACCTCGATCTTGCGGCGATCAACTATCTCCCGGATCAGGTGATACCGCCTCAGAATATGTCTTGATTTCTGATGGGACCTGGGTTCCTTGGTCAAAACCACAGCTCTATTGTTATCACAATACAAAGGTATTGGATGCTCAATGGAAGGAACCGCTCTAAGTTCAGTGATGAACTTCTTCATCCAGACAACTTCTTTGGCTGCATCGTTGGCAACGATGTATTAAGCCTCCATCGTCGAGTTTGCCACGGTTTCTTGCTTGGAACTCTTCCAACAAACCGTCCCTCCATTTAGGGTAATGACAAATCCCGATTGCGATTTAGAGTCGTCCTTATCACTTTGGAAGCTTGAATCGGTAAAGGACCCTACCTGGAGTTCTCCGTTACCATACACCAAGAACATCTCCATAGTTCTTCTCAAGTACTTGAGAATGTTCTTCACAGCTGTCCAGTGATTCTCTCCTGGATCTACTTGATACCTACTCACTACACTTAGTGAGTATGCCACATTGGGTCTGGTACATAGCATCGCGTACATGATAGAGCCTACTGCCGAAGTGTCACAACCCGCAGGGCACGGACGTGACTGGCACTTAAATTTACGAAACGTCTCAAGACGTCCGTAAAATAAGTAAGCCAAAGCCCAGAAACCAAAACCAAAAAGCAAAAGAGTGAAGAAAAACCAATCAATTGAAAGCGAGTTTATCAAACAAGTTATATAAAACCTCTTTAAAACAATATCAATTTTTCCGAAAATTTCGGCAGAGTCTCCTTTGTAAATACTGGCCCCCAAAATGGGTACAACAAGAATATATATAAATCCAAGAAATATGGCATCCCCAAGTGTTCAGACCATAATATTGCATTTATCATTCCCCTATTCTTATCCTTTTTATAAATAAACAGGTACTCTTGACGCACGTTTGTTGCATATTACAGGTTACAGGTTTCTGGAGCAAATACAGTGAAAAAGACACAAAACAACAGAAAAAAGGACTTTTGACCAACAAGCAGACCTATCCTAGTCAAGCCTAGTCGAAGAACAGTGCAAGGTCCAAAATGTCAAGTAAACGGTTAAAAATCCCAATACAAGTGTTCACTGAAACATCTGGAGAAGAACCAGAAGCCGAACAGAGAAACTACATATGGAAACAGAAGCCCAAACAGCCAAGGAAAAAGCCCAGAAAATAACAAAGCCCAAGTCCACAGTTTGGCCGCGGATCCGCGGCCAAACCCAGCACGGCGCCGCGGATCCGCGGCCATTCAATACCCGTGTCGGTGGAATTCTTCTGTACTGTTGCGTCGGTGCAGAAGTTGGGATCTTATGTGGGCAAATCTGTAATTGCGCAAGTGCGAGAGTCTGTAGCCCTAGGTTTCCTATTTTCCTATAAATTGTAATCTTAGATCTAAAAATTGTATGCCTCTTTTCAATCAATAAAATTCAGAAATTCTGGGAATAAATTTCAGATCTGTTCTTCTTGTTTGGAGGGAGCCGTCAACCTAGTAAGTCTTTTATTTCTTTTAATTATAATGTCTTCTCATCCCCTAATGAGCGAGTAGTCTCCTCGCTTGTTAGGATTAGCCTTAGGGAAAGGGTTGAGAGATGAAATCTCTCGCCCCTTTCAATACCACCTTCACCTAATGAATTAGAACTTCACGCATACGAGCACAACTGCTCCCTGCGGCATCTTACCCTTCGAGGTAACGATGAACCGTAGTATAAAGGGCCGGTTCCGCACGTTTTCCGTGAGGGTTAGGATAATTATCAACAAAGGTAGGGTACAAATCTAGAGGAAGAAACATCTTCCCAAAAGATTTGTATCCACTTTATTGATAATTAACTTAACACCTAATAGATCAAAAAAAAGGAAGGTATTGAAAGCGGTGAGGAAAAATATTAATTTCCAAAACTTCCCCTAATCCTAACCCTAGCAAGATTCTTAATTAGATTAATTAGATCCAGTCTTTAGATTTTTATAAACCTACCAAAACTACAAATAGAATCAACTCGTTAAAACACTTTGAAGAAATTTACCTGTCTCTGTGGATCGACCCGCACTCACCGGCTAGCTGCGAAGCGACGCCGTTTTCTTGATTGCGGTAAACATCAAATATTTTGACTTAATCAAATGGCGCCGTTGCCGGGGACGGCGTAATCTTTCTTTTTGTGAATTTTCGGGTTGATATAAATTTTAAAAAATTATAAAAATCTGAAAAAATAAAAAAATACAAAAAATTATCAAATTTGATCTGTTTGAAGGGTATATCTTTTGAATCTTGCAGGAACAGCGAAGAATCGAAGATCTGGAAATTTACAGAGAGGAAATCAGAAAGTTGCATATAAAAACAGAGAGGAAATAAAGACACAGAGCAGTAGAAAAATTTTCAGTGCCTGAAACCCTAATTGCGCCGCCCATCCGCGGCCTGAACCACACAAATGCCGCTGATCCGCACCTTGACTGCCACGTCAGCGCACTAAATTTTGTGAGTTTGTTCCTCCTTCTTCCCTCTGTCAATCTCCATATCTCTATCTGTAAAAAAATTTCTGCAGGATTTCTTTGCGTAAAGAGTCTTTCTCCCCCTTCTAAATAACAGATTTCTGCAGGTTTCTTTGCGCCGCGCTAAAAAATTCTGATTGCAAGTGAAATTTTATTTGTTTTGCATAATTTAACCGGACTCTAAGGGGCTATTTGACCAAATCCAGATTGGGTGGGGATTTCATCACCCTTCCTAGGACCCCAGAAAACACATAAGCATTTTGCATCGACCACCTTTAATTAAAAAAAGATTAGACTCAGACCTAAGGACAGCGAGCTCAATAGGAAAAGGACTAGGGTAGGCATCGGCCGTTTATCCTAACCGACATTGCGGTGTCTAGGCTAGTGGTTTTTAATTAGGCCCACTGTAGTGGTGGTTCCTTCCCACTTACCTGGCCGTATTTGTCCGTGAAGAGGCAGTTTGAGGTCTATTGCTAGCCCTAGTTAGGAGCTGTCTAGCAGACCTAGGCGACCCTAGATCTAGGCCTGATTGTGCATGTGTGGTTGATACTTTTGTGTCACGAGTCCGTTTTCTAAAAACTTCTTTGCAAAACTCACACAAAAATAAAAAAATAAAAAAATAAAAAAAATCTTTTCAAAACTTGCAACTTGTCGCGAAGAAACTTGGAACTCACTTCCACCACTTCTTCTCACTAACGTTATCTTACCCCCACATTCTGTTTTTCTCTTTTTTCTGACTGCACTACCCTTTAGTGTATGTCATTTTGGACTAGGGATACTAACGCCCGATTAGTCCGTGTTTCGTTGGTACCGACCAACGAACCCTTCGACGAACCCTTCGTCGACGTTCCCTCCACTTCCTTACCTCCACATTCAAATTCTTCTTTCGAAGGTATGTCGGGATTCAACCCCAACGATACCTTGCCGACGGGAATGATTCCACCTCCGCCAGGTGCAAATAACCCGAATCTTCCGCCTGTTGTAGCGCCCGCACGAGTTGCGCTCCAGGATCTCTTCTACCCCGTCCGCACTTCTTTACCCACATGTCTTTCACCCCCACCGGCGAATGGGGATAATTTTGAAATAAAACCACATTTCATCAATATGCTGCCTAAGTTTCATGGTTTGGAATCCGAAGATGCATATATTTTTATTAATAAATTCCAAAACGTTTGCGGCATGATGAAGACAACCCAATTAAGTGATGACGCAATAAGGCTAAGGGTCATTCCTTTTACCTTATGTGACCTAGCCGAGAAGTGGCTATACAGCACCGCATCACATTCCATTAGAAATTGGGACGAGTTTGTAAGAGCTTTTCTAAAAAAATTCTATCCTCACCACAAAACTGCTAGAATCCGAAACGAAATCATACAATTTTCACAGCTTCCTTCCGAACCATTTTGGAAGTGCTTCGAGAGATTTAAGGACCTACTTGTTCAATGCCCTCATCATGGGATAGAAAATTGGCAACTTTGCCAAACATTATACGAGGGATTGAATGCAGCAACGAAGCAGTTGCTAGAAACAATTTGTCAAGGTCATTTTCTCTCCAAGTCTAGCGACGAAGCTTGGCAGTTTCTTGAGGACCTAAGTGAGCAAACAATTCAGTGGGAGAGTACCAAGACCACATCATCTTCTTCAGTTGGTCAATCTAGGGCAGGCATACATCAAATAGATATGTCAATTGCTATGAAGGCCGAGATGGCCTCACTTATGAAAAAGCTAGAAGCCATTGAGACAAAAATCTCATCGACTTCTCCTGCCCCCTACTATACCCACAAGAACTGTTTGTGCTTGTTGTTCGAACCCGTCGCACCTAACCGAAGAGTGTCCTTATAATGCACCTTTTCAAGGACAGGATCAAGTCAATGCTGCATTTCAGCAACGACAAAGAAATGATCCTTACTCTTCGACATACAATCAGGGGTGGAGGAGTCACCCAAATTTCGCTTGGAACCAAAATCAACAAATCCAAGGGAATAACAATTTTCAAAGAACTCCTCCACAACAACAACAAGCACCCTTACAAACTCAAAACCAGCAACCTTTCCAACAACAACCTTATACAAATCAAACGAACAATTTGGTTCAACCTAATGATGATAAGGTTAGCTCGCTCGAGAAAAGTCTTGAAGCATTTCTCAAGCAAACTACAGAATCCGCAGCAAGATTTGAAAGTTATGTGCAATCTTTAATGAATAACAATGCCTTACACGATCAAAGTATCAAATCTATTGAGGCACAAATTGCACAATTAACTGCTGCGTTGAGCGAGAGAGAAAAGGGAAAGCTTCCATCTCAACCATTGCCCAATCCCGGTCACCCACAACACGCATATCACAATCACAATGTAAATGCGGTGACCACGTTGAGATCCGGAAGAGAGTTGCAAAATAATGTGGAAACTAGTGATGACATCCCCGCCGGTGGTTCTTCTTCCCCTTCTTCATTTTCTTCCCTTCCTTCTTCACCTTTTTCTTTAGAGCCTATTCTCCACCCTTCATACGGCTCTACTTCTTCTGACTCGAACGGACCCATTTCTAACAACACGAACACATCCACACTGGGATCCGTTCCTATTCCACATTCTACTCCACAGACTTGTGACTCAACAAATTTTCAAAATGCACCATTTCCAAACAGGTTGAGTCCTAATAAACCAAATGCACAAGTGGAGAAGATTGTGGAGATCTTTAAGCAGGTTAGCATAAATATACCTCTCTTGGATGCTATCCAACAAGTCCCTTCATACGCGAAAATCTTAAAGGGCTTGTGCACCTCGAAGAGAAAGGCATCTCAAGTACCCAAGAAAGTGCTAGTGGCTAGTGCAGTGAGCAATGCTATTAACCACCATCAAACCTTACCCCAAAAACGAAAAGACCCCGGCTGTCCTACTATTTCAATCACAATTGGGGATAAGCAAATTAATCGTGCACTTTTAGATCTTGGGTCTAGTGTTAACCTGATTCCTTACTCCGTGTACGAACAATTAGGGGTTGGAGAGTTGAAACCCACTCGTTGCACTCTCCAAATGGCTGATCGATCAATCACCTATCCAAGGGGTCAACTAGAGGATGTGTTGATCAAAGTCGGGGAATTCATATTCCCCGTTGACTTTATCGTTATGGATACACAACCTGTTGTTAACCCAAGAAACCAAATTCCGGTGATTCTTGGTCGACCATTTTTGGCCACTTCCAATGCCATAATAAATTGTCGCAATGGCTCCATGACTCTATCCTTCGGAAAGAGGTCTAGTGAGTTCAATATTTATAAGATGGGAAGTCTGCCCCCCGTGCCTAAAAATAGTACACGAGAAGTTTGCTTTATTCACGAAATCACGCAGGAGGACTGCGAGCTTGAAGGATTTCTATTTGATGAAAACAGTTTTGACGCCACTAGTGCGTCCCTCCTTGAGCCTACTACTGTTGACACAACCGATGCTGATTATCAATGTTTCACTTTTTCGGATGACGACGACTCACAGCCCGAATATGAGTCGTTTGAATTTTTGGATGAGTCAGTCGAACCATCCGAATCGGTTGTTTGCAGTGATTTCGAACCTGTGTTAGAGTCCTTTGAGTTCGAGGTAGATTCCGCAATGGTTCTTTCGCCTCAGAAATTCGAACTCATGCCCTTGCCGTCTCACCGTAGATATGCTTACATAGGTGAGAATGAGACTTTTCCCATTATCATATCAGCCTCTCTAGCCTTCGAGCAAGAGAACGCTATTTTAAAAGTCTTACAAGATAGGCGGCAAGTTTTCAGTTGGACTATGGCGGACATCGAGGAGATCAGTTTCCTCATAAGTGAATATCATACACAATTGATGGATGATGCCATGTCAATAGAGGACCCACAGGGACAGCTTGGGGGTATTGTGGTGAGCCGACTTCCTCCCTTAGAAGTTGAAATACCCCCATTTCTTTTAATTAGGTACGAGAATGCCAACACTCCACTGATTGCTGATCATTTACATTCTCGTATCGATGCATCACCATCACCTGTATATTCACCTCCACACCTCCCATTCCATTACTTCTATCTTCCCCAATTCTTTGCGGACCACCACAACTTATTTTTTCACCCATTAATATTCTTTACTGATAAATTTTTCAAATGGTTGGTGTTGACTTTTGGCCGATGCAAAGTTGGGCAGTATTGTCTAACATAGTTTAATTGAAGTTTGGGGGAGGGTCTTTTTGTATATATTTTTGTTTTTTTTTTCTCTAAAAAAATAAAAATAAAAATTTCAAAACATAAAAAATTAAAAAAAAAAATAATAAACAGGGGAGTGCCGGTATTTTGACCCTCTTGGTTTAGTATGACAGTGAGGACACTGTCAAGTTCAAGTTTGGGGGTATGCTCGGTACGTCTTCTTCCTTCGCATTCATTTGTACATATTTTTGCATTTGCATACTTATTTGAAAACCCATAAAAATTTGAAAAATTTGAAAAATTATAAAAATTAATGTATTCAATTTTGGCTAATTGACTAGAGTTTGACAAATAGGTTAACTAGCTAGGAAAAACTACATCTTAGACTTAGTGAATTAAAAACCCTAAAAATAACCTTCCTTAAAGTTTAACAGTAGAAAGTATATGGCTTGTAGTTTATTTAGAAATAGGCAAATTTTGGGTTCACTTCTTGGGCTAAGTTGAAACAAGGGAAGAGTATTGATGCTCTTATTAGAGTATAAGTTTGAAAAATAGTTCCTACCTTAAGTCTAGATTCTGAAAATATATACCCTACAATTTGCACTATCACGCACCTTGAAACTTGGAATAGTAGAGGAGACCTTGAAATGCTCTTGTCTAAAGTCCTTAGTACAATGAAAATAAAAGGAAAAAAAATGAACACTGGTTTTTGTGATTACTTAAGGCTGAAAAAATAGAAAAATATTTAGCGAGGGTGCTTCATCACCTAGTGCCTTAGACCAACTGGTTTGGGAGTCACTGCTAAAGCCTTGAGTGTTGCAAAGATTAGGAAGTACGCTTTAAAGTGCAAACACATTTTGTAATCGGTCGTTGGTACCTCAAGAAGTATTAACGGTCGCATGAAGGATGTGTAAGCAAATTTCATTCACCAATTAATAAGTACTTTGGACAATGGACTAGGGCATGATTGCTTGAATTGAATTTCCAAGTGTAGGGGTGATCTTTACACACACGTAGGGGTATGTGATTGGAATTTAGATAAAAGAGAGGAATGAAAGATAGAATTTGTATCTTTAATGGAGTTGATAGAAAATTCCTAAGTGGAGATAAAACCCTAGAAGGAAAACTTAAGAAATGCCGAAAGCTAAGTAGATCTGCAGGATATATATAATCTTAAGTTAAATAATGAGGAAGTGTGAAGAATATGGGTGGATAATTTGCGAGTCAAAAGATAATAGAATTCCTTGTTAGAAAACCTAATTAGAGAACAAAAGTCAATTGGCCAAATTGATAGGATTTTGTGGGTGTAATCCGCTGAAAACCCTCAGGAGACAACACTCCTCCTACTAGGGACACCTAGAGGTTTAACGGCTTGTTGCACGTGCTCAGTGCAATCGCGTTTCCCTGCGAAAGTGCGGTTAGGATTTTAGTCAATAAAATAATAAGTTTGCTCGAGGACGAGCAAAAGGTAAGTTTGGGGGTATTTGTTCAGACCATAATATTGCATTTATCATTCCCCTATTCTTATCCTTTTTATAAATAAACAGGTACTCTTGACGCACGTTTGTTGCATATTACAGGTTACAGGTTTCTGGAGCAAATACAGTGAAAAAGACACAAAACAACAGAAAAAAGGACTTTTGACCAACAAGCAGACCTATCCTAGTCAAGCCTAGTCGAAGAACAGTGCAAGGTCCAAAATGTCAAGTAAACGGTTAAAAATCCCAATACAAGTGTTCACTGAAACATCTGGAGAAGAACCAGAAGCCGAACAGAGAAACTACATATGGAAACAGAAGCCCAAACAGCCAAGGAAAAAGCCCAGAAAATAACAAAGCCCAAGTCCACAGTTTGGCCGCGGATCCGCGGCCAAACCCAGCACGGCGCCGCGGATCCGCGGCCATTCAATACCCGTGTCGGTGGAATTCTTCTGTACTGTTGCGTCGGTGCAGAAGTTGGGATCTTATGTGGGCAAATCTGTAATTGCGCAAGTGCGAGAGTCTGTAGCCCTAGGTTTCCTATTTTCCTATAAATTGTAATCTTAGATCTAAAAATTGTATGCCTCTTTTCAATCAATAAAATTCAGAAATTCTGGGAATAAATTTCAGATCTGTTCTTCTTGTTTGGAGGGAGCCATCAACCTAGTAAGTCTTTTATTTCTTTTAATTATAATGTCTTCTCATCCCCTAATGAGCGAGTAGTCTCCTCGCTTGTTAGGGTTAGCCTTAGGGAAAGGGTTGAGAGATGAAATCTCTCGCCCCTTTCAATACCACCTTCACCTAATGAATTAGAACTTCACGCATACGAGCACAACCGCTCCCTGCGGCATCTTACCCTTCGAGGTAACGATGAACCGTAGTATAAAGGGCCGGTTCCGCACGTTTTCCGTGAGGGTTAGGATAATTATCAACAAAGGTAGGGTACAAATCTAGAGGAAGAAACATCTTCCCAAAAGATTTGTATCCACTTTATTGATAATTAACTTAACACCTAATAGATCAAAAAAAAGGAAGGTATTGAAAGCGGTGAGGAAAAATATTAATTTCCAAAACTTCCCCTAATCCTAACCCTAGCAAGATTCTTAATTAGATTAATTAGATCCAGTCTTTAGATTTTTATAAACCTACCAAAACTACAAATAGAATCAACTCGTTAAAACACTTTGAAGAAATTTACCTGTCTCTGTGGATCGACCCGCACTCACCGGCTAGCTGCGAAGCGACGCCGTTTTCTTGATTGCGGTAAACATCAAATATTTTGACTTAATCACCAAGCGGGAGCTAGCTCTTCGCCACACGGCGGTCAAAAATCCCACGCAATATAAAACAACAACATGCAAGATAATCATGAAGGAGCATGAGAAAAACATCATGTCGACTCAAGTGAGCTCGACCCCAAAATATAGCATAAAAAGTCCACAAATCTCACAGTCTCATCTCTAGGTCAATATACAATAATACTGGTAGATACAGTAGATGGAGTACACTAGATACAAAGAATATACAAGGTGGTACAAAAATAATAATATAACCCACCTAAGAGCAAAACCTCGAGTCCAGGCAAAAGAAGCAAGTGCGCCCGCCGCTACTGTACTGACGGAGCGGACCTGCAAAAGGCTGTGGCACAATGGGGGTGAGTTGCCAACTCGTGAGTAATAAATAACATCTACACAGGCTATCGAATGCATGCACACAAGCATCCTAACATCTATAATACAGGTATGGCAGGACATAATAGCAGGTATGTATGCAATATGAATATACTAGCAGGTATGAATGCAATGCGAATCAACTCATGATCTGAATGTGTAAGTATAAGAATCATGTTTTTCCTTTAGGAATCTCTTTTGAAATACCAGCACAATACCAATAGAATCAACAAGAACCTGTGTCCAGCAACGACACCTCAAAACTATCACAAATCTCATATATCCATGTCATAGTATCTCTGGCCTCAGCCATCCGGCTGACCCATCTCGATATCACTATCCCATCATCTCGCGGCCACGGTCGGTATCCTCTGGATATCCGCCGTACCAAACAGTCACCGGTAGGTAATCCGTCCCCTGCCAGGCTCATCGTTAGCACTACGAGCTTCTTGCCCCGGGGTACCTTACCGGGCCCACCATGTACCCGAGACGGTTCATCCAACTCCTCAAAATGGGTCTCGAAAACCACAGCAAACTCATGGTGGACGACACTTACATCACTAGAAAACCGCAAATTACATATTTAAAAATATAGTAAGTTTAGAAATTTTGCGGCTTTCCCCCGAAATCCAGAAATATCACAAAATCTCAAGAAATCCTCATAAATGCATATACCAATGATAATGAATGCATATGGTATCAATAATCAAGTTGCGATGTATGATTGATAGACTAGGCATGAACAAATTACATGATGAGGTACATGCACATGATTAGCAATCTTATGATTTCATTTTAAGGAATTAAAGGCAATAGCACAGGTTAAAGCATCAATTATAGTAAAAGGTTTCAAATTATAGGTTATCTAGTGTGGTGGCATGGCAATTACCAGGGCGTGTGTGTAAGCATGAATAGTGCTCGTGCTGCATATAAAAACCCTGGTAATGGTGCAGGTGTCCTATAGAATGGGTTCACATATGTAGGTCAAATAAGGCATGGATGTAGTTACTAATATCACTAAAAACTTAACTACTTAAACTATCGGGAGACTTGCGCCATCCAAACGATAGTCCCCCGTAGATGTTAAATCTACTCACCGGAATCCCTAGCTAGCCACGTCCAATCACCGCTTTCCTCTTTCGTGCCGCGTCTGACGTCTCCGCGACTGTACCTGGAATTTACATCAATACCAAACATAGGTAACATATCAAGAACGACGCAAATCCCAAACGAAAATACTAACGTTCACAAGCTAGGTACAACGTACACAAGGTGCGCGGAACACACGCGAAAATCGCAAAAACTATCTAAAACGTCGATTGGTCGCCCGGCAAAACTAAAACCTGACCACTCAAAAATCCGCACTGACACATCCTAAATGTCATAGGATAAGCCAATACAATCATCAAGATATCAAAAATAATTCATCACATAATTTTATAACAAAACTAGTAAGCACAAACATTCCAAAAAAAAACGACGCAACATCGCCGTTATACGATAAAGTGCTCACAATCCAACACAAACAACCAAACTAACCCACTAGATAGCCATTACACTGATTTTAAACCATTAACTATGCTTCAAAACCTATATTCCACAACCAACCCTTTCTTGATTTTTGTAATTAGCAATCTTCATCCAAACTATACATGAAAACCCCCAAATTAACACTAGATTTAGCCCAATTAGCAAGTTAACCCCTTAGATTTAGGTTAGCAAAACACTGGATAGCAAAAAAAATTAATTAACCTAATAATGGTTTTCTAAATCTTAATTAAAATTCAAGCCATGAACTAAAAAAAAACTAGGTTAGAAATTAGCACTAAAATTAACACTTTCAAGTTCTAATTAACACACTTTAAACTACAAATTAGCCAAGAATTGAAATTATACCTCAACTAGAGATCTAGCAAGAACAATATTCCTCCAAAGATGCCATCTTTCTCCAAGATTTGAACTAATTAGGTTAGAGAAGAGAGGGAATAAGGTTTTGCTTTGAAATTGTGAAGGAAATTGTGGATTTATAAGGATTTTGAGGTGGAATTTGATTAAATTTGATGATGAAAAGAGATAGACAAGAAGAGGGAGGGGGCTGCTGTAGAATGCAGGAATTCTCGGCTGAAATGGAGGAGTAGGGATGGTGTGGGTGTTGTGGGGAAAAGCCCAAGTCAACCCACTCAAATCAAAGCACACATAATTCCAAATTTACCCCTTTAAAACCCTTATCATATCATTTTGTTCAAATTAGATGGGGAATTTTTTTTGTAGGCTTGCTACTGAGGTGGGGCCGGCCTAGGGGTGAGGGAAGGGTGAATGGGGTTTTACAAAAGAAATTTTATCCAAAAAGACCCCCTACAAGTCCAAAATTGCAAGTTTTAGCTTAAATTCAATAAATTTCGTTTTCCATAATAAAAATTAGTTAAAACTTAAAATAAAATACTAAAAATTTATGTTACAACTAGATTTTAATTAATATGATTTTAAAGCTTAAATTTAGCCCATTTAAATTTGTATTTATCGCTAATTTAATGTATTTTCTTACCGGCTTAAAATAATATTAAAAATTGAAAAATTAGGGAAAATTTTTAAACGACCAGAATTTCATAAGTAACTCATTAGCTACTAAAAACTAGCAATTACCTATCCAAATTAGGTATAATTAGTCCTAAACTTCAAAATAACAAAAAAGACAGTTTACGGAAAAATACCGAATTTTCACCGATTTTCAGGAAAACACCAAAACGACTTTTCAAGGCGCTACAATCTTCCCCCCTTAAAGAAATTTGGTCCCCGAATTTAAAAATATAACTACGCGTACCTTCAAAGAGATAGGGATATTTCTTCCTCATATCGCCCTCGGTCTCCCAGGTGACCTCCTCGCTGCTCGGGCCACGCCAAAGGACTTTGACAGTCGGTATAACTTTCGATCTCAACTTCTTCACCTACCGATCCAGGATGGCCACCGGCTGCTCTGCAAAAGAAAGGTCGCGCTCTAGCTGGACTGTCGGGTGCTGAATCGCATGCGAAGGGTCGTGAAGGTACTTGCGGAGTATCGAAACATGGAAGACGGGATGAACATCGGGAATGCTAGGTGGAAGAGCCAAACGATATGCAACAGCGCCGACACGCTCGAGGATCTCGAAGGGACCTACGAATCTAGGGCTAAGCTTCCCCTTTCGCCCAAAACGCATCACGCCTTTCATCGGAGAGACTCTCAGAAAAACATGGTCTCCAACTGCGAACTCTAATTTGCGACGGCGCCTGTCCGCATAAGATTTCTGCCTGCTCTGAGCCGCTCTCATCTGGTCTCGGATCAACTGTATCTTCGCTGTCGTCTCCTCAACAAGCTGCGGCCCCAAAATACTGCTCTCGCTGAGCTCTGTCCAACAGACGGGCGATCTGCATCTCCTCCCATACAATGCCTCGAAAGGTGCCATCTGAATAGTATCCTGGAAGCTGTTGTTGTAAGAGAACTCCACTAATGGTAAATGACGATCCCAGCTACCACCAAAGTCCAAAACGCACGCTCGGAGCATGTCCTCGAGAGTCTGAATAGTCCGCTCTGACTGGCCGTCGGTCTGCAGATGAAATGCTGTGCTAAAACTCAAACGGGTGCCCAATGCCTCCTAATGTCGCTGCCATAGTCGGCTGGTAAACTGGATGCCTCTATCGGACATGATACAAGTCGGTACGCCATGCAACCGCACGATCTCGTCGATGTAAAGCTGGGCATACTGAGCGAAGCTGAAAGTGGTCTTCACTGGCAGAAAGTGAGCCGCTTTCGTCAATCGATCTACGATTACCCAGATGGAGTCATACCCTTGACTGGTCCTGGGTAGACCCACAATGAAATCCATAGAAATCTGCTCCCATTTCCACTCCGGAATGGGCAACGGCTGTAGCTCTCCTGCGGGCCTCTGGTGCTCGGCCTTGACTTGCTGACAAGTCAGGCATCTCGATACAAACTCCGCAATGTCCCTCTTCATCCCGTCCCACCAGTAGGTCTCTCTCATATCATGGTACATCTTGGTGGAACTGGGGTGGACACTATACACTGATCGGTGTGCCTCTTCAAGAATGTCGCGCCGCAATCCATCAGCATCTTGTACGCACAGTCTAGATCCATAGCGTAAAATCCCCTGATCATCAATCACGAACTCGGAAAATCTTCCCTGTCCCATCTGTGCCATGATCTCTGAGCAACGGTCTTCACTGCGCTGTGCCTCATATATACGGTCAAGCAACTGTGGGCGTGCACGAACATGCGCGAGCTGTCCCCCTGTCTGAGTGAACTCGAACTCAACTCGGCTGTCGCATAACATCTGCCAATCTGCTGACGACTGCCTCTGCACTGCGCGCAAATAGGATAGACTGCCCCCGGGCTTCCTGCTCAAAGCATCTGCCACAACATTCGCCTTGCCTGGGTGATATAAGATCTCGCAGTCGTACTCTTTCACCAACTCCATCCAACGACGCTGTCTGAGGTTCAGGTCTCACTACTGAAATATGTATTTTAAGCTCTTGTGGCCTGTGAATATTTGGCACGACTCGCCGTATAGGTAATGTCGCCAAATCTTCAGTGCAAAGACCACTGCAGCCATCTCCAAATCGTGAGTGGGGTAGTTCTGTTCATGCATCTTCAACTGCCGAGAAGCATATGCGATCACCCGGCCATGCTGCATCAATACGCATCCTAACCCTACTCGCGAAGCATCACAGTAGACCACAAATCCGCCTGATCCCGAAGGCAAAGATAATACCGGCGCCGTAGTCAAACAAGTCCGTAGCTGCTGAAAACTGCACTCGCACTCCTCTGTCCAAACGAAAGGAACTCCCTTCCGGGTCAAACCGGTCAAAGGTGCAGCTATACGGGAGAAGTCCTGAACAAAACGCCTGTAGTAGCCTGCCAGGCCTAGAAAACTACGGATCTCAGTAACCGATGTAGGTCGGGGCCACTGCTGAACAGCCACAATCTTCTTCGGGTCTACACATATACCGTCTCTCGTAATCACGTGACCCAAGAATCCGACGCTGTCCAGCCAGAATGCACACTTGGAAAACTTTGCGAACAGCTGGTGCTCCCTCAGAGTCTGTAACGTAATCCGCAAGTGCTGCTCGTGCTCCTCTCTGCTCCGGGAGTACACCAAGATATCGTCGATAAATACGATGATGAACAAGTCAAGATACGGCCTGAATGTACGGTTCATCAAATCCATGAATGCTGCTGGGGCGTTGGTGAGTCCGAACGACATCACCAAAAACTCATAATGGCCGTAGCGCGTTCGGAAAGCTGTCCTCGGTATATCCTCCTGTCGAACTCGCAGCTGGTGGTGTCCTGATCGCAAGTCGATCCTCGAAAAATACCCCGCACCCTGAAGCTGGTCGAACAAATCATCAATGCGCGGCAACGGATATCTGTTCTGCACGGTAACCTTGTTCTGCTGGCGGTAGTCAATACATAAGCGCAAACTTCCTTCCTTCTTCTTGACAAACAGGACCGGAGCACCCCACGGAGAAACACTAGGTCGAATAAGCCCCTTATCTAACAAATCCTGCAACTGATCCTTCAGCTCTCGAAGCTCTGCCAGGGCCATCCGATAAGGCGGTATAGAAATAGGCCCCGAGCCGGGAATCAAATCGATGCAGAACTCAACGTCGCGCTCAGGTGGTAGCCCAGGTAGCTCATCAGGGAAAACATCAGGGAACTCACAAACAACCGGGACTCGATCCAACGGAACCTCTGCAGCTCGAGTATCACAAATATACGCTAAGAATCCCTGACATCCCTTCCGTAAGAGCTGACCAGCGCGAAGAGACGAAATCAAGCTGGGAAGGGTGACGCTGCGGTCTCCCTGAATAACAAGGACTGGCTCTCCCGGAAAGCTAAATCTGACTACCTTCTCACGGCAGTCCACCGAAGCATAACAAGTAGCCAGCCAGTCCATGCCCAGAAGCACATCAAAGTCCAACATATCGAGGAGAATCAAATCAACCGATGAATCCCTCTCCCCGATACGAACGGAACACAATCGAAATACAAAACGAGCGACAAACGACTCGCCTACCGGAGTAACAACAACAAGCGGATGATCTAACGACGACGACTCACGGCCCAACATCGGTGCAAAGTACGTAGAGACGTACGAATGTGTGGAACCTGGGTCGAATAATACCCGTGCGTCGAAAGAACAAACTGGAAAGGTACCTGTCACAACGGCATTGGATGCCTGCGCATCCTGCGGTATCAAAGCAAATACTCGGGCCTGTCCTCCACCGATAGCGGGCTGACCTCGACCTCGGCCTCTGCCTCCTCGTCCTCTCTGAACAGGACCGCCGCGTCCACGGCCTCTGGGTGCACCTAACTGGCATGGAGCATCGCCTGTGGTAGGAAGTAGGGCTCTCTGAGGAGGGGATGGTGATGGTGGTAGGGTCACATGCGGAACGGTCGCCGCTCCCTGTCGTCTTGCCGGACAGTCTCTGACAAGATGGTGCGTACTCCCGCACCCAAAACACCCTGGCGACGGCTGCTGTCCCTGGGGATATAAACCATATAACTGACCCCGTCCAAATCCCCTGCCGGGCCCATCCCTCGGAAAGAATCTGGCACGCTGCCTCTGAGACGGTATATCGGTGCGAATCCTCTTCGGCCCAGAAACGGCCGAAGTCTGTGATATGCGTGCCTCCATCCGTAATGCCGTATCCATAGCAGCTGAATAAGTGTCGTAGTGCTGGGCGCCAATGGCAATATATAGCTGGGCATCAAGTCCCTGTACGAACCTCTTCACCATCTTCTCTTCGGTATCCACCAAATACGGAGCATATCGGGACAACTGTGTAAACTGGATGTCATACTCAAACACCGTCATCCCAGGTGTCTTGACCAAGGCCTCGAAGCTACGAGCTCTGGCGTCACGAACGCTCTCTGGGAGGAAACGTGCTAGAAAGACCGCTGTAAACTCGGCCCAAGTCATAGGCGGTAGACCTGCAGCTCGACCTCTCAAGACTGACTCCCACCATGTCTGCGCAAGACCCTCTAGTCGGAAACTCGCAAGCTCTACCCATCGATCATCCGAACATCTTAGCAAACGGCAGATCCTGGCTAAACTGTCAAGGAACGTCTGTGGGTCCTCCGCTGCCGGTGAATACTGGAGGTCTCAGCCTCATGAAATCCTGTAGTGAAACCGGGATGGTCACGGCGGTAGTAGTAGGAGCAGGTATCATAGTAGTCTGGGATGTAGTAGGTGCGTCATCCGGCCTCGGTGTACGACTGGCTGCAACTAGGGATCCTACCATCTGACGTAGCTCCTGCATACTCCTCATCATCTGTCGCAACTCCTCCATACCAGTCTCAAGCCTATCCATACGGCCTGGGGAAGGTGGATCAGTCTGTCCCTGCGGCGTAGGCATACCACCCTACTCAGCCCTAGTCTCGGACGAACCAGCTCGAATCTCGTCTCGGGCAGTAGCCCTCTGTGCCTTCGTAGCCTTCGGTGGCATAGTGGCTGGTACAGGAAAAAAGGATAATAAGAACAGTGCAATAGAATCATAGGATACACGGAATTGAAGAAGGAATTTCAAGCAAGTATATCCTAAAGTCACTTAGGCGGAGTACCGTATCGCAAGTATGCCGTGGACATACACACGCTACGTTACCCTACTTAAGTCACTTACTCCATCTACCAAGGGTCATCCTACACTCAAAAACGTAAAACCTATCGCTCTGATACCAACTTTGTCACGACCCGCAGGACACGGACGTGACTGGCAATTAAGTTTACGAAACGTCTCAAGACGTCCGTAAAATAAGTAAGCCAAAGCCCAGAAACCAAAACCAAAAAGCAAAAGAGTGAAGAAAAACCAATCAATTGAATGCGAGTTTATCAAACAAGTCATATAAAACCTTTTTAAAAACAATATCAATTTTTCCGAAAATTTCGGCAGAGTCTCCTTTTTAAATACTGGCCCCCAAAATGGGTACAACAAGAATATATATAAATCCAAGAAATATGGCATCCCCAAGCGGGAGCTAGATCTTCGCCACACGGCGGTCACAAATCCCACGCAATATAAAACAACAACATGCAAGATAATCATGAAGGAGCATGAGAAAAACAGCATGTCGACTCAAGTGAGCTCGACCCCAAAATACAGCATAAAAAGTCCACAAATCTCACAGTCTCATCTCTAGGTCAATATACAACAATACTGGTAGATACAGTAGATGGAGTACACTAGATACAAAGAATATACAAGGTGGTACAAAAATAATAATATAACCCACCTAAGAGCAAAACCTCGAGTCCAGGCAAAAGAAGCAAGTGCGCCCACCGCTACTGTACTGACGGAGCGGACCTGCAAAAGGCTGTGGCACAACGGGGGTGAGTTGCCAACTCGTAAGTAATAAATAACATCTACACAGGCTATCGAATGCATGCACACAAGCATCCAAGCATCTATAATACAGGTATGGCAGGACATAATAGCAGGTATGAATGCAATGCGAATCAACTCATGATCTGAATGTGTAAGTATAAGAATCATGTTTTTCCATTAGGAATCTCTTTTGAAATACCAGCACAATACCAATAGAATCAACAAGAACCTGTATCCAGCAACGACACCTCAAAACTATCACAAATCTCATATATCCATGTCATAGTATCTCTGGCCTCAGCCATCCGGCTGACCCATCTCGATATCACTATCTCATCATCTCGCGGCCACGGTCAGTATCCTCTGGATATCCGCCGTGCCAAACAGTCACCGGTAGGTAATCCGTCCCCTGCCAGGCTCATCGTCAGCACCACGAGCTTCTTGCCCCGGGGTACCTTACCGGGCCCACTATGTACCCGAGACGGTTCATCCAACTCCTCAAAACGGGTCTCGAAAACCACAGCAAACTCATGGTGGACGACACTTACATCACTAGAAAACCGCAAATTACATATTTAAAAATATAGTAAGTTTAGAAATTTTGCGGCTTTCCCCCGAAATCCAGAAATATCACAAAATCTCAAGAAATCCTCGTAAATGCATATGCCAATGATAATGAATGCATATGGTATCAATAATCAAGTTGCGATGTATGATTGATAGACTAGGCATGAACAAATTACATGATGAGGTACATGCACATGATTAGCAATCTTATGATTTCATTTTAAGGAATTAAAGGCAATAGCACAGGTTAAAGCATCAATTATAGTAAAAGATTTCAAATTATAGGTTATCTAGTGTGGTGGCATGGCAATTACCAGGGCGTGTGTGTAAGCATGAATAGTGCTCGTGCTGCATATAAAAACCCTGGTAATGGTGCAGGTGTCCTATAGAATGGGTTCACATATGTAGGTCAAATAAGGCATGGATGTAGTTACTAATATCACTAAAAACTTAGCTACTTAAACTATCGGGAGACTTGCGCCATCCAAACGATAGTCCCCCGTAGATGTTAAATCTACTCACCGGAATCCCTAGCTAGCCACGTTCAATCACCGCTTTTCCCTTTCGTGCCGCGTCTGACGTCTCCGCGACCGAACCTGGAATTTACATCAATACCAAACATAGGTTACATATCAAGAACGACGCAAATCCCGAACGAAAATACTAACGTTCACAAGCTAGGTACAACGTGCATAAGGTGCGCGGAACACACGCGAAAATCGCAAAAACTATCTAAAACGTCGATTGGTCGCCCGGCAAAACTAAAACCTGACCACTCAAAAATCCGCACTCACACATCCTAAATGTCATAGGATAAGCCAATACAATCATCAAGATATCAAAAATAATTCATCACATAATTTTATAACAAAACTAGTAAGCACAAACATTCCAAAAAGAACGACGCAACATCGCCGTTATGCGATAAAGTGCTCACAATCCAACACAAACAACCAAACTAACCCACTAGATAGCCACTACACTAATTTTAAACCATTAACTATGCTTCAAAACATATATTCCACAACCAACCCTTTCTTGATTTTTGTAATTAGCAATCTTCATCCAAACTATACATGAAAACCCCCAAATTAACACTAGATTTTAGCCCAATTAGCAAGTTAACCCCTTAGATTTAGGTTAGCAAAACACTAGATAGCAAAAAAAATTAATTAACCTAATAATGGTTTTCTAAACCCTAATTAAAATTCAAGCCATGAACTAAAAAAAAACTAGGTTAGAAATTAGCACTAAAATTAACACTTTCAAGTTCTAATTAACACACTTTAAACTACAAATTAGCCAAGAATTGAAATTATACCTCAACTAGAGATCTAGCAAGAACAATATGTCTCCAAAGATGCCATCTTTCTCCAAGATTTGAACCAATTAGGTTAGAGAAGAGAGGGAATAAGGTTTTGCTTTGAAATTGTGAAGGAAATTGTGGATTTATAAGGATTTTGAGGGGGAATTTGATGAAATTTGATGATGAAAAGAAATAGAAAAGAAGAGGGAGGGGGCTGCTGTAGAACGCAGGAATTCTCGGCTGAAATGGAGGAGTGGGGATGGTGTGGGTGTTGTGGGGAAAAGCCCAAGTCAACCCACTCATATCAAAGCACACATAATTCCAAATTTACCCCTTTAAAACCCTTATCATATCATTTTGTTCAAATTAGATGAGGAAGTTTTTTTGTGGGCTTGCTGTAGGGTTCCTAGGCACGCTAGTGAGGTCTCCCAAGCCATCAACCATGGCAATTTCAAAAATTATGGTGCCTACAAACCCTAAACTACGGATCGATAACTAGATGTCTAGGCGAACATTGAACTAGTTAACACTTAACTAATAAGAAAACGGAAATACAACCTTTGTAGATCCGGTGCTCCAGCTCCATAGCTCCGCAACGAAGTCCTCTCCGCTGTCCAAGTCAAATCCGGGCTCTAGGATCGGCTTCGTCGGAGAATGGGCAAGCTAGGTCGTCGATGTCCATGCCGAAGATGATCTACGTCGAGGCATCGATGAATCAAGCTCCACCTTCACCAAGTCATGAAACTTGTGAAGGAAACACACTCTACTACTTGACAAGAGGTAGAGGATGAAGAAATAGGAGTTGGGTTAACTTTAGAATTGGATTTCTCACTCTAAAGCATCAATCACCATTGATGAGGTAAGCTTTTCTTCACTTGAAGCAAGGAAGAAGAAGAAGAAATGTTATGATAAGTTAAAAGAATAAGAAAAGAAAATGAATTCTTATCATAATTTTAACTAGAGTCAAGTGTAGAGAATGAATCATGGTTAGTGGGAATGGTTAGGGTTAAGGATGAGATAAGAATGGTTGACTTGAACAAAGCTTCATGAAGCTTCAACTAAAGAACAAAATTAGCCACCATTCTTTTCTCTTTTCTTTTATTCATTTATCAAAAATAAAAAGGATAATTAAATAAGATAAATGAATAATAAATAATAAACCCTAACCATTTCATTAACCAAGGTTTAATCTTTACACTTGAACCCTAGCATGACATGTATCATCAAACATGATACAATCAAGTGCACAAAAGTATATCGCATATGTAATGCGCACATCCGAGTGAGAAAATCCATCTTAAGTAAACCGACACTAGTTGATGCAAAGTAATATATCAAATATATAAATATGCATTAAATCATTAAATCAACACTTGATTCAATGATCCGGTTATGTCGCACACAACCGACTAGTATACAATATATCGGCTTATCGAATCAACGCTTGAATCGATAACTAGGTTATATCGCATACAACCATTCGATACATTTATCGCGAGAATAGAATACGGTATCACATACACGCATTATTCTCGGTCCCGCACATATCTCATATGCGCTCCTATTTCGTTTCGCTTGAGCCAGGAAACCTCTGTGTAGGACTCTAAAGACTCGTCAATACGCCGGCAGCGGATGATGATCATATCAAACATCCACAAGCCGCAAGCGGTCTGCCAAACGTAACGGCCACCCGGGTATTGAGCGATCTGAAGATCGACGAGCAAGCCCGCTCACACTCCAGTGAATCCGACCAGTAACACTACCGTACAGTCCGGTCTGATCGTCTGATATGTCGCATATCTTGCCTAGGGGTGGTAAACGTCAGACCCCAATAGCTCAATAAGTCGTGTCGATATGAGGTCTATAACTATTCGAGAAACTACTGGTAACACTTACCAGTAAATCTCAGCAACCCTGGCCAGGGATTTCCTGTTATAGCCAATCGAACACAGCGCAACATCAACCCCCTATACCGGGAGAGACGAATCCCCTCCTATCGCTCATTGCCTCCATGTGACTCGGGACTGTACCCAAAAACCACCGTTTTGCACGCCCTCTTGGACGTGGTAAGATGGAAATCAAAGCACAGTGGGAACCACACAAGACTCTATGACGATCTCGGGTCAACAGACTACTCTGTACCAGTGTCACCAGAGAACTGCCATCTAACGTGAGGTATAATACCATCTGGGAGTTCTCGGCGAGTCCGTCCAGTGTACCCAGTCTCTACTGAGCACCCGTATATCTCCTCTGATGTCAAACACCGATGGATATGGGATCATCCATCGCCCATCTATATGGGTCGAGAAGGTATATGCTAGTCTACTCTGGTATATCGATGCCCCGTCTCGATACACCCACGACTAGGGACTTTGAAGGATGTACTTATGGACTACCATGTCCCCACTAGTATGATCAGCATCATAGTCCAGGTAGTCAAGTACAGATCCTAAGGGCTTTACCAACATGTAACAGAGAGACAATCAGCATACACGTTAAGGTAAATGGTAACCAGATAGCATACTATCATGTCGAGCAAGAAAGTCCTCCCTATATATGTCCCAACATCCACTACAATATACATCCTATGTACAGTAATGGCCTCTAGGGCATACATATAACTAACAATCTCCCACTTGCACTAGGGCCATCTGTAGCAGTGGTTGCAGTATCTCATACTCAACCATCCCATAAAAGTCTCTCTCTGGAAACAGGCCTTTGTGAGTGGATCCGCTGTGTTGTCCTCTGAGTCTACTCTCCAAACCTCGATCTCCCTGGAGATCAACCATCTCCACGATCAAGTGATACTGCCTTAGAATATGTCTGGATCACTGATGGGACCGGCGTTCCTCGGCATAAGCCACAACTCCATTGTCTCACAATGGTAGGAACATAGTTCATCTCATGAACCAATATACACCCAAACAGCTTCTAGGGTAGCATCTTAAGTAGCGATGTATCCAGCCTTTATCGTCTAGTATGTCACGGTATCTAGCTTAGAACTCTTCCAACATACCGTCCCTTTGCTGAGGGTAAAGACAATGCCTGCGACTGACATTCAGTCGTCTTTATCACCCTGGAACCCTTCCAGTGATTCTCCCCAGGATCGTTTGATACCATCTCACTACAACTAGTGAGAATCCTAACATCCAATTAAATCTATCTCATAGATCCAAAATCCAGGATTTAGGAGGTATCACTTTGATCCTATATGGAGAATCATTGTGATAAGCGGAGATTGATCGAGCGTAGCATAAGAAACTCCTTTCTTATCAAGAGTATGTCATCCACGTACTCTACGAGGATCGTCACCATACTCCCTACTACCTTTTTGTATATACAAGGTTCATCTACCATTTTGATGATGTCAAACTCTTTGACCGCTTCATCAAAACAGATGTTCCAACTCCGCGATGCCTGCTTTATCATATAAAACATCTTGCACACGTTTCCGCTGCTCCCACTGTCTACGAGGCCCTCTGGCTGTGTACTTATAGACACTCTCTTCTAAATCATCATTTAGAAAAGCAGTCAAGACACCCAACCACCAGATATCGTAGTCATGGTATGTAGCCGTGACAAGTAGGATCTGGATGGACTTAAGCATAGCTACTTAGAAAAGGTTTCATCATTATCCACGCCTGGTCGATGACGAAAACCTTTAACAAGTCTAGCTTTGAAAGTCTCAACTTTTCCATGTACACCAAGTAATCTTCTCAAGATATACTTGCTCCTGATGGGGATTTAACCCTTCAGATATAGCAACCAAAGTCCATACTTTGTTGGTGTATAAGGATTCCTTCTCAGATCGCTAAGCATCCAGCCATTCTTACAGAGTCCCACTCCTGATGGCCAGGTCGAAACTAGTTGGGTCATCATCTCATGATGCATTCCTCGCTCCCACTGTCATAGAGAAACCGAAGTATCTCTCAGGTGGGTGAGGAACCC
This sequence comes from Agapanthus africanus, assembly GCA_030015575.1. NCBI lineage: Eukaryota > Viridiplantae > Streptophyta > Magnoliopsida > Asparagales > Amaryllidaceae > Agapanthus > Agapanthus africanus. Next base: position 143,211,716 of record CM057349.1, read on the forward strand.
TACTAGATCGGCGGAGTGGCTGAGGTTCGTTGGTAACTATCGAATCCTTTGGTTCTTTCAAATCATCAGCTGCAGTCTGTATAGCTGGAACATTTCCAGTTCTACATAACAGATCTTGCCTCGAGTTTGTCCGGATTTTGCTTTTAGACATAGGCCAGACAACCCCAAATCTTAACTAGCTTAAGACATGGGCTCTTCCCTTTCCATATCACATATGAAGTGGTAGGTAACTGATTTGATTCGAACCCTATTCAATAGGTATGCAGCTTCTCAAGCGCATAACACCCATAAGGAAATATGTAGCTCAGTATTACTCATCATAGAGCACACCTTATCACATAGGGTGTAATTGCTCCACCCCGATATACCATCGTGCTATGGTGTATGCGGAGGAATAATGCTGAGAGAGAATCTCATTCTCCTTTAGAATAATCCAGGATTTCCGTGTTCAAGTATTCTCCTCCCTGATCGCATCAAAGGACATAATACTTATATCCTTATTTTGGTTCTCTACTTCTAACTTATATTCTGTGAATATCTCAAAAGGTTCGGACTTGTGTTTCAACAAGAACATATGTCTGAATCTAAAGAGATCATCAGAGAACGTAATGAAGTATAAAGAACCAGTCCTGGCATGTGTAGACAGGGGACCTTTATACATTAACATGTATCATCCCAAGAGTTCACTAACTCTTTCTCTGTTTTCAGTAAACGGAGCTATGGTCATCTTATCTTTGTGACATGACTGGCGAGTTTCACAAGATGTAAATTCAAACTGATTTAAATATGCATCTATATGTAACTCTAGCTAGTCGGGTCACATTGATCTGACCTAGTCTACAATGCCTCAAGAAGAATTCGTTCAGTTCTGAACTCTTCCTCTTGTGTGTGTTCTGTATACTAAGAACTGTAGTTTGATTTAGAACATCAATGCTTTTAGATAACGTGCCTGAACCGATCAACTTTTGATATAGGAAATGTTCAAAACATTATCCAACTATACAAAATTTTATCATTTCTTTACTGATAAAGAGATAGATATGATTTTGTATATCAGGTTCGGTATCTAATAACATTCGTTCAGAATCAATGTATTTGGAATACAGGGTGACAGTGACCAACAGACTTGGCTGCAACACTTGCCCCGTTTTCTGCCTCATGAAACTAATCACCCGTTCTCAATTCTCTACCTTTCTAGACACCTACTTGATCGGCTAATTGTAATGTATAAAACTCTCCCAGGAGTAACTCTTACTCGCAGCGGGTATCGGGATCCAACTATCTCATAGAAGGTATGCAATCTCATTGCAAATCTCAACACTTGAAATTCCCGATAATATTTTGCCCCTAGCTCGCTATGACCTTGACGGAGGCCAAACAACCCATAGTCCGCTAGTCAAGTTCAACCCGTCATTTCCTGATTGAATTAAACCCACCCGCACGACCCTTGACGGAGGCCAAACAACGCCGTACGAATACCCTAATCCAATCGCATCATATGCTAGCAGATAAGCACTAGTTAGCTACCGTACACTACGCCTTGACGGAGGCCAAACAACCGCAGCACGAATACTAACTAGTACGTATCTGAAATGACGGAGGGCTACGACAGGTTTTTCTGAAAACCTATTGCGTAATGAACTTGATATCGTTGTAGGATCGAATGAATTTTGAAATGGAGTGTTTTTGAGGCTTTTCTAGTTTTGCTAAAGGAGTCACTCCCGGTGAAGGGATCGTCGGTCCTTTCCTCGTCGAATGAGGTGCGGGATATATCATATATATCACTGTGCAAAGCAAAAACTCTTAAAAGCAATCAAAATACAAACCGAGTGTGTAGCATCTGCCAGTTATTGCTAAAGGAGTCACTCCCGGTGAAGGGATCTCGGTCCTTTCCTCATCGAATAAGGTGCAGGATATATCACATATACCGCTATGCAAAGCAAGAACTGTAGCTACCTGTTTTATTTTGAAATTCGATTCTACAACATCTTAGGTTTCTTTTATTTCATTAATCACATTAATGAAGTCCCATCATTTAAGTACCTAAACATCACAGATAAATACGACGTACACTTATGCCATCCGCATTCGCCTCGATGTCCCCTCGTGCACCGTTAGGTTAGGTAACTAACGGCAGAGCGGGGCAGGGCTAGCGCGGGTGTAAAACATAAGTAACGTCTATATAATATATCATATATACTATAAATGTATCTATCACAGAACATCACATGATCACATCACAGATATCGCAGCAGAAGAATCATATGAAATATTGGATATACTAGGACGTCCGTGTTTTCAATACGAGCCAGTATAAAACACGGATTCCACGGTCGTGATGAATAGCCAAACCCACACCCCTAGACCCCTACGAGAGCGGCAAGCAACCCTACCAATTCTGGAGTTAGGAGACCCGGACTCGACTCCTCGAGTTGGTCTCCCACTGGACTCCAGAACCCGGTTACTTGTGCTCCCCTCCTTGGGTCTATCCTAGTGCAGAAAAGTAAATAATATACAAACGGTGACTACTTCCGCAACCTGGAAGTGCCCCAATAAAAGAATATTACATACAAGTTTTTACATGAATGAAAATGAAAAACACTCATCTCACATAAAAACCCCCGGCTATTCAAATACGACGATCCAATATAACATATCCAGCAACACATAACATCACATGTCATCAACGTAAGTAAATATGCGCATCCCAATTGTCGTTGACATATAGCAACGAAACCGGCGATATCACATATTACACTTACGGTCACAGAAAAGAAAGTGTAAAACTACAACAGTTGGAATCCGCAACCACCTCAGACATCGCATGCCTGACCAAATGAATTCCTTAGACATCACATGCCTAACAATTATAAACCCCGCATTTTAGTCTCATTATCGAAAACACTTTTCAATATCAAGTCGGGTAATTCAACAAGATTCCCGAAAAACTGATCGAATGCTCGTCGCAAACTTCAGTAGACGGCCGCACCCCCGATACCGGCGACGAAGTGCACCAAGGCGGAACACCGCTACCGCGAGCACCCGGACGGATGCTTTCGGCGACGGGGTTCTCCTATAGTCACTTGGTCGGGGCTATGGAGTGAGGCTGTCTATTAAGTTTACCCGGCGAGTATCCGCGTACGCTACGTGATTGCGACGGACTTTTAATCACATCAAAATTCTGTGGCAACCGATCAAGTGAGACTAAAGTGCTATGTTTATAACATTCATTTAGTTATCACATAACTTTTTGTGAATTCCAATTATTGTATCCCATTCCAGATAAATAGAAAATGTTAAACTTTCCGATCGAACAATCGAACACCCAAGTTTTCCCGATACAGATCAACACATGAAAAAAAGTCTAACAACATTCAGTTCGTGCCTCAGTACCAACGGTCCAGCCGTAGAAGGGTCAAGCCAACGCCTCACATGTGGCACGCCGTACTGCCCCAAACCCGAAGGTTCAAAAGGTAGTTCAAGACGGTCACATAATCGAGTTAAGGTTTGTTGTCTTCTAGAGGGACCATCGTGTTACTTGCACTACTTAGAACGTGATTAAACTACAGAAATATCCAACACTTGGAAATTTCCCGACAGGGGAAAAATTGGGTATTTATATCCGGTCGAACTTTTTAACATATTCAAAAAAAAAATTATCCGGAACGACACATAGACAAAGTTTGACAATCCGATCGAATGTATGAACTCCCAATACAACCCAAAATACTCAACTCTTGATTTCAGATTAAAAATTCCCAGGAAAACCAGCACTGAAAAATAGGAGTTACTGTGCAAAATTGAGTGCCTAATAAGACAAAACGGAGGCGGAAGGGCCGCATTAGCACGCTAATGCCGCGGTTCCACCGCACTTTTGAGGGATCATTAGGTAATTTTTGCATCGTAATTCTTAGATTTACCTGCTTGTTTTTCTGCATATTTTTAATTATCAAAAATCCACGAATTTCAAAAAAGTACAGAGAGCATTCTAAGGTTTGGGTTTCGGTTCGATCGGACTTCAAACTCCGTCTACGCATCGCCTAAGGCTCTAGCTAGGCTCTGATACCACTGTAGGGTTCCTAGGCACGCTAGTGAGGTCTCCCAAGCCATCAACCATGGCAATTTCAAAAATTATGGTGCCTACAAACCCTAAACTACGGATCGATAACTAGATGTCTAGGCGAACATTGAACTAGTTAACACTTAACTAATAAGAAAACGGAAATACAACCTTTGTAGATCCGGTGCTCCAGCTCCATAGCTCCGCAACGAAGTCCTCTCCGCTGTCCAAGTCAAATCCGGGCTCTAGGATCGGCTTCGTCGGAGAATGGGCAAGCTAGGTCGTCGATGTCCATGCCGAAGATGATCTACGTCGAGGCATCGATGAATCAAGCTCCACCTTCACCAAGTCATGAAACTTGTGAAGGAAACACACTCTACTACTTGACAAGAGGTAGAGGATGAAGAAATAGGAGTTGGGTTAACTTTAGAATTGGATTTCTCACTCTAAAGCATCAATCACCATTGATGAGGTAAGCTTTTCTTCACTTGAAGCAAGGAAGAAGAAGAAGAAATGTTATGATAAGTTAAAAGAATAAGAAAAGAAAATGAATTCTTATCATAATTTTAACTAGAGTCAAGTGTAGAGAATGAATCATGGTTAGTGGGAATGGTTAGGGTTAAGGATGAGATAAGAATGGTTGACTTGAACAAAGCTTCATGAAGCTTCAACTAAAGAACAAAATTAGCCACCATTCTTTTCTCTTTTCTTTTATTCATTTATCAAAAATAAAAAGGATAATTAAATAAGATAAATGAATAATAAATAATAAACCCTAACCATTTCATTAACCAAGGTTTAATCTTTACACTTGAACCCTAGCATGACATGTATCATCAAACATGATACAATCAAGTGCACAAAAGTATATCGCATATGTAATGCGCACATCCGAGTGAGAAAATCCATCTTAAGTAAACCGACACTAGTTGATGCAAAGTAATATATCAAATATATAAATATGCATTAAATCATTAAATCAACACTTGATTCAATGATCCGGTTATGTCGCACACAACCGACTAGTATACAATATATCGGCTTATCGAATCAACGCTTGAATCGATAACTAGGTTATATCGCATACAACCATTCGATACATTTATCGCGAGAATAGAATACGGTATCACATACACGCATTATTCTCGGTCCCGCACATATCTCATATGCGCTCCTATTTCGTTTCGCTTGAGCCAGGAAACCTCTGTGTAGGACTCTAAAGACTCGTCAATACGCCGGCAGCGGATGATGATCATATCAAACATCCACAAGCCGCAAGCGGTCTGCCAAACGTAACGGCCACCCGGGTATTGAGCGATCTGAAGATCGACGAGCAAGCCCGCTCACACTCCAGTGAATCCGACCAGTAACACTACCGTACAGTCCGGTCTGATCGTCTGATATGTCGCATATCTTGCCTAGGGGTGGTAAACGTCAGACCCCAATAGCTCAATAAGTCGTGTCGATATGAGGTCTATAACTATTCGAGAAACTACTGGTAACACTTACCAGTAAATCTCAGCAACCCTGGCCAGGGATTTCCTGTTATAGCCAATCGAACACAGCGCAACATCAACCCCCTATACCGGGAGAGACGAATCCCCTCCTATCGCTCATTGCCTCCATGTGACTCGGGACTGTACCCAAAAACCACCGTTTTGCACGCCCTCTTGGACGTGGTAAGATGGAAATCAAAGCACAGTGGGAACCACACAAGACTCTATGACGATCTCGGGTCAACAGACTACTCTGTACCAGTGTCACCAGAGAACTGCCATCTGACGTGAGGTATAATACCATCTGGGAGTTCTCGGCGAGTCCGTCCAGTGTACCCAGTCTCTACTGAGCACCCGTATATCTCCTCTGATGTCAAACACCGATGGATATGGGATCATCCATCGCCCATCTATATGGGTCGAGAAGGTATATGCTAGTCTACTCTGGTATATCGATGCCCCGTCTCGATACACCCACGACTAGGGACTTTGAAGGATGTACTTATGGACTACTATGTCCCCACTAGTATGATCAGCATCATAGTCCAGGTAGTCAAGTACAGATCCTAAGGGCTTTACCAACATGTAACAGAGAGACAATCAGCATACACGTTAAGGTAAATGGTAACCAGATAGCATACTATCATGTCGAGCAAGAAAGTCCTCCCTATATATGTCCCAACATCCACTACAATATACATCCTATGTACAGTAATGGCCTCTAGGGCATACATATAACTAACACTTGCTGCTGAGGTGGGGCCGGCCTAGGGGTGAGGGAAGGGTGAATGGGGTTTTACAAAAGAAATTTTATGCAAAAAGACCCCCTACAAGTCCAAAATTGCAAGTTTTAGCTTAAATTCAATAAATTTCGTTTTCCATAATAAAAATTAGTTAAAACTTAAAATAAAATACTAAAAATTTATGTTACAACTAGATTTTAATTAATATGATTTTAAAGCTTAAATTTAGCCCATTTAAATTTGTATTTATAGCTAATTTAATGTATTTTCTTACCGGCTTAAAATAATATTAAAAATTGAAAAATTAGGGAAAATTTTTAAACGACCAGAATTTCATAAGTAACTCATTAGCTACTAAAAACTAGCAATTACCTATCCAAATTAGGTATAATTAGTCCTAAACTGCAAAATAACAAAAAAGACAGTTTACGGAAAAATACCGAATTTTCACCGATTTTCAGGAAAACACCAAAACGACTTTTCAAGGCGCTACACGAAGCATAGGGTATCCCTTGCATGCGAGCTCTCTCCAAATCAGTCATAGGAGACATCTCTTTCGAGAGAGTGAGTCCAGAGATCGTGGGTTGGTTCCCACGCTTGGATTCTCCCATACTAAACCTCTTTAGTATGGGCTCAATGTACCTGGATTGGGACAATCCCAGTATCCTCTTGGATCTATCTCTATAGATCCTAATCCCCAAAATGCAGGAGGCATCACCTAGATCATTCATTGAGAATCTATGTGATGAGAAGAGCTTGACTGAGTGCAGCATAGGAACGTCGTTTCCTATCAAGAGTATGTCATCCACGTACAATACGAGGAAGACAACCTTACTCTCTGCCACCTTCTTGTAAATACAAGGTTCATCTATGTTCTTGATTAAGTCAAACTCTTTGACTACCACATCAAAATAGATGTTCCAACTCCGCGATGCCTGCTTTAACCCGTAGATGGATTTAAGAAGCTTGCACACCTTTCCGCTGCTCCCACTATCTACGAAGCCCTCTGGCTGAGTCATGTACACGCACTCCTCTAAATCACCATTTAGAAAGGCGGTCTTAACATCCATTTGCCAGATTTCGTAGTCATGGTATGTAGCAATGGCAAGTAAGATCCGGATGGACTTAAGCATAGCCACTGGAGAAAAGGTTTCGTCATAATCCACACCTGGTCGTTGACGAGAACCCTTTGCAACAAGTCTAGCTTTGAAAGTCTCCACTTTTCCATCTACACCAAGTTTCTTCTTAAAGATCCACTTGCTTCAAATGGGTTTTACCCATTCAGGAGCAATATCCAAAGTCCATACTTTGTTGGTGTACATGGATTCTATCTCAGATTGCATTGCATCCAGCCATTTCACAGAGTCACCACTCGTGATGGCCTGCTCGAAACTAGTCGGGTCATCATCTTCCATGATGCAATCCTCGCTTCCACCATCAATGAGAAAACCGTAGTATCTCTCAGGTGGATGAGAAACCCTACTAGATCAGCGGAGAGGCCGGGGTTCGTCAGGAACTACTGAATCCTCTGGTTCTACCAAATCATCTGTCGTAGTTTGTGTTGCTGGAACTTCTTCCAGTTCTACCTCCTCACCACAAATTTCTTTTTCAAGAAATTCCTTTTCTAAAAAGGTGGCATGTTGAGAAACAAACACCTTTTGTTCCTCAATGTGGTAGAAGATATACCCTTATGAGTTCTTGGGATATCCTACAAACTTGCATAGGACAGACCTTGCCTCGAGTTTGTCCGGATTTAGCCTTTTGACATAGGCCGGACAACCCCATATCTTAACATACTTAAGAGATGGTCTCTTCCTTTTCCATATCTCATATGGAGTGGTAGGCACTGATTTGGTAGGAACCATATTCAATAGGTGTATGGCTGTCTTAAGCGCATACCCCCAGAAGGAAATAGGCAACTCAGCATCGCTCATCATAGAGCGCACCATATCTATTACGGTGCGATTCCTCCGTTCCGATACACCGTTGTGCTGTGGTGTATAAGGAGGAGTAAGCTGAGAGAGAATTCCATTCTCTTTTAGATAGTCCAGAAACTCATTGATCAAGTATTCTCCTCCTCGATCAGATCGTAGGATCTTAATACTTTTACCCGTTTGGTTCTCTACTTTGTGCTTATATTCTTTGAAATTCTCAAAAGCTTCAGACTTGTGTTTCATCAGGAACACATGTCCGTATCTAGAGAGATCGTCAGTGAATGTAATGAAGTAGGAAGAACCGTTCTTGGCGTGTGTAGACATGGGACCGCATACATCACTATGTACCAGTCCTAAGAGTTCCGTAACCCTTTCTCCATGTCCACTAAACGGAGTCTTGGTCATGTAGGGTGTTTTTCATCACCCCATTGAGATGGGAATACGCGCACGCTTGTCAGGCGTACTATAGATTCCCCCTGCCTTGGGTAGGCCAGGGTTTAATGATTGCGGTGATCCGAATCTCCGGCAGCCGCGGACTAAGCTGCCGTTAATTACCCCTCGCTTTTGGAGCGAGGAACCTCCGATTGACGGGTTAAACTGGTCATGTGAGCTCAATGTGCAGTGTACGTGTGTTGCGTTTTGAAAGGGGGGTATGGATATATCGGGAGCCACGTAGAGTTTTTACGGGGGTCCCGCTACCCGGATAGTGGGCTGGGGGTCAAGAGGGCTAGCAGCCCCCTTGCAGGGTGCGGGGCAGCGTCCCGACCCAAAATGTTTTGGGAGGGACAGTGGTGTAGAGTATGTGTATGTGTATATATGTATACATATGTATATATATATGTGTGTGTATATATATATAAAGAAGGGGGAAAGGCATCCTAAGGATACGTGGGGCCAGCGCCTCACGTGCCTAGCACATGAGCGCTAGTGCACTAGGCGCTGGGCGCGAGCGCTCTGGGCACTGGGCGCGCCACGTGTCGGCATGTGGGCGCAAGCGCTCTGGGCACAGGGCGCGCCACGTGTCGGCATGTGGGCGTGATACCAATTGTTAGTTATACGTATGCCCTAGAGGCCATTACTATACATAGGATATATATTGTAGTGGATGCTTGGACATATATAGGGAGGACTTTCTTGCTCGACATGATAGTATTCTATCTGGTTTCTCTTTACCTTAACGTGTACACTGATTGTCTCTCTGTTACATGTTGGTAAAACCCTTAGGATGTGTGCTTGACTACCTGGACTATGATGCGGATCATACTAGTGGGGACATGGTAGTCCATAAGTACATCCTTCAAAGTCCTTAGTCATGGGTGTATCGAGACGGGGCATCGATATACCAGAGTAGACTAGCGTATACCTTCTCGACATATACAAGATGGGCGATGGATGATCCCATATCCATTGGTGTTTGACATCAGAGATGATATACGGGTGCTCAGTGGAGACTGGGTACACTGGACGGACTCGCCGAGAACTCCCAGATGGTATTATACCTCACGTCAGATGGCAGTTCTCTGGTGACACTGGTACAGAGTAGTCTGTTGACCCGAGATCGTCATAGAGTCTTGTGTGGTTCCCACTGTGCTTTGATTTCCATCTTACCACGTCCAAGAGGGCGTGCAAAACGGTGGTTTTTGGGTACAATCCCGAGTCACATGGAGGCAATGAGCGATAGGAGGGGATTCGTCTCTCCCGGTATAGGGAGTTGATGTTGCGCTGTGTTCGATTGGCTATAACAGGAAATCCCTGGCCAGGGTTGCTGAGATTTACTGGTAAGTGTTACCAGTAGTTTCTCGAATTGTTATAGACCTCATATCGACACGACTTATCGAGCTATTGGGGTCTGACGTTTACCACCCCTAGACGAGATATGCGACATATCAGACGATCAGACCGGACTGTACGGTAGTGTTACTGGTTGGATTCACTGGAGTGTGAGCGGGCTTGCTCGTCGATCCTCTGATCGCTCAATACCCGGGTGGCCGTTACGTTTAGCAGACCGCTTGCGGCTTTTGGGTGCTTGATATGATCATCACCTGCTGCCGGCGTATTGACGAGTCTTTAGAGTCCTTCACAGAGGTTTCCTGGCTCAAGCGAAACGAAATAGGAGCACATATGAGATATGTGCGGGACCGAGAATAATGCGTGTATGTGATACCGTATTCTATTCTCGCGATGAATGTATCGATTGGTTATATACGATATAACCTAGTTATCGAATCAAGTATTGATTCGATAAGCCGATACATTGAATACTAGTCGGTTGTGTGCGACATGACCGGATCATTGAATCAAGTGTTAATTTAATGATTTAATGCATAATTATATATTTGATATATTACTTTGCACTAACTAGTATTGGTTCACTTTAAACGGATTTTCTCACTTGGTTTGTGCGCATTATATATGTGATATGATTTTGTGCACTTGCTTGTATCATGTTTGATGATACATGCTTTTTGGTTAAGTGTAAAGTATTAAACCTTGGTTAATGAAATGGTTAGGGTTTATTATTTGTTATTCATTTATCTTATTTAATTATCCATTTATTTTTGATAAATGAATAAAAGAAAATGAAATGAAATGGTGGCTTTCATTTGTTGTTTTCATGAAGCTTCATGAACACTTTGACTAAGTGACCATTTTGTCTCTAGCTTGACCCTAACCATTCCTTTAACCATGATTGATTCTCTACACATTACCATAGTTAACATTATGATAAGAAATGATTACTATTCTAATTCGTTTATTCTTATCATAACACTTTTTCATCTTCTTCTTCTTCTTCTTCTTCCTTCCTTCACTTGAAGAAAGCAAGCTCCATCAATGGTGATTGATGGAAATGAGTGAGAAATCCAATTCTAAAGTCTACCCACTTCCTATTTCTTCATCCTCTACCTCTTGCCAAGTAGTAGAGTGTGTTTCCTTCACAAGTTTTCATGACTTGGTGAAGGTGGAGCTTGATTTAGCGATGCCTCGACGTAGATCATCTTCGGCATGGACATCAACGACCTAGCTCGCCATTTCTCCGACGAAGCCGACGCTAGAGCCCGGGAATTCACTAGGACAGCGAGGGGACTTCGTTGCGGAGCTATGGAGGTGGAGCACCGGATCTACAAAGGTTGTATTTCCGTTTTCTTATAGTTAAGTGTTAACTGGTTTGCTTTGTCGCCTAGAAATCTAGCCAACGATCCGTTCTAGGGTTTCTCGGCACCGTTTAAATTTGAAATTGGCATGGTTGATGCCTTGTGAGACCTTATTAGGGTGCCTAGGAATCCTACAGTGGTATCAGAGCCTAGCTAGAGCCTTAGGCGAAGTCTAGACGACATTTGAATCCCGATCGAACCCGAAACCCGATTTTTCCCATGCTCTCTGTACTTTTTTCAAAACAGTGCGTTTTTCCACATTAAAAATATGCAGAAAATTAAGCAGGGTATTATATGAATTACTGTGAAATACGGGGGCCTAATTCAATTAAACCACCGCGGAACCGCGGCACGTGCTTGGCATGCGCAGCGGTTCCGCGGCCTTATGGTCTCCTCTTGCGTTGACTTTTGCACAGTAATTCCTATTTTACAGTGATGAGTTCTCTGGGTATTTTTAATATTTATTCAAGAGTTGAATAATCTGGGATGTTTTGGAGCTTCGATGATTCGATCGGGTTTATCAGACTTTGTCTATTTGGCTTTCCGGATAATTTTTTGAATATGTTAAAAAGTTCGACCGGATATAAATACCCAATTTTTCCCTTGTCGGGAAATTTCCAAGTGTTGGATTTTTCCGTAGTTTAACGACGTTCTAAGTAGTGCAAGTAACGCGATAGACCCTCTAGAAGACAACAAACCTTAACTCGATTATGTGACCGTCTTGAACTGCCCTTTGAACCTTCGAGTTTGGGGCAGTACGGCGTGCCACATGTGAGGCGTTGGCTTGACCCTTCTACGGCTGGACCGTTGGTACTGATGCACGAACTGAATGTTTTTAGACTTATTTCATACATCGGGAAAACTTGGGTGTTCGATTGTTCGATCGGAAAGTTTAACATTTTCTATTTATCCGGAATGTGATACAACAATTGGAATTCACAAATAGTTATGAGATAACTGAATGAATGTTATAAACATAGCAATTTAGTCTCACTTGATCGGTTGCCACGGAATTTTGATGTGATCAAAAGTACGTCGCAATCATGTAGCGTACGCGGATACTCGCCGGGTAAACTTAATAGACAGCCTCGCCCCATAGCCCCGACCAAGTGACTGTAGGAGAACCCCGTCGCCGAAAGCATCCGTTCGGGTGCTCGCGGTAGCGGTGTTCCGCCTTGGTGCACTTCGTCGACGGTATCAGGGGTGCGGCCGCCTACTGAAGTTTGCGACGAGCATTCGATCAGGATGTCGGGAATCCTGTTGAATTGCCCGACTTGATATTGAAAAGAGTTTTCGATTTTGAGACTAAAATGCGGGGTTTATAATTGTTAGGCATGCGATGTCTAAGTAATTCATTTGGTCAGGCATGCGATGTCTGAGGTGGTTGCGGATTCCAACTGTTGTAGTTTTACACTTTCTTTTCTGTGACCGTCAGTGTAATATGTGAGATCGCCGGTTTCGTTGCTATATGTCAACGACAATTGGGATGGACATGTTTACTTATGTTGATGACATGTGATGTTATGTGTTGCTGGATATGTTATATTGGATCGTCGTGTTTGAATAGCCGGGGGTTTTTATGTGAGATGAGTGTTTTTTATTTTCATTCATGTAAAAACTTGTATATAATATTCTTTTATTGGGGCACTTCCAGGTTGCGGAAGTTGTCACCGTTTGTATATTATTTACTTTTCCGCACTAGGATAGACCCAAGGAGGAAGGCATAAGTAACCGGGTTCTGGAGTCCAGTGGGAGACCAACTCGAGGAGTCGGGTCCGGGTCTCCTAACTCCAGAATTGGTAGGGTTGCTTTCCGCTCTCGTAGGGATCTAGGGGTGTGGGTTTGGCTATTCATCACGACCGTGGAATCCGTGTTTTATACTGGCTCGTATTGAAAACACGGACGTCCTAATATATCCAATATTTCATATGTTTCTTCTGCTGCGATATCTGTGATGTGATCATGTGATGTTCTGTGATAGATACAGTATATAGTATATATGATATATTATATAGACGTTACTTATGTTTTACACCCGCGCTAGCCCTGCCCCGCTCTGCCGTTAGTCACCTAACCTAACGGTGCATGAGGGGACATCGAGGCGAATGCGGATGGCATAAGTGTACGTCGTATTTATCTGTGATGTTTAGGTAATTTAAATGATGGGACTTCATTAATGTGATTAATGAAATAAAAGAAACCTAAGATGTTGTAGAATCGAATTTCAAAATAAAACAGGTAGCTACAGTTCTTGCTTTGCATAGCGGTATATGTGATATATCCTGCACCTTATTCGATGAGGAAAGGACCGAGATCCCTTCACCGGGAGTGACTCCTTTAGCAATAACTGGCAGATGCTACACACTCGGTTTGTCTTTTAATTGCTTTTAAGAGTTTTTGCTTTGCACAGTGATATATATGATATATCCCGCACCTCATTCGACGAGGAAAGGACCGATGATCCCTTCACCGGGAGTGACTCCTTTAGCAAAACTAGAAAAGCCTCAAAAGCACTCCATTTCAAAATTCATTCGATCCTACAACGATATCAAGTTCATTACGCAATAGGTTTTCAGAAAAACCTGTCGTAGCCCTCCGTCATTTCAGATATGTACTAGTTAGTACTCGTGCTGCGGTAGTTTGGCATTCGTCAAGGCGTAGTGTACGGTAGCTAACTAGTATTTATTTGCTTGAGCATATGATGCGATTGGATTAGGGTATTCGTACGGCGTTGTTTTGCATTCGTCAAGGGTCGTGCGGGTGGGTTTAATTCGATCAAGAAATGTACGGGTTGAACTTGACTAGTGGACTATGGGTTGTTTGGCATTCGTCAAGGTCATAGAACACTAGGGGCAAAATATTATTGGGAATTTCAAGTGTTGAAATCTGCAATGAGATTGCATACCTTCTATGAGATAGTTGGATCCCGATACCCACTGCGAGTAAGAGTTACTCCTGGGAGAGTTTTACATATTACAATTAGCCGATCAAGTAGGTGTCTAGAAAGGTGTTATCGAGGTTACGCCTCTGGGAAAATGAGGTTTACATTAATTAGGTTCGTGCGAAAGCACGGAGGACCTCCCTCAAAGTACCGACACTGGCCTGGCTGAAAGATTGGCGAACTTGTAGTGTGTAATTAATCCCGGCTCGTCTTTCCTTTTAGGGTTTGAAGGAAGATTTGATAAAAAGCAATGGGAACCATCCTGATTAGATAAAATAATAACCAATCTATTCTTGCAAGAGCGCACGCTGAGTGTTTTCTTCTCTCTCTCTCCAGGTAGCGACCATATCACGCCTTAATCAAGATAATAAAACGGAATATTGACCGAACCCGCTTGTTATACTGAGCTGGGGAACGTTGGTCCCGCTCCAACTTATAATTGTTATAAGACAGAGCAGGAAATTGGGGATTACCAGAATTCCCGTGCCGCCCAAACGAAGAGAGTGCATGTTGATGCATCATTTTCGGGTGTGTTCATTACAAAGAACTGTTTCTCTGTATCCTCTACGTCCTGGGTATGTGATACCAGATCAGGATCCCAGATATGTAATCTGTTACATAGGGCTACAGATAGGTAGAGAACTGAGAACGGGTGATAAGTTTCATGAGGCAGAAAACGGGGCAACAGTTGCAGCCAAGTCTGTTGGTCACTGTCACCCTGTATTACAATACATTGATTCTGAACGAATGTTATTAGATACCGAACCTGATATACAAAATCATATCAGTCTCTTTATTAGTAAAGAAATGATAAAATTTTGTATTGTTGGATAATGTTTTGAACATTTCCTATATCAAAAGTTGATCGGTTCAGGCACGTTATCTAAAAGCATTAATGTTCTAAATCAAACCACAGTTCTTAGTATACGGAACACACACAAGAGGAAGAGTTCAGAGATGAACCAATCCTTCTTGAGGCATTGTAGACTAGGTCATATCAATGCGATCCGACTGGCTGAAGTTACATTTAGATGCATATTTAAATTAGTTTGAATTTACATCTTGTGAAACTCGCCAGTCATGTCACAAAGATAAGATGACCACAGCTCTGTTTATTGGAAACAGAGAAAGAGTTAGTAAACTCTTGGGATGATACATGTTGATGTATGTAAGGTCCCCTGTCTACACATGCCAGGACAGGTTCTTTGTACTTCATTACATTCTCTGATAATCCCTCAAGATTCAGACATATGTTCCTGTTGAAACATGAGTCCGAGCCTTTTGAGATATTCACAGAATATAAGCGAGAAGTAGAGAACCAAAATACGGGTATAAGTATTATGTCCTATAATGAGATCAGGGAGGAGAATACTTGTGCATGGAATTCCTGGACTATTCTAAAGGAGAATGAGATTCTCTCTCAGCATTACTCCTCCGTATACACCATTGCACGATGGTATGTCGGGGCGGAGCAGATACACCCTATCTGATATGGTGTGCTCTATGATGAGTACTACTGAGTTATCTATTTCCTTTTGGGAGTTATGCACTTGAGAAGCTGCATACCTATTGAATAGGGTTCCAATCAAATCAGTTGCCTACCGTTTCATATTTGATATGATAAGGGAAGAGCCCATCTCTCAAGTTAGTTGAGATTTGGGGTTGTCCAGCCTATGTCTGAAAAGCAAAATCCGGAAAAGCTCGAGGCAAGGTCAGTTATGTAGAACTGGAAAGGTTCCAGCTATACAAACTGCAGCTGATGATTTGAAAGAACCAAAGGATTCAATAGTTACCAACGAACCTCAACCTCTCCGCCGATCTAGTAGGGTTCCTCACCCACCTGAGAGATACTTCGGTTTCTCTATGACAGTGGGAGCGAGGATTGCATCAAGAGATGATGACCCAACTAGTTTCGAGCTGGCCATCAGGAGTAAGACTCTGTAAGAATGGCTGGATGCTTAGTGATCTGAGATGGAATCCATGTACACCAACAAAGTATGGACTTTGGTTTCTATATCTGAAGGGTTAAATCCCCATCAGGAGCAAGTATATCTTGAGAAGATTACTTGGTGTAGATGGAAAAGTTGAGACTTTCAAAGCTAGACTTATTAAAGGTTTGCATCATTGACCAGGTGTGGATTATGTTGAAACCTTTTCTAAGGATCTATGCTTAAGTCCATCCAGATCCTACTTGCCACGGCTACGTACCATGACTACGATATCTGGCGGTTGGGTGCCATGACTGCTTTTCTAAATGATGTTTTAGAAGAGAACGTCTATAAGTACACAGCCAGAGGGCTTCGTAAACAGTGGGAGCAGCGGAAACGTGTGCAAGATGTTTTATAGGATAAAGCAGGCATCGCGGAGTTGGAACGTCTGTTTTGATGAAGTAGTCAAAGAGTTTGACATCATCAAAATGGTAGATGAACCTTGTATAAACAAAAAGGTAGTAGGGAGTATGGTGACGTTCCTCGTAGAGTACGTGGATGACATACTCTTGATAGGGAAGTAGTTTCCTATGCTACGCTCGATCAATCTCCGATTATCACAAAGATTCTCCATAAAGGATCAAAGTGATACCTACTAAATCCTGAATTTTGGATCTATGAGATAGATCTAATTGGATGTTAGGATTCTCACTAGTTGTAGTGAGATGATATCAATCGATCCTGGGGAGAATCACTGGAAGGGTTCCAGAGTGATAAAGACGACTGAATGTCAGTCACAGGCATTGTCTTTACCCTCAGTGGAGGGACGGTATGTTGGAAGAGTTCCAAGCTAGATACCGTGGCATACTAGACAATAAAGGCTGGATACATCGCTACTTCAGATGCTACCAAAGAGGCTGTTTGGGTGTATATTAGTTCATGAGATGAACTTCGTTCCTACCATTGTGAGACAATGGAGTTGTGGCTTATGCCAAGGAACGCCCGTCCCATCAGTGATCCAGACATATTCTAAGGCAGTATCACCTGATCATGGAGATAGTTGATCTCCAGGGAGATCGAGGTTAGGAGAGTAGACTCAGAGGACAACACAGCGGATCCACTCACAAAGGCCTGTTCCCAGAGAGAGATATTTATGGGATGGTTGAGTATGAGATACTGCAACCACTGCTATCAGATGGCCCTAGTGCAAGTGGGAGATTGTTAGTTATATGTATGCCCTAGAGGCCATTACTATACATAGGATGTATATTGTAGTGGATGCTTGGACATATATAGGGAGGACTTTCTTGCTCGACATGATAGTATGCTATCTGGTTGCTCTTTACCTTAACGTGTACACTGATTGTCTCTCTGTTACATGTTGGTAAAACCCTTAGGATGTGTGCTTGACTACCTGGACTATGATGCGGATCATACTAGTGGGGACATGGTAGTCCATAAGTACATCCTTCAAAGTCCCTAGTCGTGGGTGTATCGAGACGGGGCATCGATATACCAGAGTAGACTAGCGTATACCTTCTCGACCAATACAAGATGGGCGATGGATGATCCCATATCCATTGGTGTTTGACATCAGAGATGATATACGGGTGCTCAGTGGAGACTGGGTACATTGGACGGACTCGCCGAGAACTCCCAGATGGTATTATACCTCACGTCAGATGGCAGTTCTCTGGTGACACTGGTACAGAGTTGTCTGTTGACCCGAGATCGTCATAGAGTCTTGTGTGGTTCCCACTGTGCTTTGATTTCCATCTTACCACGTCCAAGAGGGCGTGCAAAACGGTGGTTTTTGGGTACAGTCCCGAGTCACATGGAGGCAATGAGCGATAGGAGGGGATTCGTCTCTCCCGGTATAGGGAGTTGATGTTGCGCTGTGTTCGATTGGCTATAACAGGAAATCCCTGGCCAGGGTTGCTGAGATTTACTGGTAAGTGTTACCAGTAGTTTCTCGAATTGTTATAGACCTCATATCGACACGACTTATCGAGCTATTGGGGTCTGACGTTTACCACCCCTAGGCGAGATATGCGACATATCAGACGATCAGACCGGACTGTACGGTAGTGTTACTGGTTGGATTCACTGGAGTGTGAGCGGGCTTGCTCGTCGATCTTCTGATCGCTTAATACCCGGGTGGCCGTTACGTTTAGCAGACCGTTTGCGGCTTGTGGGTGCTTGATATGATCATCACCTGCTGCCGGCGTATTGACGAGTCTTTAGAGTCCTACACTGAGGTTTCCTGGCTCAAGCGAAACGAAATAGGAGCGCATATGAGATATGTGCGGGACCGAGAATAATGCGTGTATGTGATACCGTATTCTATTCTCGCGATGAATGTATCGATTGGTTATATACGATATAACCTAGTTATCGAATCAAGTATTGATTCGATAAGCCGATACATTGAATACTAGTCGGTTGTGTGCGACATGACCGGATCATTGAATCAAGTGTTGATTTAATGATTTAATGCATAATTATATATTTGATATATTACTTTGCACTAACTAGTATTGGTTCACTTTAAACGGATTTTCTCACTTGGTTTGTGCGCATTATATATGTGATATGATTTTGTGCACTTGCTTGTATCATGTTTGATGATACATGCTTTTTGGTTAAGTGTAAAGTATTAAACCTTGGTTAATGAAATGGTTAGGGTTTATTATTTGTTATTCATTTATCTTATTTAATTATCCATTTATTTTTGATAAATGAATAAAAGAAAATGAAATGAAATGGTGGCTTTCATTTGTTGTTTTCATGAAGCTTCATGAACACTTTGACTAAGTGACCATTTTGTCTCTAGCTTGACCCTAACCATTCCTTTAACCATGATTGATTCTCTACACATTACCATAGTTAACATTATGATAAGAAATGATTATTATTCTAATTCATTTATTCTTATCATAACACTTTTTCATCTTCTTCTTCTTCTTCTTCCTTTCTTCACTTGAAGAAAACAAGCTCCATCAATGGTGATTGATGGAAATGAGTGAGAAATCCAATTCTAAAGTCTACCCACTTCCTATTTCTTCATCCTCTACCTCTTACCAAGTAGTAGAGTGTGTTTCCTTCACAAGTTTTCATGACTTGGTGAAGGTGGAGCTTGATTTAGCGATGCCTCGACGTAGATCATCTTCGGCATGGACATCGACGACCTAGCTCGCCATTTCTCCGACGAAGCCGATGCTAGAGCCCGGGAATTCACTAGGACAGCGAGGGGACTTCGTTGCGGAGCTATGGAGGTGGAGCATCTGATCTACAAAGGTTGTATTTCCGTTTTCTTATAGTTAAGTGTTAACTAGTTTGCTTTGTAGCCTAGAAATCTAGCCAACGATCCGTTCTAGGGTTTCTCGGCACCGTTTAAATTTGAAATTGGCATGGTTGATGCCTTGTGAGACCTCATTAGGGTGCCTAGGAACCCTACACAAGCGCCCTGGGCGCTAGATGCTGGGCGTCAAACAGAAAGGGGACTTTTGTCCCATTCACTAGGAGCTGTTCTCCCGATTTGTGGAGTTAAACTCCCAAAAGTTTTAGAAATGATCAAAGGGGGGCTTATTTATTTCTCCTTTTGGTTCTAAATCTTCCTAAGGTGGGATTTTTGGAGATGGGTCTCCTCCTTCCTCCTCTGTTGGCTGAGTCTTGAAGAACAAGAAGTATGAGATTTTAAAAATCTCTAATTTTTAAGATCTGATGGGAGATCTGAGTTCCCCTTTGCGGGTTTTGTGGCGAAAAACTATTTAGTTTTGGAAAAGAAAGAGTAAAACTCTTGATTTAATTCAAAAGAAATGAGAAGGTTTAGAACCTTGGAGAAGGAGCAGGAGACACAAAGAACCCAAGTTTTTGGAGGAATGAAAAAGTCTATCCTTTATTCATCATCATTTTGCCTTATATAGGCTTACATATTTACATATAGCCCCTTGGGCTTTGCCAAAAAAATGGCATTTTGCCCATCTTGTTTACATTCATGCATAAAAATTACATAAAAATTATTTATTACATGACTTTTTATTTTGGCATGGTGGAAGGCCGAACGCTTCGTGTTCGGACTCGATCTGGGCGTTGGCCCACTTTCTTGGGCTTGGGCCCACCTGGCTTGGGGTTGACCTAGACTTTGACTTGGTCAACCGGGGTGCAAATTTTGACTTCAACAAATTGCCCCCCATCAATAAATGCACACCACATATGTGAGTCGTGTGCATGAAATTGATGGATCTTTTTTCACATGGAGGCGACTTGCTTTGGTTCCCACTTTTTAGGATGCACTGCCCTTTTTACGACGTGGACGGTCGGCGCTTGACGTGCCTCCGGGACGGAGTGTCCGTGGTAGACGTTTCCCTGGCCCGGAGCAATCTGGTTCCTGCTTTGTTGGAAGCCGGCACTGCCCTTTTTGCGACATGGACGGCCGACGCTCTGATCCGGAGCGATTTGGTTCCCGATTTGTGGGAAGCCTGCACTGCCCTTTTTGCGACATGGACGGTCGACGCTCTGATCTGAAGTAATTTGGTAGACGTGCCCCCGGCAT
This sequence comes from Agapanthus africanus, assembly GCA_030015575.1. NCBI lineage: Eukaryota > Viridiplantae > Streptophyta > Magnoliopsida > Asparagales > Amaryllidaceae > Agapanthus > Agapanthus africanus. The sequence goes on from CM057349.1 coordinate 143,232,525, forward strand.
GGAGTGTCGCTGGTCGACGTTTCCCCGAGGCGGAGTGTCGGTTGGATGACGTGTCCCTGAGGTAGAGCATCTGCTTGACGTTTCCCCGTTACAGAGTGTCTGCTTGACGTTTCCCTGTTACGGAGTGTCGCTGTTGGACGTTTCCCTGATGCGGAGTGTCTGTGTTGGACATTTCTCCGATGCAGAGTGTTGCTGGTTGACGTTTCCCTGATGCATAGTGTTTGCTTGACGTTTCCCCGTTACAGAGTGTCTGCTTGACGTTTCCCTTTTACGGAGTGTCGTTGTTTGACGTTTCCCTTTTACGGAGTGTCTGTGTTGGACGTTTCCCCATTACGGAGTGTCTGTGTTGGACGTTTCCCCGATGCAGAGTGTCGCTGTTGGACGTTTCCCTGATGTGGAGTGTCTGTGTTGGACGTTTCCCCGATGCAGAGTGTCACTGGTTGGATGTGTCCCCGAGACGGAGTGTCTGTTGTCGATGTGCCCCCGGCACGGAGTGTCTGCTTGACGTTTCCCCGAGGCGGAGTATCGGCTTGATGACGTGTCCCCGAGACGGAGTGTCTGTTGTTGATGTGCCCCCGGCACGGAGTGTCTGCTTGACGTTTCCCCGAGGCGGAGTATCGGCTGGTTGACGTGTCCCCGGCACGGAGTGTCTGCTTGACGTTTCTCTGGCGCGGAGTGTCGCTGTTTGACGCAAAGGTCGATGTTGGAATTGGTTGGCTTGATTTGTTTGATTTGAGTTGACATCAGCATCGCTATACTGGAATATGGCACCAGGAGCGAATCATCATTTATCATGACAGGATTTGGGGATTTTGGTTTTGGTTTGGCATCAGCATCGCTACACTGGAATATGGTACCAGGAGCGAATCATCATTTGCTGCGAGAGAATTTCCTCCGTTCCCAGTTTAACGACTTAGGGGTCATCTGTTCCCAGTTTAACGACTTAGAGGTCATCTGTTCCCTATTTAAAGACTTAAGGGTCTATTGGATGGAGTTTGGAGTTTTGGGGTTAGGGTAGGCATCAGTTTGGAGCAATTCATCATTTGCCTTTATCTATTGGGAAGCGGTGGCTTAGGAGACAGGTATAGGTCCCTATCACCTAAAGCTTTACAATCTTATGAGCCGTAAGGGTCTCACGAAGCATTTTCTCCCTACGGGTCATAAGGATCCCGTAGGTGTATTTTCTCCTTAGGAGTCGTGGGGACTCCTAAGTGTGTTGCTCCTTTGTGAGTCTTAAGGATCTCACGCGGGGATTTTCTCGACTTTGTGAGTGTATTTCATCTCTTTTTCACGAGTTTGCGCCCTTCCGGGTTTTCACAAACTCGCCGGCAGTCCTGCTGTTTTTACTCACGGAGCTCTTTCGGGTTTTCATCCGTGCCTATTTTTCTTATGGACATACCTTTTTTTTTTATTTATTTTATTATTTTTTGTGGGACTTTGAATGTGGTCTCACCGGTAGACTTAGGAGAGATTGGGGTTGTTTTACGCCCATGGATTGTATACGGTTTTGCAGGATGTATGATCCAGACCGTAGGGCCGGAAACATTTCAGGACTTTGTTGGCGTCTGCATCGCTGCACTGGAATATGGTACCAGGAGCGACTCATCATTCGCCGTTTGGGTGTGGGATTTGGTTGGCGTCTGCATCGCTGCACTGGAATATGGTACCAGGAGCGACTCATCATTCGCCTTTGGGTTATGGGATTTGATTGGCGTCTGCATCGCTGCACTGGAATATGGTACCAGGAGCGACTCATCATTCACCGTTGGGATTTAGAATTTGGTTGGCGTCTGCATCGCTGCACTGGAATATGGTACCAGGAACGACTCATCATTCGCCGTTGGGATTTGGAATATGGTTGGCGTCTGCATCGTTGCACTGGAATATGGTATCAGGAGCGACTCATCATTCGCCGTTTTTTTGTTTTACCGCGATTGCTCTATCATTTCATCTTTTTTTATCGCGAAGATCGCGATTGCCCTATCATTTCGGCTTTTATTCACGGTTGCCCCATCATTTCGGCTTTATTTCTCATCTTTATTTTACTCGCTGATTTTTATTGCTAGTTGTCCCATCATTTCGGCTTTTCTTTATTTTTCTTTTATTTACACATTTTTTTTGTTTATTTACATATATATACCTTTTTTTTTACATTCCCAGTTTAACGACTTAGAGGTCGACTGTTCCCAGTTTAATGACGTGGTGGTCGATTGTTTTTAGAGAAAGGCAGATGTCTGAGAGAATTAGTTTCATAAAGAACTTCGGTCTCCATTTGTATGAAATTGGCGGTCGCAGTTGGACTGTTTTTTAACACGCCTTTAGACAGTTCTATATCTCCTGCCTTGTATTGCTTTTCGACCCAATCTTTGAAGACGAAGCAGTCCTCAATAGCATGACCTATCACTCTGTGATAAGGGCAGTATTTGGGGTCGTCGGTCATATTCGCTTCCTGCGGTCTTTTTGACTCTGGCAGTTGTAGACCGTTCTTCAGGGCGTCTTTGAATATTTTACGGATTTTGTCCCTTCTGAAGGAATAGACCTTATCTAGCTTCTCTTTGAGTGGAGATTCTCCTCCCTCTCCGAACACTGGCTTCCGAGGCTGGTTGGCGCTAGGCCCGCTCATCCCTTGCTTATTTTGGTTAGCCGAAGTGTTGAAAGATTCAGAATCATCGGAGTTTTCGCCTTTGCGATTATCATCCCTTCGGTTTCTCCAGGACCTATTGTTATTTTGGGAATCCGAGGAGGACTCCTGCTTTGAGCGCTCCAGCATCTGAACTTTCCTGGTCAGCTCTTGGAATGTTTTGAGACCCGCGGTGCATAGAAATGGGGCCATCCAATTGTTGAGATTTCCAACGAGGAGACTGACAGATTGGTCCTACTCTATCGGCTGTTCGCATTTGACGGAGAAATTGCGCCATCGGGTTATAAAATCCGTGCTGCTTTCGTTGTTCTTGGGCTTGGTCCTTACGAGCTCGGCAATGGTAATCTTATCGCTGACGCTCATAAACCTTTGTCGAAACAAAGATTCCATTTGGACGAAAGTAATAACGGAGCCATCCGATATGCTCGCGTACCAGTCGAAAGAAACATCGGTCAAGCTATTAACGAACTAGCGGAGGAGAAGCGCATCGTTGCCCTCAGTATTCCCGCATGAGGCTTTGAAGTGGGCGACGTGCTGATTCGCATTTCCCGTCCCATCAAATCTTCCGAATTTAGGGATGACATAGCCACTAGGAAATTCTACCAGATCATACTGAGCAGGATATGGTCTCCCACTACTGCTGATATCTTTTTGCGCTTCGGCTTCAGCTACCAAGGTTTTGACTTTGTTGGCAACCAAATCCATGATTTGATTTTGAGTTAGCGGGCTACTGTCATCGGTAGCCAAGACATTTTCCGAGATAGGATGCGACTGATTTTCATGCGGTCCGCCCACTTTTGGATTTTAGGGAACGGACGTCGGGTGTTTCGGGACACCGTTTCCCGGTTCATGAGAGCTCTGCGCCTGATTGGGCGGCTGAGAGGCAAGTTGGGCCGTGAGCTGTAAGGCGACGTTTGTCAAGTCGTCGATCTTTAAGTAGAGCTTAGCCATCTCCTTGTCTTTGCTTCTGAGCTGCTTTCGGAGCTCTTGGAGAAGTTGCTGCTCTGCGGTCTTAGGACGGAAAGTTGGCTCATCTTCGCTTTCCGAGCCTGACTTCTTATGAATTGAGGGCTCTCTCTACCTATCAGCCTCATCGAGAGGGTTTTCATCATCCAGCGGAGGCGGCTGTTCTTGGGAAGTGGCAACCACATTCATGCTAGATTGGATTTGAGATGTGGTGGCCCTGTCTTTGCTCTTGCTGTGCGTGCCCACCATGTAGACAGTGTGGACTACATATCCAGCCATTTCCTTGTCTTTGGTGGGGTAACCCTGTTCCTCGAACCTCAAGAAGTTCAGCTTAGCAGGAGCCCTAGCCCTTTTGTTGGTTCTATATCTGAGCCTTTTTCTGCCTTAGCTTCTCAATTTTAAAGGCTTGGCGGGCATCTGCTTCCTGGGAAGCCATTGTGAGTCGATTAGCGGGGAGCTTAGAGAAGACACCCGATCAAGCAGTTGTCAAGGGCACCGCCGGAGCTTGCTCGAGATGCCTTGTTGCTTTGTTGGTGTTGATGGCCTTGCCCCCAGCTAGGGCCAAGGAGAGTTGTTCGAACACCGACTTTCATTTGGGTTGGAGCATCTTCGAGACCACCACATTTGGCCTCTTGCCTTTCGAGACCGGCTTGTCTGTCAATGGGCCTTGAGGTGCAGGGATGGCATTAGCCGAGACAAACATGATAGAGCCGAATGCTAGCGGCGGCTCTTCCCATTGTCTCCCGAGACTGGCCGGAAGGACCGTCCTGGCATCCATCTTCATCGTGTAGAAGATGGGAGCTGAGTTCATCTTCGGAGACATTATTGAAAGGTGATTTCTTGGAAATCTGCATGAAAGAGCATTATTTTAGTATAAATATAGATATGTATATTGATTGAGTTCGCATGAACGTTTAACCCGAAATATGGGAGGAGAGATTAGTCCCACCGGGCGTGCTAAAATCTGTAGGGTGTTTTTCGTCACCCCATTGAGATGGGAATACGCGCGCGCTTGTCAGGCGTATTACAGATTCTCCCTGCCTAGGATAGGCCAGGGTTTAATGATTGTGGGGATCCAAATCTCCGGCAGCAGCGGACTAAGCTGCCGTTAAATACCCCTCGCCTTTGGAGCGAGGGAACCTCCGATTGACGGGTTAAACTGGTCATGCGAACTTAACATGCAGTGTACGTATGTTGTGTTTTGAAAGGGGGTATAGATATATCGGGAGCCACGCATAGTTTTTACGGGGGTCCCGCTACCCGGATAGCGGGTTGGGGGTCAAGGGGGCTAGTAGCCCTCTTGCGGGGTGCGGGACTGCGCCCCGGCCTAAAATTTTTTGGGAGGGACAGTGGTGTAGAGTATGTGTGTGTGTATATATGTATACATATGTTATATATATGTGTGTGTGTGTATATATATAAAGAAGGGGGAAAGGCATCCAAAAGATACGTGGCGCCAGCGCTTCATGTGCCTAGCACGCGAGCGCTAGACGCTAGCGCACTAAGCGCTGGGCGCGAGCGCTCTGGGCGCTGGGCGCGCCACGTGTCGGCACGTGGGAGCAAGCGCTCTGGGCACAGGGCGCGCCACGTGTCGGCACGTGGGCACAAGCGCTCTGGGTACAAGCGCTCTGGGCGTAGGGCACGCCACGTGTCGGCACGTCGGCGCAAGCGCTCTAGGCGCAGGGCACGCCACTGTGGGCGCAAGCGCCTTGGGCGCTAGACATTAGGCGTTAAACAGAAAGGGGACTTTGGTCCCTTTCACTGGGAGCTGTGCTCCCGATTTGTGGAGTTAAACTCCCAAAAGTTTTAGAAATGATCAAAGGGGGGATTATTTGTTTCTCTCTTTGCTTCTGCATCTTCCCAAGATGGGATTTTTAGAGATGGGTCTCCTCCTTCCTTCTCTGTTGGCTGAGTCTTGAAAAACAAGAAGTATGAGATTTTAAAAATCTCTAATTTTTAAGATCTGATGGGAGATCTGAGTTCCCCTTTGCGGGTTTTGTGGTGAAAAACTATTTAGTTTTGGAAAAGAAAGAGTAAAACTCTTGATTTAATTCAAAAGAAATGAGAACGTTTAGAACCTTGGAGAAGGAGCAGGAGACACAAAGAACCCTAGTTTTTGGGGGAATGAAAAAGTCTATCCTTTATTCATCATCATTTTGCCTTATATAGGCTTACATGTTTACATATAGCCCCTTGGGCTTTGCAAAAAAAAAATGGCATTTTGCCTATCTTGTTTACATTCATGCATAAAAATTACATAAAAATTATTTATTACATGACTTTTTATTTTGGCATGGCGGAAGGCCGGACGCTTCGTGTTCGGGCTCGACCTGGGCGTTGGCCCACTTGCTGGGGCTTGGGCCCACCTGGCTTGGGGTTGACCTAGACTTTGACTTGGACCGGGATGCAAATTTTTACTTCAACAGGTCATTTTCCCTTTGAGACATGAATGGCAAGTATCATAAGATGATAATTCGAACGAATTCAAATATCCATCCTTATGTAACTTAGCTAGCCGTGTCGCATTGATATGACCAAGTCTACAATGCCACAAGAAGGATTCGTTCATTTCTGAACTCTTCCTCTTGTGTGTGTTTGGTATATTAAGAACTGTAGTTTGATTGAGAACGTATATGCCATTAAATAACGAACCTGATCCAATCAACTTTTGATTCAAGAATATGTTCATAACATTATCCTGTACTACAAAATTATATCCTTCTTTGCTCAATAAAGAAACTGATATAAGATTGCATATCAGGGTTGGAATGTAATAGCATTCGTTCAGAACCAATGTATTACCATTTGGTAACACAAGGTGATATTCGCCAACTGCTTTGGCTGCAACATTTGCACCATTCCCTACTCTTACGGAATGATCACCCTCTCCCAGTTCCCTATCTTTACGTAGCCCATGTAACATATTACATATTTGGGATCCCGATCCGGTATCTAATACCCAGGATGTAGAGTGAACTGAGAAACAGTTCTCGATAACTAACACACCTGAAGAAGATGCATCAACATGCTTATTCTTCGATTGGGTGGCTTGAGAATCCAGATATTCTCCTATTTCCTGCTCAGTCTTATAATACTTATAAGAAAGAACGGGACCAACGTTCCCCTGCTCAGTATAATAAGCAGGTTCAGTCAATACATCCATATTATTATCTTGATTATGGCCTGACATGGTCGCTACCTGGAGAGAGAGAAGAAAACACTTTAGCGTATGCACTTGCAAGATTAGATTGGTTATTATCTTATCTAATCAGGATGTCTCCCACTGTTTTTATCAAATCTTCCTTCAAACCCTAAAAGGTAAGATTAACCGGGATTAATTACACCCTACAATTTCATCAATCTTTCATCCAGATCAGTGTCGGTACTTGAGAGAGGTTCCCCGTGCCTTCGCACGGACCTAATTAAAATAAACCTTGTTTTCCCAGAGGCATAACCCCGTTAACACCTTTTTAGACACCTACTTGATTGTCTAATTGTCCTGTGTAAAACTCTCGCAGGAGTAACTCTTACTCGCAGTAGGTATCGGGATCCAACTATCTCATAGGAGGTATGCAATCTCATTGCAAATTTCAACACTTGAAATTCCTAATAATATTTTGCCCCTAACGTGCTATGACCTTGATGAATGCCAACAAACCATAGTCCGCTAGTCAAGTTCAACCCGTACATTTATTGATTGAATTAAACCCAGCCGTACGTCCTTTGACGAAAGCCAACAAAGCCGCACTACCCTAACCCAATCTCATCATATGTTACAGATAAGCAATAGTTAGCTACCGCACACTACGCCTTGACGAAAGCCAAGAAACGCAGCACGAATACTAAGTATTACCTATCTGAAATGTCGGAGGGCTACGCAGGTTTTTCAGAAAATCATGAGCATAATGAAATTGATATCGTTGTAGAAACAAGTGATTTTTGAAAAAGGAATGTTTTTGAAGCTTTTCTAGTTTTGCTAAAGAGGTCACTCCCGGTGAAGGGATCTCGGCTCTTTCCCCATCGAATAAGGTGCAGGGTATATCATATATACCGCTGTGCAAAGCAAGAACTATATAAGCTGTCAAAAACTAAACCGTAAGTTGGTAGTATCTTCCAGTTTTGCTAAAGAGGTCACTCCCAGTGAAGGGATCTCGGCTCTTTCCTCATCGAATAAGATGCAGGGTATATCATATATACCGCTATGCAAAGCAAAACTGTAGCTACCCTTTTTATAAAGTTTTGATTCTATAACATCTTTTAGGTTTCTTTTTTTTATTAATCTCATTAATATATCCCATCAGCTTATGCTTCCTAAGCATCACAGTAGAAACGAAAGTAGCAATATTTATATATCAGTATATATATATATATAGTATAAGCATTCGTCTCAGGCAGTAATATGATCTCATCACAGAACATTGCAGCAGAAGAACATATATGAAATATTGGATATACTAGGATGTCCGTGTTTTTAATACGAGCCTGTATAAAACACGGATTTCACGATCGTGATGAATAGCCAAACCCACATCCCTAGACCCCTACGAGAGCGGCAAGTAACACCGCAATTCTAGGGTTAGGAGACCCGGTCTCGACTCCTCGAGATGGCCTCCCACTGGACCCTAGAACCCGGGTACTTATGCTCCTCTCCTTGGGTCTACCTAATGCGGAAAAGTAAATAATATACAATGGTGACATCAACCTCATCCCGGAAGTGCCCCAATAAAAGAATATTACATACAAATGAATTTTACATGAATGAAAATAAAAACCCTCATCTCACATAAAAGCCCCGGCTATTCAGAACACGACGGTCCAATATAACATATCACAGCAACACATAATATCTCATATCATCAACGTAAGTAAGTATGCATATTCCGATTGTCGTTGATGTATAGCAACGAAGCCGGCGATACCCCACATACTACGCTTACGGTCACAGAAAAGAAAGTCTAAAACTACAACATTTGGAATCCACATTCACTTTAGACATTCTAAATCCGAAATATCACATACTTCGCATTTCATGCCTAACTATATGAATTCCACATATTGTATCACAGTCTAGATAAATAGACAATATTAAACTTTTCGATCGAATAATCAAATACCCAAGATTTCCTAAATATCTCAACACTTGAGCGGAGTTCAAAAAATCCCAGAATATGTCACAGTACCAATGGTCCAGCCGTAGAAGGGTCAAGCCAACGCCTCACATGTGGCACACCAAACTGCCCCAAACCCTAAGGTTTAGAGGCAGTTCAGACGGTCACATAATCAAGTTAAGGTTTGTGTTCTTCTAGAGGGTCCACCGTGTTACTTACACGTTTTTCCGAACGATTTAAACTCAAGAAAAATTCAACACTTGAATGTTTTTCGTGTCGGGAAAAAGTGAGTTAATGATATCCGTTCGAACATTTTAATAGTTTCTAAATTATCCGGAAAACAAAACGAAATTAAACTTTCCGATCGAATCAACGAGTACCAAAAGATCCCCAGAAAACTCAACACTTGGGTCAGATTAAAAATACCCAGAAGCAGCTATAAATACTTACGGATGTACTGTGCCAAAAACCTAACCCTAATACTACTGTGCTGCCGCGGAACCGCCGCAGAAGGCATGGTACGGCCGCTGTTCCGCGGCGCTTTAGTGGTATTTTGGCGTCGTTTTGCACAGTAACTCTTTGAATCCTATGCTGATTTTTTTGAGTACTTTTAATGCAGAAAAATCACAATTTTACAAAATTTCCAGAGAGGGGGTCATGTTCGATGTTTCGGGGTTTGATCGGAGTTTTAACTTCGTATACACGTCGCCTAATGCTCTAGCTAGGCTCTGATACCACTGTAGAGTTCCTAGGCACTCTAACAAGGGTCTATAAGGCATCAACCATGCCCGATTTAAAATTTAGACGTGCCAAAAAACCCAAAGTCGGGATCTTTGCTAGATTATTAGGGTTAAACATGCAAGTAAACATCTTTACAACTAAGAGATAGGGATTACAACCTTTGTAGTCTGCTCCTTTGCTTCATAAGCTCCGAGTAGAAGTCCCTTCGCCGCGATCCATGATCTCCCGGACTCAAGAGAAGCTTCACAACCCGAATGATCCATGCTAGCTTGTAGTCTTCCTTTTCTCCGATGATCTACCTCGAAATTTCTATAACTTAAGCTCTCTCTCTCTAATGAGGTGAACACCTTAATCTAATTAGCTAGATTAGATGAGGATGATGAAGTAGGATTTATGCTCTTTTTTATTATCAAATTCTCACTTTAATTCATCACCTA